>OZ005650.1:160105593-161305593 GCA_963930645.1 Salticus scenicus
CTGTTTAAAAATTCATAATTATTTCGAATTTATGTGTTCGACAAAATTGTAACGCTCGCCCAACGTGGGGCTCGAACCACGACCCCGAGATTAAGAGTCTCGTGCTCTACCGACTGAGCTAGCCGGGCCGTGAACCTAGAGAGGTAAAACTTAAGTTTCCTCAATTTTCTAAATTTGTATTTTTTAATCCCGAGAACAAAAAGGTCATTGAATTCCCACACCGGGAATTGAACCCGGGCCTCCTGGGTGAGAGCCAGGTATCCTAACCACTAGACCATGTGGGAGACATATGGTTAATTTTCAAATTTTACCCTCGTTTATAGAATAATTAAAAATCTATTTCGATTTTCCTTCGACTTTTTTTTTCTACCTGTTAACAGGAGCTAAAAAAATCAGATCGTGTTTTTTTTTTCTCTTTTCACATAATGAAGACTTGCACCAGAACTTCAAAGTTTTACGCTTGTTTCATACTTAAAGCCTATTTTGATTTTCGTTCGATTTATTATTATTATTATTACATTCTTTAAGGAGTTTGCATAAATTTCAAAAAATCAGATAATGTTTTCTTTTGTTTTAACGTAATGAAGTGGAATTCTAAAAATTATTCTCTTTTCTGATGTAATTAAGATTCTGTTGATTTCCTCATACCTGTGAGGGAAATTTTAGGTATACTGGAAGGCTAGGATTTGTCAATAGCGATTTTCAATGACATGCATGATCTTTTATACAAACTGTTTAAAAATTCATAATTATTTCGAATTTATGTGTTCGGCAAAATTGTAACGCTCGCCCAACGTGGGGCTCGAGCCCACGACCCCGAGATTAAGAGTCTCGTGCTCTACCGACTGAGCTAGCCGGGCCGTAATCCTAGGGAAATAAAACTTAAGTTTCCTCAATTTTCTAAATTTGTATTTTTTAATCCCGAGAACAAAAAGGTCATTGAATTCCCACACCGAGAATTGAACCCGGGCCTCCTGGGTGAGAGCCAGGTATCCTAACCACTAGACCATGTGGGAGACATATGGATAATTTTCAAATTTTACGCTCGTTTATAGAATAATTAAAAATCTATTTCGATTTTCCTTCGACTTTTTTTTTCTACCTGTTAACAGGAGCTAAAATAAATTTTAAAAAATCAGATCGTGTTTTTTCTCTCTTTTCACATAATGAAGACTTGCACCAGAACTTCAAAATTTTACGCTTGTTTAATACTTAAAACCTATTTTGATTTTCGTTCGATTTATTATTATTATTATTATTATTACATTCTTTAAGGAGTTTGCATAAATTTTAAAAAATCAGATAATGTTTTCTTTTGTTTTAACGTAATGAAGTGGATTTCTAAATATTATTCACTTTTCTGATGTACTTAAGATTCTGTTGATTTCCTCATACCTGTGAGGGAAATTTTAGGTATACTGGAAGGCTAGGATTTGTCAATAGCGATTTTCAATGATATGCATGACCTTTTATACAAACTGTTTAAAAATTCATAATTGTTTCGAATTTATGTGTTCGGCAAAATTGTAACGCTCGCCCAACGTGGGGCTCGAACCCACGACCCCGAGATTAAGAGTCTCGTGCTCTACCGACTGAGCTAGCCGGGCCATGAACCTAGGGAAATAAAACTTAAGTTTCCTCAATTTTCTAAATTTGTATTTTTTAATCCCGAGAACAAAAAGTTCATTGAATTCACACACCGGGAATTGAACCCGGGCCTCCTGGGTGAGAGCCAGGTATCCTAACCACTAGACCATGTGGGAGACACATGGTTAATTTTCAAATTTTACGCTCCTTTATAGAATAATTAAAAATCTATTTCGATTTTCCTTCGACTTTTTTTTTCTACCTGTTAACAGGAGCTAAAATAAATTTAAAAAAATCTGATCGTGTTTTTTTTTCTCTTTTCACATAATGAAGACTTGCACCAGAACTTCAAAGCTTTACGCTTGTTTCATACTTAAAACCTATTTTGATTTTTGTTCGATTTATTATTATTACAGGGATGGAACACGGGCGCAGAATTCATACCACTATGAAAGTAAGAAAATTTTCTACCTCTTAAATCAACGATATTATAGGTATGGACATTTCTTAAACAGATTCCGGTATGAATTCTGCGCGTTCCATCCCTTTTATTGTTATTATTACATTCTTTAAGGAGTTTGCATAAATTTTAAAAAATCAGATAATGTTTTCTTTTGTTTTAACGTAATGAAGTGGAATTCTAAAAATTATTCACTTTTCTGATGTACTTAAGATTCTGTTGATTTCCTCATACCTGTGAGGGAAATTTTTGGTTTACTGGAAGGCTAGGATTTGTAAATAGCGATTTTCAATGACATGCATGATCTTTTTTACAAACTGTTTAAAAATTCATAATTATTTCGAATTTATGTGTTCGACAAAATTGTAACGCTCGCCCAACGTGGGGCTCGAACCACGACCCCGAGATTAAGAGTCTCGTGCTCTACCGACTGAGCTAGCCGGGCCGTGAACCTAGAGAGGTAAAACTTAAGTTTCCTCAATTTTCTAAATTTGTATTTTTTAATCCCGAGAACAAAAAGGTCATTGAATTCCCACACCGGGAATTGAACCCGGGCCTCCTGGGTGAGAGCCAGGTATCCTAACCACTAGACCATGTGGGAGACATATGGTTAATTTTCAAATTTTACGCTCGTTTATAGAATAATTAAAAATCTATTTCGATTTTCCTTCGACTTTTTTTTTCTACCTGTTAACAGGAGCTAAAAAAATCAGATCGTGTTTTTTTTTTCTCTTTTCACATAATGAAGACTTGCACCAGAACTTCAAAGTTTTACGCTTGTTTCATACTTAAAGCCTATTTTGATTTTCGTTCGATTTATTATTATTATTATTACATTCTTTAAGGAGTTTGCATAAATTTCAAAAAATCAGATAATGTTTTCTTTTGTTTTAACGTAATGAAGTGGAATTCTAAAAATTATTCTCTTTTCTGATGTAATTAAGATTCTGTTGATTTCCTCATACCTGTGAGGGAAATTTTTGGTATACTGGAAGGCTAGGATTTGTCAATAGCGATTTTCAATGACATGCATGATCTTTTATACAAACTGTTTAAAAATTCATAATTATTTCGAATTTATGTGTTCGGCAAAATTGTAACGCTCGCCCAACGTGGGGCTCGAACCCACGACCCCGGGATTAAGAGTCTCGTGCTCTACCGACTGAGCTAGCCGGGCCGTAATCCTAGGGAAATAAAACTTAAGTTTCCTCAATTTTCTAAATTTGTATTTTTTAATCCCGAGAACAAAAAGGTCATTGAATTCCCACACCGAGAATTGAACCCGGGCCTCCTGGGTGAGAGCCAGGTATCCTAACCACTAGACCATGTGGGAGACATATGGATAATTTTCAAATTTTACGCTCGTTTATAGAATAATTAAAAATCTATTTCGATTTTCCTTCGACTTTTTTTTTCTACCTGTTAACAGGAGCTAAAATAAATTTTAAAAAATCAGATCGTGTTTTTTCTCTCTTTTCACATAATGAAGACTTGCACCAGAACTTCAAAATTTTACGCTTGTTTAATACTTAAAACCTATTTTGATTTTCGTTCGATTTATTATTATTATTATTATTATTACATTCTTTAAGGAGTTTGCATAAATTTTAAAAAATCAGATAATGTTTTCTTTTGTTTTAACGTAATGAAGTGGATTTCTAAAAATTATTCACTTTTCTGATGTACTTAAGATTCTGTTGATTTCCTCATACCTGTGAGGGAAATTTTAGGTATACTGGAAGGCTAGGATTTGTCAATAGCGATTTTCAATGATATGCATGACCTTTTATACAAACTGTTTAAAAATTCATAATTGTTTCGAATTTATGTGTTCGGCAAAATTGCAACGCTCGCCCAACGTGGGGCTCGAACCCACGACCCCGAGATTAAGAGTCTCGTGCTCTACCGACTGAGCTAGCCGGGCCATGAACCTAGGGAAATAAAACTTAAGTTTCCTCAATTTTCTAAATTTGTATTTTTTAATCCCGAGAACAAAAAGTTCATTGAATTCACACACCGGGAATTGAACCCAGGCCTCCTGGGTGAGAGCCAGGTATCCTAACCACTAGACCATGTGGGAGACACATGGTTAATTTTCAAATTTTACGCTCCTTTATAGAATAATTAAAAATCTATTTCGATTTTCCTTCGACTTTTTTTTTCTACCTGTTAACAGGAGCTAAAATAAATTTAAAAAAATCTGATCGTGTTTTTTTTTCTCTTTTCACATAATGAAGACTTGCACCAGAACTTCAAAGCTTTGCGCTTGTTTCATACTTAAAACCTATTTTGATTTTTGTTCGATTTATTATTATTACAGGGATGGAACACGGGCGCAGAATTCATACCACTATGAAAGTAAGAAAATTTTCTACCTCTTAAATCAACGATATTATAGGTATGGACATTTCTTAAACAGATTCCGGTATGAATTCTGCGCGTTCCATCCCTTTTATTGTTATTATTACATTCTTTAAGGAGTTTGCATAAATTTTAAAAAATCAGATAATGTTTTCTTTTGTTTTAACGTAATGAAGTGGAATTCTAAAAATTATTCACTTTTCTGATGTACTTAAGATTCTGTTGATTTCCTCATACCTGTGAGGGAAATTTTTGGTTTACTGGAAGGCTAGGATTTGTAAATAGCGATTTTCAATGACATGCATGATCTTTTTTACAAACTGTTTAAAAATTCATAATTATTTCGAATTTATGTGTTCGACAAAATTGTAACGCTCGCCCAACGTGGGGCTCGAACCACGACCCCGAGATTAAGAGTCTCGTGCTCTACCGACTGAGCTAGCCGGGCCGTGAACCTAGAGAGGTAAAACTTAAGTTTCCTCAATTTTCTAAATTTGTATTTTTTAATCCCGAGAACAAAAAGGTCATTGAATTCCCACACCGGGAATTGAACCCGGGCCTCCTGGGTGAGAGCCAGGTATCCTAACCACTAGACCATGTGGGAGACATATGGTTAATTTTCAAATTTTACGCTCGTTTATAGAATAATTAAAAATCTATTTCGATTTTCCTTCGACTTTTTTTTTCTACCTGTTAACAGGAGCTAAAAAAATCAGATCGTGTTTTTTTTTTCTCTTTTCACATAATGAAGACTTGCACCAGAACTTCAAAGTTTTACGCTTGTTTCATACTTAAAGCCTATTTTGATTTTCGTTCGATTTATTATTATTATTATTACATTCTTTAAGGAGTTTGCATAAATTTCAAAAAATCAGATAATGTTTTCTTTTGTTTTAACGTAATGAAGTGGAATTCTAAAAATTATTCTCTTTTCTGATGTAATTAAGATTCTGTTGATTTCCTCATACCTGTGAGGGAAATTTTTGGTATACTGGAAGGCTAGGATTTGTCAATAGCGATTTTCAATGACATGCATGATCTTTTATACAAACTGTTTAAAAATTCATAATTATTTCGAATTTATGTGTTCGGCAAAATTGTAACGCTCGCCCAACGTGGGGCTCGAACCCACGACCCCGGGATTAAGAGTCTCGTGCTCTACCGACTGAGCTAGCCGGGCCGTAATCCTAGGGAAATAAAACTTAAGTTTCCTCAATTTTCTAAATTTGTATTTTTTAATCCCGAGAACAAAAAGTTCATTGAATTCCCACACCGGGAATTGAACCCGGGCCTCCTGGGTGAGAGCCAGGTATCCTAACCACTAGACCATGTGGGAGACATATGGATAATTTTCAAATTTTACTCTCGTTTATAGAATAATTAAAAATCTATTTCGATTTTCCTTCGACTTTTTTTTTCTTCCTGTTAACAGGAGCTAAAATAAATTTAAAAAAATCAGATCGTGTTTTTTTTCTCTTTTCACATAATGAAGACTTGCACCAGAACTTCAAAATTTTACGCTTGTTTAATACTTAAAACCTATTTTGATTTTCGTTCGATTTATTATTATTACAGGGATGGAACACGGGCGCAGAATTCATACCACTATGAAAGTAAGAAAATTTTCTACCTCTTAAATCAACGATATTATAGGTATGGACATTTCTTAAACAGATTCCGGTATGAATTCTGCGCGTTCCATCCCTTTTATTATTATTATTACATTCTTTAAGGAGTTTGCATAAATTTTAAAAAATCAGATAATGTTTTCTTTTGTTTTAACGTAATGAAGTGGAATTCTAAAAATTATTCACTTTTCTGATGTACTTAAGATTTTGTTGATTTCCTCATACCTGTGAGGGAAATTTTTGGTATACTGGAAGGCTAGGATTTGTAAATAGCGATTTTCAATGACATGCATGATCTTTTTTACAAACTGTTTAAAAATTCATAATTATTTCGAATTTATGTGTTCGACAAAATTGTAACGCTCGCCCAACGTGGGGCTCGAACCACGACCCCGAGATTAAGAGTCTCGTGCTCTACCGACTGAGCTAGCCGGGCCGTGAAACTAGGGAAATAAAACTTAAGTTTCCTCAATTTTCTAAATTTGTATTTTTTAATCCCGAGAACAAAAAGTTCATTGAATTCCCACACCGGGAATTGAACCCGGGCCTCCTGGGTGAGAGTCAGGTATACTAACCACTAGACCATGTGGGAGACATACAGTTAATTTTCAAATTTTACGCTCGTTTATGGAATAATTAAAAAGCTATTTCGATTTTCCTTCGACTTTTTTTTTCTACCTGTTAACAGGAGCTAAAATAAATTTTAAAAAATCAGATCGTGTTTTTTCTCTCTTTTCACATAATGAAGACTTGCACCAGAACTTCAAAATTTTACGCTTGTTTAATACTTAAAACCTATTTTGATTTTCGTTCGATTTATTATTATTATTATTATTATTACATTCTTTAAGGAGTTTGCATAAATTCTAAAAAATCAGATAATGTTTTCTTTTGTTTTAACGTAATGAAGTGGATTTCTAAAAATTATTCACTTTTCTGATGTACTTAAGATTCTGTTGATTTCCTCATACCTGTGAGGGAAATTTTTGGTATACTGGAAGGCTAGGATTTGTCAATAGCGATTTTCAATGACATGCATGATCTTTTTTACAAACTGTTTAAAAATCCATAATTATTTCGAATTTATGTGTTCGACAAAATTGTAACGCTCGCCCAACGTGGGGCTCGAACCCACGACCCCGAGATTAAGAGTCTCGTGCTCTACCGACTGAGCTAGCCGGGCCGTGAACATACGGAGATAAAACTTAAGTTTCCTCAATTTTCTAAATTTGTATTTTTTAATCCCGAGAACAAAAAGGTCATTGAATTCCCACACCGGGAATTGAACCCGGGCCTCCTGGGTGAGAGCCAGGTATCCTAACCACTAGACCATGTGGGAGACATATGGTTAATTTTCAAATTTTACGCTCGTTTATAGAATAATTAAAAATCTATTTCGATTTTCCTTCGACTTTTTTTTTCTACCTGTTAACAGGAGCTAAAATAAATTTTAAAAAATCAGATCGTGTTTTTTTTTCTCTTTTCACATAATGAAGACTTGCACCAGAACTTCAATGTTTTACGCTTGTTTAATACTTAAAACCTATTTTGATTTTCGTTCGATTTATTATTATTATTATTACATTCTTTAAGGAGTTTGCATAAATTTTAAAAAATCAGATAATGTTTTCTTTTGTTTTAACGTAATGAAGTGGAATTTAAAAATTATTCACTTTTCTGATGTAATGAAGATTCTGTTGATTTCCTCATACCTGTGAGGGAAATTTTAGGTATACTGGAAGGCTAGGATTTGTCAATAGCGATTTTCAATGACATGCATGACCTTTTATACAAACTGTTTAAAAATTCATAATTATTTCGAATTTATGTGTTCGGCAAAATTGTAACGCTCGCCCAACGTGGGGCTCGAACCCACGACCTCGAGATTAAGGGTCTCGTGCTCTACCGACCCGGGCCGTGAACCTAGGGAAATAAAACTTAAGTTTCCTCAATTTTCTAAATTTGTATTTTTTAATCCCGAGAACAAAAATTTCATTGAATTCCCACACCGGGAATTGAACCCGGGCCTCCTGGGTGAGAGCCAGGTATCCTAACCACTAGACCATGTGGGAGACTTTTGGTTAATTTTCAAATTTTACGCTCGTTTATAGAATAATTAAAAATCTATTTCGATTTTCCTTCGACTTTTTTTTTCTACCTGTTAACAGGAGCTAAAAAAAATTTAAAAAAATCAGATCATGTTTTTTTTTTCTCTTTTCACATAATGAAGACTTGCACCAGAACTTCAAAGTTTTACGCTTGTTTAATACTTAAAACCTATTTTGATTTTCGTTCGATTTATTATTATTATTATTATTACATTCTTTAAGGAGTTTGCATAAATTTTAAAAAATCAGATAATGTTTTTTTTTTGTTTTAACGTAATGAAGTGGAATTATAAAAATTATTCACTTTTCTGATGTAATTAAGATTCTGTTGATTTCCTCATACCTGTGAGGGAAATTTTAGGTATACTGGAATGCTAGGATTTGTCAATAGCGATTTTCAATGACATGCATGATCTTTTATACAAACTGTTTAAAAATTCATAATTATTTCGAATTTATGTGTTCGACAAAATTGTAACGCTCGCCCAACGTGGGGCTCGAACCACGACCCCGAGATTAAGAGTCTCGTGCCCTACCGACTGAGCTAGCCGGGCCGTGAACCTAGAGAGGTAAAACTTAAGTTTCCTCAATTTTCTAAATTTGTATTTTTTAATCCCGAGAACAAAAAGGTCATTGAATTCCCACACCGGGAATTGAACCCGGGCCTCCTGGGTGAGAGCCAGGTATCCTAACCACTAGACCATGTGGGAGACATATGGTTAATTTTCAAATTTTACGCTCGTTTATAGAATAATTAAAAATCTATTTCGATTTTCCTTCGACTTTTTTTTTCTACCTGTTAACAGGAGCTAAAAAAATCAGATCGTGTTTTTTTTTTCTCTTTTCACATAATGAAGACTTGCACCAGAACTTCAAAGTTTTACGCTTGTTTCATACTTAAAGCCTATTTTGATTTTCGTTCGATTTATTATTATTATTATTACATTCTTTAAGGAGTTTGCATAAATTTCAAAAAATCAGATAATGTTTTCTTTTGTTTTAACGTAATGAAGTGGAATTCTAAAAATTATTCTCTTTTCTGATGTAATTAAGATTCTGTTGATTTCCTCATACCTGTGAGGGAAATTTTAGGTATACTGGAAGGCTAGGATTTGTCAATAGCGATTTTCAATGACATGCATGATCTTTTATACAAACTGTTTAAAAATTCATAATTATTTCGAATTTATGTGTTCGGCAAAATTGTAACGCTCGCCCAACGTGGGGCTCGAACCCACGACCCCGAGATTAAGAGTCTCGTGCTCTACCGACTGAGCTAGCCGGGCCGTAATCCTAGGGAAATAAAACTAAAGTTTCCTCAATTTTCTAAATTTGTATTTTTTAATCCCGAGAACAAAAAGGTCATTGAATTCCCACACCGGGAATTGAACCCGGGCCTCCTGGGTGAGAGCCAGGTATCCTAACCACTAGACCATGTGGGAGACATATGGATAATTTTCAAATTTTACGCTCGTTTATAGAATAATTAAAAATCTATTTCGATTTTCCTTCGACTTTTTTTTTTTCTACCTGTTAACAGGAGCTAAAATAAATTTTAAAAAATCAGATCGTGTTTTTTTTCTCTTTTCACATAATGAAGACTTGCACCAGAACTTCAAAATTTTACGCTTGTTTAATACTTAAAACCTATTTTGATTTTCGTTCGATTTATTATTATTATTATTATTATTACATTCTTTAAGGAGTTTGCATAAATTTTAAAAAATCAGATAATGTTTTCTTTTGTTTTAACGTAATGAAGTGGATTTCTAAAAATTATTCACTTTTCTGATGTACTTAAGATTCTGTTGATTTCCTCATACCTGTGAGGGAAATTTTAGGTATACTGGAAGGCTAGGATTTGTCAATAGCGATTTTCAATGATATGCATGACCTTTTATACAAACTGTTTAAAAATTCATAATTATTTCGAATTTATGTGTTCGGCAAAATTGTAACGCTCGCCCAACGTGGGGCTCGAACCCACGACCCCGAGATTAAGAGTCTCGTGCTCTACCGACTGAGCTAGCCGGGCCATGAACCTAGGGAAATAAAACTTAAGTTTCCTCAATTTTCTAAATTTGTATTTTTTAATCCCGAGAACAAAAAGTTCATTGAATTCACACACCGGGAATTGAACCCGGGCCTCCTGGGTGAGAGCCAGGTATCCTAACCACTAGACCATGTGGGAGACATATGGTTAATTTTCAAATTTTACGCTCGTTTATAGAATAATTAAAAATCTATTTCGATTTTCCTTCGACTTTTTTTTTCTACCTGTTAACAGGAGCTAAAATAAATTTAAAAAAATCTGATCGTATTTTTTTTTCTCTTTTCACATAATGAAGACTTGCACCAGAGCTTCAAAGCTTTACGCTTGTTTCATACTTAAAACCTATTTTGATTTTTGTTCGATTTATTATTATTACAGGGATGGAACACGGGCGCAGAATTCATACCACTATGAAAGTAAGAAAATTTTCTACCTCTTAAATCAACGATATTATAGGTATGGACATTTCTTAAACAGATTCCGGTATGAATTCTGCGCGTTCCATCCCTTTTATTGTTATTATTACATTCTTTAAGGAGTTTGCATAAATTTTAAAAAATCAGATAATGTTTTCTTTTGTTTTAACGTAATGAAGTGGAATTCTAAAAATTATTCACTTTTCTGATGTACTTAAGATTCTGTTGATTTCCTCATACCTGTGAGGGAAATTTTTGGTTTACTGGAAGGCTAGGATTTGTAAATAGCGATTTTCAATGACATGCATGATCTTTTTTACAAACTGTTTAAAAATTCATAATTATTTCGAATTTATGTGTTCGACAAAATTGTAACGCTCGCCCAACGTGGGGCTCGAACCACGACCCCGAGATTAAGAGTCTCGTGCTCTACCGACTGAGCTAGCCGGGCCGTGAACCTAGAGAGGTAAAACTTAAGTTTCCTCAATTTTCTAAATTTGTATTTTTTAATCCCGAGAACAAAAAGGTCATTGAATTCCCACACCGGGAATTGAACCCGGGCCTCCTGGGTGAGAGCCAGATATCCTAACCACTAGACCATGTGGGAGACATATGGTTAATTTTCAAATTTTACGCTCGTTTATAGAATAATTAAAAATCTATTTCGATTTTCCTTCGACTTTTTTTTTCTACCTGTTAACAGGAGCTAAAAAAATCAGATCGTGTTTTTTTTTTCTCTTTTCACATAATGAAGACTTGCACCAGAACTTCAAAGTTTTACGCTTGTTTCATACTTAAAGCCTATTTAATAGGCTTTAAGTATGAAACAACGTGGTTCGAGCCCCACGTTGGGCGAGCGTTACAATTTTGTCGAACACATAAATTCGAAATAATTATGAATTTTTAAACAGTTTGTAAAAAAGATCATGCATGTCATTGAAAATCGCTATTTACAAATCCTAGCCTTCCAGTAAACCAAAAATTTCCCTCACAGGTATGAGGAAATCAACAGAATCTTAAGTACATCAGAAAAGTGAATAATTTTTAGAATTCCACTTCATTACGTTAAAACAAAAGAAAACATTATCTGATTTTTTAAAATTTATGCAAACTCCTTAAAGAATGTAATAGAAACAATAAAAGGGATGGAACGCGCAGAATTCATACCGGAATCTGTTTAAGAAATGTCCATACCTATAATATCGTTGATTTAAGAAGTAGAAAATTTTCTTACTTTCATAGTGGTATGAATTCTGCGCCCGTGTTCCATCCCTGTAATAATAATAAATCGAACAAAAATCAAAATAGGTTTTAAGTATGAAACAAGCGTAAAGCTTTGAAGTTCTGGTGCAAGTCTTCATTATGTGAAAAGAGAAAAAAAAACACGATCAGATTTTTTTTAAATTTATTTTAGCTCCTGTTAACAGGTAGAAAAAAAAAGTCGAAGGAAAATCGAAATAGATTTTTAATTATTCTATAAACGAGCGTAAAATTTGAAAATTAACCATATGTCTCCCACATGGTCTAGTGGTTAGGATACCTGGCTCTCACCCAGGAGGCCCGGGTTCAATTCCCGGTGTGTGAATTCAATGAACTTTTTGTTCTCGGGATTAAAAAATACAAATTTAGAAAATTGAGGAAACTTAAGTTTTATTTCCCTAGGTTCATGGCCCGGCTAGCTCAGTCGGTAGAGCACGAGACTCTTAATCTCGGGGTCGTGGGTTCGAGCCCCACGTTGGGCGAGCGTTACAATTTTGCCGAACACATAAATTCGAAATAATTATGAATTTTTAAACAGTTTGTATAAAAGGTCATGATATGTCATTGAAAATCGCTATTGACAAATCCTAGCCTTCCAGTATACCTAAAATTTCCCTCACAGGTATGAGGAAATCAACAGAATCTTAAGTACATCAGAAAAGTGAATAATTTTTAGAAATCCACTTCATTACGTTAAAACAAAAGAAAACATTATCTGATTTTTTAAAATTTATGCAAACTCCTTAAAGAATGTAATAATAATAATAATAATAATTAATCGAACGAAAATCAAAATAGGTTTTAAGTATTAAACAAGCGTAAAATTTTGAAGTTCTGGTGCAAGTCTTCATTATGTGAAAAGAGAAAAAAAACACGATCTGATTTTTTAAAATTTATTTTAGCTCCTGTTAACAGGTAGAAAAAAAAAGTCGAAGGAAAATCGAAATAGATTTTTAATTATTCTATAAACGAGCGTAAAATTTGAAAATTATCCATATGTCTCCCACATGGTCTAGTGGTTAGGATACCTGGCTCTCACCCAGGAGGCCCGGGTTCAATTCCCGGTGTGGGAATTCAATGACCTTTTTGTTCTCGGGATTAAAAAATACAAATTTAGAAAATTGAGGAAACTTAAGTTTTATTTCCCTAGGATTACGGCCCGGCTAGCTCAGTCGGTAGAGCACGAGACTCATAATCTCGGGGTCGTGGGTTCGAGCCCCACGTTGGGCGAGCGTTACAATTTTGCCGAACACATAAATTCGAAATAATTATGAATTTTTAAACAGTTTGTATAAAAGATCATGCATGTCATTGAAAATCGCTATTGACAAATCCTAGCCTTCCAGTATACCTAAAATTTCCCTCACAGGTATGAGGAAATCAACAGAATCTTAATTACATCAGAAAAGAGAATAATTTTTAGAATTCCACTTCATTACGTTAAAACAAAAGAAAACATTATCTGATTTTTTGAAATTTATGCAAACTCCTTAAAGAATGTAATAATAATATTAATAAATCGAACGAAAATCAAAATAGGCTTTAAGTATGAAACAAGCGTAAAACTTTGAAGTTCTGGTGCAAGTCTTCATTATGTGAAAAGAGAAAAAAAAAACACGATCTGATTTTTTTAGCTCCTGTTAACAGGTAGAAAAAAAAAGTCGAAGGAAAATCGAAATAGATTTTTAATTATTCTATAAACGAGCGTAAAATTTGAAATTTAACCATATGTCTCCCACATGGTCTAGTGGTTAGGATACCTGGCTCTCACCCAGGAGGCCCGGGTTCAATTCCCGGTGTGGGAATTCAATGACCTTTTTGTTCTCGGGATTAAAAAATACAAATTTAGAAAATTGAGGAAACTTAAGTTTTACCTCTCTAGGTTCACGGCCCGGCTAGCTCAGTCGGTAGAGCACGAGACTCTTAATCTCGGGGTCGTGGTTCGAGCCCCACGTTGGGCGAGCGTTACAATTTTGTCGAACACATAAATTCGAAATAATTATGAATTTTTAAACAGTTTGTATAAAAGATCATGCATGTCATTGAAAATCGCTATTGACAAATCCTAGCATTCCAGTATACCTAAAATTTCCCTCACAGGTATGAGGAAATCAACAGAATCTTAATTACATCAGAAAAGTGAATAATTTTTATAATTCCACTTCATTACGTTAAAACAAAAGAAAACATTATCTGATTTTTTAAAATTTATTTTAGCTCCTGTTAACAGGTAGAAAAAAAAAGTCGAAGGAAAATCGAAATAGCTTTTTAATTATTCTATAAACGAGCGTAAAATTTGAAAATTAACTGTATGTCTCCCACATGGTCTAGTGGTTAGGATACCTGGCTCTCACCCAGGAGGCCCGGGTTCAATTCCCGGTGTGGGAATTCAATGAACTTTTTGTTCTCGGGATTAAAAAATACAAATTTAGAAAATTGAGGAAACTTAAGTTTTATTTCCCTAGTTTCACGGCGAAATCGGATAATCGAAATCGAATAATTTCACGGCGTTTAATCGAACGAAAATCAAAATACTATTTTGATTTTCGTTCGATTTATTATTATTATTATTACATTCTTTAAGGAGTTTGCATAAATTTCAAAAAATCAGATAATGTTTTCTTTTGTTTTAACGTAATGAAGTGGAATTCTAAAAATTATTCTCTTTTCTGATGTAATTAAGATTCTGTTGATTTCCTCATACCTGTGAGGGAAATTTTAGGTATACTGGAAGGCTAGGATTTGTCAATAGCGATTTTCAATGACATGCATGATCTTTTATACAAACTGTTTAAAAATTCATAATTATTTCGAATTTATGTGTTCGGCAAAATTGTAACGCTCGCCCAACGTGGGGCTCGAACCCACGACCCCGAGATTAAGAGTCTCGTGCTCTACCGACTGAGCTAGCCGGGCCGTAATCCTAGGGAAATAAAACTTAAGTTTCCTCAATTTTCTAAATTTGTATTTTTTAATCCCGAGAACAAAAAGGTCATTGAATTCCCACACCGGGAATTGAACCCGGGCCTCCTGTGTGAGAGCCAGGTATCCTAACCACTGGACCATGTGGGAGACATATGGATAATTTTCAAATTTTACGCTCGTTTATAGAATAATTAAAAATCTATTTCGATTTTCCTTCGACTTTTTTTTTCTTCCTGTTAACAGGAGCTAAAATAAATTTAAAAAAATCAGATCGTGTTTTTTTTCTCTTTTCACATAATGAAGACTTGCACCAGAACTTCAAAATTTTACGCTTGTTTAATACTTAAAACCTATTTTGATTTTCGTTCGATTTATTATTATTACAGGGATGGAACACGGGCGCAGAATTCATACCACTATGAAAGTAAGAAAATTTTCTACCTCTTAAATCAACGATATTATAGGTATGGACATTTCTTAAACAGATTCCGGTATGAATTCTGCGCGTTCCATCCCTTTTATTATTATTATTACATTCTTTAAGGAGTTTGCATAAATTTTAAAAAATCAGATAATGTTTTCTTTTGTTTTAACGTAATGAAGTGGAATTCTAAAAATTATTCACTTTTCTGATGTACTTAAGATTTTGTTGATTTCCTCATACCTGTGAGGGAAATTTTTGGTATACTGGAAGGCTAGGATTTGTAAATAGCGATTTTCAATGACATGCATGATCTTTTTTACAAACTGTTTAAAAATTCATAATTATTTCGAATTTATGTGTTCGACAAAATTGTAACGCTCGCCCAACGTGGGGCTCGAACCCACGACCCCGAGATTAAGAGTCTCGTGCTCTACCGACTGAGCTAGCCGGGCCGTGAAACTAGGGAAATAAAACTTAAGTTTCCTCAATTTTCTAAATTTGTATTTTTTAATCCCGAGAACAAAAAGTTCATTGAATTCCCACACCGGGAATTGAACCCGGGCGTCCTGGGTGAGAGCCAGGTATCCTAACCACTAGACCATGTGGGAGACATACAGTTAATTTTCAAATTTTACGCTCGTTCATAGAATAATTAAAAAGCTATTTCGATTTTCCTTCGACTTTTTTTTTTCTACCTGTTAACAGGAGCTAAAATAAATTTTAAAAAATCAGATCGTGTTTTTTCTCTCTTTTCACATAATGAAGACTTGCACCAGAACTTCAAAATTTTACGCTTGTTTAATACTTAAAACCTATTTTGATTTTCGTTCGATTTATTATTATTATTATTATTATTACATTCTTTAAGGAGTTTGCATAAATTCTAAAAAATCAGATAATGTTTTCTTTTGTTTTAACGTAATGAAGTGGATTTCTAAAAATTATTCACTTTTCTGATGTACTTAAGATTCTGTTGATTTCCTCATACCTGTGAGGGAAATTTTTGGTATACTGGAAGGCTAGGATTTGTCAATAGCGATTTTCAATGACATGCATGATCTTTTTTACAAACTGTTTAAAAATCCATAATTATTTCGAATTTATGTGTTCGACAAAATTGTAACGCTCGCCCAACGTGGGGCTCGAACCCACGACCCCGAGATTAAGAGTCTCGTGCTCTACCGACTGAGCTAGCCGGGCCGTGAACATACGGAGATAAAACTTAAGTTTCCTCAATTTTCTAAATTTGTATTTTTTAATCCCGAGAACAAAAAGGTCATTGAATTCCCACACCGGGAATTGAACCCGGGCCTCCTGGGTGAGAGCCAGGTATCCTAACCACTAGACCATGTGGGAGACATATGGTTAATTTTCAAATTTTACGCTCGTTTATAGAATAATTAAAAATCTATTTCGATTTTCCTTCGACTTTTTTTTTCTACCTGTTAACAGGAGCTAAAATAAATTTTAAAAAATCAGATCGTGTTTTTTTTTCTCTTTTCACATAATGAAGACTTGCACCAGAACTTCAATGTTTTACGCTTGTTTAATACTTAAAACCTATTTTGATTTTCGTTCGATTTATTATTATTATTATTACATTCTTTAAGGAGTTTGCATAAATTTTAAAAAATCAGATAATGTTTTCTTTTGTTTTAACGTAATGAAGTGGAATTTAAAAATTATTCACTTTTCTGATGTAATGAAGATTCTGTTGATTTCCTCATACCTGTGAGGGAAATTTTAGGTATACTGGAAGGCTAGGATTTGTCAATAGCGATTTTCAATGACATGCATGACCTTTTATACAAACTGTTTAAAAATTCATAATTATTTCGAATTTATGTGTTCGGCAAAATTGTAACGCTCGCCCAACGTGGGGCTCGAACCCACGACCTCGAGATTAAGAGTCTCGTGCTCTACCGACCCGGGCCGTGAACCTAGGGAAATAAAACTTAAGTTTCCTCAATTTTCTAAATTTGTATTTTTTAATCCCGAGAACAAAAATTTCATTGAATTCCCACACCGGGAATTGAACCCGGGCCTCCTGGGTGAGAGCCAGGTATCCTAACCACTAGACCATGTGGGAGACTTTTGGTTAATTTTCAAATTTTACGCTCGTTTATAGAATAATTAAAAATCTATTTCGATTTTCCTTCGACTTTTTTTTTCTACCTGTTAACAGGAGCTAAAAAAAATTTAAAAAAATCAGATCATGTTTTTTTTTTCTCTTTTCACATAATGAAGACTTGCACCAGAACTTCAAAGTTTTACGCTTGTTTAATACTTAAAACCTATTTTGATTTTCGTTCGATTTATTATTATTATTATTATTACATTCTTTAAGGAGTTTGCATAAATTTTAAAAAATCAGATAATGTTTTTTTTTTGTTTTAACGTAATGAAGTGGAATTATAAAAATTATTCACTTTTCTGATGTAATTAAGATTCTGTTGATTTCCTCATACCTGTGAGGGAAATTTTAGGTATACTGGAATGCTAGGATTTGTCAATAGCGATTTTCAATGACATGCATGATCTTTTATACAAACTGTTTAAAAATTCATAATTATTTCGAATTTATGTGTTCGACAAAATTGTAACGCTCGCCCAACGTGGGGCTCGAACCACGACCCCGAGATTAAGAGTCTCGTGCCCTACCGACTGAGCTAGCCGGGCCGTGAACCTAGAGAGGTAAAACTTAAGTTTCCTCAATTTTCTAAATTTGTATTTTTTAATCCCGAGAACAAAAAGGTCATTGAATTCCCACACCGGGAATTGAACCCGGGCCTCCTGGGTGAGAGCCAGGTATCCTAACCACTAGACCATGTGGGAGACATATGGTTAATTTTCAAATTTTACGCTCGTTTATAGAATAATTAAAAATCTATTTCGATTTTCCTTCGACTTTTTTTTTCTACCTGTTAACAGGAGCTAAAAAAATCAGATCGTGTTTTTTTTTTCTCTTTTCACATAATGAAGACTTGCACCAGAACTTCAAAGTTTTACGCTTGTTTCATACTTAAAGCCTATTTTGATTTTCGTTCGATTTATTATTATTATTATTACATTCTTTAAGGAGTTTGCATAAATTTCAAAAAATCAGATAATGTTTTCTTTTGTTTTAACGTAATGAAGTGGAATTCTAAAAATTATTCTCTTTTCTGATGTAATTAAGATTCTGTTGATTTCCTCATACCTGTGAGGGAAATTTTAGGTATACTGGAAGGCTAGGATTTGTCAATAGCGATTTTCAATGACATGCATGATCTTTTATACAAACTGTTTAAAAATTCATAATTATTTCGAATTTATGTGTTCGGCAAAATTGTAACGCTCGCCCAACGTGGGGCTCGAACCCACGACCCCGAGATTAAGAGTCTCGTGCTCTACCGACTGAGCTAGCCGGGCCGTAATCCTAGGGAAATAAAACTAAAGTTTCCTCAATTTTCTAAATTTGTATTTTTTAATCCCGAGAACAAAAAGGTCATTGAATTCCCACACCGGGAATTGAACCCGGGCCTCCTGGGTGAGAGCCAGGTATCCTAACCACTAGACCATGTGGGAGACATATGGATAATTTTCAAATTTTACGCTCGTTTATAGAATAATTAAAAATCTATTTCGATTTTCCTTCGACTTTTTTTTTTTCTACCTGTTAACAGGAGCTAAAATAAATTTTAAAAAATCAGATCGTGTTTTTTTTCTCTTTTCACATAATGAAGACTTGCACCAGAACTTCAAAATTTTACGCTTGTTTAATACTTAAAACCTATTTTGATTTTCGTTCGATTTATTATTATTATTATTATTATTACATTCTTTAAGGAGTTTGCATAAATTTTAAAAAATCAGATAATGTTTTCTTTTGTTTTAACGTAATGAAGTGGATTTCTAAAAATTATTCACTTTTCTGATGTACTTAAGATTCTGTTGATTTCCTCATACCTGTGAGGGAAATTTTAGGTATACTGGAAGGCTAGGATTTGTCAATAGCGATTTTCAATGATATGCATGACCTTTTATACAAACTGTTTAAAAATTCATAATTATTTCGAATTTATGTGTTCGGCAAAATTGTAACGCTCGCCCAACGTGGGGCTCGAACCCACGACCCCGAGATTAAGAGTCTCGTGCTCTACCGACTGAGCTAGCCGGGCCATGAACCTAGGGAAATAAAACTTAAGTTTCCTCAATTTTCTAAATTTGTATTTTTTAATCCCGAGAACAAAAAGTTCATTGAATTCACACACCGGGAATTGAACCCGGGCCTCCTGGGTGAGAGCCAGGTATCCTAACCACTAGACCATGTGGGAGACATATGGTTAATTTTCAAATTTTACGCTCGTTTATAGAATAATTAAAAATCTATTTCGATTTTCCTTCGACTTTTTTTTTCTACCTGTTAACAGGAGCTAAAATAAATTTAAAAAAATCTGATCGTATTTTTTTTTCTCTTTTCACATAATGAAGACTTGCACCAGAGCTTCAAAGCTTTACGCTTGTTTCATACTTAAAACCTATTTTGATTTTTGTTCGATTTATTATTATTACAGGGATGGAACACGGGCGCAGAATTCATACCACTATGAAAGTAAGAAAATTTTCTACCTCTTAAATCAACGATATTATAGGTATGGACATTTCTTAAACAGATTCCGGTATGAATTCTGCGCGTTCCATCCCTTTTATTGTTATTATTACATTCTTTAAGGAGTTTGCATAAATTTTAAAAAATCAGATAATGTTTTCTTTTGTTTTAACGTAATGAAGTGGAATTCTAAAAATTATTCACTTTTCTGATGTACTTAAGATTCTGTTGATTTCCTCATACCTGTGAGGGAAATTTTTGGTTTACTGGAAGGCTAGGATTTGTAAATAGCGATTTTCAATGACATGCATGATCTTTTTTACAAACTGTTTAAAAATTCATAATTATTTCGAATTTATGTGTTCGACAAAATTGTAACGCTCGCCCAACGTGGGGCTCGAACCACGACCCCGAGATTAAGAGTCTCGTGCTCTACCGACTGAGCTAGCCGGGCCGTGAACCTAGAGAGGTAAAACTTAAGTTTCCTCAATTTTCTAAATTTGTATTTTTTAATCCCGAGAACAAAAAGGTCATTGAATTCCCACACCGGGAATTGAACCCGGGCCTCCTGGGTGAGAGCCAGATATCCTAACCACTAGACCATGTGGGAGACATATGGTTAATTTTCAAATTTTACGCTCGTTTATAGAATAATTAAAAATCTATTTCGATTTTCCTTCGACTTTTTTTTTCTACCTGTTAACAGGAGCTAAAAAAATCAGATCGTGTTTTTTTTTTCTCTTTTCACATAATGAAGACTTGCACCAGAACTTCAAAGTTTTACGCTTGTTTCATACTTAAAGCCTATTTAATAGGCTTTAAGTATGAAACAACGTGGTTCGAGCCCCACGTTGGGCGAGCGTTACAATTTTGTCGAACACATAAATTCGAAATAATTATGAATTTTTAAACAGTTTGTAAAAAAGATCATGCATGTCATTGAAAATCGCTATTTACAAATCCTAGCCTTCCAGTAAACCAAAAATTTCCCTCACAGGTATGAGGAAATCAACAGAATCTTAAGTACATCAGAAAAGTGAATAATTTTTAGAATTCCACTTCATTACGTTAAAACAAAAGAAAACATTATCTGATTTTTTAAAATTTATGCAAACTCCTTAAAGAATGTAATAAAAACAATAAAAGGGATGGAACGCGCAGAATTCATACCGGAATCTGTTTAAGAAATGTCCATACCTATAATATCGTTGATTTAAGAAGTAGAAAATTTTCTTACTTTCATAGTGGTATGAATTCTGCGCCCGTGTTCCATCCCTGTAATAATAATAAATCGAACAAAAATCAAAATAGGTTTTAAGTATGAAACAAGCGTAAAGCTTTGAAGTTCTGGTGCAAGTCTTCATTATGTGAAAAGAGAAAAAAAAACACGATCAGATTTTTTTTAAATTTATTTTAGCTCCTGTTAACAGGTAGAAAAAAAAAGTCGAAGGAAAATCGAAATAGATTTTTAATTATTCTATAAACGAGCGTAAAATTTGAAAATTAACCATATGTCTCCCACATGGTCTAGTGGTTAGGATACCTGGCTCTCACCCAGGAGGCCCGGGTTCAATTCCCGGTGTGTGAATTCAATGAACTTTTTGTTCTCGGGATTAAAAAATACAAATTTAGAAAATTGAGGAAACTTAAGTTTTATTTCCCTAGGTTCATGGCCCGGCTAGCTCAGTCGGTAGAGCACGAGACTCTTAATCTCGGGGTCGTGGGTTCGAGCCCCACGTTGGGCGAGCGTTACAATTTTGCCGAACACATAAATTCGAAATAATTATGAATTTTTAAACAGTTTGTATAAAAGGTCATGATATGTCATTGAAAATCGCTATTGACAAATCCTAGCCTTCCAGTATACCTAAAATTTCCCTCACAGGTATGAGGAAATCAACAGAATCTTAAGTACATCAGAAAAGTGAATAATTTTTAGAAATCCACTTCATTACGTTAAAACAAAAGAAAACATTATCTGATTTTTTAAAATTTATGCAAACTCCTTAAAGAATGTAATAATAATAATAATAATAATTAATCGAACGAAAATCAAAATAGGTTTTAAGTATTAAACAAGCGTAAAATTTTGAAGTTCTGGTGCAAGTCTTCATTATGTGAAAAGAGAAAAAAAACACGATCTGATTTTTTAAAATTTATTTTAGCTCCTGTTAACAGGTAGAAAAAAAAAGTCGAAGGAAAATCGAAATAGATTTTTAATTATTCTATAAACGAGCGTAAAATTTGAAAATTATCCATATGTCTCCCACATGGTCTAGTGGTTAGGATACCTGGCTCTCACCCAGGAGGCCCGGGTTCAATTCCCGGTGTGGGAATTCAATGACCTTTTTGTTCTCGGGATTAAAAAATACAAATTTAGAAAATTGAGGAAACTTAAGTTTTATTTCCCTAGGATTACGGCCCGGCTAGCTCAGTCGGTAGAGCACGAGACTCTTAATCTCGGGGTCGTGGGTTCGAGCCCCACGTTGGGCGAGCGTTACAATTTTGCCGAACACATAAATTCGAAATAATTATGAATTTTTAAACAGTTTGTATAAAAGATCATGCATGTCATTGAAAATCGCTATTGACAAATCCTAGCCTTCCAGTATACCTAAAATTTCCCTCACAGGTATGAGGAAATCAACAGAATCTTAATTACATCAGAAAAGAGAATAATTTTTAGAATTCCACTTCATTACGTTAAAACAAAAGAAAACATTATCTGATTTTTTGAAATTTATGCAAACTCCTTAAAGAATGTAATAATAATAATAATAAATCGAACGAAAATCAAAATAGGCTTTAAGTATGAAACAAGCGTAAAACTTTGAAGTTCTGGTGCAAGTCTTCATTATGTGAAAAGAGAAAAAAAAAACACGATCTGATTTTTTTAGCTCCTGTTAACAGGTAGAAAAAAAAAGTCGAAGGAAAATCGAAATAGATTTTTAATTATTCTATAAACGAGCGTAAAATTTGAAATTTAACCATATGTCTGCCACATGGTCTAGTGGTTAGGATACCTGGCTCTCACCCAGGAGGCCCGGGTTCAATTCCCGGTGTGGGAATTCAATGACCTTTTTGTTCTCGGGATTAAAAAATACAAATTTAGAAAATTGAGGAAACTTAAGTTTTACCTCTCTAGGTTCACGGCCCGGCTAGCTCAGTCGGTAGAGCACGAGACTCTTAATCTCGGGGTCGTGGTTCGAGCCCCACGTTGGGCGAGCGTTACAATTTTGTCGAACACATAAATTCGAAATAATTATGAATTTTTAAACAGTTTGTATAAAAGATCATGCATGTCATTGAAAATCGCTATTGACAAATCCTAGCATTCCAGTATACCTAAAATTTCCCTCACAGGTATGAGGAAATCAACAGAATCTTAATTACATCAGAAAAGTGAATAATTTTTATAATTCCACTTCATTACGTTAAAACAAAAGAAAACATTATCTGATTTTTTAAAATTTATTTTAGCTCCTGTTAACAGGTAGAAAAAAAAAGTCGAAGGAAAATCGAAATAGCTTTTTAATTATTCTATAAACGAGCGTAAAATTTGAAAATTAACTGTATGTCTCCCACATGGTCTAGTGGTTAGGATACCTGGCTCTCACCCAGGAGGCCCGGGTTCAATTCCCGGTGTGGGAATTCAATGAACTTTTTGTTCTCGGGATTAAAAAATACAAATTTAGAAAATTGAGGAAACTTAAGTTTTATTTCCCTAGTTTCACGGCGAAATCGGATAATCGAAATCGAATAATTTCACGGCGTTTAATCGAACGAAAATCAAAATACTATTTTGATTTTCGTTCGATTTATTATTATTATTATTACATTCTTTAAGGAGTTTGCATAAATTTCAAAAAATCAGATAATGTTTTCTTTTGTTTTAACGTAATGAAGTGGAATTCTAAAAATTATTCTCTTTTCTGATGTAATTAAGATTCTGTTGATTTCCTCATACCTGTGAGGGAAATTTTAGGTATACTGGAAGGCTAGGATTTGTCAATAGCGATTTTCAATGACATGCATGATCTTTTATACAAACTGTTTAAAAATTCATAATTATTTCGAATTTATGTGTTCGGCAAAATTGTAACGCTCGCCCAACGTGGGGCTCGAACCCACGACCCCGAGATTAAGAGTCTCGTGCTCTACCGACTGAGCTAGCCGGGCCGTAATCCTAGGGAAATAAAACTTAAGTTTCCTCAATTTTCTAAATTTGTATTTTTTAATCCCGAGAACAAAAAGGTCATTGAATTCCCACACCGGGAATTGAACCCGGGCCTCCTGTGTGAGAGCCAGGTATCCTAACCACTGGACCATGTGGGAGACATATGGATAATTTTCAAATTTTACGCTCGTTTATAGAATAATTAAAAATCTATTTCGATTTTCCTTCGACTTTTTTTTTCTTCCTGTTAACAGGAGCTAAAATAAATTTAAAAAAATCAGATCGTGTTTTTTTTCTCTTTTCACATAATGAAGACTTGCACCAGAACTTCAAAATTTTACGCTTGTTTAATACTTAAAACCTATTTTGATTTTCGTTCGATTTATTATTATTACAGGGATGGAACACGGGCGCAGAATTCATACCACTATGAAAGTAAGAAAATTTTCTACCTCTTAAATCAACGATATTATAGGTATGGACATTTCTTAAACAGATTCCGGTATGAATTCTGCGCGTTCCATCCCTTTTATTATTATTATTACATTCTTTAAGGAGTTTGCATAAATTTTAAAAAATCAGATAATGTTTTCTTTTGTTTTAACGTAATGAAGTGGAATTCTAAAAATTATTCACTTTTCTGATGTACTTAAGATTTTGTTGATTTCCTCATACCTGTGAGGGAAATTTTTGGTATACTGGAAGGCTAGGATTTGTAAATAGCGATTTTCAATGACATGCATGATCTTTTTTACAAACTGTTTAAAAATTCATAATTATTTCGAATTTATGTGTTCGACAAAATTGTAACGCTCGCCCAACGTGGGGCTCGAACCCACGACCCCGAGATTAAGAGTCTCGTGCTCTACCGACTGAGCTAGCCGGGCCGTGAAACTAGGGAAATAAAACTTAAGTTTCCTCAATTTTCTAAATTTGTATTTTTTAATCCCGAGAACAAAAAGTTCATTGAATTCCCACACCGGGAATTGAACCCGGGCGTCCTGGGTGAGAGCCAGGTATCCTAACCACTAGACCATGTGGGAGACATACAGTTAATTTTCAAATTTTACGCTCGTTCATAGAATAATTAAAAAGCTATTTCGATTTTCCTTCGACTTTTTTTTTTCTACCTGTTAACAGGAGCTAAAATAAATTTTAAAAAATCAGATCGTGTTTTTTCTCTCTTTTCACATAATGAAGACTTGCACCAGAACTTCAAAATTTTACGCTTGTTTAATACTTAAAACCTATTTTGATTTTCGTTCGATTTATTATTATTATTATTATTATTACATTCTTTAAGGAGTTTGCATAAATTCTAAAAAATCAGATAATGTTTTCTTTTGTTTTAACGTAATGAAGTGGATTTCTAAAAATTATTCACTTTTCTGATGTACTTAAGATTCTGTTGATTTCCTCATACCTGTGAGGGAAATTTTTGGTATACTGGAAGGCTAGGATTTGTCAATAGCGATTTTCAATGACATGCATGATCTTTTTTACAAACTGTTTAAAAATCCATAATTATTTCGAATTTATGTGTTCGACAAAATTGTAACGCTCGCCCAACGTGGGGCTCGAACCCACGACCCCGAGATTAAGAGTCTCGTGCTCTACCGACTGAGCTAGCCGGGCCGTGAACATACGGAGATAAAACTTAAGTTTCCTCAATTTTCTAAATTTGTATTTTTTAATCCCGAGAACAAAAAGGTCATTGAATTCCCACACCGGGAATTGAACCCGGGCCTCCTGGGTGAGAGCCAGGTATCCTAACCACTAGACCATGTGGGAGACATATGGTTAATTTTCAAATTTTACGCTCGTTTATAGAATAATTAAAAATCTATTTCGATTTTCCTTCGACTTTTTTTTTCTACCTGTTAACGGGAGCTAAAATAAATTTAAAAAAATCAGATCGTGTTTTTTTTTCTCTTTTCACATAATGAAGACTTGCACCAGAACTTCAAAGTTTTACGCTTGTTTAATACTTAAAACCTATTTTGATTTTCGTTCGATTTATTATTATTATTATTACATTCTTTAAGGAGTTTGCATAAATTTTAAAAAATCAGATAATGTTTTCTTTTGTTTTAACGTAATGAAGTGGAATTTAAAAATTATTCACTTTTCTGATGTAATGAAGATTCTGTTGATTTCCTCATACCTGTGAGGGAAATTTTAGGTATACTGGAAGGCTAGGATTTGTCAATAGCGATTTTCAATGACATGCATGACCTTTTATACAAACTGTTTAAAAATTCATAATTATTTCGAATTTATGTGTTCGGCAAAATTGTAACGCTCGCCCAACGTGGGGCTCGAACCCACGACCTCAAGATTAAGAGTCTCGTGCTCTACCGACCCGGGCCGTGAACCTAGGGAAATAAAACTTAAGTTTCCTCAATTTTCTAAATTTGTATTTTTTAATCCCGAGAACAAAAAGTTCATTGAATTCACACACCGGGAATTGAACCCGGGCCTCCTGGGTGAGAGCCAGGTATCCTAACCACTAGACCATGTGGGAGACATATGGTTAATTTTCAAATTTTACGCTCGTTTATAGAATAATTAAAAATCTATTTCGATTTTCCTTCGACTTTTTTTTTCTTCCTGTTAACAGGAGCTAAAATAAATTTTAAAAAAATCAGATCGTGTTTTTTTTCTCTTTTCACATAATGAAGACTTGCACCAGAACTTCAAAATTTTACGCTTGTTTAATACTTAAAACCTATTTTGATTTTCGTTCGATTTATTATTATTACAGGGATGGAACACGGGCGCAGAATTCATACCACTATGAAAGTAAGAAAATTTTCTACCTCTTAAATCAACGATATTATAAGTATGGACATTTCTTAAACAGATTCCGGTATGAATTCTGCGCGTTCCATCCCTTTTATTATTATTATTACATTCTTTAAGGAGTTTGCATAAATTTTAAAAAATCAGATAATGTTTTCTTTTGTTTTAACGTAATGAAGTGGAATTCTAAAAATTATTCACTTTTCTGATGTACTTAAGATTCTGTTGATTTCCTCATACCTGTGAGGGAAATTTTTGGTTTACTGGAAGGCTAGGATTTGTAAATAGCGATTTTCAATGACATGCATGATCTTTCTTACAAACTGTTTAAAAATTCATAATTATTTCGAATTTATGTGTTCGACAAAATTGTAACGCTCGCCCAACGTGGGGCTCGAACCCACGACCCCGAGATTAAGAGTCTCGAGCTCTACCGACTGAGCTAGCCGGGCCGTGAAACTAGGGAAATAAAACTTAAGTTTCCTCAATTTTCTAAATTTGTATTTTTTAATCCCGAGAACAAAAAGTTCACTGAACTCCCACACCGGGAAATTGAACCCGGGCCTCCTGGGTGAGAGCCAGGTATCCTAACCACTAGACCATGTGGGAGACATAGGGTTCATTTTCAAATTTTACCCTCGTTTATAGAATAATTAAAAAGCTATTTCGATTTTCCTTCGACTTTTTTTTTCTACCTGTTAACAGGAGCTAAAATAAATTTTAAAAAATCAGATCGTGTTTTTTTTTTTCTCTTTTCACATAATGAAGACTTGCACCAGAACTTCAAAATTTTACGCTTGTTTAATACTTAAAACCTATTTTGATTTTCGTTCGATTTATTATTATTATTATTATTACATTCTTTAAGGAGTTTGCATAAATTTTAAAAAATCAGATAATGTTTTCTTTTGTTTTAACGTAATGAAGTGGAATTCTAAAAATTATTCACTTTTCTGATGTACTTAAGATTTTGTTGATTTCCTCATACCTGTGCGGGAAATTTTTGGTATACTGGAAGGCTAGGATTTGTAAATAGCGATTTTCAATGACATGCATGATCTTTTTTACAAACTGTTTAAAAATTCATAATTATTTCGAATTTATGTGTTCGACAAAATTGTAACGCTCGCCCAACGTGGGGCTCGAACCCACGACCCCGAGATTAAGAGTCTCGTGCTCTACCGACTGAGCTAGCCGGGCCGTGACACTGGGGAAATAAAACTTAAGTTTCCTCAATTTTCTAAATTTGTATTTTTTAATCCCGAGAACAAAAAGTTCATTGAATTCCCACACCGGGAATTGAACCCGGGCCTCCTGGGTGAGGGCCAGGTATCCTAACCACTAGACCATGTGGGAGACATAGGGTTAATTTTCAAATTTTACGCTCGTTTATAGAATAATTAAAAATCTATTTCGATTTTCCTTCGACTTTTTTTTCCTACCTGTTAACAGGAGCTAAAATAAATTTTAAAAAATCTGATCGTGTTTTTTTTCTCTTTTCACATAATGAAGACTTGCACCAGAACTTCAAAATTTTACGCTTGTTTAATACTTAAAACCTATTTTGATTTTCGTTCGATTTATTATTATTATTATTATTATTATTATTATTACATTCTTTAAGGAGTTTGCATAAATTTTAAAAAATCAGATAATGTTTTCTTTTGTTTTAACGTAATGAAGTGGAATTCTAAAAATTATTCACTTTTCTGATGTACTTAAGATTCTGTTGATTTCCTCATACCTGTGAGGGAAATTTTTGGTATACTGGAAGGCTAGGATTTGTCAATAGCGATTTTCAATGACATGCATGATCTTTTTTACAAACTGTTTAAAAATCCATAATTATTTCGAATTTATGTGTTCGACAAAATTGTAACGCTCGCCCAACGTGGGGCTCGAACCCACGACCCCGAGATTAAGAGTCTCGTGCTCTACCGACTGAGCTAGCCGGGCCGTGAACTTAGGGAAATAAAACTTAAGTTTCCTCAATTTTCTAAATTTGTATTTTTTAATCCCGAGAATAAAAAGGTCATTGAATTCCCACACCGGGAATTGAACCCGGGCCTCCTGGTTGAGAGCCAGGTATCCTAACCACTAGACCATGTGGGAGACATATGGTTAGTTTTCAAATTTTACGCTCGTTTATAGAATAATTAAAAATCTATTTCGATTTTCCTTCGACTTTTTTTTTCTACCTGTTAACAGGAGTTAAAATAAATTTAAAAAAATCAGATCGTGTTTTTTTTCTCTTTTCACATAATGAAGACTTGCACCACAACTTCAAAATTTTACGCTTGTTTATTGAATACTTAAAACCTATTTTGATTTTCCTTCGATTTATTATTACTATTGTTACATTCTTTAAGGAGTTTAAATAAATTTTAAAAAATCAGATAATGTTTTCTTTTGTTTTAACGTAATGAAGTTGAACTCTAAAAATTATTCACTTTTCTGATGTACTTAAGATTCTGTTGATTTCCTCATACCTGTGAAGGAAATTTTAGGTATACTGGAAGGCTAGGATTTGTAAATAGCGATTTTCAATGAGATGCATGATCTTTTTTACAAACTGTTTAAAAATTCATAATTATTTCGAATTTATGTGTTCGACAAAATTGTAACGCTCGCCCAACGTGGGGCTCGAACCCACGACCCCGAGATTAAGAGTCTCGTGCTCTACCGACTGAGCTAGCCGGGCCGTGAACTTGGGGAAATAAAACTTAAGTTTCCTCAATTTTCTAAATTTGTATTTTTTAATCCCGAAAACAAAAAGTTCATTGAATTCCCACACCGGGAATTGAACCCGGGCCTCCTGGGTGAGCGCCAGGTATCCTAACCACTATACCATGTGGGAGACGTATGGTTAGGTTTCAAATTTTACGCTCGTTTATAGAATAATTAAAAATCTATTTCGATTTTCCTTCAACTTTTGGAGGCCCACCAGCGGCCGAGCGGTTCTGCGCTCAAAGCTGGTAGATGGGAAGTGCCGGGTTCGATCCCAGGTCGCGCTCATCGACCTAGCCGTTCGGAGTTTTCCGTGGTTTCCTCCGAAACTTGCGTAAATACGGGCTAGGACCCCTTAGAAAGACCCCCACGGAGGGCATTCCCCCTCTAGGCCTAGGACACATCAGGAGTCAATCGGCCTTAAATCCTACAACCAACCAACCAACCTTCAACTTTTGGCCCACCAGCGGCTGAGCGGTTCTGCGCTCAAAACCTGGTAGACGTGAAGTGCCGGGACGTGAGGTGCCGGTGTGGTTAATTTCAAATTTTACTCTCGTTTATAGAATAATTAAAAATCTATTTCGATTTTCCTTCTACATTTTTTTTTCTACTTGTTAACAGGAGTTAAAATAAATTTTAAATTAGTCAAGTAATTAAATTAATTATTAAATTAGTTAATTTCAAAAGAAAGATACATTCATTCATGAACAGTACAATCTTCTACTATTAAAATTATTTGACTCATTACTTTTGAAACTGCGAGATAGACTTTACTCACAAAAAATATGATTTAAGAAACCTAATTTAAATAATTATAATTTTATGAACTAGTATCTTTAAATTACAGATTCAAAGAAGAAAAAAAAATCAATTTTTACTGGTTTTTATTTATTTATTAATGAAATAGATTATTAATTTAAAACATTTACAAAAGAAATTATATATTATTAATACTAGGGTACATAAAAGTATTTAAATTTTATCCTAGAAATTTGATTTTGTTTACTCTGTATATATATATATATATATATATATATATAACAACATACAGTTTGTTCACAGTGAATATTAACAGTTGTACCTAACGTTTATCTTAGTTTACAATTTTGTACTTTAGGGGAAGAGGGGGGACATTGGGACACTTTTTATAAAAGCATATTATTTTCCAATTTATAAAAAATTTAATGCTTTTGAGCATTTTTATTTAAATATTTGCGTTATTGGTCACCTTTTAAATGGGTAATGAGCATTGTTTAATGTGTTTTACAAACAGAAATAATTAAAACATAACTTATGCAAAAGTGTCCCAATGTTCCCCGTGCAGGGGCAGATTGGGACAACACTGATTTAATGATGGGGCTCTTTGGGACAACCATCTTTTTATTTATCTAATTACAATATTGCAAAATATTTTGCTAAAGTAAATGAAAGGCTTTCAAAACAATGAATTTGATACAATAACAAATAATAATAAAGTAGGTAATTATGAAACAATGAAATTGTTATGAAGCATTACTGCATATTCATATCTTAACGCACATCAAAACCCTGCAAATCTACACAAAACTTTAATGTTATGTAGGATCGTGTTGATGGCATAGTTAAGTTGAGAACGTGATATTAAATAATCTTTCAACAAGAGTTCTTGTTCAGCTGTGAATATTTGTTGAGATGTATATTTGGATTGAAACTTATAATTTATATTTGTAGTACACACTCAATCTTATTTTCTCTCATTTTTTTCAATCTATTAAATAATGTAGATTTTGGTATATCATATTTAATTGCAACTTCCCTCACAGAAAGTTTATCTTTGATTATTTCATTTATTGCCTTTTCTATATTTTCTTCTGAAATTTTAGTTCTTTCAGTTTTTGGCTTATAATTTCTAATCATTTTCTATTTATTTAAAGAATACCTAGAAAAAAATGAATACAATTAGCTTATATGTGCAAAAAATAAGTAAATAAATAAAAATATATTGGTGTTAGAAATGAATGGACCATTGGAGCAGTCCCAATGTGCCCCATGCATTTGTGTCCCAATGTACCCCATCAGGTCATTTTCAAAACAAATGTTTAGGCCTAATTTTCTAGAGCACATGGGCTAATGATCTATAGTGGAAATGAAAGCTTAATGTTTATAAAAACACATAGCACTTTTAAAAATTAAAATATTTATTTCCTATTACCTAAAAAATCAACATTAATTTACTTGAAAAAAATTACTTTTCATATGATAAAATAAACTATCCTTGTTCATAGGCAGCAGATTTGAATGAATGAGTTGATATCACAAATATGAAGATGTACCACTAGTGCCGTCTAGTGTGATTTTTTACAAATTTTATTTTGCAATAATAAAGGGATAAAAGCCTTTGTCCCAATGTGCCCCGTGTCCCAATGTACCCCCTTCTCCCCTATACTGTTTTATTTAAATTATCACAATAAAATACATCTAAAATTGAATAGGTAATGTTTTTACACTTACTTATGTTTCAGTCAATTATTTAAAAAGAAGTTATTATCTAATTAGTATTATTTATCTAATGATCACAGAAAAGTGTGATAGTATGGAGCCAGTTTGGCTTTTGATTGTGTAATATGGGTGGTTTAAATGTCAATACGTAGCATAATAGCAGGAAAATTTCAAGAATTTTAGGATAACTAATGATATTTAAAGATATTTCAGGAAATTTTTTTAAGAATTCAGAAAAATCAGGACACGTATTATCTCTGATTGTGAGACTTTTTTTATTCATTTAAAATAATCTGCATGAAAATGTAATAGAAAGTTTAAATTGTTTAACAGGATTTTATACATATCAGACAATATAATACTCTATGGCCAAGTTCATGAAACATAATTCGCCCCTTTCTTTCATGGATGTTTAAATGCATGCTAAACTAATTTTTTTTTTTTTTTTTTTTTTTTTTTTTTACATTTCTTAAAATATTTCAGATGTATAAAATAAATAATTTTTTCAAAGATTACGGCAACTTTTAATCTACAACTGGACACAAATATTGTAAACAAAAGTTAAAAATGGATGAAAAAAATATAATAAAACTATTAAAATAATATTTCTTACCTGAAATATAATATCCGTAAGGCTGTATTTACTGTAAAAAATCCTTTACATCCTTTACTAAATATCTACAATATAAATGGTTAATATGCTATAGTGTATTTTTTTTACGATTTGTTCTTGTTGCCCGGTGGATTTATACATAAAAGTTGAAAAGTGAAAAATTAGTCAATAGCCGAGAATGGATGGATTGATTGATGAATGCGTTTTACGTCACACTAAAAGCCAAGAAAAAGGTGAAATATTTTTTCTTTAAAAAACTGTAAATTTATCATCAATAACTATGAAGTAAAATACTTATAATTACAAAATACTTTCTGATTTAAAATATTATCGAAATAGTTTTTGACGAAATGCGAAATTTCAAAATCTTAAATATTTACTTTATAACAATATATATATATATATATATATATATATATATATATATTTAAGTGAAATTTTATTTCGTATAAAAGACAATAAATAATATTTAAAAGAAACAATAAAGTTTCTTTCTTGCATTAAAAAACAAAATCTAAATTTTTTATTGACTGCAGTCAGATTGAACCAACCAACCAACTACAAGACCAAACCGAATAGCACCTGTTCAGAATTCTGAGAAATAACAATAGAAATCTTTGCATCGCGGAGTAAAAATAGTCCAATTTTTAAACTGAGTTATAAAAAAACAAGAGTTTTCCTAGGGAAAAGGGAGATGTCAGGCACATCAGATAAAACCGATTAATATCATATATAAATTAAACAACATTCGCTCGAGCCATATTCGAGAAAAAATGGTACTACGTATAGTCCGTCCATTTATAACTTAAATGAGCCAATTCATATCTCGAAATATATTGCACGCAGAAATGTAGCGATTTCAGGGTAGGATCAGACAGAAGGTGAAAGACTATTTTGAAAATATCAGAACATAACCTCCCACATTTCCTGAGATATTAAGTGTCGGCTTCTAGCGTTTTCTTTGATCTCAAATTAGCCGTATATATAAGTGTCGCTGTTTTCGTTCATTTTTCCGTTTCCGCTGAGTGTCGTGGCGTTCGTTTGTTTTTGCGCTTGCGTCACTCGAGACTCTGCCGAGTCTCTTGATATGCTGATTTTACCTGCTCAGAAATTGAAATTAAATCCTTATAGCCATATGGTAAATATTTTTTTTTTTTTTTTTTTTTTTTTACGCTAAATATTCATCGCTTGGTTTTTTGTATATTTACACGTTTTGAGGTTTCCTGAATACCGAAGTCAAGTTTTTAACGTTTGATCTTTGTGTCGCTTAAAGTAAATTAAAAACAAATAATTTCAGGTGATCCAAATGTTGTATTTTGATGTTATATTACGGTTATATATAATACGTTTGTTACTAGAAAAGATTGATCAAGATTGATAAGTTTCAAGGAATGTTGCGTGTGAAAGTTGTCTAAATAATTTTATATGAACTTTTGAATTTAATAACAGATTTTAATTTTTTATAAATATAGGTACAATAGTAAAACGGGGGTAGTAACCCCCCCCCCCCTCACATAGAATTATTTATGAAATAAAGCTGTTCCGAAACCTAATTTGAATTTTTTTTTAACATAGGTTTACAGCACGGATTAAAAGAGACTCTTCTTCCGTGGTTTACAGTTATGTAAACGTAACAGTACTCGTTATCTTACCTCTTAATCTGCAATCTGTATGTATATATTATTTAATTTCAGGGTAAGAGAAATTCGTTTGAATGACACTCCAGATTATTTCTTCTATAGGTATAATATGCATGCACATAATGTTTATCCGGCAGAAAGTACCTAAGAAAGGTAAAATTTTAAAAATAAACAAATTTTGTTAAATATTTATAAAATTGCTTAAAGAAAAAGAAATCGTTGTACGGGAGCACTTTAAACATGTAGTATAAAATAAATTTGAAAACATACTACTTACGGGGGAAATGTACAATCTGGTAACCCTTCCCACGGTGAGCATACTGACCAAATCCCTATCCCATTCCCATGTTAGTTTATGGCGAAGTAACTGTATAATGCACCAATACCTGAATGCCGATGAGAAATTACTTTGAATTTAGTTCGATAGGTGGCGCCATCATTTATAATTTAGTTCCTAACTAGGTATATTTTCGTTATGAAACCTACTTATATTTTATTAATTAATAATGGATGATGTGCATTAATATATAATTTTTCTTTCCAACTAACTTCAATTTTTTTATTATTATTAATTTTAAAGAATTTTTTTCATTTAATTTTCTGTCATGCAAATGTTTATTAAATTGCTTTTTCTCAGTTAATTACTAAAACGTACCAGTACCCAGTGGCGGATTTAAGGGGGGGGCTAGGGGGCTGAAGCCCCCCCCCCCCCCAAAAAAAAAAAAACACTGACATTCACAATTGAATATTTCAATTGTAAATTTTTTATTGGTCTAGAATAACACTTTGAAGAATCTTAGCCCCCCCCAAAAGTCAAGTTCTGGATCCGCCACTGCCAGTACCAATTTCGAAATTAACATGGATGCACAGTCATTTATTTATTATTTGCGTATCAATATTATAAAAAAGAAAGGGAAAAAAAAAAAGAAAAAGAAGTATTTTGTAAATTTTTTTTAATATTGAGATAATTTGTTTCAATGCATTCACGTAGTATAAATATTGGAAAGATAAGATTCTTAATGAAAAATTCGAACCTATCGTAAGTCATAATCGTTCATAGTAAGAATTTTTCAGACTTTTAACTAAAGACTGAAGAGAACTAACTACATCTGAAAATCACCTAGCAATTGAACTCTGCAACGAAATGGCCAAAACTCTACCTGTGGACGCATAATAGTTAATTCTATATTTTTTTAATAGAATTATGTATGTATTGTTTGTTTAGTATATTTACATTAATAGCATTTTAATTCACTGTAGTAAATGTTACTATCACATTATAAATGATTAATATTTAAAACTGTACTAAGCTAGTTGTGTTGTATCCCATGTGGTCTAGTGGTTAGGATTCCTGGCTTTCACCCAGGCGGCCCGGGTTCGATTCCCGGCATGGGAAGGGTTTTTTTTTTTTTTTTCTTTCTTCCCTTCTCTTGAATTATTACTTTTGTTAATTTAATACTGTATTTTACAAGAACGGTTGAAATTGGAATTTTTTTTTCTTATTATTGACAGCTAGTATCGCCCAGTGGTCGATTTTTTGCAAAGCAAAGTTATTGCCTTCTCCAAAACAGAATTAAATTGCAACACAGCTGCGGCAATCGTTTGTCGATATGCACTCAAACTGAATCAGCAGAGTTTTACTTAATATATTTCTCTAAGTTTGGTACACCTGCAGATGTTGAACCTTTCCTGAAATGAGAGGCTCAACGGGGAATCGCCCCTTGTTGGGTGATATAGCCCAAAAGATAATCGCCACGCCACCATGTCAAACCAAGGTCCAACTAAATATCAAATTCGGTTAAATTAATTCCATTGGTTCATAAAGTACAACTCAAGTAGGAACTCAAGTAAGAACTCAAAAAGACAGATATTTTCTAAAAATGGTCACATTGAGTTCGAGAAATATCAAAACGTATAACTTCATCGAAAACTGAAAATCTAAAATTTTTCTGAATCTTATACTTTCTTTTTTATGCAGAGGATAGAATAATAAATCCACTTTTTAAAAATAAGTAGTCAATTTCACTTACAGTTAACTGAAATGCAAGGAAATCTCAAACCGTTTAAATTCATCGAAAAACAGAAATCGAATTTTTTTCTGTATCTTCTACTTTCTTATTATACATGCAGAAGCTAGTAATAAATCCACGTTTTTAAAAATAAGTACAGTATAGGATCCGTTATCCGGAAACCCGTTATCCAGAATGTTCCGAAAACCAGAATGCAAAATGCCAACTACCAAAATTTTTAATTATTGTAAAATTTAAGAATTAAAGTTATACAATAGCAGCGGTCAGAATTATAGTTTTACAACCCAATTTCTTTAATGCTACGGTGTTATTCTGAGGAAATATGGTGAGCACAAAATTGTACAAATAATTACTGAAAATTTTGCAAATTTAGGTTAGAAAAAGAATTTTTATTGTATTTTTTAATAGATAAACATTAATAACACATACTTCTTAAAGTGCCCAATAGCAGATGAATTTTATCCTTGAACTCAGGTCGCATGCATGAAGTCCCAATTGTTATAAAATTTTTAAATAGTGCTATAAAATTTTGCTTATAGTGTCTCTGCTCTGATACTAATAGTTCATAAAAATTTTAAATAGTTTTTATTAATTTCCATTATTTTTAGAATTCATTTCATAAAATATTTAGCATTATGTGCTAAAAATATTTGAAACATTTATGAACTATTAGTATCAGAGCAGAGACACTATAAGCAAAAAAATATAGAAAATTTTGCAAAATCCAAATGAAAGGATTTTACTCTGAGGTCCAAAATTAAATTTTAGATATGTTTATTTATTTTTCATTTATTATTACTATTCTTATTTATAGTTTGAAATTCTAATAAGAATATTTTTTTTATTTTGTGGAAATAATTTATTAAATGAAGAAATATATAGGTAAAGTGTTTACATATATATTATTCATGTTTACCACTGCTATTTATGATATTATTTTGTACCATTTTTATACATATAATAAAGTGTTCCGAATTATGGAAAAACCCCTTATCCAGAATATCCCAGGTCCCAAGCTTTCTGGATAACGGATCCTATACTGTAGTCAATTTCAGTTAATTGAAATGCAAGGAAATCTCAAAAAGTGTAAATTCATCGGAAACCGCAAATCGAAAATTTTCTGTATCTTCTACATTCTTCTTATACTTGCAGAAGCTAGTAATATATCCACCTTTTTAAAAAACTAGTACGGGATGGCCACCACGACACCACGAGACTTTCTTCTATATTTTCCTATACAAATTCTCAACGTGCAAATAATTTTTTTAAACTATTACATATGTATTAAAATTACCTAACATGCATGCAAATGATTTTAATCTTGGAGAAAACTAACACTAAATAGCCAAAGAAAGACAGTTTTATTGTCTATAAATAACATCTTAAAAAAAGGTTTTATAAGGATTATCTCATGCGTCAAGTTTCGTACAGTTATATGTCATAGAAGTTGAGATATAGCCTTCCCGTTATTGAGGAAGTTTGCAGTATAGTACCGCCACCTATGGGCCGATAAGCAGGCCCCGACTTACGGCAGGGCATACGGGGCAAATGCCCTGGGCCCCCCTTCTGGAAGGGGCCCCCCTACAGGCGAATACAGAAATTCTGCAACCTAAAGACCTCTTATGCCACTGCAAGGGGGCCCCCCAGAATAGGCTTGCCCCGGGGCTGCAGGTAGTCTAAGTCGGGCCCTGCCGATAAGCATCCAGATTGAATCCGCATAATGTCTCATAATGGCTTTCTAACATATCAAGTTTTGTTTGATGATATGCAATAGAACCTGAGATATAGACTTCCTTTAAATTGCGGAAATCGCTGTGTAGCAGTACCATTCATTGAACGGTTGACACCAAAATTTGAGAGGCATTAATTTGTGTCAAAGTGCTTCTACATATAAATTTATATACAATTCTGTGCAGTAGTTTTTGAGCTATAGCCTTCTCTTAAATTGCGGAAATCGCTGTATAGCAGCGCTACCTGTTGATCTATAAGCATTCAAATTGAATCAGCATAATGTCTCATAATGGCCTTCAAACATATCAAGTTTTGTTTGATTATACGCAATACAACCTGAGATATAGCCTCTCCTGAAATTGTGGAAATCGCTGTATAGCAGCGCCACCTGTTTAGCAGTTCACACCAAAAGTCGATAGGCACTAATTTAGGTCAAGGTGCATCTACATATAAATTTAAATACAATTCTGACCAGTAGTTCCAGAGATACAGTCGCCACAAAATTTTTATCTCTCTCACACACACAGAGACGGACGGACAGACAGATATTTTCTAATAATGGTCAAATGGTGTTCTAAACCCCTCAAAACGTGTAAATCCGTCGAAAACCGGTAGTCGAAAATTTTTATGAATCCAATACTTTCTTCTATTGAATATAAAAGAAAGTAATAAGTAGTCACTTTTAGTTAATTGAAATGCAAGAAAATCTCAAAACGTGTAAATTCATCGAAAACCGGAAATCTAAAGTTTTTCCAAGTCTTATACTTTCCTCTTATACATGCAGAAGATATAGTAATAAATTCATTTTTTTTTTTAATTAGTCAATTTCAGTTAATTGGAATGGATTATGTTTTAGTTTAAAAATATGTCTTTAAACTAGAGCTGACATAAATAAAAAAAAAAAAAAAAAAATAGAACTTTCATAAATCAAGTCTTTTTTTTTTATTATTTGCCTAAATTTTAACAATATAAACTCTCGTTACTTGACTTGCTCATTCACTCAAATTTCTACCATTCTAATAACTGTTTTCTCTTAGGAAAAAAAAAAAAAAAATGTGTGAAACAACCACACGACTTCCATACCCGCTATTACACGTATTATATGCATTTTTTGGAGATAATGTGATCAGAAGACAAAATTGACCTAACGAAGTAGATACCTAACAAATTTCGTATAAGAAAAAGCTGATATACATATATATATAAACATGTGTAAAACCGAGTTTGCATAGCAAGTTAAAAAACAAGAAAAAACTACTATGTTGTGCCACCACAAGACTTTCTTCTATCTTTTCCTGTAATAAATTCACTCAGTTCAAATAATTTACAAAAACTATTATTTATTAAAATTATCTACCATGATGAATGCAATCGATTTTCATCTTAGAGAAAACTAACACTAAATATCCAAAGAAACACAGCTTAACTAACATCTTTAAAAATACGTTTTCATAATGATTATCTCATGTATCAAGTTTCGTACAGTTGAATGCCATAGAAGTTTAAATATAGCATTCGTGTTCTTGGGGAAAACTGCACTATAGCAGCGCAACCTATTGGTAGATATACATTCAAATTGAATCAGCATGTCTCATAATGGCTTTCTCACATATCAAGTGTTGTTTAATTATATGCATTAGAACCTGAAATATAGTCATCCCTTAAACTGAAGAAATCGCTGATAGAAGTGCCACTTGTTGAACAATTACTACCAAAAGTTGATGCTCAGTAACTTATCTATAAATTTTTATGCAATTTTGCGCAGTAGTTCCTGAAATATAATCATTCCTTAAAATATGAAAATCGCTACACAGCAGGGCCACCTGTCAACCATTTCACCCCAAAAATTGATAGACACTAACATATGTCAAGAATCATGAACATATAAATTTATATGCATTTTTATGCAGTAGTTCCTGAGATAAAGCCTTTTCTTAAATTGTGGAAATCGCTGCATAGCAGCGCCACTGTTGAGCGGTTTACACCAAAAGTTGATAGGCAATAGGCACTAACTTATATCAAGTTGCATCTGTATATGGATTTATATGTACTTTTCTGTAGCAGTTCTTGAGATATAGCCTTACCTTAAATTTTAGAAATAACGGCATAGCAGCGCCTCCTATTAAGCAGTTGGCACCAAAAGTTGATATGAACTAATTTATATCAAGTTGCATCTATATATGACTATATGCATATTTGTGCAGTAGTTCCTGAGATATAGTTTTCCCTTAAGTTGTGGAAAACGCCACCTGTTCAGCGGTTGACACCAAAGGTTGATAGGCACCAATTTAGGTCAAGGTTCATATACATATAAATTTATATACAATTCTGAGCAGTAGTTTCGGAGATACAGTCGCCACAAAATTTTTGTCACACACACAGACGGACAGACAGATATTTTCTGAAAATGGTCAGATCTTGTTCTAGACCTGAAAACGTGTAAATCCGTCTAAAACCGGAAGTCGAAATTTTTTACGAATCCAATACTTTCTTCTATTGAATGCAGAAGAAAATTAACCACATAATGCACAAGAAAGGATATCTGAAATGCATTTATGCAACAATTTTCAAGAAAATCGTTAGAGCCGTTTTTGAGATACCAACATTTATCAAAACTTGGCATACTTAATTATTGACCGGTAAACCATAATTACATACAAATGGTTATTTAAAAGGGAGTTAATATGGTGAGTATGAAAAAAAATCTTAGACCTGATATTGAGCTATTTATACAGGACGCCTATCAATTTTTCTGAACTTACCAACTATATCATTCGAAAGGACATCTAATAGTGTGTTTATATAGCAACTTTGAAGAAAATCGTTAGAGCCGTTTCTGAGATAAAGACTTACGGTCCCATTTTCGGTTTCTGATGTCCCACTTCCAATTTTTCAATTTTCACCAAAATTTGGAAAATGTATCTGTACACCAGACCTGTCTTAATTATGAAGTTTCGTAGTTCTATCTTTATTAGTTTCGGAAATATTATAGTCAGAAGATTCCCCATATATATACACACACGCACACAGAGACTCACCAATTGCCAAAAACTACTTTTTTGGACTCAAGAGATCTTGTGTAAATGAGGTGAAAACTCGATATCGAATTTTTGGACCGAATACAAAACTTCCATTACCTACAGTAATCAGGTAACGGAAGTTAAAAAAAAAAAAAAAAAATCTGTAGTGGAGAGTATAGTGATGAGAGTATAGTGATGAGGGGGGACTTCCCCCCTCAGGGGGGTTGGCGAGGCTCCTACACATACAAAATTTTTTTCCCAGTTGGCTATCTCTATAATAAATAATTCTTGTAAATTTCATAATGATTGCTAAAAAATAATTCTGTTTATGCCCATTTATACAAAATTTTGTCCCATATCACCATGTTAAAAATTAAAAAAAAGCTGTATGGCAACGCAACCTGTAAGACAATTTTTACCAAAAGTTGATAGGCACTAATTTATGTCAAGGTGCAATTACATACCAATTTGTGTGAAATTCTGTGCAGTAGTTCCTGAGATAAAGTTGCCACAAAATTTTGTCACACACACACACACAGACAGACGGACAGACAGACATTTTCTAAAAATGGTCAAATCGTGTTCTACAGCTCTCAAAACGTGTAAATCCATCAAAAACCCGAGGTCGAAAATTTTTACGAATCCAATACTTTCTTCTATTGAATATAGAAGAAAGTAAAAATGGTAGAGTTATTTTTTGAAACACAAATTTCCGAGATCTGAAGATGACCTACCAATGCAGGATGACTGTTAATTTTCCTCTAATAACCACGTAATACATGAGAAAGAAATGAATTTATATAACAATTTTCAAGAAAACTGTTAGAGCCGTTTTTGAGATACCAGCTTTTACAAAAAATCAATTATTGAAAGGAAAACAATAATTATATACAAAAGGATATTTAAAAGTGAGTTAATATGGCGAGTTTGAAAAAAATCCGTACAGGCGTTTTTAAAGGAACGCGCTTGCGAGACCTGAAATTGAGCTATTTATGCAGGACATTTTCTTTTTCCTTTATATATTTTCTATTATCTTTGCGTTTTTTGTTATTTTCCGTTTTTCTCCCCTCCTTTTTTCCACGACTTTCTAATTTTCCGTAAATTAAGATATTTTATAATTAGAAAAGCTGATATATATATATATATATATATATATATATATACATATACACCCTATGACAGAAATTTTTTATGCTTTCTGCGACAAGTCTTGTTTGTGCAAACCTTTACAGCAAATAAACAATATTGGCATATTTTCTTATTTACACATAATATGTACATGTAACTATAAAGACCAATATTATTAGTGGACTGTTGAAGAATTCTTAAATACAAGACATGAGTTTCTATTTTCTACTGAAATTTAGAAACTGCTTTCATTTTTATGAGCAAATCATTCTGCAAGTGGCAATTTCCTTTCTGCGACAATGTCGCTGCGTCTCAAAAATTCTGCCACAGAGTATATACATATATATATATACAAAGGATGTTCCAAAAGTCCCACACTCCCTCCTAACTCAAAAATGAATCGGAATTTTGAAAAATGGCGAAACACGTTCACGTATTTAATAAATTCGAGAGGGACCTCTTTTGGTGAAAAAAGTTTCGGCCTGGGGGGACTAGGGAGGGCAACTTTAAAATTTCAAATAGGAAGATATGTCTTGTGATACATCCCTCGAAACGTCTCTTCAAGACAATGCATTTGATATAAATAGTTTTGCCCTACGATGATTATTAAAGGAGATACATGAGTTTTTAGACTTTTGAAATGTGAATTTTATACTTATGTATCCCCTTTAATAATCACTGCAAGACAAAACTATTTATACGAAATGCATTGTCTTGAAGAGACGTTGCGGGGATGTAGCACAAGACATACCTTCCCATTAGAAATTTTAAAGTTGCGCTCCTACCACCCCCTTGCCCGGGCCCAAACATTTTTGGGAAAAGTATGTCTTATGATACATCCCTGGAAACGCCTCTTCAAGATAAGGAATTTAGTATAAATAGTCAGGGCCCGACTTAGACTGCCTGGAGCCCCGGGGCATGCCTATTCTGGGGGGCCCCCTTGCAGTGGCATAAGAGGTCTTTAGGTTGCAGAATTTCTCCATACGTCTGTAGGGAGGGCCCCTTCCAGAAGGGGGGCCCAGGGCATTTGCCCCGTATGCCCTGCCGTTAGTCAGGGCCTGTAAATAGTTTTGTCTTGCAGTGATTATTAAAGGGGATACATAAGTATAAAATCCACATTTCAAAAGTCTAAAAACTCATGTATCTCCTTTAATAATCATCGTAGGGCAAAACTATTTATATCAATTTCATTGTCTTGAAGAGACGTTTCCAGGGATGTATCACAAGACATACCTTCCCATTTGAAATTTTACAGTTGTCCTCCCTAGCAGCCCCCCTACCCCGGGCCCAAACTTTTTTCACTAAAAGAGGTCCCTCTCGAATTCATTAAATACGTGTTTCGCCATTTTTCAAAATTTCGACACATTTTCGAGTTAGGAGGGGGAGGGGTACTTTTTGAACACCCTACCCTGTATAAATCACATAAATCATTTTAAAAAAGACTAGAAACTATACAAATATTTTTATGATCTGCACCAGAGAACCTTTAATACTATTTTCTTCGATAGATGGCGCCACTAAACATTCGTACCACGAAATCGTTAATGTTGTAAATATGCCTGGAATTTTTACAAATTAATATGATTAGCTTTAAAAAGAAAAAAGAAGAAGAAGAAATAAGAAATCCTAGCAAGTTTACTATGAAAAAAGGAAAAAAAAAATAAAGTGCAAATTAAAAATTAATAAAAAAAAAATGGAAATGAGGATTTTTAAAATTCAACAATGAAAAAATTTTGACACGATAATAATCGAATCAAAACATTAGAATTTGGAAGTTTTCATTTCAGTTTTTATTTATTCTTTTGTAACTCTGCTCTTTTACTTTGAAACAGTTTTTTTTTTTTTTTTTTTTTTTTTTTTAAGATATTCATTTTAATTTATAGATAAATTATTTAAAAAATAATTTAAATAATTCCTCTTAATGATAATTTTAATGATACCTTTTTTAATAATTTATTTAAAAAAAAAATTAAAATAATTCCTAATAATGAGGAATTATTTAAAAAATAATTCCTTATCATTATTTGTATGTCTATTACTTCTGACTTTTCAGTGGTATGAATAGTTACATATTTTCCTCCTGTTTTTTTTTTTTTTTTTTTTTTTTTTTTTTTGTAACTTTCAGGAATGAGTGAATGCAGCAAGGAACAGGCTGTTCCTAATGGATTGTACCCAAGTTTTAGAACTTTATATTTTAACTTTAGTAGAATTGATATTAAAATTTTTACCCTGCTATTTAGAAGCATATTTCGCATTTTATGAGTTACTGAAACAAAACTTGCATTCTAAATTCAAGGAAATGAGTAAACTTAAAATTAAACATTTTTTACACTTTAGTAGAATTGATTTTACAATGCTTTTTGCTATTTTTTCATTTAAGACTAGTTTAAAAATTAATTTGGTACTAAAAATTGACTTCAAGTAACTGCTGTTTTGTATAGTTGTTTCCTGCACACATTATTTTTCATCTATAATTTTAAATAAATTTTATAAACATATTTGTATAGTTTTTTTTTTTTTTTTTTTTTTTCCCGCATGCGTTATTTTTCATTTGAAATTTCATTTTATGAACACACATGTTTCCTCTTTTTTTAATTTTCTGCACTCTCATGCCTGAAGTGGTCCTACCTGACACCGTTCTGGAGGCCTCTTTCTTATTATCATATTTAATTTTTTGGCAACATTGTTTTTTCTTTTTAAAAAATTTAAAGTTAAAATAATGGGTTTTTATCTAATACCTTTTGAACTAATTATCTTATAGGATTAAAAATTACGGCGTTGCGTTAGACAGATTTTTGTCTGATTGATACGTATGCCAACTTTTGTAGCGATGGGTGAAACGGTTTAATTTGTATAACGAATTAAAATCTGATATAACACGATACCCATTTTATCAAAATAAAATCACGTTCCAGAAATTTTTTTGGAGTGGTCGTACCTGACACTATTCGGGCGGCCTTTTGCTTATTACGATATTTAATGATTTATTTCATATAGTCAAACTCCCCAAAAATGTATGAATATGAATAGTAAAAAATCTGATGTAGACACCACATGACTTCCTTATACATCCATTGGAATATACATATTGTTATGAAAACATCGACATTTTTGTGTGAGGTAGCTGAAAAAAAGTTAAAAAAAAATTGCTATTCTAACCACAAAAGTCATGATAATAGGATTATATATACCGCCAAACAAATATACTAGTTTTTTCAGGAATGGCTTATTACGGAATCTCTCATTGGCAAATACATAGTTTCGTTTAATGAAAACCCTTCGAGTACAAATGACCTACTTTGTTCTCTTTGCCGAAAATTAGAGGTGAAAAATTATACATTTTGAAGAATTAATTGAGTTAAAATTGAGAAAGTATATACTAATTCTGGCTACCCTGAAACAATATTTGTCGCCAAATTTGATCACCAATCTCGCCAAATCACCAAGTTTATAATCAATGCTAATTTTTGTCTTGGCATCGATTTTGGCGATTTTGCGTCCGAATTCGGCGACTTGGCGTCCGAATTTGGCAAAAAAAATTAGTTTAGGGTTGCCAAAGTTTGGAAGCTCTAACTTCAATAAGAAGAGAATTCTGGAATTTTCCGGAAAGATTCATTGGTTTATAGCGCTGAATTAAATTCTTCGAAAATTCTTTAAATAACAAACAAGACTAAAACAAAATAAAGTGCATTCGTCGACTAGAACCTGCTTATACATTAAGATTTACTTCCTACACTCAAAAATGTTGGCAACTTTCATAACAGTATCATTACGCGCTCTATCTACATGCTGAATATTAATTAAAGTACATTCGTCGACTAGAACCTGTTTATGTCTTTAGGAATTACTTTCTACACGCAAAAATATTGGCAACTTTCATAAAAATATCATTGTGGGCTCTACCAATAGCTTATTTTGAAATCTCTATGATGGTAGGTCATATATAATGGTCGTTTTTTTTTTTTTTTTTGTATATTTGCCATTATGAATATAATTTTCGTAAATATCTCCAAAACGGATAGTCTTATAAAGATAAAAAAGGGAGGTGCACAACTGGATGTTATAAAAAACCTATATACCAATTCGCTACGTTGTACGTCCAACCGTTTTTGAGTTATGCGTGATACACACTCACACAAGTACAGACTCATGAAAAATCGTGTAAAGTCGCTGACATCTCTAAAACGAGAGCTCGTGTTAAGACGACACTTGCAGGTGTACAAATAGACATCATGACAGTCACACGGATAAATTGGCAACATTCAGCGATCATTCGTTTTCGAGCAATGTGAAATACAAAATCCATTTCGCAAATCGGGATTACTATACTTTCTTATATTTTGTATACGGAAGTAAACATTCATAGAAATTATAAAAATGTGTTAAAATAATTTTTACTTTCTCTTACCCATATATATGGTAGAGAAAGTGTTGTTTTTGAGTCAAATTTTTGAAAGTGAGTTTTTGTTATATTTACATGTTCTGAGGTCCCCTGAATACGAAAATCATGTTTTTAGCGAATGGTCTCTGTGTGTGTGTGTCTGTTATCAGCATATCTCAAGAACAAATAGTAGCAGAAATTCCAAACACGGTATTCTAAATGTGTATCATATGGGGATGCTACACTGAGCTTTTCGTTGAGATGAAGCAAATTGTTCGTGCACAGGGACGCTCAAAAGTATTCAAATACATTACGTCTATGGGGGAAATTGCAGGTAAGTAGAGTTTAACATCTATAGACTGCACTAAACTAAATGAAACGAATATGCATTTTTTGTAATAGAGATAGTCAAATGGGAAAAAAAAATTGTGTATGTTGGAGCCTCGCCTCCCCCCTCGAGGGGAGTAAATTTTCATGATGGGTATCTTTCAAAAGAGCTCGCCAATACCTTTAAAACGAATGGTCGAACCATCGATCTGCAATAATTTAAAATAAAGTTATCAAGTTTTTTCATTTTTAACAATAATAATAATAATAATAATGTAATATTGAGAATAAATACAACTTTTTTTTTTTTTTTTTTTTTTTTTTTGGATATTTAGTGTTATACTACTTCTCTAATATGGAAATCATCTGCATTATCATGGAAGATACTTTTTTTTAAATAATAATTTTAATAAATTATTTTTGCTGAGTGAATTTGTATAGGAAAATATAGAAGAAAGTCATGTGGTGGCCACAACACACTAGTTATTTGTTGTTAGTGGATGTGCTTTGCTAATAATATTTTACCATTTCCAGGAAAGCTGTTCGGGAATTGGAATAAATTCCTCTTAGAGATATGGTAAATAATGTATGTTTTAAGCTAAATATTCATCGCTTGTTTTTTGTATATTTACACGTTTTGAGGCTTCCTCATTACCGTGGTCAAGAATTTTAACGTTTGATCTTTGTCTGTGTCTCTTAGAGTGACTTAAAAACGAATAATTTTAGGAGATCCAAATGTTGTATTTTGAAGTTAATATAAGTTTGTTGCTGGAAAAGTTTGATCAAGATTTATGAGTTTCAAGGAATGTTGCGTGTGAAAATTGTCTGTATAATTTTAAGTAAGCTTTTAATTTTAATAACATAATTAAATTCTGTATAAATGTAGGTGCATTAATGAAACGGGGGGGTTGAGGGGAGCAGTAGCCCCACACATACAGAACTAATTATCATATAAAACACTTCCGAAGCCTGATTTGAATTGTTTAACATGGTTTACATGACAGTGCTCATTATCTTACCTCTTAATCTCCAATCTGTATTTATAGTATTAAATTTCAGGGTAAGAGAAAGTCATGTGAGTGACACACCAGATTATTTACTATTAATCGGTGGAGTCCTATAAAAATAATTGTTACAAGCTCCATCAGTAACAAATGAACTAAAAATAATTTGCAAATGTATAAACAAAGGTACCAACCACTGTGGCAGCAATAATTGCTTAAAGACATAAAATTGTTGCAATATTGATGACCATTTTTCGCAAAGGGAATCGCCCGTTTATGTAAAAGTTGCTTCTTTATACCTCTATAAATGAGCCGTTTTTCATTTGTAAAACTTCCCCTCTCTTAGGAAAAAAAAAAAATCTAAGTACGCATTCTGCACTTTTTCAAGCTTAAGGGGAACCATATTATGGTGGGAACTCTTATAATTTTTAGAAATATATTTTTACTGTTCTAGTACCTGTTCAATCACTATTAAAACATTTTAATTAAACATCGATTATAGTCAATATGCATTCAATTAGATTTAAATTCCATTGTAATGCGCAAAGTCTTCTTCTTCTTCTTTTTTTTTTTTTTTTTGTTATTTTTTTATTTTATTTTATTTATTTATTTTTCTTTTTTGTCTAAACGTATCAGTTAGCAGTTTATGAATCTGCCATAATTTATGGATTAAAAAATTAGGCTTACTTTTTAAAATGTTTCAGAAAAAGTCTGTTCAGTGGTACCAGAAATACCTAATTTATAAATTATAAATTTTATATTTTATTTGTTGTTTTTGATTTTATTCATCAAAATTCTATAGAATGTACAGTCCGTTCCAGAATTACAGAATTATAAGACCACAATAGATTTTGAATATTGTCTCATTTCTCTTTCTTCGTAATGGCTACTTCTACTTCTAATTAATATGTAAAATGATATTGTTTGTCATTTTCATGTACTTGGCGAGACAAATAACCCTACAGGTTTTTTGTGGCGTTTACGTGAGGGTTTCGCCTTGGCTAAGGTAGGTATAGTAACAGTTTTTTTCTCTTTTAAGCCAGTCTTTTGCACTGAGCTCCATTCCATCGTTACTAATGGAGCTCAATGGTCTTTTGTTGATTAAGATGTATGACTGGGTCATTGTCTTGTTGAAACTTCCATTTTGCACCTCCTAATAGTGGTTCTAAGGGTATCAGACTTCGAAAGAGCATCCGTTGGTATCTCATGGTTCGTGCACACTTCTTATACTCCTTAGAAACTCCTTAGTACTAAATAATTTTCTAAGGAGTGCTTGGAACTCCTTAAATGAACAAAATACTCCTTAGAAACTCCTTAAATTACCACAATACAAAATTATTTTTAAATTTTGTTGCTTCTAACCAGGACCTCATTACCAGAAAACTCGGGAAACACGAGTTTCCCCTCTAAAATTTAAGAGGGAGTCCCAAAATGACTAAAAACAGAGTCTTGAATTTCTTGTTTCAGATTTTCACACTGAGACTGAATTTTTTTCTGAGAAAGTTCGCCTAAACCTAGATATAATACTCATTATTTCGAGAAAATTGTATTATTTAACCTCAAAAATCCGAATGTTCTTAATAAATTATACGATTTTAATGTTGTGGCTAGAAACCGCTTAGATATGTGAATGAGGAAAAAAAAAAAGAAAGAAAGAAAAAAAAGAAAACTATAAACACACAGATTTTTTTCTATAACATTTTTATATTACAATAAGTACAAAACTTTGAATAAACACTATAAAATGCAATAAACTCGCAACAATTGTTTTTTGGGGTCGAAAGAAAATACGACCCTTCGTCAGGCGAACAAAGCACTCATGCCTGCGTCGTTCGCCTGACGAAGGGTCGTATTTTCTTTCTACCAGAAACAATTGTTGCGAGTTTATTGCATTTTATGGTGTTTATTCAAAGTTTTGTACTTATTACTTTAAAACGCCAGTACTGTGATGCTTTCTTATTAGATAGGTTTTATTATTGCTGTGCAAAAAACATTCGATGCCTTGAAAACACTCTGTAATATTTTTACTTCCATTACCCGACAACCGTAGGTAATGGAAGTATTGTGTATTCGGCCCAAAAATTTGATATCGAGATTTCACCTGATTTTAAGGTCTCCTGTGAGTCCAAAAAAGTGGTTTTTGGCAATTAGTCAGTGTATGTGGGGAATCTTCTAGCTATTATTTCTCGGAAACTAATGTAGAATGAACTACGAAACTTTATAATTGAAACAGGTCTGGTGTACAGATGAATTTTCCAAATTTTGGTGAAAATTGGATAACCGGAAGTGGGATATCTGAAACCGGAAGAGGAGCCGTAAGTCCATATCTCAAAAACGGCTCTAACAATTTTCTTCAAAATTGCTGTTTAAACACTCTATTAGATATCCTTTCGAATGATATAGTTAGTTAGTTCAGGAAAATTATAGGCGTCCTGTGTAAATAGCTGAATATCAGATCCTGTAAGTTAATTCCTTTCAAAACGGCTGTATGAATTTTTTTCAAACTTGCCGTATTAACCCTCTTTTAAATATCCTTTTGCATGTAATTGTTGTTTTCTGATCAACAATTAATTATGCCAAGCTTTGGTAAAAATCGGTATCTCAAAAACGGCTTTAACGATTTTCTTGAAAATTGTTGTATAAACCCATTTTAAATATCCTTTTTCTAATGCTTTAGTTGGATCGCAGGAAAATTAATAGTCATCCTGATCAAATAGATCAGTTTTAGATCTCGGAAATTGGTGTTTAAATAAATAAATAAAAAAACTCTACAATTTTCTTTTCATTTCTTTTTCTTAAAAAAAAAAAAAAATCGCTGTGTAAACTGTTTTATGTTTTTACGCGTGTATTAACTTTCTCTTACCGGAAAATTTTTAGGTGTTTATTTCATTAGGTCAGTTCTATGTCTTCTGATAACATTATCTCCAAAAAGTGCATATAATACGTGTAATAGTGAGTAATGGAAGTCGTGTGGTTGTTTCACACCAGATTTTTGGCATATCGTTCAGGTGAACCACAGCACACTGATTGTCTCGCATCACTCTAATAGTCACATCTACTTCCAAAAACCCATCAAGAAGCTCCGAAAATGTAGTCTTATTTCTTATATATTTTTAATAAATACCTTAAAACCTCGCAAAGTTGCTAATTTTTCTTGAACACTTTTACTAAAATGTATTTTAAGGAAGTCTCAAATACATCGAAAGTATTGTAATGGTTTTTTGTGGTATTATTATTACGGTACTTGTATTTATTTAGTCCGTTTTGTTTTTCTATTTACAGCTCCAGTAAAAATATAATTAATTAATCATTTTATTTTAAAAATGTGTAAAACTGAATAATGATGATGCAATAAATACTTAGTTTTCTAAAAAAATTAACTATTCGAACACCTGAATGTAAGATTTATATTTTGAAAAATTACATTGATTCACATTCAATCTGGGTGTATATTGGCTGAAAGGTAACGCTGTTACTACTTTCTGTGATTTTCCAAATTGCTATACCTCAGCATATATTTGTTAATATTGCATATATGAAATGTTAATTGTGAGAAGAATTAAATTTTTATGCGTGATAATCTGTAAGTGGTGCTGTTATGTAAAATGATATAGAAGAAAATTTTGTGATGGCCATAGTATACTAGTTTCTTCTGTCACAAAATCCAAATCATCTGTTTATATATTTACTACTGAATTTCGATATTTATTATTATTCAACTTTGCTAATGTTATTTTATATTTATTTTTATATTTATTATTATTATTAAAGACTTTTTTTTTTTTCAGCTTACTTTTTGCGTCATAAGCCTTCTGCCGAATCCGGGTTAAAAACGGAAAAAGGGGAAAATAAATTAGAATATCAGACCTATCGTTATAAATTCGGTACCAAATGAAAGAGGCGATTTTTCTGAATATAGAGGTGCAAACAATCTTTTGACCCGACAATTAGATTTTTAAAAAATAACTAAAGTATGAAATTTAGGTGGAAACATTTCATTTTAATTCCTTTCAGTCATTTTAAAAAGTATGTGGTTCGTTAAAAATTCGGAACCAAATGAAAGGGGTGATAAAACAAATTAATCATGATAATATTTGGGTGTATATAGTTCGCGAGGTGGCACTGTTATTCTGCATATTCCACCATTTAAGTAGAGGCTAAATCTCAGCTTGTATTGAAAATTATAATCTTAACGAAATGTATCAATCGCGCTGTTTTTCTTACTCATGATTAAATTTGTGTGTATGTCGTATGAAAAGTAGCGCTATTACCCTGTAATCTTTCTTATTTATGAAAAAGCTATGGCTGAAAATCTAATGTACAGAACTACTGTAAAAGCTTTATCTCAATATCTAAAGTGCATAACTACGCCATTGTTTTCCTTACTCGTGTTTAAATTTGTGTTCATATCGGATGAAAGTTGGCGCTAAGCTATAAATTTCCTTGAATTTTCCTTATCTATGAAAAACTATACTTAAAAATCTAATATGTAAAACTACACTATTATTTTTCCTTTCTCTAACTTTTATAAATTTTGAACAGAAAATGGCTAATCTATCGTGGGTGATTACCAGAAATACTAAAATTGACGAAATTGCAAAATTGCCTTAACTCCCCAGTTCATTAAGGAAAGAAAAAAAAAAAAATTTTTTTTCGAAGTAATGAGCTTTTCTGTCTTTACATGAACAGATGAATGGGGGAAAAAAATATATTAATAATAATAATAATTTAAATAAATATAATTTCTCCAAAATCTTTTATAAGCAATTTTTTAGACTTTTTAACTATATACAAGTGAGCAGCAATATCCAGTTACCAATTTCTGCTTAAATCGATTTAAAATTGAAAAAATTCAAAACCGCTTTTTTCTTTTTTTTTAATTTCCAGTACCTTCATCACGCGGTACATCGAAAACTGAAAAGCTGTTATTTCAAATGAAAGATCATCTGTAGACATCCGTCTGATATGTCTAGAATGATAAAAGAAATAATGAAGTGTTACCGCCTAAATTTCATACTTTAGTTAATTTTGAAAAATCTAACTGTCGTGTCGATAAACAATTTGTGCTCCTGAATTCAGAAAAATTTCCCCTTTCCTTTGGTACCGAATTTGTAACGGACCGATATTTCTAATTTATTTAGCCATTTAACGCCCCTTAAACCCATCTTAACCTCAAAATCGACTTGTTTATTAATTAACATAGGTTAACGTTTTAATCAGTATCTTCGCAACTAATTAAAATTTTTAAATTCTTTTTTCACTATCCCCTCGGGAAGGCTTCTCAGCACTCGTATGTCAATTTATGTACTTCGATGTTCAGTAGGGACTGAACATATAGATGCTCAGACAGACAGACATTTTCTTTTATTATTATAGATAGATTGCCTTAAATGAAATCTACTGATTGTTCTCCGATTCGAGTCGTAAACAAAGAAAGAGGATCCTACTCTGGGAGTAGAACTGTCCTTGTTCGTTTACGACGCGAATCGAAGATTGAACTTTAAATATACTTCTTTGATCGATTTTAACAACAATGAAAAGATTTTGGGAGGGGGGGGGGATCGTGATAATTTGCTCGGTTTTAAAATAATCCAAGATATTTGTTGGAAAACATTTTTGCGACATAATATATAACTCTTAAATTTAACAGGTTAGAAAAAAGCTATTCCAAATAATTTTCGGGAATACATGTTTTTTTAAGAATTGGCTCTAATTATTCGTGTTGCAAGCCAATTACTCAGGATGCTACTGATGCAAAAGATAGATGGGTTCAAGTCACCTCTTGCTGAGCCAGAATTTTTAACTGAAATTCTTCGTCTGGTTTGCTTCAAGGTCGACACTTTGCTTACCTTGGTAGTAAAATGAGTGTCCCATAAGCCTTCCTGTCTGTGGTCTTACCATGTTATTACGTTTATTTGAATATTAATAGATAAAAAATGAGAATTAACCGTGGTTAATTCTCATTTGGTAATTAGATATTTGCGTGTGGTGACATCAAACATTCTGCTGCTTAAGGGAGGGGGGAGGGGGGGGGGGCAGCGGGTTTAAAGTTTGAAAGAAAGTTACTAATACGGAGTTGAGGTTCAAAGCTAGTAGAGGTATTAACTGTTTTAAGCAATTTAGCGATATTTTCGGAAATACCTTTATAATAAGGGATAGTAGTACGGTGAGTAGAATTTTTAATTTTAGGATAAACTGATTCAGGTGAAAAATAGAATTCTTCTTTATAAATTCTTTTAATAAAACGAGGGGGGTAACCATTATTTTTTAAACAAGAAAAAATTTTAGATAGTTCAATATTTAAAAATTCAGAATTACTACAATAATGCTTTGCACGATGTAAAAGAGTACGAATGGCTGCAAGTTTATGAGATAAAGGATTAGCAGAATTAAAATTAAGATATTGACCAGAGAAGATAGGTTTTCTATAAACTGACGTAGAAAAATGTAAATAATCATTGACTGTTTTATGCATTTTTTAAAAATTATTTTCCATGATGAATACAGGCGATTTTCATCTTAGAGAAAAATAACGTTAAATATCCAAAGAAAGGTAGTTTTATACTCTATAAATAACATCTAAAAAAATGCGTTTTTATAATGATTATCTCACATATCAAAATTTGTGCAGCTATATGCAATAAAAGTTGAGATACAGCCTTGCCGTTCTCGGGAAAAATTGCAGTATGGCAGCGCCACCTATTGGTCGATATGCATCCAAATTGAATCAGCATAATGTCTCTTAATGGTCTTCTCACATGTCAAGTTTTGCTTAATTATATACTAATAGAACCTGAGACATAGACTTCCTTTATATCGCGGAAATCGCTGTATAGTAGAGCCACCTATTGTGCGATTGGCATTAAAAGTTGATGGGCACTAATTTATGTCAAAGTGCATCTGTATAATTTTATATGCAATTCTGGGCAGTAGTTCCTGGGATATAGCCATTTCTTAAATTATGGAAATCGTTGAATAGCAGCGCCATCTGTTGAACGGTTGACACCAAAAGTTGATTTGTACTAATTTAGGTGAAGGTGCATTTACATATAAATTTATATGCAATTCTGTGCAGTAGTTCCTGAGATACAGTCGCCATAAAATTTTTGTCTCACACAGACGGACAGACAGATATTTTCTAAAACTGGTCGAATCGTATTTTGGACCTCTCAAAATCTCAAGTGGAAATTTTACTGTGGCGAGTAAAATTTCGGTCTAAATGTAGGTAAAATTCTTACAGTATACGGTGCTGCAAAAAAAAAAAAAAAAAAAAAAAAAAAATTAAAAACGTAAAATTGTGCTAATTTTAGGTAAGGTGACCAGACATCCTCTTTTGTCTTCTTTTTCAACGCTTTGCCCTCTTAAACGAAAAAAAAAAAAATTACAGGACTAAAAAGTCCTCTTTTTTTTTCTGTTTCCTCTGTTCTCTTTTTCAAATGAAAATGATTTAGTCCCTAATTTAAAAAAAAAATCACAAAACTTGGGAGCTCAGTCGGCTGTTGGCTGAACACTAACTTTTTTCTGCGTTAGCTTCGCAAAAGAACAACTTTCTAATAAAATTGCCAAAGCATATTATGGTTTATGTCTAATCAGATTCTTCGAATCGCAAAGAAATAAAAGTATTCTATGTATTTGTAAGGTTCTTTGATTCAGAACACGGAATCACTATTGAAATTGTCATGAAATCATTAAGAAGATGGTGCTCCGATTGATACACGGTGGGTCGACGTGCATTCTCACTTTTGCATGAATAATATTTCTCATAAAAATAGGCCCACCAGTAGTGATGTGGATTGGGTAAATACCCAGTGGGTAGGTAAATATGTTTTGGGTATTTACCCAAGGCCTGGGTAAATACCCAAAAACTGGGTATTTTGAAAAAAAAAAAAAAAAAAAAAATTATATATACTTTATTGCATACAATAATTTGACTAACTAATGCACATGAAGAATATTAATTATTGCTTTAATTATTTTTTCTGGATTTTGTTTATCAATTTCATAAAGGGACTTTTACTTATTAAATGGTAAAATATTTGATCAATTTTAAGTGAAAAAAAAAAAAAAGAAAAAAAAAAAAAGAAAAAAAGAAAGAAAGAAAGAAAGAAAAAGGACTTGCTTTGAACTTTTTTTGTGTTAGGCGACTCTCTACTTATATTCGCCAGAAACTAAAGCTTAATATCCGGAATTTTGCCCTATTATAAATCATTAGCCAATACATATTTTTAAATTCTGTTTTGACTTTCGGGAAATTCACAACTGATAAATTGATTATCATTATTTAAAAATTTATTTTTTAAATATTTTATTTTGAAGCTGTAAAATTCAAAATAGCAGTCAAAATTTGCAACGTACTTGTAATACAAAGTACCCGCCTCTTATTAGAATGGCATTCGTCTTCAGCCAAAGTGATTTTATTAAGCGGCTGATTTTTATATCCAGCGAAAGATCCTGCACTCAAGAAAGAGGTATTACTTTCTGGAATTTAGAAAGAAATTTCGAAAGGTAACGAATAATGTAATTAAGAAACAATATTAATGAAATTTTGACATATAATTAATTGATTGTTCCTTCAAAATAAATTAATTAAATACATTCCAAGTTTTGATGCTCTTCCCGTTGAGAAAATCATCATTACTTTCCTAAAAGCTCCCTTTTTAAAAAGTTTAAATCTTTCCATTTAAATCTCTTGTTTTTGAGTTATTTCAAAATGAGAATTAGAAATTATCTTTCAATAATAATATTTATATATATATATATATTAATCACTTGCGAACCAAATCAAATTTGTAACTTATTACCGCAAGAAAACGTTTGTTGAAATTGGCACTGAGACAAGAGATGGGGTGTATTTAATTTGTAACTATACTGCAAGTGTAAAATTCTTGACAAAAAGTGATAACAGATAGATTGCTGTGTTTTAGTTTCCTTTTTAGTTAAAAAAAAAAAAAAAAAAAAAAAAAAAAAAAAATCGTTGAATATATATATACTTTAGTGTGCATGAATTACATTTTTTGCTGCTGAAGAGATTTTTTTAGTTTGACCGTCGAGAGCCCTAAAAAGCATAAAATAAAATTTTATTCTTTTCAAGACATGCTATTAAAAAAAAAAAAAAAAAAGGTTTCAACAATAAGAAAATTTTAAAGAAAAATATAGATATTTCAATTTGTGAGAGATGAAGATTTTCAAATATTCAAAATATTTTTAAAAGTATTCAAGAACAATAGTTTTTTGTTGTTGTTGTTGGAATTTTGTAGCATGTTCCATGACTTTCCTTGACTTTTCTTTGACTTTTGGTTAAAGCGTCATGCTGATAACGCGATGGTCGTGGGTTCGATCCTCGAAAGGCGATGTGCTATTTTTTTTTTTTTTTTTCAGATAATTAAAAGAAAAGTTGTCAATTGATAAAAGAAAATTTTTAGTTGTCTACATAATATCCTAAGATAAGTTTTTTAAGAAGCCTTTTGCAAAAGGGAAATATCTATATTTTTCTCTAAAATTTTCTTAGTGTTAAAATTCTCATTTCATTATTGAATGTCTTTGCCACAATAAATTTTTATTTTATGCTTTTTAGGGCTTCATAATAAAAAGCTTCTAAAAAAAATACTTTTTTTTTTTTAAATTTATGTATTATTTCTTGGTGTTTTCACTCCATTTCTATTATTATTATTATCTCTCTTTACAGCATTGTTTAATCTCTCTGTCTCTCTCTCTCTCTCTCTTTTTTTTTTTTTTTTTTCGATTTTAGCATCTTAATTGTAATCATTCCTGTGCAGGTCACAAGTCACAACAGTGAAATGATTTTTATATCAAATAACCTTAGTTAAAGACCATTAATTACATAAAGTTTGGTATTTTATTAAAACCGCATTGCCATAAAATAGCACTTGCTATTCTTGTTTCTTTTGTCTTTTTTTTTTTTTTTTTTTTTTTTCTTGGTTGGAAGCTTAAACGTGACATAAACTTATATCCATTTATGTTATTATTTCTTTTTTCTTTTTTCCTTTGGTGGACCAATTGTCCCATAAAAAGACGGAAAACAAGAAACGAATGGAAAAAAAAACTGAAGCAGGATTTTTATCTTAAATATTTCATTAGAAATGCTTATATATTTTTTACGTTTTTTTTTTTCAAGAATTTTTTCCTTTTCCTCTGATATTTGGCGAAGTTTCTATCGCGTCTTCAACTCATGGCGATTTTTTTCCCCAGCGTATTTTACAATAACTTGTGAAATATTTTAACTTTTCTCAGATCACTGACTTCTTATTTCTTGTATTTCCTCTTTCGTATTTGTAATCTAATATGAAAATTAAATAAATAAATAATTGTGAAAGACAGAGAGAGAGAGAGAGAGAGAGAGAGAGAAAGAAAAAAGTGTGTATTGGTGTTTGGGATTAAGACGATTGGGCCCTAGATCTGAGTTGATGCCTCGGGGGGGGGGGGGGGGGCTTTTTGAGGAAACTTAGTCAGTATTTATGCAAGTTTCGGAGAAAACCACGGGGAATCCGTGACGTCACCGACTGGTGGACTTCCCCTGTCTACCAGCTTCGACAGTAGAATTTATCAGCCATTGGTGGGAACAAAGAAAAAGAAAGAAAAAATAGCAATTCTTATCTTATGTCATTGTAGAAAGTATTTACACCAGTTTAAAATTGTTTTATAAAAAGTATTGTTTTTGTAATACAAAATTAATTCATCCAAATAAATTTTAAGGAGAACAGTTATCATATATTAGAACAGTTATCAGCTTCGAACAAGATTAGACATGTGGCCGAAAATTACATGGTAAAGAATAGTTTTACATTTCGCTGACTGACGAACATATAGCGTTTCGCATATTAAATCTAGTGCAAACGTGTAAAATGTAAATCTTGCTATAAAAGAAATTGTTAAATTTTACTCACATTAAAAGACCCACAGTGATTCTGCCCCTTGACAAAAACAACAACGCATTTCTTTTAAAACGTAACTCATTTGCATCTACTTTAGCCCACAAAGCTCTCTCTGTTTTATTAACAGTGAAAGCGAACAGTGTATTTAGGATTATATAGAAGAAAGTTTTGTGTTGGCCACAACGTACTATTGTTTCCTGTATTTAACTTTAACTATAAAAATCTGTCTTTTGAAAAATAAAACTCGTAATTACAATAATTTAGCAATAAGAAAACAATGGCTAGATGCCGCAGTAAATCACATCCTTTAGTGGAGCTGACGTATAAGCAGTCGATGTTTCACCTTGTTAACATATGGTTGGTTGGTTGGGTTTTACGTCACACTAGCGCTGCGCAGATGGGCAATTGGTGACGGTCTGGGACTCATATGGAAGCGCGCGTATTGTTTACACCAATAAATTCACGCATTATATTGTAATATTATGTATGCTGTCATGCATTTACAAAAAAAAAAAAAGTACTTTTCTAAAGTATTGGATTTGAAAAAATTTTGACTTTTGGTTTTTGTTAGTGCATTTGTACACTATAGAAGCTCAGATATATCTTTTCCGCATACGGAGAAAAATGCAGCATAGCAGTGCAAGATTGGGAAAAACCCGTTTTTTTTTTTTTTTTTTTTTTTTTTTCAGAAAGTTCTTTTCGGGTTTTATCAGAGTTTTTTTTTTTTTTTTTTTTTTTTTTTGGGGGGGGGGGGTTCAGAGTATTTTCAGGTTTCATCAGAGTTTTGAAAAATATTTTCTTTCTTCCCATTTTTAATCATTAAGTATATCATTCATAATAGGACAATTTAAAAAAATAAATTTCAATTATTCATTAAAATCAAAATTTAATTTTTAAATTTTCTAGTCTTTTTGTGATTAAGCTATTTTTTTTTTTTAAATAAATAATTGTACTTTAATTATTCTAAAATTCTTTACAACAAAAAACCTTCACCACAAAAAACTGGATTTTAATAATTATGTGGTGTTGCTTCATTAAATTTTTCGTATTGAATAGATCTCCATAAAATAGTTTTAATTATTGTCCCTGTACATTACTTGGCATTGCACTGTTAAAATTTTCAGAATTTTTTTAAAATTTTACTTTTATTTATTTATATTTTGCATTCCTCAAGTTCCCTAATTTTCTTTATATTGGCAGAGTTGCTTTTATTTTTTTTTATATAATTTTTTATTGTATTTTAATAAAATAAAATTATAATATTTTTTTTCGTGGGGAATTTTTCAGATATTTTTTTTTTTTTTTTTTTCCTTTCTTTCTTTCTTAAGAGCAGTTTGAGCACTTCCAATATTTCAGAAAATCCTTTGTTCATGTTCTCATAATGTATATAAAATTTGCTTTACATAAATATGCTTATTGTAAGTTAGATAAAAGTGTAATTTTAAATAAGTGTATTTTGAAAAAAAAACACTTGGGTTTTTTCTTGGGTTTTTAAAGTAGGTTTTATTAAATATATATATATATATATATATATATATTTTTTTTTTTTTTTTTTTTTTCGGGTCGGGTAAAATCAAGCCAGTCCTGTAGCAGTGCCACCTGTTGACCAACATGTACCCAAATTGAATCAGCATAATATTTCATAATGGCCCTCACACATATCACGTTTTGTGCAATTACACTCAACAGAAGCTGAGATATATCGTTTCCGTAAATGAGAAAGATCAGCGCATAACGCCACTTGTTGGACAACTTGTTTGGGTGAACCAAAAGTTGGCCAAAAATTTATGTCAAGGTGCAATCAAGTATAGGTTTTTATAAAATTAAGTGTATTAGATCTTGAGCTAGAGCTGTCACAAGCACACATTTTTTGTCACACACACACACAGACTGATATTTTTTGAAAAAGATTAAAAGCTGTCAAAGATTAAAGCTATTAAATCATGTTAGGGATAGGATATCTCAAAAAGTGTCGATGCCGAAATCTGTGCAAAATTTTAGCATTTAAATTTAATGATATTAAAAAAATATATATATTTTATCAATGCATGTACTCAGGTATGTTTAGAATATATCAATGTATAAAGACGAGGGGGAATTAAAAATTAATTAGCCGAGAGTGTTTCAAAATTTTTGAATTTTATTTCATTAAATTTAATTAAATTTTGAGAAATTTTTATTTGTTCTTAATATTGTTATATTTAAATGCAAACGCATGCAAATTTATGTAATTCTGAAACAGTAATTTACGAAAAAGCCCACTATTCTTTTAACGATATCTCTGGATTTTTTATGATATAACGTTCAAATTTTGTATATCATCTTATGTAAGTCAAAGTTCATTATTTATAGAATTGAAACCGAGGTCAGTGTTTTTTTTTTTTTTTTTGTAAATACTTTGTCTGTATAACATCTGGATATATAGATTAAGTTAATATAGATGAGGAACTTGTAGGTTTCTTTCGGAATTTATTGATTTGCTTTTATCACTTAATGCCTGCAAAACAGCAGTTATGGGCATTAAACTTCAATGAGCGAACTATGCCTGCAAGCAAGAGGTCACTGTCAGTGTTTTGGAACATACGTTGATTATGCTGAAGTGAATTAGTGTGAGAAGGAAGAAAAAAAGGACGAAGGCTGTCGTGTCAATAAAAAAGGGAAAAAATGTTCGAAGTGGGAAAATAAAGCTCTCCGACATTACGCATTTGTTTTCAAAGCATGTCTTCGGTCGTGACCGCTTGCCCGGAATTTTTCTGGGGCCAAAATCTCTCTTTCTCTCTAGAAGGTCGGTGTTTTTGTTAATAAATTTAGCCCGACTATTTGTCTGAAATCATATGTGCATTTTGCCATAAATTAAATTATATGACAGCCATGCATACGCTGAAGCTCGACAATGTTTATAGTGAAATTTTGGAAAACGACAGCAAATTTAACGTTGGTGAATTTTCTGAATATTGAAACAGAATGAAAAATAAATAAATAAAGAAAAATACATTAGGAAATGAGTAATTATGTTAATAAATATTTCCGTAGAATGATATGCGAGGTTTATCTGCCGAAGACTGGGAAATTCTATGTGGTCGAAAAAGTGATGCGTCTACTTTAAAGTTTTTTTTTTTTTTTTTTTTAATGAAATTTTCTATTAGTTATGTATGACTTGTACCAATTTTGAATCTTCTCTAAAGTGAAAAATTCTTGAATAGCCTCTCTCTATTTTGGTTAATGTGCAACAAGTGCATGTTCTTTCTTTATTTCTTTCTTTCTTTTTTTATGTTATATCCCGAAGAATTTGAATTCTTAAGTGTTATTTTCTTTTCTTTTCTTTACCTAATGATTTTATTATAACTATTATTATCATTATCATATCATCAGTTTTAATAATACACTCAGAAGATGACTAAAGTCTGCTACACACATAAATTAGCCAAAATACCTGTTTCTTCATATTAATCCCCATTCTTTAGTTTTATTACAAAGTCATTTGCTTCAGTGTTATGGTGATTCAGTACAACGTAATTTTAATTTCTGGTGCGCACGCTATCATTTAAAATTTTATTGAGTTCATTATCATTACAGCTTTAGGGTTTTCATTTAATAAATCATTGCAAAGGAAATACCAGGAGTATCAGAAAATAATAATAATAAGGAAGTAACATGTTATGAAACAAAACACCAGGAAAAGTTTAATACTATGATGGATAAAGATTTTCTGAAAATTTAAACGTTTTTTAGATATCTTTATTGTTTTATTTTAAACAGCACAGGGGGGATTATAAGTAAACTTTTGCTATAAATAACATCCCGCAGTTAAACGGACAAGCGGGTTGCCACGAAATTTGATATGTGGACAATTCATGAAATGCGCTTAACGAATTAAAAAATATATAAAATGTCCACTAGGTGGCGCTTTTCCTGGAAAAAACTAAAACATAAAAAAGGAAATAATTCCTGCGGAATACACAGATAATTCGAACGTTTATTTATTAGTTTTTGATCCCATATGTATCATTACTTTTATTAAATTTGCCATCTCCAAAGCACCATCTCATGGACATTTTTTTTTTTTTTTTTTTTTTTTTTTTTTTGACAACTTGAACGCATTTCGTGATTCATCCACATACTATATTTGGTGGTAATACGCTCACCCGTTTTTACTGCAAAATGCTTTTTATTGCGGAAGTTTCATTAACTTTCTTTCTTAGAAATATTATTTTAAAATAAGATTTGTTAAATTTTATTAGGTTACACACCCAACTGTAACTTTTATTCGAAATATTTAAGCGAATTCTCCTTGCCTTACTAGCCCCACCAGTGGCCGAAAGGCTCTGTTATCTCGAAGCTGGTAGACGAAAAATGCCAGATTCTATCCCAGGTGGTGCTCGTCGGCTTAGACCTTCAAAGTTTTCCGCGGTTTTCTCAAGAATTCGAATAAATATGGGCCAGGACACCTTAAAAAGGCCCAAGAGTAAAGTATTTCACCTACGCATAAGACCTACACGTGAATCGGCTTAAATCTCTACACCACTTTGCTTCTATAAAACAAGTATCGTGAACTCTGTTCATGATGGACAGAAATATAAAAATTTTTAAATTAAAAAATATGTGTGTGTGTGTGATCAATGTGGACAATAAATTTGAAGGAATAAAAATATTTAATAATAATAATAAACGTGTTGATTTTTCTTAAAATTTCTAATGATTTTAAACGTACTTACATAAATAAAAATTCTGGTGCATTTTAAAGAGGTTCTAAGGCATCTTTTAGTTATTCTTCAGCAACTTCAGAATTTAAAATACCAAATATGCGAGTGAATAGCACTTGTTTTCTAAAAAAGAGTAATTTGAATAAGTAAAAGAGTATTTCCCGAATTACGCTAGATTTCCTCTTCATTTTTGAGGGCAGTGGACTGTATTATATTGTGGACTATTTGATTCACATTGGCGAAATATCTCTCACGTCAACCGCCAAGTGATCATCTCCTGAGCAACCCCTGTGATTTTGATGTGTTCATGGCTGATGTCGAATTTCTATCGTACGTACGTGAGAGGTTTTGAGTTTGAGTTGAGTATGGAGCAAGTAGTTTTGGTATGCTCTTTACCCGCGAGCAATGGACTCGCTAAACAGCATGCGGCCGCCTGATTTTTGACTGAACTTATACTGGGGTGTGTAGAATAAAAAAAAAGGGAAAGAAATTTATTTTTTAATTTTGTTTATTTTTCGTGCAAGTTTCAACACAGGCGCTCTCACTAAGTGTGCAATTTCAAATCTCCACTTTTCGTTTTATTTTTACGTTTTTATTTATTTATTTATTTATTTTTTCTGTCGTGTGTCATATTGGATTTAGTGTTTAGTGGTGTTTCCTTGCTACCGGATGAATGAAGACTCTGTGCTTTGGATTATTAGATATGGACTCCAACTCCACATCGACCCAGGTAAAGATTACTCATATATTAAAGTTTTTTTTTTTTTTTTTTTTTTTTTGGGGGGGGGGGGGGGGGGGAGAGATCAAGAACATGTGTCAGGCTGCGAGCGTCTGAAGGGGAAGACCTCTATTAAGTCATGTTTTGATAAGTTATTTCTACAGTCCTAGATTTAGCTTTCAACAAGTGCATTTGGGGCATGATCTTTTACTCTAAAAGCACACTCTAGATGCCTCATGTTTTAACTATCGTAGAAAGAGTTATTAAAACATGCCTAATGTAATAAGGGCACTAAAAATATTTATATAAAGTATTAGACTTTTGTTCCAAAATGCATAAGTCTGTTGAACTCACAATTGATAAGTCAGTATCTGCTGCAATTCCTTTATTTAAAATGATGATAATAATAATAATGTAATTTAATTTTAATACTCATTAATTTAATTTTTCTAAAATGGCTATTGTTAAACGAATATCTTTAAAATTATTTATTTCTACTCTTCAGGTCTTTTACTGCAAGGATTCTTAATCGCCCAAATTTTGACCTCTCTATATCTAGAGATGTTTGGAAGGCCGTACTAATTTTGGCTTTTAATTTACTATGTTTAATATTTCTTAACTGTGTTTAATATTTATATTTTGTCATTTAAAGACAATATTATTAGAATTCATTGCATTTGAATTTATTTGCTAAAACGCAAAGCTTACTTTTCCAAGCTTGGACTTTACTTCTAATAATACACATTCAGAAATGGCCGTAGGCAAGGGGGGGGGGGGGAAAGAGGAAGGGCTCAGGCCGCCCCTGAAATAAATGATGAAAGACTGTTTTCGTATAGTCTCGTCTATAAGACAAACACTGATGCCTAAAAAATATATTTAAAAAATACTAATCCACATACCAATAATTTAATAAAACTTATTAATTTAGTTTAAGGGGTTTTCCTATTATGTTCTTTCTTTTCTATGTTTAAGATCTAGAGCATCGTAAAACCCATTCAACGATTCAACCTCAATCTCGCAATATTTATTCGCTGAATTTCACCCACCTCATACAATAGCTGTAATAGACTATCCTACGTCATGAGTTCAGTCTTTTTACTTTCTTTTGTATTCAGTAGAAGAAAATATTGGATTCGTAGAAATTTTCGACTCCTGCTTTCCTATGGATATACATGTTTTGAGAGATCCAGAACACGATTTGACCGTTTTTAGAAAATGTATGTCTGAAACAAACGTTTGTGGTACAGTGTGACAAAAATTTTGTTCTAACTGTATCTCAGGAATTATTGCACTGCACATATAAATTTATGTGCAGCTGCACCATGACATACATTAGGGCCTATTACGTTTTGGTGAAAATCATCCAGCAGGTGGCGTTGCCATCCAGATTTTTCTTAGTTGTTAACTTGGCAGTATAGGGCAGAATTTCTTATAAATGTACACGAAGAGAACTATTTTTTAAAGAATAATTATGAAATTAAAAAGAATTATTTATAAAAGTAATAATCAAGTAGAAAAAAAATTAAAAAATTTAGACACTTAGAAGCAACGCTTTCCCCCTGGAAAGTGAAGTCACCCCCCCCCTCTCCGAGGGGGCAAATCGATATGGGTATCTTTTAAAAGAACTCGCCAATATCTTTAAAACAAATAGTTGAACTATTGATCTGTAATAATTCAAATCAAAGTTATCGATTTTTTTTCATTAAAAAAAAAAAAAAAAAATCGCTATTGAACATAAAATTGACTTTCTGTGGATATTTAGTGTTATATGTATTTCTATTTGAAAGAAATTGTCTGCATTTATAATGGAAATTAATTTTAATAACGTTATTTATACTGAACGAATTCGTATAGGAAAATATAGAATAAAAATTTGTGTGCAAGGCGTGATTAACGCAGGGTCAGGCGGGTCGTGTGACTTAAGTAGCAAAAAGCCATAAACCTGGCTTTGAAAATGCCATTTTGTCTTTTATGCCTTAAAAATGACGCAAAAAAAAAAAAAAAAAAAAAAAAAAAAGGGTATATAATGCAAATTCTGCCATATTACTCCCATAAACAAGTATATATGTACGTGTGCTGATTAGTGCACAGTGCGTAGGGGAGACGACCCACGAAATTATGTGTGGCCCGTGCCTCACATGGAATTAATCAGGGCTTGCTTGTGTGTGCGTATGTGCTTTTCTTTATGCGTGCGTGTGTACATTGTTATATCATTCTTTTTCTGTGACCTTGTATTAGAAATGTGATTCCCCCTCCGTAAGAAAAATCCTGGCTACAGCTTTGAAGATAGTGGTTAATATAAGTCAATAAAAAGATAAAAGGGTCTGCTCTCACAAAATGTTATTTAATTTTAATTGTATTGATATTGGGAGTTCTAGTATTTCCTATATTTATTTTATTTATCTGACCAACCGTAAAATGACAGCAATTTCACGCCAAATATATATTACAATATGCTATGATCGGCTACGTTTATGTTTCTGTCACCCCCGCCCCGCGTTTTTTTTATTTTTATTTATTTATTTTTTTTTTATTTTTTTTTATTTTTTTTTACTCTCCCTCTCTCGTAGCTGTTGCAAAAATAGAGTCCTTGGCGAAAAATGCCCGATCTACTTCAGCATCAAAACTTTAAAAATTGCCCAGGAAAGCTTTTTTATATAATGCTGAATTAGCTTTCATGTCAAGAGTAATTCATCCGTGCCAATACTATAAAAAAAAAAAAATCTATAATTGATGTATATTAAAAAAGGTTATGAAAGAAAATTCGGAAGAAACATGCCAGATTTTTATTATTATTATTTTATTTTAAAGTTATGAAGGTGTCATTTTTTCATATGCATGGGCAAATTTAATATTTAATATTTGATTTTTTTTTTTTTTTTTTCACGTGAAAGCATGTTTCATTTTATGTTAAAAAAAAAAAAAAAACTCACTCGTAAACTTTTTTGGCAACATTTAAAAATCTTAAGTGGCTAATTTTAAAGCCATTATGAATGCAGTGCCAGAATTCGCATTTATTTCTTAAATAATTAAATTAATTAAATTTTTCCTCAGAAAAACGTAAGTTAATTTCATGTTTTCTATCTATAATAAGTAGTTTACACCATAAATCGTACAGCCTACATTGGACAGATTTCGAGAACAGTGAAATATACATACATATATTGCTTGCTTAATAGTATAAGATTAGTAGTTTAGGACATGAAGTAAACAGATGAAGGGATACATATTTAGATGTTTCAGAGTCAATTCTTTATAATTTTGTTTATTTTTTATTTAAATGATCACAACACGAAAAAAAATTTTTTTTTTTTTCAGTATATATATATATATATATATATATATAATTTTTTACAAAACTTACTTTCCGATTATACACTGGTTCTCATAATTATAAGGACACCCGTTTTTCTACAAAAACTAAACACTGAACGCAATTATTTAAACAAATATATTTCTTATTAATTTGAATTTCATTAATAGACTACATTTAAAAAGTTTTAACGTTTTTCTATTTTAAAAAACTTTAAATACGGTCAAAAAGATGATTTTTCAGGTGCTCACAATTATAAAAGGACAGCTCGAATCTTAGTAATTTTTTTTCAGCTATTCTTTAAATTAACATTTTATGGGGTCTCTTTTTAGGGTGAAACAGTCAGACATTCTTTCTGATATATATATATATATATATAATTTTTTTTTTTTTTCATAATCAGTTTCCATACCATTTCATGCAGCATAGATGATATTCTGAATACATTTAAACTATTTAAAATTGCTTCCCACTTGCCTGCACTTTTCTAATTTGATAAGTTAAGGTTTTTTAAACTTTTAGGCCACGATAAAGGCAATAATATAGAAGTTTCTTTCTTCAAACTATTTCCTATTGCTCTAGAAGTAGAGCAAAAATGGTAGTCTTGTTCAAAAAAATATTATTACCCCCAAAATCTAACAAAAATCTGAGAATTACCCGTTTAAAACTTGCGGATATTCTCTTGATGTTCATAATAGTAGAAAAAATTACTAAATTCATTCTGCCTTCAGTAGAAACAGCTCCCCAGAGCACCATAGACCCACCTTTAAAATGCCCGATTCATATCTGGCTTTAAAAAAAAATCTGCTGTCTTTCATTGTCTTCAGGTCGTGCCAGTAACTGTTAAAATCATTTGGTTAATCAAGAATAAAATGTTTTTCATCCGTAAATGCAACATTTTACCATTAAATATTGTCTTTATTCAACTTTAACACAGACGCTCTTTCCCTCATTAAATGCTTATTGATTATTACAGGTTTTTTATTCGTTTTAACATATTATTAATTATTTTAAACATGCATAAATGTGGACCCCAACCTTTTGTTAAAAATTACGAGCAAATTCAGCAGCAGTCATTACGAGTAGAACAGTAAGAGGAATATGAGTCTTCGATCTCTCTAAAACAACTCTAATTTTGCATCAGATCTCTCTCCTATCGAACCAGCAGTTCAACGTTTGATCACATTTTCTACAGCAATTTTAGATCTTCGAATTTCATTAGAAATTCGGCGGATTGAAATTATCCGTCCACTTAAACACATTTATCATACTTCACTACATGAACGTTCTTTTTTTTTCGAGGAATTATCAGTAATGTCCGTCCAAGAAAAATTGAAGGCTTATGTATGAATTAATCTAGCACAGTAGTTAACAAATTCGCATGTCAACTCTAATTTATCCGCTAGTAATTTAAATAAAACAAAAAAATATTGATTGTCCCTATAATTATGAACATCTAAAAACGTGGAGAAAAAAATATTTTGCATTATTTTTTATAAATTTTGTTTCATATAAAAAAAAAAATATATAGCAGTTTTGGTTTTTAGAATACTAAATATATTAAGTGAACTTAATATAATCTTGTTCACAATTATTTTTACATCAGTTATTTCAAAACATAAAGTGTCCTTATAAATATGAGAAGGAGTGTATATATTACATGTAGTATTTTAAGATCTACTTATCGCCCAATAGGAATATTAGAACTAACAGTAATTTAGTCATTAATTAAAGATGTAAATGATAATGTTACAGTCGGCAGCAAAATTATTGAAATAATTCCTATTTAAAGGATATACCCTAATAATGTGTTGTTAAATAAATATTTGTCGAGTCATGATCTTATTCTTTATGCTGTTATAAAAAGGTAAGTTGATGATAAAAATTACCTATATATATATATATATATATATATATATATATATATATATATATATATATATATATATATGGAAAAAAAAAAAAAAAAAAAAAATGTGGATGAGTGCTTTAATAATTTTGCTGCCGACTGTATCAATTTTAAAAGTTTTCTTTGATTCAAAATCAGTGAAAATGTAAATTTAAGGTAGGTGCATCAGCATTTTGTGTGTGTGTATGTAATTTTAATAAGAAGGGATCAATTGAAGCAAACTGATTTTTCGCGCGTATGAGATACCTTAATCCAATCAATCAACCTAATAATCCCTTGTGTTTTGTGTACATTTCTAAATGGTCATATTTACAAAATTCGTCATCACTTGTTAGATTATTTTATTTTTATTTCTGTGTATAACTTATGTTTTTTTTTTTTTTTTTTTTTTTTTTTTTTTTTGTCACAGTTATCTCTGTATTAAAATAAATGAATAAATAAATTAATAATAATAATAATAATAATAATAATAAAAGAAATTATTATACCGCTGCCGTTTCTCAATTTATCTTGTCTTTTCCTCTTTCTTAGCTTATGCCGTAAAAACTGTTTCTTAAAAAAAAAAAAAATAGCAGTTTTGTACAGAAATTTGTAATAAATACGGTAAAATAAACCATTTGTATGCCAAAGCATTATTTTAGGAGTGAGGACCTAAAACAGTTGACTAAAAGTATTAAAAAAATGTATTGTCACCGTGTTCTGAGCTATCCTGAAAGTTTCAAATGTCTAGCTAGTCGGGAAGTTAGTGAAAAATCGATTGCAAGCTTTGTACTGGTAACGCTGCCGAAAGCAGCAGGATCCCGAAGCCTTTGTTAAAAGTATTTAAAAAGTGCATTTTTACCGTGTTCTGAACTATTCTAAAAGTTTCAAATGTCTAGTTAGTTAAATAAATTTTCTGTTAAATCATATAAACGCTGCCGAATGCAGCAGGGATCTAAAACAATTGACTAAAATTATTTAAAAAATGTATTGTCACCGTGTTCTGAGCTGTGCTGAAGGTTTCAAATGTCTAGCAACTCGGGAAGTTAGTTAAAAATCGATTGCAAGATTTGTACTGGACAAACAAACAAGAATCGAAATTAATAAAAACATGGTAAAATCATCACCAACATGGCGACAAAAATTTAAAAGTCGTTCGTGAGGGTCCTATACTAAAACAGCGGAGGTATAAAAATTGGATCGTCAGTTATAAATTTTATTTTGAAACTTTTCTCTGTATGATTTTAGTTTCCCTATTGCATAATATTAATTTGGGGGGGGAGGGGGGGGAGAAAGAAAGAATAGAAAATCATTAAAATTTTCTGATAAAACTGATGTCATAATAGCTTTAAAAATTTATTTTTATTTTTATTTAAAAATTTTAAATATTAAATGTTTGATATTTCTTGATTTTATCGCCTGTAACTAATGTGAATGCATATTTATTTTATTTTAAATTAATTGTGTTTCTAATCAATATAATTAAACACAAATATTAAATGTCCTTTACATTATCGGTTAATTATTAACGTCTGTATGTAGCGGGATTTGTCCATGGTTTTGAATTGTTTGAAATAGTCTCCAATCAAAATATATTTATTTAAACGTTTTAATCAATCTATTTGAATAATTTAATATATTTGTAACACTCAGCAAACAAAAGATAGATGAAAATACCAACATATAATTAAATTTTAAATGAGATTTATTTCGAATATAATTATTGTCACGGTGATAATTTAATTTGAGTACCAATGATTAGTGAAAACAAGTTAAAGTATTTACTAAGAAGAGAAATGACACAAACATAACACATAAGCCTAACGATGAGATAATAATTTGCAAAAACCATTAAAGTAATAGAAACAGTCAACATTTTATAGAAAAGAGAAAAGGATAAAATTACCAAAAAGATCCGATAAAAGGAAAAAAAAAGAGTATATATATATTAATTCATTTAAATATTGTAACCAGCGAAGTGTCCAAAGCTTGCTGGGTAGGTTGCCGCGGCGGTTGGTGAGTGAAGCGAGCGGATGGCAGAGTCTTCTAGTGCATAATAATAATAAGATAACATTATATATATTTTTTTTAAACAAGAAAAAAAAGGGGGAGAAATAAGAAAGAAAGAAAACATTCCTCTTTTATGGATGTTTCCTGATAAAAATATTTATCAAGAAAAAAAAAAAAAAAAAAACTTATGATTACCACAAGTTAAAATACCTCTATTATGAATAAAAACAGGACAATTCCTGTTTGTTTAAAGTACTGGTAAATCGTATGCTTCAATTAGGCGTTATAACGATTAATCAGGTTTGCACTCTACAAAACCGAAAGCTAAATTTCAAGCCGTAATATTTACTCAAAAATTTTTAATTATTTATGATTAATTGAAATTTAATATGGTTTTTATCTCACCAGCTGAATGATCAATATAATATCTTTGTTCTTTGTTTTAAACAAGATATATCCATTTATTATATTCTTCGTATGCATTTAAGATGGGATTAACAATAGAGCATGTCTGAATGAACGCTCCATTTCACTAATTAGAAGTCAAATAAAAAGATTCGCAAATGCAGAGTTAAAAAGCCAGTTAGATTATTATCATTATTTTTAAACATCTACAGGAAATTTCCAGCATTAATTTTTTAAATCTAACACTATTTTTGTTGGCCTGCCATTACTTAAGGATGATACTTGTTTGAATAAAAGTTTATTACGGGGTTATTTTCAGCAGCTCAGCTGTTTATTTAATCTTTCTATTATTTCGTATCCGTTGGATGAAAATGGGCAAGCAGTAGAGCGTATCTATAATATTTATATTTGTTATGTTATTCATTATTTTGTATTTGTTCTGGTATTCTTTCTCCCCATTAAATTAGTTGAATTAAAGAATATTGCAAATATCGTCTTGAATTAGATAAAAATTTAGTCTGTTATTTTTATAGTAAACTTTTGACTATAATCTGATTTTTCTGGTCTACCGATTTCGATACTATTTAAAGAAATCATCTATATAATATTTCTCTAACATGGTCCAGTTACGATTAACTTTTGTCGAAACGATATGATAGTGATGCTATTAATAAAATACGCGAGGATAAAAAATAATATTTATGAAAGGGCAATATTTACGCACGCGGACTCAGCTCAGTGATCTTTAAAAAAAAAAAGATGACATTTGTCTGATAAGAATAATTTATGGAAAAGTGTATTTTAAAAGTTGAATTTTAAGAGTCTTTGCAAGCGCCATTTTAAACCTAGCAAAATTGCAATCTTGAGGCTATAGAATAGGCCAGAGAAGCAGGGATAATCAAGCCACCACTTCCTTCACATAATACCAATGAATAATCTTTGGACCTCCCTTTTTTTCATCCATTAATTATTATTTTTTTCATCCGTTTCTACTATTCCCAAGAGATGGACAAGTGCATGTGGGAACATGCTGGACAGTTCATTTCACAATTCTAAGTGTGTCAACTGTTCGGGAAGGATCACTATGGACCACCGACACATAAATAAAAATAATTATTTCTTGCAATTATTAATACTTCCCAGAGTGCTTTACTAAGCTTGAACTATGCAATTATACAATTGTAATGAGCAGCCAACAAATTAAATCTTTTTATTTTAATAACTTTAGTTTTATGAGAATTCTTGCTTAGGGGATCCATATTAAACTGATCTCCCCTATACACAATATGAATTGTTATTATAAATTGACTAAAAATACAGATCATAAAAAGTATAATCAAAATCATGGTCAGTATCTATCTATCCTGGTCATCAGTCTATCCTGGAATCAGTTTTTTTTTAATTATGCCGAAATAAATAAATAAAGTAAATAATTACAAGATAAAAAGAACTTTTTATATACCATGTTTTTAAATTTTCTGTTGAATCATATAAATGCTACCGAAGGCAGCGGGAACCCGGAACAATTGGCTAAAAGTATTAAAAAATTCATTGCTATCGTGTTTTGAGCTATTCTAAAAGTTTTAAATGGCTAGAGCTAGTCGGGAAGTTAGTTAAAAATCGATTGAAAGCTTTGTACTGGTAACGCTGCCGAAGACAGCAGGGTCCCGAAGCCTTTGTTAAAAATATTTAAAAAATGCGTTTTCACCGTGTTCTGAACTATTCTGAAAGTTTCAAATGTCTAGCTAGTCGGGAAATTAGTTAAATAATTTTCTGTTGAATCATATAAACGCTGCCGAAGACAGTAGGAATCTGAAACATTTGACTACAAGTATTTAAAAAATGTATTGTCACCGTGTTCTGAGCTATCCTGAAAGTTTCAAATGTCTAGCTAGTCGGGAAGTTAGTGAAAAATCGATTGCAAGCTTTGTACTGGTAACGCTACCGAAGGCAGCAGGAACCCGAAACAATCGGTTAAAAATATTTAAAAAATGCATTTTCGCCGTGTTCTAAACTATTCTAAAAGTTTCAAATGTCTAGCTAGTCGAGATGTTAGTTAAATAAATTTTCTGTTGAATCATATAAACGCTGCCGAAGGCAGTGAGGACCTAAAACAGTTGACTAAAAGTATTAAAAAAATGTATTGTCACCGTGTTCTGAGCTATCCTGAAAGTTTCAAATGTCTAGCTAGTCGGGAAGTTAGTGAAAAATCGATTGCAAGCTTTGTACTGGTAACGCTGCCGAAAGCAGCAGGATCCCGAAGCCTTTGTTAAAAGTATTTAAAAAGTGCATTTTTACCGTGTTCTGAACTATTCTAAAAGTTTCAAATGTCTAGTTAGTTAAATAAATTTTCTGTTAAATCATATAAACGCTGCCGAATGCAGCAGGGATCTAAAACAATTGACTAAAATTATTTAAAAAATGTATTGTCACCGTGTTCTGAGCTGTGCTGAAGGTTTCAAATGTCTAGCAACTCGGGAAGTTAGTTAAAAATCGATTGCAAGATTTGTACTGGACAAACAAACAAGAATCGAAATTAATAAAAACATGGTAAAATCATCACCAACATGGCGACAAAAATTTAAAAGTCGTTCGTGAGGGTCCTATACTAAAACAGCGGAGGTATAAAAATTGGATCGTCAGTTATAAATTTTATTTTGAAACTTTTCTCTGTATGATTTTAGTTTCCCTATTGCATAATATTAATTTGGGGGGGGGGGGAGGGGGGGGAGGGAGGGGGGGGGGGAGAAAGAAAGAATAGAAAATCATTAAAATTTTCTGATAAAACTGATGTCATAATAGCTTTAAAAATTTATTTTTATTTTTATTTAAAAATTTTAAATATTAAATGTTTGATATTTCTTGATTTTATCGCCTGTAACTAATGTGAATGCATATTTATTTTATTTTAAATTAATTGTGTTTCTAATCAATATAATTAAACACAAATATTAAATGTCCTTTACATTATCGGTTAATTATTAACGTCTGTATGTAGCGGGATTTGTCCATGGTTTTGAATTGTTTGAAATAGTCTCCAATCAAAATATATTTATTTAAACGTTTTAATCAATCTATTTGAATAATTTAATATATTTGTAACACTCAGCAAACAAAAGATAGATGAAAATACCAACATATAATTAAATTTTAAATGAGATTTATTTCGAATATAATTATTGTCACGGTGATAATTTAATTTGAGTACCAATGATTAGTGAAAACAAGTTAAAGTATTTACTAAGAAGAGAAATGACACAAACATAACACATAAGCCTAACGATGAGATAATAATTTGCAAAAACCATTAAAGTAATAGAAACAGTCAACATTTTATAGAAAAGAGAAAAGGATAAAATTACCAAAAAGATCCGATAAAAGGAAAAAAAAAAGAGTATATATATATTAATTCATTTAAATATTGTAACCAGCGAAGTGTCCAAAGCTTGCTGGGTAGGTTGCCGCGGCGGTTGATGAGTGAAGCGAGCGGATGGCAGAGTCTTCTAGTGCATAATAATAATAAGATAACATTATATATATATTTTTTAAACAAGAAAAAAAAGGGGGAGAAATAAGAAAGAAAGAAAACATTCCTCTTTTATGGATGTTTCCTGATAAAAATATTTATCAAGAAAAAAAAAAAAAAACTTATGATTACCACAAGTTAAAATACCTCTATTATGAATAAAAACAGGACAATTCCTGTTTGTTTAAAGTACTGGTAAATCGTATGCTTCAATTAGGCGTTATAACGATTAATCAGATTTACTTGGTTTGCACTCTACAAAACCGAAAGCTAAATTTCAAGCCGTAATATTTACTCAAAAATTTTTAATTATTTATGATTAATTGAAATTTAATATGGTTTTTATCTCACCAGCTGAATGATCAATATAATATCTTTGTTCTTTGTTTTAAACAAGATATATCCATTTATTATATTCTTCGTATGCATTTAAGATGGGATTAACAATAGAGCATGTCTGAATGAACGCTCCATTTCACTAATTAGAAGTCAAATAAAAAGATTCGCAAATGCAGAGTTAAAAAGCCAGTTAGATTATTATCATTATTTTTAAACATCTACAGGAAATTTCCAGCATTAATTTTTTAAATCTAACACTATTTTTGTTGGCCTGCCATTACTTAAGGATGATACTTGTTTGAATAAAAGTTTATTACGGGGTTATTTTCAGCAGCTCAGCTGTTTATTTAATCTTTCTATTATTTCGTATCCGTTGGATGAAAATGGGCAAGCAGTAGAGCGTATCTATAATATTTATATTTGTTATGTTATTCATTATTTTGTATTTGTTCTGGTATTCTTTCTCCCCATTAAATTAGTTGAATTAAAGAATATTGCAAATATCGTCTTGAATTAGATAAAAATTTAGTCTGTTATTTTTATAGTAAACTTTTGACTATAATCTGATTTTTCTGGTCTACCGATTTCGATACTATTTAAAGAAATCATCTATATAATATTTCTCTAACATGGTCCAGTTACGATTAACTTTTGTCGAAACGATATGATAGTGATGCTATTAATAAAATACGCGAGGATAAAAAATAATATTTATGAAAGGGCAATATTTACGCACGCGGACTCAGCTCAGTGATCTTTAAAAAAAAAAGATGACATTTGTCTGATAAGAATAATTTATGGAAAAGTGTATTTTAAAAGTTGAATTTTAAGAGTCTTTGCAAGCGCCATTTTAAACCTAGCAAAATTGCAATCTTGAGGCTATAGAATAGGCCAGAGAAGCAGGGATAATCAAGCCACCACTTCCTTCACATAATACCAATGAATAATCTTTGGACCTCCCTTTTTTTCATCCATTAATTATTATTTTTTTCATCCGTTTCTACTATTCCCAAGAGATGGACAAGTGCATGTGGGAACATGCTGGACAGTTCATTTCACAATTCTAAGTGTGTCAACTGTTCGGGAAGGATCACTATGGACCACCGACACATAAATAAAAATAATTATTTCTTGCAATTATTAATACTTCCCAGAGTGCTTTACTAAGCTTGAACTATGCAATTATACAATTGTAATGAGCAGCCAACAAATTAAATCTTTTTATTTTAATAACTTTAGTTTTATGAGAATTCTTGCTTAGGGGATCCATATTAAACTGATCTCCCCTATACACAATATGAATTGTTATTATAAATTGACTAAAAATACAGATCATAAAAAGTATAATCAAAATCATGGTCAGTATCTATCTATCCTGGTCATCAGTCTATCCTGGAATCAGTTTTTTTTTAATTATGCCGAAATAAATAAATAAAGTAAATAATTACAAGATAAAAAGAACTTTTTATATACCATGTTTTTAAATTTTCTGTTGAATCATATAAATGCTACCGAAGGCAGCGGGAACCCGGAACAATTGGCTAAAAGTATTAAAAAATTCATTGCTATCGTGTTTTGAGCTATTCTAAAAGTTTTAAATGGCTAGAGCTAGTCGGGAAGTTAGTTAAAAATCGATTGAAAGCTTTGTACTGGTAACGCTGCTGAAGACAGCAGGGTCCCGAAGCCTTTGTTAAAAATATTTAAAAAATGCGTTTTCACCGTGTTCTGAACTATTCTGAAAGTTTCAAATGTCTAGCTAGTCGGGAAATTAGTTAAATAATTTTCTGTTGAATCATATAAACGCTGCCGAAGACAGTAGGAATCTGAAACATTTGACTACAAGTATTTAAAAAATGTATTGTCACCGTGTTCTGAGCTATCCTGAAAGTTTCAAATGTCTAGCTAGTCGGGAAGTTAGTGAAAAATCGATTGCAAGCTTTGTACTGGTAACGCTACCGAAGGCAGCAGGAACCCGAAACAATCGGTTAAAAATATTTAAAAAATGCATTTTCGCCGTGTTCTAAACTATTCTAAAAGTTTCAAATGTCTAGCTAGTCGAGATGTTAGTTAAATAAATTTTCTGTTGAATCATATAAACGCTGCCGAAGGCAGTGAGGACCTAAAACAGTTGACTAAAAGTATTAAAAAAATGTATTGTCACCGTGTTCTGAGCTATCCTGAAAGTTTCAAATGTCTAGCTAGTCGGGAAGTTAGTGAAAAATCGATTGCAAGCTTTGTACTGGTAACGCTGCCGAAAGCAGCAGGATCCCGAAGCCTTTGTTAAAAGTATTTAAAAAGTGCATTTTTACCGTGTTCTGAACTATTCTAAAAGTTTCAAATGTCTAGTTAGTTAAATAAATTTTCTGTTAAATCATATAAACGCTGCCGAATGCAGCAGGGATCTAAAACAATTGACTAAAATTATTTAAAAAATGTATTGTCACCGTGTTCTGAGCTGTGCTGAAGGTTTCAAATGTCTAGCAACTCGGGAAGTTAGTTAAAAATCGATTGCAAGATTTGTACTGGACAAACAAACAAGAATCGAAATTAATAAAAACATGGTAAAATCATCACCAACATGGCGACAAAAATTTAAAAGTCGTTCGTGAGGGTCCTATACTAAAACAGCGGAGGTATAAAAATTGGATCGTCAGTTATAAATTTTATTTTGAAACTTTTCTCTGTATGATTTTAGTTTCCCTATTGCATAATATTAATTTGGTTCTAATAATAATTTGGCGACTGGTGAATTAAAATTTTAATTAAGTGGTAAAATTCATGGAATATTTATGAGTTTCAAATTTTAAAGGTAAATAAGAAAAGAAATGCGAAAATTTCGCATGGGTTTGCTAGTCTATATAATATTTCTCTAACGTGGACCTGTTTTATTTTGTAGAAACGATTCGATAGTGACAATAAAATATGCGAGGATTTAAAAAAAAAAAAAAAAAAATGCCGTCATTTGTTTGATAAGATAATTTTACAGAAAAAAATATTTTTAAAATTTCATCTTTACAATCTTTGCAAGCGTCGTTTTAAACCTAGCAATACTTTAAAGATATAAATGGCAAATATTAAAAGTCGCCATAGGGGTCCTATATTAAAGCTGTTCTGCCTGGGGAAGTATGAAAACTGAATCGTCAAACATGAGTTTTATTTTGAAATTTTTCTTTGAATGATTTTGGGTTGACGATCATTAGCGTTTCATCCCCCCCCCCTCTTTTCCAAAAAAAAAGAAAAAAAGAAAAGAAAAAACTAATAATTTGGTTTCTGATTAATTAAAATTCATATTGGGTGATGAAATTGGTATTTGACTTATAAGTTTCAAATTTTGAAGGTATAAATGAAAAAAAGAAATAAACTGCGAAAATTTCGCGAGGTTTTGCTAGTTATTAGTATTATTTCACGAATTTAAGCGTTCTTTCTCTCTTAATTCAACGACTTCTTGTATTTTTGTTGCCTAATTAAATGTTTCCTTTATCAATATTTATTTATTTTCTATTATTAGTAATTATTATTATTATTATTTTACTTTCGTCATTTTATCATATTTTAAAAATAATCCCCTCCCCCTCCACCTTCTTTTAGTTGGCCTTTATTTTTTCAGTATGTGTTAATGTGTCTAGGAAATGTGAGTTAAAAAAAAAAAAAAAAATCCGACGGCAATACCATGCTTATCATGCAAAAGTGAACTTCAGCGGAGCCTGTGGTGCTGAGCCCCAAACTGCAATTCAAAATTTCTTTTCGAATTTTGCATACATGTATATTATCTACATTCCCTGAACTGCAATTTTTAGTGAATTTCGATATAAAAGCTTGTTTTTTACGTATTTAATTTCTGTATTATTTTTGTATACCGCTCTTGTTTGAGAGTGGGTTCTTTCACTCTTTCTGTCACAATGACAATTTTGTTGAATGTCTACAGTTTTGCAACTGTTTAAATTAAATAACTGAAACTTTCTTTGCAGAAATCGGTTACTTTTTTAATGCTTTTATTCCTATCTCTGTTCATTTGTGTACCCATTTCTGTAAATATTTTAAAAATGTCTTTACAAGAACTCTTATCGTGGTTGCGGTGTAAGTAGTTTTGCGGGGGCTTTTGAATAATTTATCGACCGCTATATCCCACTTTTGGCTACACCTTAAGACTTTGAAGATGATATCATCTATGTAACATCTATAGTATAGTATACGGCCTTTATTAATAACTAAGTTTCATATTACTTTAGAACTTAGATAATTCGAAGTTGAAGGGACCAGAAAAAAAAAAAATCGAAATATCCAAAAATTCGAATTACATATACTATTTTGTCAAAAAGAAGAGATAAATTTAAAAAAAAAAAAAAAATCCTCTACGATCAAAGATTTAACACATAAACTTTATATATAAGAATACTGCTACATTACCCCCCCCTCCCCCCCCAAAAAAAAAAATATATATATATATATATATATATATATATATTTTTTTTTTTTTTTTACGAGCTTAATTATTCAACATTATTTTAAAAATAGTCAGATATTTTTGATTGCTTCTTTGAGTACAATCTTTTGTGTCATAGTATATGACTTCAACCTATCAATTGATACAAAAACAGAATATTCTATATTAGACATGACTTTCAACTTTAAAAAACCTGGAAGTTCCTGTATATCTTCTAATGCATAGGTTTGTATTTCCTTATCCTTCTTTTGAAAGACTGTTAAAAAATAATACACTTTAGCTGAGGAAAATCTCGGGAATCAATTTTACTGTAATATTTTAAAGGTAATCGTACAAAAAATTCGAATTATCCAAAATAGAATTCGAATTATCCATGATTTTTTAATATTATTTTAATACAAAATTCAAGGAACCGAGTAAAAAATTCGAATTATCTAAAATTTCGAATTAAACAAGTTCGAATTGTTCAAGTTTCACTTTATTTCCATGATATTGTATCTTTTTAATTGAACAAAATTGAATCATATAGTTTCTAGATATGAAAGTTGACTTTTCCGTATTGTTATTTTTGTTGCTGTGAAAGTAATTTTACAGGCATTTGTGAATAATTATCGACCCATTATAGAGGACCTTGAAAATGATATAAAGTGAAGCATCCATAATCCGGAATTTCATAATCCGGCTGCACCCATAAACCGGCACTAATGACTTCTTCTGTTTTTTTTTTTTTTTTTTTTTTTTTTTAACCACCGCCCTTAAATCGTAGTAGTAATCGACTTATTATTCGGAGCATGCTTGCCAACTTTTTTATGGATCATTAGTAAAGTTTACGGATTTTAATTTAATTTTTTTTATTTACGGACTAGCGCGAATTTTCTACAAATTAATCAGGATGATGGCAAATATTTCGATAAAGGACAACGGAATTTTTGTGTCGCTGTGGCAAATTCAAAAGTTATTATTAAAAGAGATCTTTCTTATTCCTGATACTGAAAGTCAAACTAAACACGACCACCCGAAATCACGGTCAACAGTTTTTAGAAGGACTTCAAAAATATGATTTTATCAGCGATAACCAACTAATGAACGTGCGTATGTTAATCAGTCAACAACAAACTGAAAAACAAAAAAAGAATGAAACAAATGAAATCGACTGACATTTTTAATGGAATATAGCATTGTCAAATTCCTGATAGTGTTTTAATGTCAATTTATTATTTGTACAGAAATAAACGATCTGTATTACTGTTTTATAATTGTTATTTTAAAAATTTTAATTTATTTCAAAAGTTAATTATTTTCGTTTTTGATAAGGGTTTGCACATATTTTTTAAAATTAATTTTTAAAAATATTTCTTTAGATGCTGTGACTGATATATGATTTCGATATACATTTTCGGAACACCTATAATCCGGAAAAATCCGTAATCCGGCAATGTCTATTTCCCGCCGATGACAGATTATCGGTGCTTCACTGTAATAAATGTAATATCTATAGTACATTATACACCCTTTTGTAATAATCGAGTTATTTGTAATTCAATTATATATATATATATATATATATATATATATACAGTGCCCTCAGCGGTCCTATATTTTCACGTTTGTTTTATTATTTTAATACCACTATTTTTTTACACATTTTTTGTCAAGAATTTAAAGCTGAGGCAATATGTAAAAATATACTGATTAATTAAAGTGGTAGCAAAATCATAAAATGCACATAAAAATATAGGGCTGCTGCGGGCATTGTGTGTGTATATATATATATATATACATATAATTTTGCAATACGTTTAGTGGATATTAAAAGTGATTTTCCCGTACTCTTATTGTTGTTGCTGTGAAAGTAATTTTACAGGTATTTGTGGAAAAACATCGACCGGTAACTTCTTAGACCTTGAAAATGATATCATAGATGTAACATCTATAGTATAATATAGAGCCCTTTAGAATAATCGAGTTACTTTGTATATCGTATATCGTATCTTTGTATATCGTATTTGCATCATAGTAATTCAATGATGCTATATTTTTTGTTAAAACAAAATTTTGTGATACAGTTACTGGAATATTAAAAAATGTTTTTCTCGTCTACTTATAGTTGTTGCTGCCAAAGTAATTTTACAGGCATTTATGAATAATTATCGACCAGTATAAAGGGGTCCAACTTTGTCAATCTCTTCAGACCTTCAAAATGATATCATAAATGTAACATCTGTAGTACATGTTAGAGCCTTTTATAGTAATTGAGCTTTGTAGTAATTTGGTGGTAAAATAAAAGCTGAAAGAAATAGGACTTTAAATTTTCATTAGAAAACGGGTGAAGAATTGAAATTTAGTGATGAATGAATAGAATTCACCACCGCGCGCCAGAATTGATGAATTCAAAAGGCGTTTTCTAGAATGAGGTTTGTGGGGAAATCCGTGGTCTCAGAATTTTTTGCTCGTTTAGAAGCGGATGGGTGGACCTTTGCAGAAGATACTCCTTCATACATCTACTTCCCCCGCAAAGTTGCTTTTTTCGAAAAATATTTCTTCACTTCTGGCAATATTCAGGAACTTTTTAATTTTTTTTGTTATATATATTATTTGTTATTGAATCTATCATCTAATTCGTATATACAGGTATGTGCGAAATTAAAAGAGGAAAAATTTTAAAGGAACAATCTCCTTTTATTATTATTATTATTATTATAAATATTTAGTCTTAATTACAAGCACATTTGCGCAATCTTCTGCACTGTCTTTTCTTTTCTTTTTTATTCAAATTTGAAACTCAAATACGTGCAAAAATGTTGAATCACTTCCTTTATCACTTTATTATAACGAAAATAGACATATGATAATCAAGATCATGGCTCACTTGTTTGAAAATAAATTTTAAAATTTTAAATAATAATAATAAAATGTATGCATTGTTTTGAATTGGAATGTGTATAACTTCAGTTTCCTAACTATGAAAGGAGCAGCAGAATCCAATTGTACATTTCATCGTCTTGCCACGACATTTAATTAATTATCTTTAGGGATGCTTGACAAGTAGACTTATTAAAAGTTACTTTGATAAAGATTTTTAATGCATAGCTATTTAGCTAACAAAGATTAACCACTTGACAACATATGAAAGGTAGCAATTAGTTGGAATGGATTTACTTATGCGGTATTTGATTTGCATTTAGGCATTGCTATTTTATACTTACCCATTTATGTGACTTATTTAATGTTTTAGTTGGTTTCTTTAGAAATCGGACTATTACAATGTACAGACTTCGATAAATCTATATATATAAAATCGTTTGTCCTGAGTGAGTGAGTGAGTGGGTGCAGAGGTTAATCCAGAACAAATTTAGTGCCGCATTGAGGCACTTTCACAAAGTCAATTTTTAGCAATGAGGTACCTTCACAAATTCAACTTTCAGCAAAGGGGTACCTTCACAAATTCAACTTTCAGCAAAGAGGTACCTTCACAAAGTCAAATCTCAGCAATATAACTGCACACTAAAATATTTTATAAGCTTCACTGCATCGAACACAGAAAAATACCCTCTATTTGGATATTTACTGGAGACAATGATAAATATCTAAGTAAACACCTACTTATCTTACATATAAGAAACAACTTAACTCGCCCATATATATATATTTATTTTTACAACTGTTTCATTTTATTTTTTAAATGTATTTTAAAATTTAAAGAAAAAACTGCTTTACGTATTTTAGTTAATTGTTCTGAAGTATCATTAATTTTCACAAACTTACTTGATGTTTTCACAAATTATTTTATAAATTCACAAATCGGGTACCATTTTTAAAAAGCTGGATTAATCCCTGGAGTGATACTTCATCGTCCAGCCCAAACCCCTGGTCCTCGAAGCATGAAATTTTGTGACAATATTCCATCTATGTTGTAGACATCCACTAAGAAGCAATTTTACAAAATTCGCCCTCCAAGGGGGGCAGGAAGAGCAAGGCGTGATTTCACAAAATCCTTCATATCTCAAAATATATATAAATATATATCCGTAAAATTTTTGCTTTAAAATATAGCTAACACAAATATCTAAAAACCAATTTCTGGAATTTTAGAAATTCGGTCCTCCAGGGGGGGGGGGGGGGGGGGGGCAAAACGTGATTTCACATAATCCTATATATCTCACAAAAAAAAAAAAAAAAAGAACAGATATACGTGAAATTTTTGCTCTAAAATATAGCTAATACAAACGCCAGTACTAACCTATACAAACACCAATACATACTAAAATCGAATTTCTGGAATTTTAGAAATTCAGTCCCAAAGTGGAGGGGGGGGGGGGGAGAGGGAGGCGGAAATTTGATTTCAAATAATTTTATATCGCAATACATATATATACATATATATGTGTGTGTGTGTGAAATTTTTGCTCTAAAATTTAGCTGCCATAAATACCTAAAAACTTATTTCTGAAATTTTAGAAATTCTGCCGTGGGGGAGGGGGCTATGGAGAAAAAAATGTAGAAATAAGTTTGACCGTTCAAAATTGATACAGATAAGTTTTAGAAACCTGCAAATCGAATGAGGATATTTTTGAAAGTGTAATTTGAAGAGGGAGGGGGGTTGCTGAGGGGCAAAAAAACAAAAACAAAAATAGAGTTAGATCGTTCAAAATTGGTACATAGAGGTTTTTTGATGTCTACAAATCGATTATGGATATTTTCGAATTTGTAACGTTATTAGGAGGGGCGGAGGGGCAAAAATAAAAATAAAAATAGAATTAGATCGTTCAGAATATTTAATTAGGAATCGAGTTTTTCAATAGAACTTATCACAATTGCTTAATTGGTTCAAAAAATTGGATAGTTAAAAGTAATCATAATTTTAGAAATAGTAGTTTTTACATGATGAATTTCTACAAATTTTGCATTAAATTTATTAATTAAACAATAACAAACTAATTAATCACACTATACGATAGAATGGTTATATTGAATTACAAATTTTCATTAAAAAATTCACATAAATTTGATCTTGTTTTGAATAAATGTTTTAAAATGATAAAAATTTAATTTCATGATTGAATGAAGTTATTTGTATAACAAATTCACAAATAAAAATAAATAAAAAAATAAAAATAAATCGAAAAATCTAGTTTTTTGGCAAGTTTTTTGGTACGATATTTTTTTTTCCCTTTTAAGTTAAAATTAACTTAGAAGACACATGTTTTAAGACTACAGAAGAAGAAATTTTAAGAATAGTTGACGATAATATGAGGTTACTTTCTGTTTATGTTAATAATTTTCTTTGAAAAAGGTTTGGGAAGATACTCTATTTTTATTGATTATTTATTTATTTATTTATTCATTATTATTATTCAAAAAAGAAAGAAGAATGGGGGGGGGGGAGGAAGAAACCTTTTATAAATGCAATGATTATTTTAAAAAGAATATATTTTCTTTCACTTGTGTCAAGAAAATCTTACTATCTCACATAGGTAAAAGAAAGAAAAAAAAAGTCTTACTTTAATTAAGAATTTAATATATAAGTGGGAAATAAAGATTTTAAAAGTACGTATAATCTGGCCACATTAATTCAATGTATTTTGTGCATCTTATTTAGTTAATTGGGAGATAATAAACGGTAGCATACAGTTGTTTCAGCGTTCGAAAACTCTTTTTTTAATACAGAAAAATATTTTGTGGAATTCGCAAAATGCATGATCCCACTTTAAAATTTTTGAAGCTTTAACCAAGCCAAGAGGTAAAAGTTGTGTGGTTTAGTGCATCTGAGTAAGGAAAAGTGGTTTTCATACCACAAAATGTAAAACCTAGTTTCTAGAACAATTAACGTTTTTTTTACACTATTATAGTTCCGGACATGAAGCCTCTTCATGCATTTATAAATATTAAATATTCTTTTGCTGCATAGTTGAATGCAGCAGTTTCTTTGCGTATTTTTCATTTCCGAATATATGTTATGTAAAAAAAAAATAAAAGTATTATAATATAATCACGAACAAAATCGACTACGGATTTTTGGTATACGTTTTGAAATATTCCGAAAAAAAAAAAAAAAATGTATTTTATAGGTATAGTGTTACTATTTTATATAAACAATATCAATAATGATACTATGTATATTAAATTATCACTGGGAAAATCTAACAGCTAAAATAAATTTGATATATTTTACTAACCTCGAAATAAATAAATTTAAAACGATGTTTAATTGCTGTTATTTGAAATTTTAATGTATTTATAATTATAATTAATGCTAAATATATATGTGTACGAACTCTCTATTATGTATTTATAAGTTAATACTAAGTTTATATATACAATTTTTTATCACTTCATACTTATAACATTAAATTTTATCCAATAATCTTTTATACTGTATTTTAAATCTTGTTAATAGTATTAAGAATAAGAATCTTGCAGTATTACTAAAAAGTAAATTGAAAGTAAATTTCATTTATTATTTCAAAAAGTGGATTAATCCAACTAAAAGTTAATCAATATCATTATCTAATCTAATTAAAATAGCTTTTTAAGTGTTTAATGTATGGTTAGACTCGTTTTAAGGATTCCATGTTGCTTGAAAGTTCATTTTTCTTTCGTATGCTATGAAGAACTAAACATTTACGTGGTGTAATACTGTAATCAATGTGACTGACATGCTGCATACTGTGAGAATTGTTTGTTTTTCTTGTTTTTTTTTTTTTTTTTTTTTTTTTTTTTCCTTGGTTATTTGATTTTGCGCACTCTATTGCTTCTCCACATTCTTCCTCTTAATCAAATTAACTTATTTTAATGTACGATCGGGCACCCGCTGGAAATTTGCTATTATAGCCACTAGCGAACGAAATTGTACATTGGTGCTCAACGGTGAAAAAGGTCTCCCTTGAAAAGTTTTTTTTCACCGTTTTGAGCTTTTCTTTATTCAAAAATAATTTGTCATAGTGTTTTAATCATCACCTTTGGTTTATTCGCTTTTTGCTTCTCTTGTTTTGTTTTCATGTCGATTCATCGTAAAGGCCATATTATTTAATTTGCATCTAATCTTGGAATAAGATTGAGGTAAGTTTGAAGTTAAATTAAATTAACTAAAAAAAATCAATAAGTAAAATTACAAAAATGACCTTTTGTAACATGGTTGAACATATCTAAAATCTAGCTCGTTCTTTTACAAATAATTTGCTTAATTTTTATTCCATTGAAATAAACTTTTGTATAAGTTACCCAAGATATCTGGTTTTCGACTTACGTAATAAAAAAATTTCTCTTTCGTGCACGCCCAGAAAAAATAAAATAAATAAATAAAAATGAATGTAAATGCTCAAATCTCTTCGAAAATTACACATATGAATTTTATGTTTCAGAATAATGTTTCTTTAATGTTTTATCAATTTTTCTGCAAGTTTTGAAAAATTTTGTGAAAATTCCTTCTTGTTATAAGCAAAAAAATTGCCAAAAATATAATAATTAATATATATACAATATATATATGCCTAAAAAATTGTGTATTTCCCATACAAAAAACTTACAAACATTGTATATAGTAAGAGCAATAATGTGTTTAAGTTACAAGTCATTTATAGCTTTTTATGACACAGGGTGATCCAAAATATTTGTGCTTTTCTTTAATTTTTAGTTGGTCCCTTAATTGAACTTTGGACTAAATCGATAGTAGAAAATGTGAGTTCTTAAACGTTTTTACATGTCTGCATTTCAAAATCATTTAGTCAAGCATTTTTTTTTTTTTTTAATCAAAATAAAAAAAAAAAGTGTAAAAGAAAAAATAAATAATAGTTTGATCACCCTCTGTTGCTACAAAACCAAATTAAATATTGGATGCATAGAAATTAGCATTAATAAAATGTAAGGTATCACAATAAATAAGTAAATAAATAAATAAAATAAAATAAAATAATAGTCATAACCAAATCACTATTGGCCCATTAAGGGCCCTCTTCACTCACCGCCGCTGGAAACCGAAGCTAATGTTATTCTATGGGAAATTTTTCTTTACAAATAACTTATTAACCAATACATATTTTTTAATTCTGTTTTCACATTCTGAAAATTTCCAGCTGTTAAATTGACGGACCTTTTTTAAAAAATTATTTAATTTTTTATATTTTATTTTGAAGCTGCAAAATACGAATTTTCAATATGTGATTTTTTTTCATTTTACAATTTCAAAATAAAATATTAAAAATTAAAAAATACATTTTTAAAAAAGGTAGGTCAATTTAACAGTTGGAAATTTTCTGAATGTGAAAACAGAATTTAAAAATATGTATTAGTTAATGAGTTATTTGTAAAGAAATTTTCCCCATAGAATAACATTGGCTCGGGCTTCCGGCGACGGTAAATGAAGAAGGCCGTTAATGGGAAAATATAAAGGGCCAACAAAAACACCCGGAGTAATATAATTATTTATGTTTGCCACAACTGGCCCACTGAAGGCTTCCAGCAACAATACGAAAAAATTATGTTTGCTATCAGGTGGCCCGACACTGGCCCACTAACGATTTTTAACCTATTGTTGGTTGCCATCAGTGGCCCACAACCTTTTTTTAACCGATAGCTCGCTGCCAGCAATGACCCATCAGTGGCCCACTGACTTATTCCGATCGTACTGCAGGCTGCCAGCAGTGGATCGGCCGAATGTGGCCATCTGATGGCCGGCGTAACATATTCCCTTCGGCACCTTAACTTTTGCCACCAACGGGCCAGCAGCTGTTACTGTTGGCAGCCAACACTTGACCTCGTGTTGGCCATCATCCCAGGTTTTGCTGGGATATGACAATTCTTCAATAATTTGTGGTATATACATTTTAAAGAGAAGTCGAAATTTAGTAGCATATATATATATATATATATATATATATATATATATGTCAAAGAATCATCAGAAAAAGAAATTGTTGAAAATGAATTATAGTTGAATATTTTTGTGCCAAATGATACAGAATATTTAAAAGTGCGGAAGGTGTGTAAATTTTCAATTGAAAGCATACATGTTTTATCATTGATAACAGATGTAAGATTAATTTTATGAGATGTGTAATTAGAAAAAGTGAGGAAATTTAAATATGACTATATGCCCCGTGGCAGAAACACGGCGACACGGCGACAATGTCGCAGAAACAGAAATGCTCTTGCAGAAAGATTTTACTTAAGTCAAATAAATTTTGACATTGTGTTAAAAAAAAAAAAAGAAAGAAAAGAAAGAGACAGAGTAAGAGAAAGAAAAAGAAAGAAACTCGAAGAATGGTTTATAAACTGTTCTGCAGAACAAATTTTCGTTTCTGCAGATACAATCGCCTCAATCCTGAACAAGGAGAGGCGATAAAGCGGATGTAACTCACTTGGGCTAGCTTTGATACGGCATGCATTAGCGATTCGTGACGCGGTGATATGATTCGGTGTATCGACACTTTTCACTGGTAACCTCTTCACATCGGAACTTCATTTTCGTGTCTCGAAATTTTGTTTTCGCACCGCGCCAGCCGCTCGTGTCGTGTGTATTTATTGTATTGCGAAAAGATGTTTTTTCCGAAAGAATGTGGCTTTGCGACCATTTTCCGAATTTAATATTTCATGCATTTTCAGATTCATGCATAACAAAAATAGCTGCATCCAGTGATTTTTTTTTTTTTTTTTTTTTTTTTTTTTTTTTAAATAAGTGCGTGATTGCTGCTGTACCGATTTTCATACATTTTCTGATTTACGCACGACAAATTAGTTTTATCTAGTGATTTTTTTTCTTTCTTTAATGTGTGCGAAGCTTGCATATGTGCGTAGTAGTAAATACACGTAATTTCTTAAAAGCTGCATTAATTTTAATGTTTGGTTCTAACTATGCAATACATTTCACAAATATATACAGAAATAAGACTATGGGGAAATTTGAAACGCCTGTAGTTATACGTAAAATAAAAAATGAAGCTGAATGCTTACCTTGCTTCAAAAAATAGAAAATTAAGAAATTAATCTTAAAAATACTTTGATTTTTAGCATTTTATATGTAGTAAAAGGTCTTAGCAATAAATATTAATGGGTATGTTAAGTTATAAAACTGGTTACTTTTCTAATTTTTTTTTCGTTATTAATCATTAATTATTTTAATTGTGATTAAAATTCTTAGCTTTAAATTTTGTTGTTTAAGAATATGAAGTTAAAAAAATTATTTATTTATTTATTTATTATTCTTAACATTAGTTTCTACAGATTGTTCATTTCATTTTTTAAACATTTGAATTTTAAAAAAATGTTTATTTTTTTAATTGAAATATTGCAAATTAAATAGTTATGTTGAATAAAAATCAAACCAAAGGTTTTGTTGAATATCTTTTTTTTTTTTTTTTTTTTTTTTTTGTAAGCAAACACTGTAAATGGAAGCGTCTTAAATTCAGACAGAAATGTGTCTGAAATACCAATTCAGACACATAAATGCTTGAAACACTTACGCATGCAAAATTTCAGACGCATGTGCTGTCTTAAATTAAGACACGTAAGTGTCTTTTTTATAAATGAGCTGAGATAAGTATCTGAATAATATTGATATGTCTGAAATTAAGACATATTACAGTTTAGACACATAAAATTCCAGACATTTTACAATTTAGGCACTTAAAAATTCAAACATTACAAATTTTAGACACTTAGAAATTCAGACATTTGTATTACTTAACAAATTTTCCATATGGAATCTACTTTAAGCAGCATGCATATCCTGTTTTAACATCTTTTTTTTTTTTAACAAAAAAATTTGATATTATTTTATATAATATAAGTAGTTAACTTATTTAAAATACTTAGACGCGGAACACATTCTGCTAAAAATTAAAAATCAAAGTTAATTTTTATTTAAAGTTCTCACGTGTAATAAAACAAAAAATATTAAGATAAACGAAGCATGTAACTTGTAGCTAAGAAAGTGAATTCGTAACTAAACAATCTTAAACAATTTGCGCATAATTGATTTTTTTTCTGCGTTTTAAAAATTGTTTTATGTTTCCCTACACTTCAAAATGTAAAAAAGCAATTTTTTTTGGTTTCATGTACATTGTTTTTTTTTTTTTTTTTTTTTTTTGTAAATACCAGAAAAAAAAAATCGTTTAAAATCCATAGTCAACTATTTTTTCATATTTATTACGCATTTTACAAAAAAAAAAAAAAAAAAAAAACTCTAAACCTCTACGCATGAAATTTAAGATAATAATATGTACTAAGCTTTACTTCTTATGGACAGTTTTATTGCAAGGACATAAAACTTTGATTTGTTTTACGGATACTAGAATATAGTATTTCATTATACAAGCAGCGTACAGGGTGAGTACCGATGGCTTGATAGGAAAGACGCTCGACTTTGAATCCGTTGATTGCCAGTACGATTCCCGGCGCGAGCAACGGGGAATATTTTTGTAAAAAATTTTAATGCTTTTTTTTTTTTTTTAATGCTCTAAGAGATTCTAAAATCTATTTTTCACAAGTAAACAGTATAAAACGCATCTTTTTATTTATTTATTTATGAAAAATATTCACTGCAGACAGGATCAAAGATGGTGGAATTTCAGACACTTCGAATGTTAAAGGATGTGCCTTTTAAGATACTTCAAGTGTCTGAAATAAATAAGACACTTTTTATCATCTTAAAATTGAATTCCCATTTTAGACACGATTCTGTGTGAATTTCAGACACTTGTATTTACAGTGAAAGGAATTTTATCTAATAGTAGTTGTTTTGAATAAATAATAATTAAACAGCAAATGCTTTTATTTATTAATTTTTATTACCTTATTCGTATAGATATCAATGTCAAATATTATTTTTAATTGATTTCTATTTATTTCATTCATGTGTAATCATTATTTTCTATTATAGACTTTATCCATGAAATTTGTTACATTTCCCATTTCAACATTTCCTTAAAAATTAAATATTTCACTTGCTTCTATTTTTATAAAAATATTTTGACTATGCTTTGTCTATAATTGTGTTACTTAGATCTTGTATTCTGTTTTACTTTGTGTATTTATGATGGTATAATTATACATCCCGAATTTTAGTTCCCCATCATACTATAGGTATGGGGAACTTAGGTAATCGTGAAAATTTTCGACCTCGGTTTTTTGACTTTTCTACACGTTTTCAGGTGTGAGGAATACGAAAATGACAAAATTTCTATGGTGTCTGTCTGTAGGGTGTCTGTTAGTGTGTCAGTGTGTCAGTCCGTTAGTGTGTTAGTCCGTTAGTTTGTTAGTCTGTTAACACGATATCTCACGAACAAATGATCGCAGAGAGGTCAGATCAGTTTTAAAATATTACTTTCGACACTGGCAAGAACCCTATTCATTTGCAACATTCGAATTTAAAAACTTCGTAAGTTATTAGAAATTTACGATTTTCTTAACATGGGAGAATAGGACAAAAATTCACTTAAACGTGCATTTAATGGAAACTTTTTACTGTAAAAATGTCAGACCAGTTTTAAAATATCAATTTTGATGCCGGAATGAACATCAGTAACTATAAATATGCTACTTTGGAAATTTCGCAAGTTATTGGAAATTTACGAATTTTTTAACATGGCAGTATAGAGCAAAATTTCACATAAACGTCAATTTTGAGAGATATTTTCATCGTAAAGATGTCAGACTACTTTTGAAATATTATTTAGGACACTGGCATGATTATTAAAGACTATGAATTTTTCAATATAAAGATTTCGTAAGTTATTGGAAATTTACGAATTTCTTAACATGGCTGAATAGAGCAAAATTTCACATAAACGTCAATCTTGAGGGATATTTTCATCGTAAAGATGTCAAACCACTTTCGAAATATTATTTAGGATACTGGCATGAATATCATAGACTACGATTTTTCCAATTTAAAAATTTCGTAAGTTATTTGGAATTTACGATTTACTTAACATGTCAGAATAAGGCAAAATTGAGCATAAATTTCCATTTTCAGGATCGTAAATACATTAGACAACTTCAAAATTACATTTATGATATTTGTTTTAACATGATTGAGTACAAATATTCTAATAGGAAAATTTCGTAAATCATTCGTAATTTACGATTTTATTAACATAGCGAAATTGTAAATTTTTCATATAAATATGAATTTTGAGGATTATTGCATTGGAAATAGTAGGATGAAAACTAAACAACGGAATTGACCCTGATAAAATAAATTAATAGATTAGAATAAGATATATATATCGAAGTGAACGGTGGATAGCCTATTAGCGGGGATTTCATTCTGTCATAATATCAAGCTTTGGTCAAATTCATTTCTTTTAACATGATTATAATATGTCTCGCACTAGAAATTTATGAGAACATAAATATGATGGGGAACCGAGCAGAGTCCACCTATGCCAACTAGTTTTAATGTCAAATCATATTTTTTAGATTTCAAATACACACCTTTATGCTTTTTGTATAGGATAATATAAAAAATGAATCCTGTGTATTAGAATGTTATCTTGCATCTTTCTAATAATCTCAAAAACTATAAATGTTGTAAATTATTTATATTTCATTATGATATTCAGTATTCTATAGTAATTTTTACTTTTAGTTTTGAGTTCTGTATTAGATTTTAAGTTGTTTCATTTGCACCTTATGAAAGTATTTGTGTATTTAAATATATATATTTAATATAAAAAAGTAATGAAATTTTAAAAGTATTTGTAACCTTTGTTTAATTTAGACATTTATGATTTAAATGCCTTAAAAAATTTGTAGATTATTTTTTATACGTGTTACTGCATTTTATGGTTTGAATTCATTGAATGTTTTATAAACAATATTGTATATTAATGTGAACAAAAAATCTGAAGTAAATAAGATCAATAGATTTATTTTCATCTTTCTTAAAAAAAAAAAAAAAAAAAGAGTATTTTCTTGCAATAGTGCAGATATATGCATTTGTGCCTAGTTAAAATATAAATACATTGGTTATACTGAATATTATTTACTATTTAAAAATAATGTATTTTGAATTCATAAATGTTAACTTCACAAATTATTCCTGCAGAAAGATTTTGGTGTTGATGAAGCTTGTCGCAGAAAGCATAATAAATTTCTGCCACAGGGACTATATGTATACACTCTTAGATATATATATATATATATATATTTTAATTAAATTATTTAATGATTAAATCTTAAAAAAATATCTGTAAATTGTTGATTTTAAGATTGGTTTTGAAAAATATTTAAATATTTCAAAAATAACTTATTTTAATCGCAAAAATAAATCTGCGAATATATAACTAATTAAAATTGTTAATATAATTAGTTTACAATGTTTTGTTATTCTTCACAATTGAATTTTAGAAGTAACTTTCGACAGATTTTCCACCGCATTTATTTTGTAAAATTCTAGGATTAATGTTGAGATTAATCAAAGGATAAATGGATGAATAATCATGCATTGGGTTAATTTTAAAATAAACTTTAACAATTTTATTGAAATTTTCAGTATGTAATTTGATTGTAGAAAAAGGCGCTTTATTTTATTTTTTATGAAATTTAATTATCTCAGTAGTAGTAAAAGGAAAATTATGTAACTTAAAAAGCCGCAATTCAATTATAAGGCAACTTAGTTGGGAAAAAAAAAAAAAAAAAAAAAAAAAAAAAAATCAAGTTCAAAGAAACCTTAGTAATAATAATAATAATAATAAATACATAAGTAAATAACATGTTTTCAATCCAGTTCAAATCAGACACCAAACCCACAACAATACATACCACACAAAAAAGAAAAGAAAGAAAGAAAGAAAAAGAACTTGTTATAATACATGACATTTATTCAGATTCAGAGTTAATCCAAAATTGGGAAAGTTCTCATGCTTTTTCTCATTTTCGATTTTTCTGCTTGTTTCTCTCATGCGATTAAACTAATTCTCAGTCTCAGAAGAATGTTTCGTTTTTGATTTTATATATGAAAAGGAAACATTACAATAAATTTTTCGTGATATCACGAAAACGAATTTTTCATACTAACACAAACAGGGATTGTACTTGTTTGGTTGACGGAAGTATGCCGACAGTAGCCTGAGGAATTCCAACAGCTGTGGCACATTCTCTAGCTTGCTCACAGATAAACAGCCCCGGGGACCTTTAATTTTACGCGTTGATTTCTTTTTAAGAGCAACATAGATCTAACACAACTGAAAAAAATACTGCAAGTTCTAAGGAAAAAGTTTAAAAAATTCTTGTGAGATTCGACCATCATAGATAACAAATGTGAAAGAGTATACCAAGCATAAAAGTATGTAAATATTAATTGCAATTTAAAAAATAATTCATGTGGGTCAGTCTGTGCTTATTAACCCTTTTGCAAATAGCGCATTTCGCCCTTTCGTCGCATTATAAACGACGTTGTGTTTTCTAACATGCTTGCAGTCATCCCGTTTTTTAAAGGTCGGTTTATTGAACTCACAAAAATAACCCGAGGTCGAATGTTTTTTTTTTTTTTTTTTTTTTCTCTTTCTTTGCTTCAACAACTGTGTTATCACAACTGCCTCGTTCTGAACTAAACCCTTAAAAAGGAAAAAGAAAAAAGAAACAGCACTACGAAGTTGGCAATTATGTTCAATGTTTTGTACTGAATTATCGAGTGGAAGTGAGAATTAAAGAGTTAAAAAAAAAGTGCACTTTAATAGTTATTTTTATATTTTTTATTTGAAAACTAATATTCGTAGGAGTGCTGGGGAAAATTTTTCAGGCGTCGATCCTAAAGCCGCAATTGTGGGTGTAAATTATTTTATCGACTAAATTATTCATACAGGTCTGTTCATCAAAATTGATGCACTGATATTTTTATTGAAGAATCGGCGACAATTAGCTTACAAAAATATTTCTTTTTGCTTTTAAATTTGAAATATCTTTTTCAAATCATCAAGGTATTTTTTCACCATCTATATTACATAATATAAATTGTAGAAATTTTTCCCTCGAATTGTCGTTCTCATAACAAAGAGGCGTAACTCAAAAAATTGCACTTTTGAGTTAAGGCTTCGCACACACCAGAGCGCAATGCAACGCGTAAAATGTTCATAAACTATCTATTATCGGAAAGTGACCCTTGAACTTTTGGACATGTTTAAAATTAAGGACAGTATTTTTTATTGCTCCTTTAAGAATATTGAAAATAATAATAATAATAATAATAATAATTTTTCCATGCCAATTATCGCAGCAAGATTGTTTAATTCTTTGTTTTTATTGAAGAATAGGAAACATTTTTCGACTTTTTAAAAACGTGGCTTTTTAATTTCAGTGAACACAGTTTCTTAAAAAAAAAAAAAAAATCTTTGCTTAGGAACCTCGGAGGATGAAAGGTGATATCCCTTTCCAGCCATTTTATAGACGTTTTAGCTTAGGATCATGATTCTGTCCAAATTCCTTCTGAAAAAAAGAAACTGTGGGGAGAGAGTAAAGGAACATTCCAGTAGCCACTGTTGTCCAGGACTGGTAAAAACAACCCTTTATATTACGGCATTGAAGCAGAGAGAATTGTAGAGAGAGGGTGGTAACCGTGGAAGTATGAAAAGAATTTGAAATGGATCAGAAATCTTGGAATTGTTATGCTCAGAGAGTTTTATTTGTATATTTTGGGACGATGCTTGGAAACTGAAAATGTTCGATAATGTCGAATTCTTTACAACTATCAAAGTTTGTGGAATACGCTAATGCAGCTCATTTGAATGATGAAAGTATGGGCCAGATACACATTGATTTGATTATAAGGCTTGTTCCTACTATTTTCAATACCTACTATTAGTTCACACTCTTCCTATATCTTGTACAAATCTTGCAACCGATTTTTAACCAACTTCCCGACTAGCTAGAAATTTGAAACTTTCAGGATTGCTCAGAACACGGTGACAACACAATACTACTTCGAAGTCCGATTTTCGAATTTTTGATTAGTTTTCTTATAATTAATTAAAATATGAAAATAATAACATCCTAATAGCGTTAAAATAGCCATTAAAATATTAGCTATAATTTAGTTATTGCAAAAAAAAAAAAAAAAAAAAAAAATACGAGTTAATTTTCTTTTGACATAAAAATAAATACATTTAATTAAACGTGAGCATTAAAAAAGCTATGAAAAGTTAAATTATGCATCTCACAAAAATTGACGTCATTATCACTTTAAAAATTTTATGCACAATGATAAGAGCTCTATGATTCATCAGAAAATTTAAAACATGGCATATAAAAAGTTTTTTTTTTTTTTTTTTTTTTTTTTTTAAATCTTATAATTATTTTTATTTCATTTTGCACGCGCGCTTTTTATTTCCTAATTCAAAATTATTAAAAAAGAACTTTTTCGATAGTGTTTGTAAGTAGGAATTGACTTAAAACAATTTTTTTATATTACTTGTTAGCGTTAGGATCAATAATAGGTATTTCACATGCTATTTACTAGCGGCAGAGTTACTACATTAAAAGTTATAAATATACGAATTAAAGATTTATTAACTACCACAAAGTTCATTATTAAGAAGCCCTATCTCAACGTCAACCTACACAGCATACCCTGGAGGCAATACATTTTAACTTTCTGAAAAAATTACTATTGCTACTAAAATATCTATAGACTAAAGTGAAATTTATATATAAATTTTAAATAATTTCGTAAGGAGTCAGTAAAAGTGTTCAGACTTTCAACACAATTTTGCTTATAATGTTTGTTTATTAGGAATTATTCTAATTTTTTCCCCCGATAAACTTATTTTAATTTTTCATAATAGTTCATATTTTTTTCTGAGAAGTAAAACGCAAGCAGAGAAGCATAATTACGATTATAATTTTTTAATAATAATTCAAAAATATATAAATTCATGTGTTTCTTTAGTGTAGCTATATATTTCAAACAAATCTGGCTGAAAAAATATATATATATATATTTCTTGTAAATTGTAATATACTTTTATTATATTTTTATTTGAAGGTTAAATTTTTATTTTAGCATTCGATTGCTTACGTAATTATTCAGTTAACTATAAATAATCAAAACTGTTGTGGAAAAAAAAAAAGAAAAGAAAAAGAAAGAAAGAAAAATTATTATATATATTAATTTTTCTCTCCCTCCCCCCCCCCCCCCCCACACACACACACAATTTATAATAATACATTTATAAATATTCATTATATATTTGCTTTGATTTACATTGTAAAATTTAGTAACTGAATAATTTAACAATAACCAGAACAAAAAAACATTAGTAACGAAATTATCTATATATATGAAAGAACACTTCCTGAGTGAGTGAGTGAGTGAGGGGGTGATCTATCAACGCCCAGACCAAACCCCTGGACCTAGAAGCATGAAATTTTGTGACAATGTTCTTTCTATGACGTAGGCATCCACTAAGAAGCGATTTTACAAAATTCGCCCCCCAAGGGGGGGAGGGGGGGGGGCAAAACGTGATTTCACAAAATCCTTCATATCTCAAACAAAAAAACAGATATCCGTAAAATTTTTGCTTTAAAATATAGCTAATACAAATGTCAAAAAACCAGTTTCTGGAATTTTCAAAATTCGGTCCCCAAGGGGGGCGGGGGGGGGGGGGGCAAAACGTGATTTCACATGCGTAAAACGTGATTTCGCATAATCCTATATATCTGAAACAAAAAAATAGATATGCGTGAAATTTTTGCTCTAAAATATAGCTAATGCAAATATCTAAAAACCAATTTCTGGAATTTTAGAAATTCAGCCCCCAGGTGGGGTAGCAAGGGGGAGGGTTAAGGGGCAAAAACAAATAGAAGTACAGTTAGGCAGTTCAAAATTGGTACACACAGGTTTTAGAGGCCTGCAAGTCGAATGGGGATATTTTCGAAAGTGTAAAGTTATTAGGAGGGGCAGGAAGGGGGGAGGGGAGAGGGGGGGCAAAAAATAAAAATAGAGTTAGATCGTTCAAAATTGATATATAGAGGTTTTCGATAACTACAAATCGATTTCGGATATTTTCGAATTTGTAAAATTATGAGAAGGGGTGGGAAGGGGGGGGGCAAGGGGGGGGGGGCTATGGGGCAAAAACAAATAGAAATACAGTTAGGCCGTTCAAAATTGATACAGATAGGTTTTAGATGCCTGCAAGTCCAATGGGGATATTTTCGAAAGTGTAAAGTTATTAGGAGGGCCAGAAAAGGGGGAGGGGAGAGGGGGGGCAAAAAAATAAAAATAGAGTTAGATCGTTCAAAATTGGTATATAGATGTTTTCGATACTTACAAATCGATTGCGGATATTTTCGAATTTTTAAAATTATTAGGGGAGGGCGGGAAGGCGGGGGAGTAGAGCGGCAAAAAAAATAAAAATAGAGATATATCGTTCAAAACTGGTGCATAGAGGTTTTTGATACTTACAAATCGATTGCGGATATTTTCAAATTTGTAAAATTATTAGGATAGACAGGAGGGGGGGGGGGGCGAAGTGGGAAAATAATAGAAATAAGGGTTAGAGCATGTTGGGAATTTTTTCCGAAGGCTGTGAGAACCCGGTGCGACATTTTTCCTAATCAGATTTTTTTTTTTTTTTTTTTTTTTCACGTGATAAAAATTAATGCAATTTTGCGAATTCATTATAGTGATTCATTTAAAAATAGGGACCAGCGAAGCGGGCGTTGCCTGCTAGTAAATTGTTATAAAGAGAGCAATCAAGATTAAACACAGTATCGAAAGTTGAAATCTCGGTTCATAAAACATAGAAAATTTAAAAAAGTTAAATTGTTATTATTGAATGATAATTTGTAAGAAAAATTATCATCATCAGAATCACTTTAAGGTTACTTCAAACGGAATGTATAAATTGTAAAATAAGACTAAAAAAATTATAATACTGAATATTAATTGATTACATGAGTTTCTAAAGCTGAAAAAAAGTCATATGTTCTCTCACTCTCCCCTGAATATAATAAATATATATATTTTTTTATTGTTAAACTTTTTGAACTTATAAAAAAGCAATATTTAAACAATATTTTATAAAATTTTCATTCAAAAATTCGGAAAAATTCAGCCGGTGAGTCCTTGTTTCCGGTGACTCTTCAGGAAAGCGTGAGTCACGATTTGTCGGAAACTAATGCACCGTTCTTATTGAAATTTTACACACGTCTTCAAAATAGAATAAACTAGTTCTTGAATAGAGGATTTTTGTTTTTTAATTGAAATTTTGAATTTTAGGCAGGGTGTTATCCAAAAACAGTAAAATTTTCGGTACATTTTATCCTACTGTTCGTATAATTCGGTACATATAACCTTGTAAATTTAATCATAATCAAAAAAAGAAAAAGAAAAGAAAGAAAGAAACATTCTTCATTCAAACACTAGTGTTTTCTATTTTAAAGAAAGTGTGCAAAATTTTTATAAAATTCAGTACATTACTTTTTGAAAAAAACATGTCCACCGCTTTTCTGAAGGGTTTCCGCAAAAACCAGGACTCACCGGTTGAATTTTAATTTTTTAACGAAACATTTATAAAATAGTGTTTAAATGTTGCTCTTTTATATGCATAACACTTGAAACTAGTTTGCACAAGTGGACTCTGCTCAGTTCCCTATCATATATTTGTTCTCATACATTTCTGTTATAGAGAGCATATGCAATAGTCATGTTAGGAAAAATAAAATGTACCGAACACTCAGCATAGTCTCAAAATGAAATGCCCTCCACACTGAGCTACCCTCACTCCACTTTGATACATTTACTTTACCCTAATTTGTTGTTTAATTTTATTAGGGTCAGTTTCATATATCAGTTTTCATGCGATTTCATAGTATTTTTAATCCTAATAATCCCCATAGCTCAAGTAATGTTTTCCTATTCTGTCACGTGAAGAAAATAGCAAATTTCGAGTAACTTACGCAGTTTTTAAAGTAGAATGTCCATAATCAGTTATGTTCATACCAGTGTCATAAATGGTATTTTAGAATGTGTCCAACATTTTTACGATGAAAATAATCCTCATAATACACGTTCATATTAAATTACCATGTTTTTATTAACTCGCTTTCTTGTTTGTTTGTCCAGTACAAATCTTGTAATCGATTTTTAACTAACTTCCCCGCTAGCTAGACTTTTGAAACTTTTAGAATAACTCAGAACACGATGGCAACGTCAAAGCAATACCTCGAAGCCCGATTTTCGAATTTTTGATTAGTTTTCTTTTAATTAATTAAAATATGAAAATAATAACCTTCTAAGCTTTAGCCATTAAATATTAGCTATAATTTAATTGTTGTCAAAAAAAAAAGTAAAAAAAAAATTACGAGTTCATTTTCTTTCGACATAAAAATAAATACATTTAATTAAACGTGAACATTAAAAAATTATAAAAAGTTAAGTTAGGCATCTCACAAAAATTGACGTCATTATAACTTTAAAAATTTTCTACACATTGATAAAGTGCTAATGTAGTTCATGATGCTAATTTATGTTGTTCTAAAATTATCAATATTTTTACGTTTAAAACCAACGTTTTTTTTTTTTATATCGCTTTCAACTCGCTTTCTTGTTTGTCCAGTACAAATCTATTTTTAACTAACTTTCCGACTAGCTATACATTTGAAACTTTTAAAATAGCTCAGAACACGATGACAATGCATTTTTTTTATGTGATATTTTACTCTATTCTCTCATTAAAAAGAGGGGAGGGAAAAGAAAAGCGTAAATTTTAAATAACTTACTTTTTTTTTTTTTTTTTTTTTTTTTTAAGGCAGTTTTCATCATAGAGAAATTACAATTTTTCTATCTTTTTTTTTTTTTTTTTTTAACACAGAACAAACTATCATTTACTAGTACTACAAAATTACAGAAGACTTCCATTCAGCTTTCAGTGATATCATGCTTTTGAATGAATCGATGTTTATACAGCTAAGAAAACTTTTCTGTATGAGACATTGCATCCAGGATTAATGAAATCCTGAACCAACAACACTATTTGTTTAATGAATGAGTCGAGTCCGTGTTCATTCACACCTCACTACCGCCCTTTACTATGATAGTAGTAATTTCTTGAAGGATGTTTCGTTATAATGTTTTTTTTTTTTTTTTTCTTTTTCAAAAGTGTAAAAGAAAACCAGGAAAGAAAAGTCATACGGCACGCATTAAAATACTCTCTGAAATCTAATAACTTTCATCATTCATCCACACTTGTATTGTAACTTTATCTCCTCCCCTGTTTAAAAACTTTTAATAACTTTGCAAAGCATTTCTATCTTTAATTTATTAAAATTATTTTAAACTCTATATGTTATATGCCGTGCCTGCCTTAAACCACGACAGTAGAATAAACCTACTGTCATAAAGTGCCCCACACCTGTTACCTTTCTTTCGATTACTTTGATATTTACTAAATTCATTTTTAAAGTTTTAAAAAAGCGGCACTTATAACAAACAACAAGAACAAAATACATATAAAAAGACTGCAAAATATTAATTAATTAATAATAAAGTATCAATTTAATTAATTTTTATATATTATAAATGTTTAAAAACTTTTAATAACTTTGCAAAGCATTTCTATCTTTAATTTATTAAAATTATTTTAAACTTTATATGTTACATGCCGTGCCTGCCTTAAACCACGGCAGTAGAATAAACCTACTGTCATAAAGTGCCCCACACCTGTTACCTTTCTTTTGATTACTTTGATATTTACTAAATTCATTTTTAAAGTTTTAAAAAAGCGGCACTTATAACAAACAACAAGAACAAAATACATATAAAAAGACTGCAAAATATTAATTAATTAATAATAAAATATTAATTTAATTAATTTTTATATATTATAAATTAAATACATTATTTCCCTAGAAACTAATATGCAGCTAAATAGCTTTAATATTTGAATTTCCCTTTATATATATACATAACTTATCCCTTACTCCTTAACTATATCCCTTTATGTATGTGTGTGTGTGTGTGTGTGTATGTGTGTGCGTTTCAAAGACACATCTATTTTCAGTGCTGCATATGGTGATAACAAACCTTAATGCACTTCTCTGCAATACAATTTTCATATTTATTTTTTGTGAATTGAAATTTATTACGATTTAACTAAATATTTCAATTATTCTTTCTTTTCCCTGTTTTTTCGGAAAAAGTAGAATTGCAAAACCTTTAAAAATAAATTTAGGAACCCCTTTGAAATTCAGAAGGCTAGCCTGCTTCGTGGATCTATTTATTAAAAAGACTCTGATTCAGGTTTCTCACGAAGAAAAAATGTTTGTACCATTACATTCGCCACCACTTAATTTTACACTTGACTAATTGTTCATATCTATTTTATTATTATTTTTTTTTTATTACTATATAAAATTTCTAGTATCCAAATTTCTCTAAATACCATGTATGTGAAAAATGCCAGCTTAACGTGCGGATGCTTTTCCGCTGAGCCACTCTAGCTGATAACCAGCTTGACATTTCTCACATAATAACCTTCGACAAGGTCACCGTATCTGCAAACTCAGATGTAACGGTTATTATGTGAGAAATCTCGAGCTGATTATCAGCTAGAGTGGCTCAGTGGAAGAGCATATTCACGTTAAGCGGAGGGTCCGGGTTCGATTCCCGGCTTTTTTCACATAGTTGATATGAAAAATCAACTTTATACTCCAAACTACTTAAAACATTTTGTCAAATCCTTAAAAGCTTTTACATTTTTAAAAACCTACTCTTAAGCTAGAGATTCTTCCTCGATCGCATGTAGAAACCAATTGCCGATCTTGGTATCCGAGACCATCGATATTCAAAAATTGGATGACTTCTGAGTATTCGTTGGCTATATCTTCCAATTATATATTGATAATGGTTTTTGGATATTGTTGGCGATATCTTCTGTAGATATATTGATAATGACTTTTACATATTTGTTGGCAATGTCTTCCGAATATATATTGATGATGGTTTCTGAATATTTGTTGACGATATCTTTGGGGTACATATTCATGATGACTTCTTACTATGTGTTGACGATATCTTTCTGAATATGTATTGATTATAGCTTTTGAATATTTGTTGGCGATAACTTGAGGATATATATAGATTATGGTTTTTGAATATTTGTTGTCGAGGCCTCTAGGATATGCATGGATTATGTCTTCTAAATATTTGTTGACTATTTCTTCTGAATATGTTTTGATAATGGCTTCTGGATAGATGGCTACATCTTCTTAATGGTGATGTTTACTGAATAGTTGGTGAAGGTTTCTATATCCATCTCTTCATTTTTTTTTTTTTTTACTTGCGTTTTTTGCATTGTTTAGGAAAGGTTTTAAGCTATTGAAATCTTCTATCTGGCAAATAGAAAGAACATTGGAGGTCTAATAAAATGTCTTGTGGCGCCATCTCCACTTACTACATCTATTATTAATGGGGGCTGCGGTAGTCTAGTGGGTAGAGCGCCAAGCACCTTATTGAACGATTGCGAGTTCGTTCCTCTAGCGGACCGAAGACTGTCGTGTACATTAAGAGCGGACAATACCTAATCTCGCCGGCAGCCTTCTCCCATGTTATTCTATGGGAAAATTTGTTCACATAATTACTCATTACCTAATGAATATTTTTCAATTCTGTTTTCACATTTAGAAAATTCATAAGCGTTAAATTAGTACTTCTTTTCCAAAAATTGATTTTTTTAAATTTTAATATTTCATTTTGCAACTAGAAAATGAGAAAAATGCATTTTGTGAAAAATCGCATTTTTGAACTCAAAATTAAAATGTAAAAATTAAAAAAAATGAATTTTTCAAAAATGAGTACTCATTTAACGGTTATGAATTTTCTGACTGCGAAAACAGAATTAAAAAATATTCATTAGGTAATGTGTAATTGTCGCAACAAATTTTCCCATAGAATAACATGGGCGAAGGCTGCCGGCGAGATTAGGTATTGTCCCCTCTTAATGGTGACTGGTGCACGTAAAATCTAACGTAGCCGCAATGTCCCACATGCTCCTATCCAGATTATACCTCTGGGGGTTATCGAAACACGGACAGCCACCCTGCGTGGAGAATCAAAATTATAGCATGTCTCCGGACTCCGGACCAACCACCTTTATGGATGAGTCCCAGATCTTCGCTAATTTTCCATAGCATAGCACTGGTGCGACATAAAATCCATTCGCTCACTTCTGTTAATATTTGCTTACATTACACGTAAATAATGAAAGTGAAATAAAACTTTATGAAATATAAACTTGCATCGGCAAAAACTTTTTGATAAAACTTACTTCATAATAGTTTTAAAATTATTTTATGTCGCGGCACTCGGAGTTTATTTGTTCCTGACCGATATGAATGCATGTCAGCATATCTTATCTCGAAGTACTGAATTTATTACAAGTTTGACCACTTCATTCTTCAATTTTAATGCTTCGCAATGTGTGCAAATTTTATTCATACTTCCACTTCCAACAATTACAAGTGGACGCAAGCTACACCGAATTCCTGTTTTATACTAAAATGCAAATGCAATACAATCAAGTTTTAACAGTTGATTCAATCGATTTGTTTGCATGCATAATCGACTATTCTCACATGCCGCAAACAGTGGGCTTTGGTACCCGCACACTCAGGGACCGATTTACTCACTTGGAGGCCCAGGGCACTTGTATTCAATGGGCCCCTTTTTTTCGTATTTTAATATTATAACAAACAAAACAAACTGCTTATTTCCAATTCACTGTCTAAAAATTCACATTTCATTTTGTTGGTAAAAGTAAGGCTAAACAAGATTTGTCACTTGTCTATCGGATCGACGTAAATCGCCCCCGTGTATTTGCATTGCGGTGCGTGCCTCGGATTTAGTTAATTTTAGTAAAAGTTTGGTTGATTGGGTTTTACGTCGCACTAGAGTAAAAGTTTGGAATGCAAATATCAGTTGTATGCAGTTATATTTGCGTTTAGCGAAAATATTGAAATTTTTCTGATGAGTTGATAGTTTTCTTTAAAGATCATCACGCCGATTAATAAAACAGGACAGTAATTCCTCCATCCATTGATGAAAAACAAAAAACAACAATCATTATAGTAAAATTTGGAAATTTTTTCTTTTAACTATTTTTAAAAATGCATGATAGAATTTTTGGGGGCCCCTTCACTGTGAGGGCCCAGGGCACGTGCCTCTAATGCCCTGCCTTAAATCAGGCACTGCGCACACTGCGATCGAAAAGTTGCTGCATAAAGCAGCAGTGATACTTACCAAGATTTCGACCAACTTCAGTTGAATCAAATTTCAGAGTTTATATTTTTTTTAATTTTGTATTATGATATATTTATTAGTGATTTATTTAAATAGGGTGATTAGCGAAGCAAACAAAGTCCGTTGATTTAAATGTAATTCTTAAAATTGAATTTCCTGAAATATTTTGAATGATGTTTAAAAATACTGAATTTTTCAATGCAACTTAGCAATTTATTCTATAGGTGTAAGATTAATATTTAAAGAATTAAAGCCGATGTTTTTCGAATACCTTCTATGTCTGTATATATAATTTGTAATAAAGAAAAACATATAATTCAAAATTTTCTCATAATTTTGCAATATATGTGTGGGGGATCTTACAACATACCATATTTTGAACTTTTACTATTTCCAAGAATATCTCATTTAATTGTCATAACTTAAAGCAAAATGCATGGAACTTTAATGAAAATCGGTGAAATTGATTAGTGTTGAATTTACTTTTCATGCACCTTAGCGACCCTCCGGCCATCCATACCTGTTTTAATAGGTTGTCTATTCTGTGACCATAGAATGTCAGTGACTAACCTGTCTCGCAGATGGAAACTTCTTCGGCTGGAGGCGTGTCCTTGTGGAAATAAGACCTTGATGTTGACCGAGACTGCTTGGCTTGTTTTATTTTTAGGTTTACAATTAAAAAGAAATAAGTTTGTGTGTGGGGTGGGGGATCCCATTTTACTTTAAAAGAATGAGTGAAAAAAGTATATCGCCATTTCTTACTTTCTTTTTTCCCCTATCGATTTACTTAAAAAAAAGAGTTTCTACTAGTCTACTCTATTATTTATTAGCATTTTATATTAGATGGAATTAATAGACGGGAAACCGCAAGCCCACTTGAAACGATTCCTGCGCCCCAGCCTGATCCTCTCGCTTCTCGGGGCATGACTTAATTATTTTTCGAACATTTTCTTACTTGCATGTCAGTTGATTTTCTTGTTTTTTCACACTTGCGATTACGCTTAAAGAAATATATATTAATGAAAATGCTCAGTTGTTAATTCTTTAACGATTAATCGAAGTTTACGAGTAATTTATTTTTAATTTCATTATTATGATGGCAACAACCTATTCTCCGTGTTGTGTGATAGCTTTACATGTGGTTACTCTGATTTTTTCCATTTTTCTGTCTGGTTTTCTTGATGATTTGATTTAATATATTACTATTTCATTTCTCGTTCAAAATGGTTTTGCTGCTCGATTGGAGCATGAACAATATTTTTGCTATTGTTAGCTATATCGTTTTACGAAGTCTTGCAGCTTTCGCGGATTTAATGAAGTACATACTCTCTGATGAGGTAATACTTCTATTTTTAAGCAATTTTTTATTCCAATTATTATTCCAGTTTTATTCCAATTATTATTCCTGAGGTCCTTTATTTTTACTTTCTCTTACCCATAAGGTAGAGAAAGCATTGTTTTTGGGTCAAATTTTCGAACGGAGATTTTGTTATATATACACGTTTTGAGGTCCCTTGAATATGAAAATCATGTTTTTAGCAAATGGTCTGTGTGTGTGTCTGTCTGTTATCAGCATATCTCAAAAACAAATTATGGCAGAAGGTTCAAACTTGGTATTCTAAATGTGTATCATATAGGGATGCTACAGTAAGCTTTTCGTTAAGATCATGCAAATGGTTCGTGTACAGGGACAATCAAGAGAATTCTAATACATTACGTCTATGGGGGAAATTGCAGGTAAGTAGAGTTTAACGTCTATAGACTGCACTAAACCAAATGAAACGAATATATATTTTTTGTAATAGAGATAGTTAACTGGGAAAAAATTGTGTATGTAGGAGCCTCGCTTCCCCCCCTTGAGGGGAAGTCCCCCCTCGAAGGGAGTGAATTTTCATGATGGGTATTTATCAAAAGAGCTCGCCAATACCTTTAAAACGAATGGTTGAACCATCGATCTGTGATATTATCTTTTAAAAACAGAATTATTTTTTATTACCAAATTAAATTCTATATAAATGTAGGTGCATTAATGAAGCGGAGGGTTGAGGGGGGCGGTAGCCCCCCTCACACAGAACTAATTATCATATAAAACTCTTCAGAAGCCTAATATGAATTGTTTAACACAGGTTTACATAACAGTACTCGTTATCTTACCTTTTAATCTGCAACCTGTATTTATAGTGTTAAATTTCAGGGTAAGAGAAAGTCGTGTGAGTGACACACCAGATTATTTTTCATACTTTTTAACTGAAACCTTAATTCCTGAATCACTTTTAATACATTTAATGACATGCTTCATAAATTTTCTCCGTCATTACGTTTAATGGTCCTTTTTTACTCGAGTGGTCGTAAGTAATTTAAATTGGTTTTGTCTCTTATTGGATCTAAATATGAATCGCAACATTTCTGTGCTAGTTTTTGTACTGTGTTGCAATCAGTTTTATTTTTGTTGTGTTAGTATTAACATGTATCTATTTAATGCTAAAATTTTAAGGTTAAATTTTATTATGATATCTATCATTTATATATATGTATGTATATATATATATATATATATATATATATATGTATACTAGCAGGCAACGCCCGCTTCGCTGGTCTTTATTTTTAAATGAATCACTCTAATTACTGAATTCTCAAAATTGCATTCATTTTTATCACGTGAAAAGAAAAGAGAAACAAAATATGATTAGGAGAAATCTCGCACCGGTTCAAACTGCTGTGATGTATCGTAGGCTTGAAATCAAGAGAAGATTGCTTTTCTTTAGAGAAATATTTTTATTTCTCATTTACAAACACTATACGACACAACACACATACATAAAGGGTAAACGAAAACACGTAGCACATATTGCATAAAATGGTCGCTAAACTTTGGACCGAAAATAATAAAACATGAACGGCACTCAAACCCGGCATACGCTCTTATCGGCGTTGCATCATTCCCTTCTCAAAACAAAACTATCAACTAAAGTCTCTCTTTAATTCGAAAGTCTTTTCACCGTGCTGAACAAACAGCGCCCTCTCGTGAGTCTTAAAGTCATTAGTCTGAAGTCATTACAGACCTCCTCCCTTCAGGGGAGAAACTTTTCACTATTGTAGAGGGAAAAGTTTGGTTAAATGATACTTCATTAGGATAAGTCTATATTCAAAATCAATAGTCACAATGTTCAACATATTGGTCCATTTTCTTAATATCGTAACTAATTTAAAACAAGTAATAAATTAAAAAAAAATACGAGCAAGCACCAATTCTATGCAGAAACAGTACCTGGTTATATTTAAATGCACCAGACTTATTCCTATTTCAGATTAAATACACTATTTAACTATTTTTAAAATATACAAAAATGTATATACCAAATAGAAAATTAAATATTATTACACAATATACCAGAGACACTATAAATAGATATGCAAGTAAAATATAGATAGTGAAAACAAATTTATACCACACATATATATATAGCAATAATTAAGCAAATACGATATATAGCAATAATTAAACAAATACATAAACTTTTTTAAACTAAGAGATAAGACTTAATCTACCAGCATTCAGAGATTGTAATTCTATACACTCAACAACCTCTTAATTAAATAATCTGCATAGAGTTCCCAAAGTAAAAGTCTGGGATTTGGTCTTTTTTTTTTTCTTTTTCTCAGGAACATGAATAGCTTTATACAATTTTGAGATAAATTCTCCTTTAGTTCTTCAAAGGCCATTTGGCAAGAGCTATTCCAGTCAGTGGATTTTAGAGTCCAATCCTTTAGTAAGTCTGACAATAAAGCTGCATTTTCAGAAAATTCAGGAATGCATTTTTGATAGTATTCAGCTAATTTCAAAAAGGCTCTCACATGAGTCTTGATAGTAGAAGACGAAGAATCTCTTTTGCCTCGAACATTCATTTTACTTGAAATTCTCAATCCTTGGCCTACTAAATGTCCAGAATTTTTCACATGAGCTTGAGTAGGTTGACATTTAGAAGGTTTGATGTGCAACTTAGTAGTACTTATCTTGAAGGAAATGTCATTTAGCTGTTTTACATGATTTTTCCTTGTTTTAGGAAAATTGGCGACTTTCTCACTATATGGCACTGGACACTTTTCACTGTCTTTCAATGAATTTGCCATTAGTTGACTAGAATCTTTAGGTAGATTTTTCAAGGGACCCAAAGTAGTCGCAGAAAGTTCTTCCTTCGAGTAATTTTGTTCCTTCAATTGTTTTTCATAAATTACGCATTTTTCAGATAATTGCATAAATTCTAATTTATTTTTTTGTAATTCAGCTGTCAATTGATCAAATTTAGCATTAGAAATTTTTTCTTTCTCTTCTAGAATATTAAACAGGTAATCTAGTTTGGAATTAATTGTACTAATTTCATTTCTTTCTTCAACAAGTTTTTCATTTTTAAGAGAAATTTCATTTTCTTTACCTTTCATTCTTAAGAGTTCTTCTTTAATTAAATTAATTTCATTAGACAGCTTAAGATTTTCGATTTTAGTATTTTCTAGTTCTTGTTTGTAATTATTCTTTTCAGTATTCAGAATTTCTAACTGATTTAGATAATTCTTCTTTTCACTTTGTGAATCAAGACGAAGAGTTTTTAACTGATTTTCAAACTTTTCTTTCTGTTGAATTTCTTCATTTATCTGCTTTTCATATTCTAAGCACTTTTTATTCAGATAAGCATCTATTTCATATTTTAGTTCTTCCATTACAAAATTAGAGTCTTCATTTTTCTGTTTAAGGTCTTTTAAAGCATTATTTAGTTCCGAAATATTTTTCGTAGTATGTTCCAACTCTTCATTAAGTTTTTTATTTTCAAGAGACAGTTCTTGTTCTTTAATTTTCTTTTCTTCCATCTCCCCTTTCAAACATATTATTTCATTTAACAATCTGAAATTTTCGGTTTTGAGATGGTCAAAATTTATTTTCTCTTTAAGAACAACTTCATTTTCTATTTTATTTTGATTTTCTTTGATATCCTGCAGTTCTTTAGCAAACACTTTTGGAGAGGTTTTATTGAGTTCTGGCCATGAAAATTCTGGCAGGATTTCTTCTACCTCTTCGGTTTTCTTTTCATCTGCAGATTTCCTTTCAATCAACTTTTGGTCAAAATGAGCAACATCTTTATTTTGAATATTTTTCTTCATTCTTAAAAATTTCTTAGGATTTCTTGTTTGTACTGAATTTAACTTAGACACTTGTACATTTTCTTTTGATTTGCAATTTTTGAACATTGCAGCAGTTTTATTTCCTAACAAATACTTGTCACCATAAAAGGAATTTTGTAGGACAGCTGCTTTAGTTTTTAAGTGTCCCATTTTACAATCCAATTCAATTTCTGCAAGTGGTAAACAGATAGGATCCACTTCTAATGGATTTCTAATATACACTTTCTCATTTGTGTACATATGTGGTTTCACGTACTTGCTGCTGATCAAATCACATGAAGCACCCGTGTCTCGAATTATTTTCATCTCAACACCATTCACTTTACCTATACTAGTATAAGGTGTCATTGATTCATCAGAACCTGCCTCAGTTATAATATGCGAAATAAATTCTTCATTTTTCTTTAATTTATCACACTGAGGTCTAAGATGATTAGTAGAACCACATTCATAGCAACGAACAATTTTTCTTTTATCAAATTCTTTGTTTCTTTGATTTTCTTGGAATGTTTCGGATTTTGAATGAAATTTCGGCTTAACATCTTTGTTATTATCATTAGACTTATCATCACAAAAGTTTCCACTTTGGTTACGAAAGCTGGAAAAGTTCTTTTTGGGCAAATCCCTCTTTTTGAAACTTTCTCTTATACTCTCAAATTCATCTAGTTTTTCAGCTAAGTCCATAGGTGTCATGAATGTAAGCCAGTTTTCTAAAAAATGATCTCTTACATCAGCAGGCACTCGAAACTTCAACTGCTCAGTCACTATTAGGTCTTTCAGCTGTTGAAAATTCTCTACCTTTAATTCTGTGAGCCATTCCGTAAAATAACTAGAAAGTTCTTGGGCATAATTTCTCCAAGATTTTTCGGACGTTTTATGATGCTTATAAAAACATTGTTTCAATTTTTCACTATTTAATTTATATTTTCTCATAATGATATTTTTAACAAAATCATAATTTGTCGCATCGGTTGGCGACTCTCTGGCCAACATATTGGAAAGTTCTGGCGGTAAAACTGCTAACAGGTAGGCCACCCAATCCTTTTTTGGAACTCGTGCCATCTCCGCTCTTCTTTCGAAATTTATTAAATATAAACCCATTTCATCATGTTTTTCATCAAATCTTGGGGTAATTTGGGTTAACTGTATTCTTGGAACCGATTCAATCACCCTTTCTGGTTCTAATAATCTTTCAGGATTTTCTCTTGAAACTTCTAATTTTTTTAATTCAATTTCATATTGTTGAGTTTCTCGGGTCCTTCTTTCCTCTCTTTCTTCTTGTCTTATTCTCTCTTCTTCTTGTCTTATTCTCTCTTCTTCTTGTCTTATTCTCTCTTCTTCTTGGATTTTTTTATCTTCAAGAAGCCTTTCCAAGATTAATTTTACTTCTTCCTCATTATAGGACTTGCTAGATAAAATAAATTTCTTGATGTCAATAACTCTACTGGAAGTATCTACTTCAACACCGATTTCCTCACAAATCTGAATTAATTCATGTTTTCGAGCTTTAGCTAAAAATGCCATGTTTGTAAACCCCAAACAAAACCAGAATGCTCTCAAAACGATAATAAAATATAAGCAAATAAAATTATCAGAAAAATTATTATTTTCTTTTTTTTTTTTTTTATACATTACCCCCTTTTTTTTTCAAAAATCAATCAAACACACAAATAAAATAAGATAATGAGGGTAATTAAGCTTTGTAATTAATTAAAAAAATAATAATATCCAACCCAGTTAATGGAATCTATAACTTATGAAAAATACCTTATTTTTCTCTATTCAAGAGAACACTTTTTTTTTAATATATATATTTCTTTCATAAAAAAACACGTGTACAGTACTTTTCTTCTTAAAGAACAGAAAATATTAAAATTTTCAGTCACACAAATTACTTTTATTAAATAAATTGTATATTCAAAAATAATATTCAAAATAATATTTTAAACCAAGTATGTTCTCATACTAAGTACTACTTCCTACACAATCATTATTTCAGTTCAAAACAGAAATAAATTATTTTATTTGCAAAACTATTTGATTCTTTTTGCACACATATTTCTCAGGAAACAGAATAACTAATATTTTTCTTCAAACCAAAAAAAATAAACAATAGTTTCGTTTTCAAATCGAAACTCTTTTGCTTTATCAAAAAAAAAGTAAGTTTCACAAAATTGGATTTAAGTAACATAATTTACCATAGTAATTAATATTAATAAATAAAATGAACATCTAAACATTACACCTTTCATTTGAAAGCAAAATTAAATCATTTTACTTCAAACCGTAACTATATTTTGTTTCAAACAAGAACAGAATCATTTTACACGAAAGCAAAACTAACTTCTTTTTTATTCTTTACTAGCAGGCTACGCCCGCTTCGCTGGTCACTATTTTTAAATGAATCACAATAATTAATGAATTCTCAAAATTGCATAAATTTTTATCATGTGATAAAAAAAGAGAAAAAACTTTCTGATCGGGAAAAATGTCGCACCGGGTCCCCACTGCCTTCGGCAGCGTAGACCCGTGCGCTGCGCGCACGTATTCCTTCACCATCCTGTTGACTTCTAAAAATTCCATGTTATTATTCATAAATTTCATTCTTAAGAAAAGGAATTAAAAAATATATCATTTAGCATCGGGTAAAAACTCACACCGGGACCCCACTGCCTTCGGCAGCGCAGACCCATATGCGCTGCGCGCGCAAGTGTGAGGATATATGTGCGCTGTACACGCATATTCCTTCTCAACTCAAACTTTTATTATTAAGAAAAAAAAATTAAAAAAAAATCTTTTAGCATCGGGTAAAAACTCGCATCGGGTCCCAAACCCATGCGCGCTGCGCGCCACCTGTTAAGATATACGGGCGGTGCGCGCACATATTCCTTCTGAAATCAAACTTTTATTCTTAAGAAAAGAAAATTAAAAAAAAAAAATCATTTCTCATCAGGTAAAATGTCGGACAGGGTCCCCACTGCCTTCGTCAACGCAGTCTCGTGCGCGCTGCGTGCGCCTATTCCTTCCCCACCATTCCAGGCCCCTCCTAATTAACTTACATATACCAATTTTGAACGGTCTAACTCAATTAGCTGAGATGCAAAAGAAAACCTGATCAGGACACCTTAAAATTGTAAATCAGGTGAAATCTCGAATTCCACTTTCGATAATATAAAAGAACTTTAAAATATCTTTCGAATGATGTATTAGAAATAATTTAATCATAATTAGAATTTCAAATATTGAAATTTAAAAATATTACAGCGCCGTCTGGCGGTACAAATTTCGATTCCAAATCAAAAAAGCTTTCTAATGATGTATTACTTATGAAATTATTTTAATTAGTAGCCGAGATACAAAAGAAAACCTAATCAGGACACCTCAAAACGTGTAAATCTAGTGAAAACTTTCGATAATTTAAACGAACTTTAAAATATCTTTCGAATGATGTATTAAAAATAATTTAATCATAATTAGAAATTGAAATATTGAAATTTTGAAATATTACAGCGCCATCTCGCGGTAGAAATTTCTGTAATCCACTGTTTGATTCCAAATCAAAAAGCTTTCTAATGATGTATTACTTATGAAATTATTTTAATTAGTAGCCGAGATACAAAAAGAAAACCTAATCAGGACACCTCAAAACGTGTAAATCGGGTGAAATCTCGAATTCCATTTTCGATAATGTAAAAGTACTTTAAAATGTGTATCAACTCAACAAAGCTTTCAAATGATGTATAACTTATGAAATTTTTTTAATTAATAACTGAGATATAAAAGAAAACTGATTCAGGACACCTCAAAACGTGTAAATCTGGTGAAAACTTTCGATAATTTAAAAGAACTTTAAAATATCTTTCGAATGATGTATTAAAAATAATTTAATCATAATTAGAAATTGAAATATTGAAATTTTAAAATATTAGAGCGCCATCTGGCGGTAGAAATTTCTGTAATCCACTGTTTGATTCCAAATCAAAAAAGCTTTCTAATGATGTATTACTTATGAAATTATTTTAATTAGTAGCCGAGATACAAAAAGAAACCTAATCAGGACACCTCAAAACGTGTAAATCGGGTGAAATCTCGAATCTACTGTTTAATTCTAAATCAACAAAGCTTTCAAATAATGTATTACTTATAAAATTATTTTAATTAGTAGCTGAGATACAAAAGAAAACCTAATCAGGAAACCTTAAAACGTGTAAATCATGTGAAATCTCGAATTCCATTACTTATGATGGTCGGTTAATGGAAGGTGACAGAAATTTTTGGCGTCTGCTCTTAAAATTCAATTCAAAAAATTTTTAAAATGACATATTACATTTGAAATTATGCTAATTAGAAGCTGAGATACAAAAATGATATAAACACTATTATAAAACGATTTATGTCTGACTTTTTCGTGGTTTTCTCCGAAACTTGCGTAATTCCGGGCTAAATACTGTTCAAAATCCATAGTATGAAATGTGAAAGGAGTATCAGAATTCGAAATTCTGCAAAATTTAAAAGAATAAAGGCGTTCTGGGTTTTCCGTTGTTTTCTCCGAAACAACCGTTCCTTTTCTACGTTTTTGCCCCTCCCCCCCTTTCCATCCCTTCTAATAATTTACACTTGAAAATATCCGCAATCGATTTATCTTTCCTTGAAATCTAATAATAACAATTTCAAACGCTGTAAGTAGTGTAAAAAGGGGGGGTTCACCGACACGGTGGTGGGACGGTGGGACGCCGGAGCCACGGAGCTACGATGAGGGTCAGGGTGGAGGCAGACCCACCGTCCCTCCACCGTGTATCTCCGTGGCTCCGTGCGTCCCACCGTCCTATCACCCTGGCGGTGAACACCCACCTTTTTGCACTACTTTGCCACAATCTTAATCGATGGTTCTGTTGCCTTTTAATGAGAATTTTGACCATCGTGGCGGTGAATACACACTTTTTTACACTACTTTGCCACAATCTTAATCGATGGTTCTGTTGCCTTTTAATGAGAATTTTGAGAAGTTAGATTTATTTTCATAAATTTCAGACTTAGTATTTTTTCAAAATTTCTGGTACTTTTAGCTATGGAAAATATATTTCAGGGAATTTAATTGAATGAAACAAAGGGATGATTAGTGTTATATAATTAAAAACATTTAATGAATGGTATAGACTTTAAAATTTAGGTGTTGTCATTGGGAGACTAGAAACTTTTACACCGCTGACATTGAAGATTATAAGTAATTTCCGGTGGGACTTTACATTTTTAAATGACTGAAGTTAATTAACATCAGTAACAATTTATGAGTATTTTAGAAACTTAGCATTTTTAGAGATTAAAAATATATTGCGTTAAGATAATAAATAAGGAATTTAAATAGGAGTTCATACTTTTAGTGTTGTCATTGGAAATTTATATTTGGAAATTTTTACAAAATTTATAGAAACAAGATGATTCTAATACTGCATTCTAATTGGTTAATGAGTATACTTAGTATTTTAGAACTTGAAATTTAGAAATTTTTACAGATTTAACTAGAAATTTTCGTATTTTGTGGATTAACACACAGATTTAAAAACAAAACAATAATAAATAATTTAAAACATAATACTGCATTCTAATTGGTTAATGAGTATACTTAGTATTTTAGAACTTGAAATTTAGAAAATTAGAAATTTTTACAGATTTAACTAGAAATTTTCGTATTTTGAGGATAAGTGTCATCAGTGGATTAACACACAGATTTAAAAACAAAACAATAATAAATAATTTAAAACACATATTTTTCAATAATGAATGTCATACAATTATATGTATAAATAATTATTTTAAAACAAAAACGATACGCATAAATTTAAAAACAATAATAAATAATTTAAAACACATATTTTTTAATAATGAATATCATGTAATTATACGTATAATTAGTTATTTTAAAACAAAAACGACATTATAAGCAATAAAGTTGTTTAAACTAAACTTTATACACATCATGACTTTATGTTAACACTAAATAAGTTTCACTTTTAAAATTTCTTTAAACTCTAACTTATAAATACTATTAATACAATCGTTAAAATTGAACGCTGAAACAAAGGTAGATGAATTTAACGAATGGTATAGACTTTGATCTTAATATCTGCGCATTACCATTCGGAGATTATAAATTTATTACAGAATAAATAGAAATTTGCCTATGTATTTCATGGAAGTTGACAAAATAAAACAAAGGGTTCGTGAGTATTATATAATTAAAAACATTGAATGTAAATGGTATAGACTTTGATATTAAAATTTGGGTGTTACCATTGGAAGAGTATAAATAATTTATATGTTATAAATTAAACTGAATACAATAAAAATTATTTAAATTAAACTAAATATAATAAAAATTATATAAATTAAACTTTATATTCTCACTAAATAAGTTTCACACTTATTTAAACTCTAACTTACATTCGTTAAAAATTGAACACATGCACTTTAAAAAATGACTATCATATAAATGTAAAAAAAATTACTATCATATAATAATATTAATTAAAAAAATGCATACAAAGATATATAGTAAAGTTATAAATTTTAAAAAAATACTGTCATATGATAATATTAATTAAAAAAAAAAAAAATTACTATTATATAATAATATAAATTAAAAAAATTACTTTCATATAATAATATAAATTAAAAAAATTACTTTCATATAATAATATTAATTAAAAAATGCATACAAAGATATACAGTAAAGTTATAAAATAAATAAATAAATAAAAAATAAAATAAAAAATAAAATAAATAAAAATGATTATCCTATAATAATATTAATTTAAAAATACATACAATGTTTAAAATCAACAATTAAATTTTATATATATTATAATTAACTAAACTTTATGCTGTTACTATTAAATAAATTTATCCTAACACGAAAACTTTACATAAATTTTATAAGCAAAAAAGCTATAAGTACATGAATATGTTATTTAAATTAAACATTATATTGATACTACACAAATATTATTTAACATTTATTTGAGTTTAACGCTGTAATATAATTTAAACTATCTTAGTTGATTTAAATGAAACAGGTAAATACTTTTAAACTTGAACTAATAAAAATAAGTTCTTTTTATAAAATAATTGATATAAACTATAATAATAAAAAGGATTAGTTATATTTAAAAACTATCAGTTACTAAAAGTTATTTTATATTAAACATTTCGAAATAAATTGCATAAAAATTCAATGCATCATTTTAAATGAAAATAAACAGTTTCCTTAAAAAACAGATAATACGGAATATTCTATGAGTCAGTTATGACCTGCAACGGAAAACCCCTACAGCTGATGAATCATATGTTATATACGCTGGCGAGCCATGCCTATAAGTAATCCACACTATCTCATATAAAGATTAAGTTAAAATCATTAAAACAATACAGCGAATAATTTGGAAAATGCAATAATTTTTTCACAAAGCATATCATACAATGAGTTTAAACGATTATCCCCTATCTATCACTTAAACGGTATTGAAATAAATAAATACATATAAAAGTAAGTTATAGTTAAAAAATAAAAATTTCGTTTGTGAAAGGAGTTTTATATATTGCAAAAATTAGTTTTACTCAAAAGATTTCAAAACATACACAAGTTCAATGGAAACTTATTTAGGTTTCATTTAAGCAATAATTTTCCATGTGTGAAAGTAGTTTTATTTATGCAAAATTTAGTTTTATATAAACAAAAAAATTTATAGTGTAACAATAAAAATAGTTTATAGTATAACAATAAAAAATTCCTTATAAGTAAATACCAATAAAAAATATTTTTTAAATTAATTTCTCTCTCTTCAATAAAACAATAAAAATTTCTTATATAACTTTCGTAAAGTTTTAATAAAATTTCTATTATAAACAAATTTTTTTATGATATAAACAAATAATTTTATTAGAATATACATATTAAGTTTATTAAATTATCAAATAGTAATAATAAATTATGAAACTTACTTAAAATTGATGAAATTTCCCTTAGCGAAATGCAACCTTCATTCACACACAAATGCGAGAAACTGTTTATCGCCACACGTTGACTCATACAGATAAGAATGTTGATTCATGCTTATCTTAGTAGAATGTTGTTAGAGTTCTGTGTTTTCAGAGTAATATAAAATAGTTTATAGAGATCATTTATTTAATATCAGTTGTAAACTACATTTAAATAATGCAATAAGAGTTGAACTCTGCAATTAACCTATTAAAATATTGAAATTTTTTTAATTTTTTTATTTAATTTTACTTTTTTTAATTATGCTAAGAAAATAATGAGATCAAAACAGAATTATTTTACGATAAGACATCCTTTTTCATTCAATAAAATGTAACTATAATTTTTAATGAAAGGTTTTAAAATCACTTAATAGGATAAAATTAAAAACAGAAATCTTATTATTTTTTCTAGTTATAAAACTAAGTAATAAACTATCTATAAATAATCATATAGCAAGCGAGATTTTTGTATAATAACTATATATTATTTTAATATATACATTACATCGCAGGGTAAAATTTTCAACTTATTTATACGGATTGAAGTAATAAAACTTAATCATTTGCATAACCGCTAAATTTTATAAGTTGGATATATGATTTAAAATACTAAACAATAATCCTTGTGAGAGAATTGGGATAACACTTTCACAGAAAGAAATTGTCCTTTACAATAAGATTTGCTTAGAATGTCTAAGTGAAAATAACTTACCGTGAGGTCAGTGAGTCATGCAGTTGTATTCGAATTTATTGTTTTTAGTTAATGAAACTTCTAATGAGAGAATTATTTTTACTAGCACATAAATGTAAATTTTTATATTATTCCTATATAGATAAAATTTTAAATAATTCATTAAGTGTTAAACTTTGCATTTAATCGATTAAATAAATAAAGTTTTAGTAAAATATAAGAGTAATTTTTTAATGAATGGTTTTGAAATCACTTTAACTTTATAAGAAAAAAAAAAGAGGTTTTAAAATTACTTAATAGGATAAAATTAAAATTCTTATTGTTTTTAGCAATTATTTTATCTAGTTGTAAACTATATATTATTATTTTAATATATGCCTTATACTTAAGTCAGTTTTAGAAAAAAAATCCCAAAGGGTAGGCTGATGAGTTGGATTATTCTATTATACTTAAAGAACCCAGGTACGGAAAAACCGAAATACTTTATGCGGAAAAACAGGCGAGATTTTCGGCTAAAACTCCAAAGCAGTGGCCGGTAAACATAATACACCGTAAAACAACTTACTAACACGACTGCCAAACTAAGAATGAAAGGAAACGTTGAGTTGTAACACCTTATCTACTAGAGATAAGGGGAATTCCCGGAAAAGATGACTCAACCCTCGTTCGTTCATGTACAACATCTTCCGAGAAAGTTCGTGAAGGATCGGTGACGAGTTTGAATAATTTGCGTAACCGCTAAATTGTATAAGTGTGAATCTTTTAATGTGAGTATTATAGTAATGATAAATTTATTTTATAATCGATAACTCATCAGCTTCACACCTTATATAAAACAATACTATATTTAAAAGTTTTACTGTACAATAAATATTCACATATGGATATTCCTAAGGTTTAAGACTATGCGAGGATGCTATAAGCGAAATGCACGAGAGTCTTTCTAAGAAATCCTATTGCATATTTAAGCAGGTTTTAGAGAAAACCAAGAAATACTCCAATTGACTAGGTTGATGAAATGGATTCGAACCCAACACTTCCCCTTTTACAATAGAATTGTTCACTAATCACAAGGTTAATGAGTCATGCAGTTGTATTGAAACTTATTGATTACAAGTCTAAACCTATACCATTAAATATTTAACTATTGGTTCTATAAGTGGATTGCTCTGTGTGCGAGTCTTTGTAACTTATAGTTAAGCGAGTTTTAGTGAAAACCAAGGAAAACTACAAACGGGTAGATTGTTAAGTTGAATTCGAACCTAGCATTAAACATAGAATCGTTTGATCTTCTAAAATACTTGTAACAACATGTTTATGAACTTTATAAGAAAATGCTTAATAGGGTTTTCATGCGTTAGCTATATTAATCGCTTAATTTTTAACATACATTAAGGTTAGTGGATGAGTGTCAGGTAATTCATTTAAAACAAAACTATAATAAGGGTCGATTAAAACAAAGGGTTTGTAGGTTATAATTATAGGATAAAACGTTATGTGTTTCGAAAACCCTTCTTCAAGATTGCAACAACCGTTTCGAATGATACTCTCCCTTCATCAGATAGACTTAAACTTTTATTTTCACAGTATGAAACAAGATGATAGAGGATTTACACTTATTGAAATCCCAACTTATAAATAATTCGACTTTCACTAAAAATGCAAGTCGCATATACACTTTGAAACAATCAATAAATTTTATATTATCACAATGCATTAAATAAGTTTCCCGTTTAACATTCAAGATGAATTTATTTTTACATTAATTAAGAATTGAACACATATTAATTTTTAAAATGACTATTTTTTAAAAAGTTTTGAAACAGCTAATAAAATTTATAAGCTTTTACAATTAAATAAATTTAGCATATTAGGGAAGTTTTACATCACTCGGTAAAATTTTTTATATAGGCAATAAAAGTTATACACATTATAAATATAAACTCATAAAATAAATTTTACACTTAACATTTAAACTCTAACCAATCAATCTTAAAGTAATTTTTTATCTTTTGTACATACTCATAAACCTTTTGTTTCTATTGTAAAGTGAAGTATGACTCATGCTTTAATTAAAATCTCTAATCAAAATTATAAGAAAGTAAAGTTTAGGAAATACCTATGTATTATAGGTAAATTAATACAGTATAAATATTCATGTTTTTCAGTTAAGTAAAAAAGTTATATAATTAGTTTTACAGAGTACTTAAAAAAATAATGTATAATTAAGTTTAAGATTTTTTTTTTTTTTTCTATAGTATGTATATATAAATTTTTAAATACAAAGTTTTTATTAAAATACAATAACCAAAGTTTTGTATGATATTAATTTACAATGCATCTAAAACTTTAAATATATAGAAACAATTGTACAGTTGGTTTTGTCTGAAGCATATATAAATAATAAAATCTTATTCAGTTTAGTTTTTAAAACACCCTAAAGATTTCAGACACACATATTTTTATCTTGTTTAAATAAAATTTTTAAAATGAAACAATATTAATGTTATAAAATAATACACTCAGCATGACTCACCGAGTGTGCTATTCCATCAAATTATTCCGCATACGTGTAATAACATGTCTGACTTAACTATATACTGAATTACCATTATTTCAGAAAAAGTTGGGACTTACCTTAAAACACATCCTACACCCTTGGCAGACTTGAAGAAAATGAATGATACGAGACATTCTTATCAGAGACGCCAGGTCACGAGGTTAGTGACGTCACGAATGATGTGATTGGCTACGCTCAGTCACGTGATCATGACGTCATCCTCTCATCAATGACGTCACCGATTGCTTATCTGCTACCACAACGCGCGGAAATGTCCAGTACGCAGTGAAAAATATTCAAAGTCTACGGGACATTACTCGAAACGATTCCATTGTCTTATACGGTAAATTGAAATATAACACGTGGAAAAAAGATCGACATATACCGGAGAAACTATGCATACTGCCCGATGAAACTAAGCCGCACAGCTAAGTAGATGCTACCAGGATGAGAGTCAAAATCCAACTGAATTCAAACAATATGACAAGGTCTATAAATCTCCCGTGTTGATTAGATGGTTTTGATGAATGGGTTTTCCTCCACACTTAAGCAGAATGGAGAAGTCATAGGTTTTCCCTCACCTATCTCTTAATTAAGTTTCTTAATTAAAATTATGCAAATTATATGTAAGTCTTTCAAATATCTCTTAATTATGCTTTCTAATTAAAATTATGTAAATTTTATGTAAATCTTTCATGTTTATCATATGCCCTCCTAGTTAAAGATTTAATAAACCTATCTTTTATACAACATAAATAAATTTAATAAGTATAATCTGTTTAATGACTCATCAAACGATGACTCATCATAAACATGTCTGAACATGAATCTACTTGAACACTAATATTTTACTGAATAAGCGATAATTACTATATGGATCACAAAATATACGTTGTTGGAAATTAAGTAAACAACACTACTTGATGAAAAATTAAGTTTCTTATAAGTAAACTGATTTTCTAGTTAATAATTAAATTTTTATTCATAATGAATGCAAATTAAGTTTCTCATAAGTAAACAATAATAATAAAAATAACTTTTGGTTTGAATAATATAAAAAGCAATAATACAAAATCATATACAATAAAATGTTAGTGTTCAAGTAGATTCATGTTCAGACATGTTTATAATGAGTCATCGTTTGATGAGTCATTAAACAGATTATACTTATTAAATTTATTTATGTTGTATAAAAGATAGGTTTATTAAATCTTTAACTAGGAGGGCATATGATAAACATGAAAGATTTACATAAAATTTACATAATTTTAATTAGAAAGCATAATTAAGAGATATTTGAAAGACTTACATATAATTTGCATAATTTTAATTAAGAAACTTAATTAAGAGATAGGTGAGGGAAAACCTATGACTTCTCCATTCTGCTTAAGTGTGGAGGAAAACCCATTCATCAAAACCATCTAATCAACACGGGAGATTTATAGACCTTGTCATATTGTTTGAATTCAGTTGGATTTTGACTCTCATCCTGGTAGCATCTACTTAGCTGTGCGGCTTAGTTTCATCGGGCAGTATGCATAGTTTCTCCGGTATATGTCGATCTTTTTTCCACGTGTTATATTTCAATTTACCGTATAAGACAATGGAATCGTTTCGAGTAATGTCCCGTAGACTTTGAATATTTTTCACTGCGTACTGGACATTTCCGCGCGTTGTGGTAGCAGATAAGCAATCGGTGACGTCATTGATGAGAGGATGACGTCATGATCACGTGACTGAGCGTAGCCAATCACATCATTCGTGACGTCACTAACCTCGTGACCTGGCGTCTCTGATAAGAATGTCTCGTATCATTCATTTTCTTCAAGTCTGCCAAGGGTGTAGGATGTGTTTTAAGGTAAGTCCCAACTTTTTCTGAAATAATGGTAATTCAGTATATAGTTAAGTCAGACATGTTATTACACGTATGCGGAATAATTTGATGGAATAGCACACTTGGTGAGTCATGCTGAGTGTATTATTTTATAACATTAATATTGTTTCATTTTAAAAATTTTATTTAAACAAGATAAAAATATGTGTGTCTGAAATCTTTAGGGTGTTTTAAAAACTAAACTGAATAAGATTTTATTATTTATATATGCTTCAGACAAAACCAACTGTACAATTGTTTCTATATATTTAAAGTTTTAGATGCATTGTAAATTAATATCATACAAAACTTTGGTTATTGTATTTTAATAAAAACTTTGTATTTAAAAATTTATATATACATACTATAGAAAAAAAAAAAAAAAATCTTAAACTTAATTATACATTATTTTTTTAAGTACTCTGTAAAACTAATTATATAACTTTTTTACTTAACTGAAAAACATGAATATTTATACTGTATTAATTTACCTATAATACATAGGTATTTCCTAAACTTTACTTTCTTATAATTTTGATTAGAGATTTTAATTAAAGCATGAGTCATACAATACAATACATACAATGAGTCACTTTACAATAGAAACAAAAGGTTTATGAGTATGTACAAAAGATAAAAAATTACTTTAAGATTGATTGGTTAGAGTTTAAATGTTAAGTGTGAAATTTATTTTATGAGTTTATATTTATAATGTGTATAACTTTTATTGCCTATATAAAAAAATTTACCAAGTGATGTAAAACTTCCCTAATATGCTAAATTTATTTAATTGTAAAAGCTTATAAATTTTATTAGCTGTTTCAAAACTTTTTGAAAAATAGTCATTTTAAAAATTAATATGTGTTCAATTCTTAATTAATGTAAAAATAAATTCATCTTGAATGTTAAACGGGAAACTTATTTAATGCATTGTGGTAATATAAAATTTATTGATTGTTTCAAAGTGTATATGCGACTTGCATTTTTAGTGAAAGTCGAATTATTTATAAGTTGGGATTTCAATAAGTGTAAATCCTCTATCATCTTGTTTCATACTGTGAAAATAAAAGTTTAAGTCTATCTGATGAAGGGAGAGTATCATTCGAAACGGTTGTTGCAATCTTGATGAAGGGTTTTCGAAACACATAACGTTTTATCCTATAATTATAACCTACAAACCCTTTGTTTTAATCGACCCTTATTATAGTTTTGTTTTAAATGAATTACCTGACACTCATCCACTAACCTTAATGTATGTTAAAAATTAAGCGATTAATATAGCTAACGCATGAAAACCCTATTAAGCATTTTCTTATAAAGTTCATAAACATGTTGTTACAAGTATTTTAGAAGATCAAACGATTCTATGTTTAATGCTAGGTTCGAATTCAACTTAACAATCTACCCGTTTGTAGTTTTCCTTGGTTTTCACTAAAACTCGCTTAACTATAAGTTACAAAGATTCGCACACAGAGCAATCCACTTATAGAACCAACAGTTAAATATTTAATGGTATAAGTTTAGACTTGTAATCAATAAGTTTCAATACAACTGCATGAGTCATTAACCTTGTGATTAGTGAACGATTCTATGGTAAAAGGGGAAGTGTTGGGTTCGAATCCATTTCATCAACCTAGTCAATTGGAGTATTTCTTGGTTTTCTCTAAAACCTGCTTAAAGATGCAATAGGATTTCTTAGAAAGACTCTCGTGCATTTCGCTTATAGCATCCTCGCATAGTCTTAAACCTTAGGAATATCCATATGTGAATATTTATTGTACAGTAAAACTTTTAAATATAGTATTGTTTTATATAAGGTGTGAACCTGATGAGTTATCGATTATGAAATAAATTTATCATTACTATAATACTCACATTAAAAGATTCTCGCTTATACCATTTAGCGGTTATGCAAATTATTCAAACTCGTCACCGATGAGTCATCCTTCACGAACTTTCTCGTAAGATCCACGGGGGGTGACTCTGCTTTTCCGGGAATTCCCCCTTATCTCTAGTAGATAAGGTGTTACAACTCAACGTTTCCCCTCATTCTTAGTTTGGCCGTCGTGTGAGTAGGTTGTTTTACGGTGTGTTATGTTTACCGTGCACTGCTTTGAAGTTTTACCCGAAAATCTCGCCTGTTTTTCCGCGTATTGTATTTCTGTTTTTCCGTACCTGGATTCTTTAAGTATAATAGAATATTCCAACTCATCAACCTACCGTTGGGATTTTTTCTTGGTTTTCTCTAAAACTGCAAACCCTTTGTTTCAATCGACCGTTATTATATTTTTGTTTTAAATGAATTACCTGTCACTCATCCACTAACCTTAATGTATGTTAAAAATTAAGTGTTTAATATAGCTAACGCATGCAAACCATATTAAGCATTTTCTTATAAAGTCCATAAACATGTTGTTACAAGGATTTTAGAAGAACAAACGATTCTATTTTTAATGTTAGGTTCGAATTCAACTTAACAATCTACCCGTTTGTAGTTTTTCTTGGTTTTCACTAAAACTCGCTTAACTATAAGTTACAAAGACTCACACACAGAGCAATCCACTTATAGAACCAACAGTTAAATATTTAATGGTATAAGTTTAGACATGTAATCAATAAGTTTTAATACAACTGCATGACTCATTAACCTTGTGATTAGTGAACGATTCTATTGTAAAAGGGGAAGTGTTGGGTTCGAATCCATTTCATCAACCTAGTCAATTGGAGTATTTCTTGGTTTTCTCTAAAACCTGCTTAAATATGCAATAGGATTTCTTAGAAAGACTCTCGTGCATTTCGCTTATAGCATCCTCGCATAGTCTTAAACCTTAGGAATATCCATATGTGAATATTTATTGTACAGTAAAACTTTTAAATATAGTATTGTTTTATATAAGGTGTGAAGCTGATGAGTTATCGATTATAAAATAAATTTATCATTACTATAATACTCACATTAAAAGATTCACACTTATACAATTTAGCGGTTACGCAAATTATTCAAACTCGTCACCGATCCTTCACGAACTTTCTCGGAAGATGTTGTACATGAACGAACGAGGGGTGAGTCATCTTTTCCGGGAATTCCCCTTATCTCTAGTAGATAAGGTGTTACAACTCAACGTTTCCTTTCATTCTTAGTTTGGCAGTCGTGTTAGTAGGTTGTTTTACGGTGTATTATGTTTACCGGCCACTGCTTTGGAGTTTTAGCCGAAAATCTCGCCTGTTTTTCCGCATAAAGTATTTCGGTTTTTCCGTACCTGGGTTCTTTAAGTATAATAGAATAATCCAACTCATCAGCCTACCCTTTGGGATTTTTTTTCTAAAACTGACTTAAGTATAAGGCATATATTAAAATAATAATATATAGTTTACAACTAGATAAAATAATTGCTAAAAACAATAAGAATTTTAATTTTATCCTATTAAGTAATTTTAAAACCTCTTTTTTTTTTCTTATAAAGTTAAAGTGATTTCAAAACCATTCATTAAAAAATTACTCTTATATTTTACTAAAACTTTATTTATTTAATCGATTAAATGCAAAGTTTAACACTTAATGAATTATTTAAAATTTTATCTATATAGGAATAATATAAAAATTTACATTTATGTGCTAGTAAAAATAATTCTCTCATTAGAAGTTTCATTAACTAAAAACAATAAATTCGAATACAACTGCATGACTCACTGACCTCACGGTAAGTTATTTTCACTTAGACATTCTAAGCAAATCTTATTGTAAAGGACAATTTCTTTCTGTGAAAGTGTTATCCCAATTCTCTCACAAGGATTATTGTTTAGTATTTTAAATCATATATCCAACTTATAAAATTTAGCGGTTATGCAAATGATTAAGTTTTATTACTTCAATCCGTATAAATAAGTTGAAAATTTTACCCTGCGATGCAATGTATATATTAAAATAATATATAGTTATTATACAAAAATCTCGCTTGCTATATGATTATTTATAGATAGTTTATTACTTAGTTTTATAACTAGAAAAAATAATAAGATTTCTGTTTTTAATTTTATCCTATTAAGTGATTTTAAAACCTTTCATTAAAAATTATAGTTACATTTTATTGAATGAAAAAGGATGTCTTATCGTAAAATAATTCTGTTTTGATCTCATTATTTTCTTAGCATAATTAAAAAAAGTAAAATTAAATAAAAAAATTAAAAAAATTTCAATATTTTAATAGGTTAATTGCAGAGTTCAACTCTTATTGCATTATTTAAATGTAGTTTACAACTGATATTAAATAAATGATCTCTATAAACTATTTTATATTACTCTGAAAACACAGAACTCTAACAACATTCTACTAAGATAAGCATGAATCAACATTCTTATCTGTATGAGTCAACGTGTGGCGATAAACAGTTTCTCGCATTTGTGTGTGAATGAAGGTTGCATTTCGCTAAGGGAAATTTCATCAATTTTAAGTAAGTTTCATAATTTATTATTACTATTTGATAATTTAATAAACTTAATATGTATATTCTAATAAAATTATTTGTTTATATCATAAAAAAATTTGTTTATAATAGAAATTTTATTAAAACTTTACGAAAGTTATATAAGAAATTTTTATTGTTTTATTGAAGAGAGAGAAATTAATTTAAAAAATATTTTTTATTGGTATTTACTTATAAGGAATTTTTTATTGTTATACTATAAACTATTTTTATTGTTACACTATAAATTTTTTTGTTTATATAAAACTAAATTTTGCATAAATAAAACTACTTTCACACATGGAAAATTATTGCTTAAATGAAACCTAGAAAAGTTTCCATTTAACTTGTGTATGTTTAGAAATTATTTGAGTAAAACTAATTTTTGCAATATATAAAACTCCTTTCACAAACGAAATTTTTATTTTTTAACTATAACTTACTTTTATATGTATTTATTTATTTCAATACCGTTTAAGTGATAGATAGGTGATAATCGTTTAAACTCATTGTATGATATGCTTTGTGAAAAAATTATTGCATTTTCCAAATTATTCGCTGTATTGTTTTAATGATTTTAACTTAATCTTTATATGAGATAGTGTGGATTACTAATAGGCATGGCTCGCCAGCGTATATAACATATGATTCATCAGCTGTAGGAGTTTTGCGTTGCAGGTGATAACTGACTCATAGAATATTCCGTATTATCTGTTTTTTAAGGAAACTGTTTATTTTCATTTAAAATGATGCATTGAATTTTTATGCAATTTATTTCGAAATGTTTAATATAAAATAACTTTTAGTAACTGATAGTTTTTAAATATAACTAATCCTTTTTATTATTATAGTTTATATCAATTATTTTATAAAAAGAACTTATTTTTATTAGTTCAAGTTTAAAAGTATTTACCTGTTTCATTTAAATCAACTAAGATAGTTTAAATTATATTACAGCGTTAAACTCAAATAAATGTTAAATAATATTTGTGTAGTATCAATATAATGTTTAATTTAAATAACATATTCATGTACTTATAGCTTTTTTGCTTATAAAATTTATGTAAAGTTTTCGTGTTAGGATAAATTTATTTAATAGTAACAGCATAAAGTTTAGTTAATTATAATATATATAAAATTTAATTGTTGATTTTAAACATTGTATGTATTTTTAAATTAATATTATTATAGGATATTCATTTTTATTTTATTTTTATTTATTTTATTTTTTATTTATTTATTTATTTTATAACTTTACTGTATATCTTTGTATGCATTTTTTAATTAATATTATTATATGAAAGTAATTTTTTTAATTTATATTATTATATGAAAGTAATTTTTTTAATTTATATTATTATATAATAGTAATTTTTTTTTTTTTTTTTTAATTAATATTATCATATGACAGTATTTTTTTAAAATTTATAACTTTACTATATATCTTTGTATGCATTTTTTTAATTAATATTATTATATGATAGTAATTTTTTTTTAAATTTATATGATAGTCATTTTTTAAAGTGCATGTGTTCAATTTTTAACGAATGTAAGTTAGAGTTTAAATAAGTGTGAAACTTATTTAGTGAGAATATAAAGTTTAATTTATATAATTTTTATTATATTTAGTTTAATTTAAATAATTTTTATTGTATTCAGTTTAATTTATAACATATAAATTATTTATACTCTTCCAATGGTAACACCCAAATTTTAATATCAAAATCTATACCATTAACATTCAATGTTTTTAGTTATATAATACTCACGAACCCTTTGTTTTATTTTGTCAACTTCCATGAAATACATAGGCAAATTTCTATTTATTCTGTAATAAATTTATAATCTCCGAATGGTAATGCGCAGATATTAAGATCAAAGTCTATACCATTCGTTAAATTCATCTACCTTTGTTTCAGCGTTCAATTTTAACGATTGTATTAATAGTATTTATAAGTTAGAGTTTAAAGAAATTTTAAAAGTGAAACTTATTTAGTGTTAACATAAAGTCATGATGTGTATAAAGTTTAGTTTAAACAACTTTATTGCTTATAATGTCGTTTTTGTTTTAAAATAACTAATTATACGTATAATTACACGATATTCATTATTAAAAAATATGTGTTTTAAATTATTTATTATTGTTTTTAAATTTATGCGTATCGTTTTTGTTTTAAAATAATTATTTATACATATAATTGTATGACATTCATTATTGAAAAATATGTGTTTTAAATTATTTATTATTGTTTTGTTTTTAAATCTGTGTGTTAATCCACTGATGACACTTATCCTCAAAATACGAAAATTTCTAGTTAAATCTGTAAAAATTTCTAATTTTCTAAATTTCAAGTTCTAAAATACTAAGTATACTCATTAACCAATTAGAATGCAGTATTATGTTTTAAATTATTTATTATTGTTTTGTTTTTAAATCTGTGTGTTAATCCACAAAATACGAAAATTTCTAGTTAAATCTGTAAAAATTTCTAAATTTCAAGTTCTAAAATACTAAGTATACTCATTAACCAATTAGAATGCAGTATTAGAATCATCTTGTTTCTATAAATTTTGTAAAAATTTCCAAATATAAATTTCCAATGACAACACTAAAAGTATGAACTCCTATTTAAATTCCTTATTTATTATCTTAACGCAATATATTTTTAATCTCTAAAAATGCTAAGTTTCTAAAATACTCATAAATTGTTACTGATGTTAATTAACTTCAGTCATTCAAAAATGTAAAGTCCCACCGGAAATTACTTATAATCTTCAATGTCAGCGGTGTAAAAGTTTCTAGTCTCCCAATGACAACACCTAAATTTTAAAGTCTATACCATTCATTAAATGTTTTTAATTATATAACACTCATCATCCCTTTGTTTCATTCAATTAAATTCCCTGAAATATATTTTCCATAGCGAAAAGTACCTGAAATTTTGAAAAAATACTAAGTCTGAAATTTATGAAAATAAATCTAACTTCTCAAAATTCTCATTAAAAGGCAACAGAACCATCGATTAAGATTGTGGCAAAGTAGTGTAAAAAAGTGTGTATTCACCGCCACGATGGTCAAAATTCTCATTAAAAGGCAACAGAACCATCGATTAAGATTGTGGCAAAGTAGTGCAAAAAGGTGGGTGTTCACCGCCAGGGTGGTAGGACGGTGGGACGCACGGAGCCACGGAGATACACGGTGGAGGGACGGTGGGTCTAGGGTGGTGGCGCGCCTCCACCCTGACCCTCATCGTAGCTCCGTGGCTCCGGCGTCCCACCGTCCCACCACCGTGTCGGTGAACCCCCCCTTTTTACACTACTGCTGTAACTCTTTTTATTTTTTTTTCTGGCCGTTTGCTTCCCCCCCCCCCTCCCCCTCGAGCGCTTCCTAATAATTCTACACTTTCAAAAATATTCAGAATCGAAATATTTGGCGTTAAAAACAAATATTACGGAATTTCAACGGCATATCTCAATTTAAAATAGTTCAAAATATAATACAAAATTTAATCTCATTTTTTTTGTTTATCCACATATTTTCATGAAAATTGAACAGTAGCTTTATAATATGCTGTCTAGGCCGAATATGAATTCAAATGTAACGTGAATAAAAATTTGAAAAAAATTGAAAATTGCAATATTTTTCTCCACTACAAAACACGTGACATCTTGATCGGTTGCAATCATTTCCTCTTTCATGGCAGACGATGGGTCTTCATTTCTGGCATTTGAAATGGTGTTGCCACAGAAAATTCATACTTTAGTTAATTTTAAAAAATGTAATTGTTGTACCGATAAACCACTTGAACACTTAGATTCAGAAAAAATGCACCTTTCATTTGGTATCGAAATTGTAACGATCGGACAAATATTTCTAATTTATTTTCCACTTTTTCTGCTTTGAGATCGCTTTCAGATTAGGCATGATTCTACATTTTAATTAATATCTCCACAACTAATTAAAATTTTTAAATTCTGTTTCGAGGAGGAACTGGGAAAGTTTCCAGTGCATCAGTATGTCAATTCTTGTACTTCTGCGTTCTGTACGGGCTGAACGTATAAAAGAACAGACGGACAGACAGACAGACAGACAGACAGACAAACCTTTCCTTTTATTATTATAGATAGATAGATAGATTCACTCTTTATTTACCCATTTATTTTTGTATTATTAAGCAAAGAAATACCCAATCAGTAAAGAGAGACAGAATAAATCCAATAAAATATCAGAAATAAAAATGTGACCGGAAATGCACATTAATATGAATCATTCAACATTTTTCTTTTTAATTCGATAATAAATACATTCTTTTTTATTTTTTTCTCAAAGCTCTAAACCACAGATTACTAAACAAGAATATTTATTCTTCCATAAAATACAGAACAGGTACTTTTTTTTAAATCTGTTCTCAAAATTTGCAATTCCGTTTAAAAACCGAAATTCTTTTCAAAATGTACTTACTCTATAGTAAGTTTTATTATTATTATTATTATTAGGAGTATATCATTAAACAAAAGAAAAAACATATATATTCATTTATTTTTCACTGATTCATCAACTTTATTTTTTTCGAAATACATCGACAAAAAAAAAATTGAAAGATTTTCTTCTTTTTTTTTTTTTTTTTTTTTTTTTTTTTAACCAACGGATAAATCAGTTTAATATATATATATATATTTTCTCTACAAATAATAATTTCAAATAATCTTATCAAATAGATAGGGACAAGTGAGGTGCCTCTGTGATATACTTAATTCTCTATTAAATACATAATGCGAATTTAAGTACTTTTAAAAAATATTTTCTCACGTCCTAATACAAGGACTGAGGTATTTATTATATTATTTTTTATCAAGGCACTGTTTCATACATAAAGGCACTTACCCCTTTAGTAGCGTGAATTCTTTGTAGCGTCGGACGTATTCCTTGAGCTGCCACCATATCACTAGACTGTGATGTATCGTAGGCTTGAAATCAAGAGAAGATTGCTTTTCTTTAGAGAAATATTTTTTATTTCTCATTTACAAACACTATACGACACAACACACATACATAAAGGGTAAACGAAAACACGTAGCACATATTGCATAAAATGGTCGCTAAACTTTGGACCGAAAATAATAAAACATGAACGGCACTCAAACCCGGCATACGCTCTTATCGGCGTTGCATCATTCCCTTCTCAAAACAAAACTATCAACTAAAGTCTCTCTTTAATTCGAAAGTCTTTTCACCGTGCTGAACAAACAGCGCCCTCTCGTGAGTCTTAAAGTCATTAGTCTGAAGTCATTACACTGCCTTCGGAAAAAATTCCCAAAATGCTCTAACTCTTATTTCTATTATTTTCCCCCTTCGCCCCCCCCCCCACTGCCGTCTATCCTAATAATTTTACAAATTCGAAAATATCCGCAATCGATTTCTAGGTATCAAAAACCACTATGCACCAGTTTTGAACTATCTATCTCTATTTTTATTTTTTGGCCCCTCCGTTCCCCCTCTTCCCACCCCTCCCAATAATTTAAAAAATTCGAAAATATCCGCAATCGATTTGTAGGTCTCGAAAACATCTATGTACCAATTTTGAATGATCTAACTCTATTTTACTTTTTTTGCCCCTCCGCCCCCCCCCCCCACCTTCCCGGGCTTCCTAATAACTTTACACTTTCGAAAATATCCCCATTCGACTTGCAGGCCTCTAAAATCTATCTGTACCAATTTTGAACGGCCTAACTGTATTTCTATTTGTTTTTGCCCATAGCCCCCCCTTACCGCCACTCCTAATAATTTTACAACTTCGAAAATATCCGCAATCGATTTGTACGTATCGAAAACCTCTATATACCAATTTCGAACGATCTAACTCTATTTTTATTTTTTGCCCCCCCCCTCTCCCCTACCCCTCTTCTTTCCCCTCCTAATAACTTTACACAATCGAAAATATCCTCATTTGACTTGCAGGCCTCTAAAACCTATCTGTATCAATTTTGAACGCCCTAACTGTATTTCTATTTGTTTTTGCCCCATAGCCCCCCGCCCCCCCCCTACTGCCCCACCTGGGGGCTGAATTTCTAAAATTCCAGAAATTGGTTTTTAGATATTTGCATTACCTATATTTTCGAGCAAAAATTTCACGTGTATCTATTTTTTTGTTTCAGATATATAGGATTATGCGAAATCACGTTTTACGCATGTGAAATCACGTTTTGCCCCACCGTCCCCCTTGGGGACCAAATTTTGATAATTCCAGAAATTGGTCTTTAGACATTTGTATTAGCTATATTTTAAAGCAAAAATTTTACGGATATCTGTTTTTTTGTTTGAGATATAAAGGATTTTGTAAAATCACGTTTCCCCCCCCCTCCCCCCCCCTTGGGGGGCGACTTTTGTAAAATCGCTTCTTAGTGGATGCCTACGTCATAGAAAGAACATTGTCACGAAATTTCATGCTTCTAGGTCCAGGGGTTTGGTCTGGGCGTTGATAGATCACCCCCTCACTCACTCAGGAAGTGTTCTTTTATATATATAGATATATCTTTGTATTTTTTATATCCTTTTCCTCCCCTCCCCTTCTTTTCATGTGCAAATTGCGTTGTGATTACTTTAATTCTTTTCTTTTCATATTTATTGGGGGATACGAAATTAGGCTATATATTTTTTATTTAAAAAAATTTTAATTTTCAATAATTTTCCTACATTCGGAAAGCTGCAACAAAAATTTTATTTACAAAATCAAATTGTTGACATAGGGGAACAGGTTGACTCTGTTCAGTTCCCCATCATGTATTTGTTCTCAAAAATTTCTAGTATAAATCATAGAATATTCATGTTAAACTAAAATATCCCATTCACTAGGTTACCCTTATCGTCAGTGTTAGTCGTTCATAATATAATGTTTATACACAAACGAAAGAATTAATTAACTTATCTAATCTACAGACGGACATCTTATCTATTTTGTGAATTTCAGATTGCTCATATCTAAAAAATGTAGAAACAAGAACGAAAAATCATGCGGTACGCATTGATTATCAACACTTTCCAAATGTACGTAATTGTTGTAGCGTATAACTTTCAATGCTGTTTTCCGACGTAATCACACAAAGGACAGACATTAGTTCTGAAAGGCATACGGATAGACTATTTGAATTTCTAATCATTCTTAAGCACTGTTAGAAAGTGTTAAAAATGCTTAACATAAAAGAAAACGTAGCCCTTATATTCTATTTGCAGCCCTTAATGTATCTGAATATTTTAGTGTAGCCCTGTAAATCTGGAGGTTAAAAAAATCATATTCTATACAAAATATTATTTTAGCATATTAACAATAAATGTCACTTTCTTTATGATTTTTACAATAGAAAGTTCTTTAAATGTAATTTATAAAAATGTCTGTCCTAAAATGCAATGCATTGGCATTTTTTTTTTTTTTTTTGACCAGTTGCACAGGACCTATTAATGCCATTTAAAATAGAGAACGTTCCATAGTGAATTTGAAAAAAATATATAATTTTGTAAAAAATCTGAAAATATTTGCGGACGCTGGGGGCGGGCAGACGAACAGGTGGACAGTCGAACAGATAGATGCACAATTGAAATCATATTCACACTAAAAAATTTTTTAAAAAGAGTGTTAAATCGCTTAATGTAAACGAAAATTCAATTTCAGCAAATTTCCAATAAAAGTCTTTGTTAGATATGTAACCGTAACTGTATATATATATGTAAGATATGTAACCGTAACCGTAACTGTATGAATAAGATGTAACCGCCACTGTGTGGCAACAGTCAGATTGACTGCAGCTGCTCTTAAATAAAGACGCAACAGATATAACATGGCGCAGCCGAGCGTCGAACCAGAACTGTTCCGAAATTAATTTTCGAATAAATCCTGAATGGATTCTTTAAAAATTCCAAGAGGTTTGGACCTCTCCGGTAATATCGCCGAAGCATGGCGAAAGTTTCGACAGAACTTTGAAATTTATTTAAAGGCAGGAGGCCACACGGAGAAAAATGACGACGTCAAAGTAGCAATATTATTAAATTGCATTGGTGAAGATGCCGTCGAACTCTATAATACATTTGAGCTAACAGATGAGCAGAGAAATACCTTAGCGGATGTTCTGAATGCTTTTGAGAACTATGCAAATCCACGCAGAAATGTCGTGATCGAACGCTATGTATTTAATAGCAGAAATCAAGAACAGTTTGAAAACTTTGATGAGTTTCTAACAGATTTAAGAAAACTAATAAAATTCTGCGAATATGGAAATTTATCTGACAGTATAATTCGGGACCGCATTGTAATTGGAACGAAAGAAAAACAGCTTCAAGAACGTCTATTAAGAGAATCGAATCTAACACTCCAAAAGACGATTGACATTTGCCGAGCAGCAGAATTAAGTAAAAAACAGTCTGAAGTAATACAGCGGAAATCAGAAGTAAATATTCTAAACGAAACGAGTACTGTAGCAGACGCTGTGTCTCTAATAGGAAAAAATAAACAAGCAAAAAATAAGACTTCGAACAATTCGACGTCGCGAACGCAGACAGCTGCTGGAAGTGAAAATAAAAAAGAAAACATTTATCTGTGTAAAAAATGTAATTATAATCATGTTAGAGGAAAGTGCCCAGCTTTTGGAAAAAGATGCAAAATTTGTGATAAGTTAAATCACTTTGCTAGTGGGTGTAGAAATAGGTTTAACTCCAAGAGAGTTAATAATATAGAAAAATGTATTTTTGTAGATTCAGTGCTGTGTGCTAAGGATTCAAGCTGGATACAATCGCTAAAGGTAGGAAATAAAATCTTATCAGTTAAATTAGATACTGGTTCGTGTGTAAATATAATACATAATGATTTACTTAAATCGCTGAAATGTAATTATTCCTTAAGCCCTACTGAGATTATTTTAGAAGCGTATGGTGGTAATTTAATTAAACCCCTAGGTATAGTTAACTTAGAGTGTAAAATGAATAATTGTACTAAATATCTAGATTTTATTGTTGTAAACTGTAATAATTATTCTAAAACATTGTTAGGATTACCTAGTTGTATTGAATTGGGTTTGATTAAAAGAGAAAAAGTAGATTCTACTGAAATAAAAAATAAGGATGAATTTATTGAGAAAAATAAAGATGTTTTTCAGGGGTTAGGAACATTTAATTTAATGTGTTCTATTAAAATTGATGGTAATGCCAAGCCAGTAGTTAAACCCCCCAGAAGGATTCCAGAATCCTTAAAACCAAAATTAAAAGAGAAATTAATTGCTCTTGAAAAAGATAAAATTATAAGTAGGGTAGAGAATCCAGATGGATGGATTAATAATTTAGTTATAGTAGAGAAACCTGACAAGTCAATTCGAATATGCTTAGATCCACAGGATCTTAATAAAGTTATTAAAAAAGAATGTCATTTAATACCAACGATTGAAGAATTAATGCCTAAGTTATGTAATAAATCTATGTATAGTGTGTTTGATTTAAAGGATGGATTTTACCAAATTAAATTAGATGAACCTTCTAGTAAATTATGTCAGTTTAGTACTCCCTTTGGTTGTTTTAAATTTAACCGCCTTCCGTTTGGTTTAAATATTGCACCTGAATTGTTTCAAAAAGCTAATGAAAAAAATTTTGGTGATATACTTGGTGTGATTATTTATTTTGATGATATGTTAATTTGTGCAAATTCTGAAAAGGAGCATGATGAAATTGTTCTTAAAGTATTAGAAAGAGCAAGAAAATTAAATGTAAAATTTAATCCTAAAAAGTTACAATATCGCGTTAATGAAGTTAAGTATTTGGGTCATGTATTTAATAAAAATGGAATTAAACCAGACCCTGAACAGGTTAAAGCTGTAATGAATTTACAGGCACCTAGTAATAAAAAAGAGTTGCAAAAAACTTTAGGATTAATTAATTATCTAAGGAAATTTATTCCTAACATGTCAGAGATAACTGCTCCTTTGAGGGAATTGCTCAAAACATCTGTAGTATTTGATTGGTTACCAGTGCATACAAAAGCTCTTAATGAACTTAAAGAAAAAATAAGCGCAGCCCCTGTACTTGGTGTTTTTGATTCTAATAAACAAATTGTATTGCAATGTGACAGTTCTAAAAGTGGACTAGGGTGTTGTTTGTTACAAGAGGGACAACCGATTTCCTATGCATCACGTGCTTTGTCTGAGGCTGAGCAGAACTATGCACAAATCGAAAAAGAGTATTTAAGCATAGTATTTGCTACTAAAAAGTTTCATAATTATATTTATGGTAGAAAAATAACTGTTCATACTGATCATAAACCCTTAGTGTCAATTCATAATAAAAGTGTTGTAAATGTTTTATCTAGTAGGTTACAAAGAATTAAATTAAAGTTACTTAAATATGATCTTGATGTCTCTTATGTACCAGGTAAGCAAATGTATGTTGCTGATCTATTATCTAGATCTTATCTTAATGAATATGATACAGATGAGTTTTTAAAAGAAATTGTTCATTGTGTAAAAGCTACAAGACATATGCATGTAACTGATAGAAAATTAAATGAGTTTAAGAAATGTACCTTAAAAGATCCAGTATTAAATAAATTAGTAACTTATTGTAAAAATGGTTGGCCTAACAGTAAAAAAGATGTTACAGAAAATGTAAGATTTTATTATAAGTTAAGACAAGATCTTTTTGAAGAAGATGGAATAGTCTTTTATAATGGTAGAATAGTTGTTCCTGTTGATCTTAGAAAAGAAATGCTTAATAAAATTCATGATGGACATTTCGGAATAGAAAAAAGTAAATCTAGAGCTAGAGTAATTTTTTATTGGCCTAATATGGGAAATGATATTGAAAATTTAATTTCTAAATGCTCTGTTTGTGAAAAGTACAGACCAAAAAATTGTAAAGAACCACTCATTTCACATGACATTTTGTCATTACCGTTTGAAAAAATAGGGTGTGACATTTGTGAATTTAGGAAAAATAATTACTTAGTCATAATAGATTATTTAACTAAGTGGTTAGAAATTGTTCCCTTAAATAATAAACAAGCAGATGAAATAATTGAGAAATTAAAAGTGATATTTAGTTCGCATGGAATTCCTAAAATTCTAGTCGCAGATAACATGCCCTTTAATTCGTATCAATTTAGAAAGTTTTCATCGGAATGGGATTTTGAAATCGTAAATAGTAGTCCGAGATACCCGAAATCAAACGGTCAAGCCGAAAGCGGTGTAAAAATTGCTAAAAATATGTTGAAAAAATGTTATGAGTCTAATCAGGATATTAACAGTGCACTCCTAGAATATAGAAATACGCCCATAAAAGGGTTAAATTTTTCTCCCGCTCAAGCCTTAATGAGTAGACGAACACGAACTAAATTACCAATAAATAGAGAATTATTAAAGCCAGAACTCCAAACGAACATCAGAAATAAAATTGTAAATAAACAAAACTTAAGTAAATTCTATTATGATAGAACGTCTAGACCCTTATCGGAAATTTCAAATAATCAAAATGTTTTGATTCGTTCTGGAAATCAGTGGGAAAGAGGCATAGTTATTAAAAGAGATAAAAACCCTAGAAGCTATTGGGTAAGAAATGAAAAAAATAACATTTTAAGAAGAAATAGAATTGATTTAAAACCTTCTTATAATGAGACAATTTTTGAACAGGATTTTGAAGTGACTGGTTCTACTTCTACTAACAAAGACTCTGTAAATATTAATTTGAATGGTAATGGTTCTAATAATGATAATTCAAAAAAGAAATCGGACTCTAAACAATACATTACCAAATATGGTCGTATAATTAAGCCCCCTAACCGGTACGGGGTAGTAAATAAGTAATTGTTTTTGTAACAAAGTAAGTGTTCTTGTGTATTTGTTTGTTTATATTTGTATCTTCCTTTTTTTTAATTCATAGTGTAAATATCTTAATAACATTTTTTGTGTGTCATTCTTTGTAAAAGGGGAGATGTTAGATATGTAACCGTAACTGTATATATATATGTAAGATATGTAACCGTAACCGTAACTGTATGAATAAGATGTAACCGCCACTGTGTGGCAACAGTCAGATTGACTGCAGCTGCTCTTAAATAAAGACGCAACAGATATAACACGCAACAGATATAACAGTCTTCAATGTAACTGAATATTTTTGTGTGGCCCTGTAAGTCTAATACTAATCATACTACATTCTGTAGAAAGCATTCTTTTGTGCGGATGAATAACATATTTCAATTTTATTAAGATTTATTCAAAGTAAAGTTATTAAAAGTTGGTTTATAGAAATACCTCTCATAGAAAGAATGCTTTAGAATATTTTGGGGCGTCCCTGTACACAAACCAGTGGTGGTATTTACTCCATTTTCAATAGCAAACGTCCGATAGTGAACTTGAATAGCATATTTCAATTTCATTGAAATTTGTGTAAAATAAAGGAATTAAAATATAGTTCATAAAAATACCTCTCATAGAACATAATGCTTTAGAATACTTTTGGGTGTCCCTGTGCACAAGCCAGTAGAGATATTCACTCCATTTTCAATAGGGAACATGCAATAGTGAATTTGAATATTATATATCAGTTTCAAGAAATTACATGAATATTTACGAGAGTTAGAACGCGGATAGACTGACAGACAGACAAACTGAAGTCATTAACATTTTTCAACCTTATTGGAAAGTGTTAAAAACATTTAGAAAACAATAAAAACGATTAATATAAACGAAAATACAGCAAATTTCCAATAATACCCATTAATGTAACTAATTATTTTTGTGTGGCTCTGTAAATCTAGTGCTAACCATACTGTATTCTATGGAAAGCATTCTTTTGTGCATGTGAATAATATATTTTAATTTTATTAAGACTTGTGCGAAGTAAAGTTCTTCAAATTTGGTTTACAGAAATACCTCTCATAGAGCGCAATGCTTTAGAAATACTTTCGGGTGTCCTTGTATACAAACTAGTGATAGTATTTACTCCATTTTTAATGGGGAACATCCGATAGTGGACTTGAATGACATATTTCAATTTTATTAAGATTTGTCTAAAGTATCAGTATTAAAATATGGTTTATAGAAATACTGCTCATAGGACACAATGCCTTCGAATACTTTCGGGTGTCCCTGTACACAAACCACTAAAGGTGTTCACTCCATTTTCAATAGGGAACACCCGATAGTGAACTTGAATAACATAGATCAGTTTCAAGAAATTCCATGAATATTTACGGGAGTTAGAGCGCGGACAGACAGACAGACAGACAAACAGAAGGCATTAACACTTTTCAACCTTGTTGGAAAGTGTTAAAAAAAGAAAAGTTAAATTTTTTTGGGAATACCAAAACACTGGTATGATGGAAAACTATTATAATAAATGTTTCTATTAGTTGCCATGTCATATTACAGCACCACCTCTTTCTGCTGGCACTCCTGTTTGTATAAATGCTTGAATGTATAAATGCAAAGAATATTATATTTATAAAATTAAATTATTATTTATATTGAATTTCATATAATTTTTCATGTAGACTTAATGTGTTTATTTTTTCTTTCTTTAGGTAAGTACAGTGAATTGAATTTTGAAAATTTCTTTTAGTTCAAGGTAATATATTTCTTTTATTGCATCACAATCTTTAAAATGTTAAAGTTTTCTACAGATGATCGAAATTTAATATTTAATTGCAGGCAAAATTCTTAAAGTGAGGTAACCTCTCCTAATTCTCCATTAATCATAACACACGGCTCAAGCCACAGTACTCCTAAATACTGAATCCCTTCTTCAATTACGCCTCACATAAAATACACAATGAAATTAAGAGGGGACAATACCTAATCTCGCCGGCAGCCTTCGCCCATGTTATTCTATGGGAAAATTTGTTGCGACAATTACACATTACCTAATGAATATTTTTTAATTCTGTTTTCGCAGTCAGAAAATTCATAACCGTTAAATGAGTACTCATTTTTGAAAAATTCATTTTTTTTAATTTTTACATTTTAATTTTGAGTTCAAAAATGCGATTTTTCACAAAATGCATTTTTCTCATTTTCTAGTTGCAAAATGAAATATTAAAATTTAAAAAAATCAATTTTTGGAAAAGAAGTACTAATTTAACGCTTATGAATTTTCTAAATGTGAAAACAGAATTGAAAAATATTCATTAGGTAATGAGTAATTATGTGAACAAATTTTCCCATAGAATAACATGGGAGAAGGCTGCCGGCGAGATTAGGTATTGTCCGCTCTTAAAAATCTAAAATAGGTATTTTTTCCTCCTAAATTCGAGACTGCATTTTCTTGTTTTATTTTATTTTTACTTATTTATTTTTTACTTACGTTTTCTTATACGTTCACAGCTGCCAATATTTTGAATATTTAAATCAGATTTATTACGACTATTTTTACATTCCGAACATACATAGGAAAGTATTGTAATCATGTCAAAAATCTGACTCTGAGAATTTGGAGTTTCTACAAGTTTTGAGGTCCCCTGAGTTCATTTTTGCTATTTTTTATGGTGATGTATGTAAGTATAGGTGTATGTATGTGAGTGAATACGATAACGTCTAAACGCTTTGTTCGAATAAGTTAAAAGTTAGTACGTATGTTACAGGTCACCGTAGCACGAATCATATTGATTTTTGGTGAATCTAGCACTTACAGTTTTTTTACATGGACACAAAGAAAAATTCTTTATCATTACGGCCTATGGGCCCAAATTTTTTAAAGTGCGAGAGCGTCTAAATGCCTCATTCGATTGAGCTGAAAATTTTTACACATGTTATAAGGCACTGTAGCACGAACCTTATTGATTTTGGTGAATCTAGCACTTATCTTTTTTTTTTTTTTTTTTTTACAGGGACACAAAGAAAAATTCTTTATTATTATGGCCTATGGGCCCAAATTTTTAAAAGTGCGATAGCTTGTAAATACTTCATTCGTTTGTGCTGAAAGTTTATACACATGTTATAAGTCACCATCGAACAAACGGTATAGATTTTGATGAATCTAACACTTATATATATATATAGGGTCACACAGAAAAAGTCCTTATCATTATAGCCTATGGGCTCAAATTATTTAAAGTGCGATATCATCTAAACGTTTTATTCGATCGAACTGAAAATTTATACACATATTACAGGTCATCCTCGCACGAACCTTATTGATTTTGGTGAATCTTGAACTAATAGATTTTTTTTTTTTTTTACAGGGACACAACAAAAAATTCTTTATCATTAAGTCTTTTGGGCTCTGCGCTGGAATTTTTGTACATGTTATAGAATAAATCACCGCCATAGGAACTGTATGAATTTTGGAGAATCTAATACTTATAGTTTTTATTTATTCTTTTAATTTAATTTAATTTTTTTTATTTACAGGGGTACAAAGAAAAATTCTTTATCATTTTCAGGCTCTTATATTCAAATAGACACGATACGCCCGGATCTCTGGCCTCTAACTTTCAAGGAGATATTTTAAGTACTGCATAGGGGGGGGGGGGGATTATGCAAAAAGATTTATTTCTTCTGAAGATATATAAGTTTTTAAACGTGGCTAAAATAAAAATATTAATTATAAAATTTTTAAATGTATATATATAACGCTATAAAATGTAAATATAATACGTAATAATATGTAGCATACAAGAGAAGCATATTATCAATGGCAACTTCATCCAAAATATTACCTAAAAATAGCCTTGAATAGTACAATAAAGATGAATTATATATATATGTGTGTGTGTATATATATATATATACAGTAAAACCTCTCTAAGTTGGACACCTACGGTTCCAAGAAAAAGCGTCCAACTTAGAGGGGTGTCCAACTTATAGGGGTGTCCAACTTGAGAGGTTTCACTGTATATATTTATATATATATATATATATATATATATATTTCTAATTTCCAGATATATTTTTAATAAATTTATTGAGAACCTTCATTAATTTTTCTCCGTCAAAGTTTTATGGTCTTTTTTTTCTCATGTTGGCGTAAGTAATTTAAATTGGTGTTGGTTTTTAATGGTACTAAAAATGAATCGTAAAATTTCTGTGCTAGCTTTTGAACTGTGTTAAAATCAGTTTTATTTTTATGGTGTATGTATTATCATGTATCTATTAAACGCTATACTTTATTACGCTAATGAATTCTTTAATTTATATTTTATATTTATATAATTGTTTGTTTTCATTTTTATGTGTGTGTATGTCTGTGTGTTCTACATATTGAAAGAAATGTGTATGCCCAGATTCCATTATGAAAAAAATCAGTGCAATGTATTAATACATTGTACTGATTTTTTAATATCAGTAATTGCAATATCTTTAAATCATTAAGTTATTGATATATTAGTAATAAAAAATTTTATATCTGAAATCGACTTAACCTTCCAATAGGCGCGTGTATATAGAATATGCACTCGAAATAAATTTTGCGTTAAGTTGAAACTGTTAAACTAATTTGCATTTATTAGTACTTAACTGACTGAAAACTTAATTTCAACTTTTACACTTTTGAAAATTTATATTTTACAATAGCATATCTGGGAAATACTTGCTACCTTTCAAGTTGGTAGAGTAGGGCGCGTCTGCTGTAAGGTTAAAAAAAAAGATTTTCCGAAATAGAAGTTGATTGATTTCACTTCAAAGGTATTTCTCTCTCGTTATAGCTTTCGGAGGAAATAAAAACTCTTTCCTGTAAATTGAAAAAAATCGAGGTCACTAGGTCACGCAAATTGAATATAAATTAATGCGTTGCAAAATTGAGGGAGGTCCAATTTTAATCATGATTTAAAGAGCTGTTATTTTTTGTGTGGTAATTATGGAATAATGCGTTAATGATTATATTTTAACAAGCAACGTCACATCCACCAGTTCTTTCCATTTTTTAAAAAAATTACGAACTCAAATAATTGAAGTCCATGGACCGTAATGTATAATTTTTTTAATTTTACTGTAAAAGAACTTTAAATCCTACACTCATGAAAATTTATGTAATTCTTACGACGATGACCTATGACATGTCTGTTTAATTTTATTATAATTCAATGTAAAGTTTAGACTCTAGTTCACTTCAAATAATTTTAGTCCATAGTCCGTAATGCATAAGACTTCTCAAATAAACTATCAGTTCTACAATGTGAAAATCTATGCAGTTTGTGCGACGGTGACCTAAAAGAACATACCTATCGAACTTGAGCTCAGTTTTATGCAGCGTTTTAAACACTATCTTGTTTAGTCACACGATATACATATGCATGCATACATCACAGTAACATGGCTAAAATGAATTCAGGAGACCTCAAAATCTATAGACACATTAAAATTTCATGTAGGATTTTTTATGATTACAATATTTTCCTTTATATAGCATGTGTTAAAAAAGTTAGTTTGTTTTCATTTAAATTCTCCTCTTATACTTTTTTTTTTTTTTTTTCTTATGGAAACGTGTCTTGGACATGCGTGAAAATCGAATGCGAGTTTTATAATTATTTTATTCTATCATTAAAAAATAAATAAATGAATGAATGAAATAAATAAAATAAAGTGTTTCGCGTACCGCGTATTTGTTTTATATTTAAATACGAATTCTAATATATATATAAGATAATCAGTCATCTATATTAAAAACTTTTCTGATTAGGTTTTCAATTCGATATTTAAAAGTCGGAACCACCGCCAAATGGAGAACTTTTTTTTTTTTTGGCCAGTTGGTTATTATTTATTTATTTTTAAGGTTAAGGTTAATACTGCTGTTCATTCATTCTAAAGCACTGTTTGCCACCATCACTCACATTTCACGAAAATCATTGTGAGTGAATCTTCTTGTGAGTAATCCTTACACTTCCCATAGCTTTACGATTATAATATTTCACTGATCGTATTTCTTCTCATTCGATTTTGCATATTTTAAGTTGGCATTGGTTGATGTTTTTTATTTTATTTTGTTTTGTTTTAATTTAATAAAACTTTTAATATTGAGTTTTATTTGTCTGTTATGCGAAACACTGGCCAGACATTGCTCGTGTTTATTACAAATACTTGACATGCGACCTAATTTATAAGATAATGCTCTCATATCAGGCGCTTACTTAAACTTTTAATAATAAGTAAAACGTTGTTTTAAAGATTCTTTTTAAAATGCGATTACCTGTCATTCTACAAAACTGGAATAACAACAGTCTTTATTAATTCTTTTTTCTATTTTTGCTTTTGCCACAAGATTGATGCGTCAAAATTTTCAGATTTATCACACTTATTTCAGAATTATGAAAATGACGTATTTTCAAAAATTGCATTGTACGGTTTATTGTCTATTGTATATACCTGAAAACATCCGCTCTGCATTCGCTGCCACGTGGCGACTAAGTGGCAACTTAAAAAAAAAAAGTAAACATTTTTTTTTTTTTTTTGCCTGTGATATCTTTGACATGAATTTCATTAATCTGCACTACATAAAAATCGTGTTTTTCGACAATTTAACATAAATTACGTCAAAAATCGGCGAAACGACCCCAAATTTCGGCCATCGGCTTCAAATGTCACGTATTTTGGCAACCAACAATAAAAGGGAGGAAATTTATTAATTTGCAATGAGTTATCGTGTATTTCAGGAATCAGATTTCAAAATATAGTGAAAATTTTGTCGACTGGCGATGGAAGAATTACTTTTTTTTTTTTTATGGAAAAGAAAAATTTACGTATATTGGCAAATTGTTGCAATAAAACTAATTTTTCTTAATAAGTAGGCCATCTATACTCGAATGATTTTAATTGAACTCTGTAAAAGGCCGTGGAGTACTATTCCTGAAAAAGCTAACTATATTTGACTTGGCGGTATATGGATAATCCTATTATCGTGACTTTTGTAGTTGGAGTAGCAGATTTTTTTTTCTTTTCTTGTCTTTAGGAATGTTCGTTGATTGGAACATGCCTGTTTATTTACGAATCAGTTACCTCACAAAAATGTCAATGTTTTCATGACAGTATGTATATTCCAATAGTGGTATAAGGAAGTCATGTGGTATCCACATCAGATTTATAAGTGACGAAGTTGTTCCGCGTTTAACCCTTTAAGGTTCACTACTTAATTTTTTTAAAAAATTACTAAACTAATTTTTAAAATGGCTTTTAGACACATAGCTGATCGTAAATATTTAAAAAATAAAAAATTAGCATTGTTCCTTTTCGAGAAATTTTCGGTTTGAAACATCTGTAAGTAAACCTTATTAAGTTCGAATAATATTTAATGTAATAAATAAATCTCTTTATAAGTAAACATTATCGACAGCAAAAACTCGTAAAAGTTGCATAGATCCCAACATTTCAATTTATTCCGAAGTATTTTAACCCTTTGCGGCGCAAGGTAATTCGGATAATTTAAATTACACTGCTACCGGAATTTACGTACATAATTAAAATAGAAAACATTTTAAATTTTCAAGTTAAAAAAAAGGGCCTTTTCTGCTATGTTATAAATGTAAATTTTTGCTAAAAAATTTCCGGAATGAGTTTTTGCACTTGAAAATTAAAATTAGGTGTTCCATCAGCGGGAACACTGCGACTGAAAGGGTTAACCAATCGGCCATAAAACGATTCCATTTTATTTGTCCGTTCGACTCAAAAACACACATTTCAGCAGCGAATTGTGTATAAGTCTGCTGATTTTTCCATGGAAAAAATGGCATTTTCAAAGGTCCCTAAAAAAATTCGGATACGCGAACGACCCTTGCACAAACATCGAATGTCTTAAAACGTTTTTTCAAAAAAATTGGACAAAAAAATTATTAATTTTTGTAATCTGCGGGAAAATTTGTGAAAAAGTGACGAGTAAGCCAAAAGCATCTATTGATCACAAACGAGTAACATAAATTTTAAATTTTTAAGCCTATTATTATATAGCCTATCCAGCTCAGAGCTAAAACTTATACAAAGTTTTACTGCAGTGAAATGCACTAAGAAATTGATGTTGTAGTAAAGACCACAAATTGTAAAAATGAAAAAAAAAAAAAAAAAAAAAAAAATCGAGAAAAAAAACACTCCTGCTCAAAAGTTTAGAAAGATTTGCAAACGATCATTTTTTTTTTTTTCCCCCCGATTTAAAAACCTCTTTCTCGATGAAATGTTTTCAAACATTGGGTATTTAAAGAACTGGGTCTTCCTCATGTTATTCAGTGAAGATTGGTTTAAGACAACATTTAGGTGTTCGGTAACAAATTGAGCAAAATCAATAATGTTTGCGATCATCCTGTATCGTTAAGTGGAGGAAGTGATCTATAACTTTAGGATATGTTAATATAGACCTAGTACAATTTCTGTATGAATTTGTGTGACGGTACCATGTTAAAAAACGGAGATATAAACATTTATTTTAAAACTCAAAAAAAAAAAAAAAATCAGCAAGTTTTTTATTTATAATATACAAAGTTTTAAAAGAAAATTAAAATTATTCCCATCTTCAGATAATTTCAAAAAACACTTTTGAAACAATATACTGCAATCGGATTATCTTAAATATCTCGTGAAATGTGAGCATTTTTATGAAAAACGTTTTCACTGCGCATGTGCGAAAGATAGAAAAATTTTTATTACATAGGTTGAAAGCTAGATATATTGGGCAACTTTTGTGAAAAGTTCATTTCAATAGAGTAAAAATTAAGCATATTGTCTGCAAAAGAACGAGCTAGGTTTTAGGTTTTTTTCAAGAGTTGAAATTTCATAAAGGATTTTTCACATGCCGCGTAATTAATTTGAAGATCCAATTATTTAAACCACGCTTCAAAAGTACTTTTTTGTAAAAAAGAAAGAAAGAAAACTGATCGTTTACAAACCTTGTTAAACTTTTGAGCAGGAGTGTAGTAAAATGCAATGTTTTATCAGACGAAATATTTATGCTAGAATGCTATGCGTACTTACTGCTTTCATACTGCACTCATGCGTAATTTTCTTCGCTTGATAAAGAGTTGTACTTTATTATTTCAACCTGAAAACAATTGCTACTTTTTTTCCCTGTGATTTATGGTGATTGCTTGTAATTTTCTTATGATTATTCTTCAATACATTTATTTAGTTAGTTAGTTTTATTTTCTCTGTGAAATTTATTTAAATCGAATATTTATTTACTTATTGCACATAAATTGGACAGAGTGATATTTGTTTGCTATTGCGTAAATACTGTTATCCGCTTTTAAAAACTGAAAGTTTATAAATTCTTTTCAAAAGATATTCGAAATATTTTTGGTTAGATATGTATAGATGTATATAAAGCATGCAAGTTTAGTTTGTTGGAGAAAATATTATTTAACCCTTTCAGGGGCGGTGGCTAGAGGGTCTATCCACCTACTTTAGAAATTTTTCTCTAAGTGTGCAGTGGCTACTTTTTTTATCCACTTTTATGAAAAGTAAATGTGTACTTCTAAAATTGAAATAGAGATGGCAGAACTACAGTAACTTTAAGCAAAATGTGCCTGTGACCTTTTTAAATGGACAAGTTGTGGGAAAATTTTTTGAAGTTTCTTTTATATATTTTTATGAAAAATAATTTTTAATTCAAAAGTATTTGGTAGTGTAAATATACTGTAATGCACCTTTTAAATACAACAGATTTACATATTATCTTAGATCATTAATTTTAGTTTGATTTTTACAGCATCTTTTAGGTGGATAGACACAGTGGCTAGAACGCCTAGCCACCACCCACAAAAAAATCCCCACATGCTGAATTTTTTTCTTCATCAAATATGACTTGTAGGGGATGTTTACTTTATGATATATATATATTTAAAAGGAAATTCAATCATTTTTACTTAGTGCCCCTGAAAGGGTTAAAATAAACAGTAATATATCAATGTACCGAGAGATGCAGATGAGGCGATATAAAGACTTCCGATATACCAGCATATTGTTTCCTTCCTTACAACAGTTCCGCAATATTTTATTTCCCGATATAAAAACTCGTGATAAGGAATTAGTCGTTAATTTTTACTGTTTTTTTTTTTTTTTTTTTTAAATACTTGTGAAGTTTTTACCGCTACCAAAGACTTCTTTGCATCATGGTTGCGTAAAAGGAATTCCAGAGAATTTACTGCTGCATCAAACGAGAAAAATCTCCAAAATATGCTTTTCCCGCTGAAAAGAATTTGTAGGAAATTCCGATGTGCTTGCATAATCTATCTTGTTCAGATAGGCAAAAGCAGCATTCAGGTATCTGTGGAACACGAAAATATTTCGTATATGTTTATAAATGATGCCATCCGATAACACCAAAGAAATTTAAGTGTATGAAAAATGTCAAACTGCAAAAGATTTGCGCTGCTGATATATATATATAATTTATAGTTTAAAAATTATGTTAATTTTAATTATTTGAGGTAATTTGACTTATATTGTGATTTGCTCATTATTCAAACTGCTTCAGAACTTTAAATTCTGAATAAAATAAAACATCCGTTACTCAGACATCAGGTATCGATAACCGATTGCTTGGCATGCTTTAAAAGCTAAAAAGGGAAAAAAAAAAAAAAAAAAAAAAAAAAGAGGAAAATTGAAAAATTGAATAGCTATATTTCAAGGGGGAAAAAATGGGGGGTGCGGCTCAGATGTTGACTGTTTCAATCTATGGTAAGTCTTGAAATCAACGGTAAGCCATGTCAAGTGCAGGGTTGTAAAAAGCCCGGGTTTTTTGTAAAAAGTGGGTTTTGTTAAAAAACCCGGATTTTTAGGGTAGAAAACACGGGTTTTTTGGTTAAAATGGGGAAAATGGAATTTCTTTTTCCAACAAGTTAATAATGTATAGTATATGTGTTATTTTGTTTTATATGAGAACATACATAGTTTAGTTAACACTAAACAAACATTTTTGATCAATAAAACTGATAATATTTTATCTGTATATGTATTGTTTTTATTTATTGTTGTAAAGTGTAAAATCATTAGACAGTTTTAAAAATCAATTTTTAGGAATGAGTGAAATATTATGTCTAAAGCTATTTTGGATTAAAATGCTAAAATGACTAATATGTAATAACATTGTGATCAGTTCTGCTTCTATCCGCTTTTGTGGTTTCGTCTTATTAAAAATAAATAAAATAAATACATAAAAATAAAAAATCTGGCGCGTAACAACCATCACATGACTTTTATTTCCCATTGGCCATTATTACATATTTTATATACTTTTTATGGAGATAGTGTGGTTAGACGGCTTAACAAATCAAACACCTAACGATTTTTCTGTAAGACTAAATAATAAATATCGTCATAAAGGCATATAAAACAGAGTTTACAAAAGCAAGTTTTAAAAAAATCGGTAGAGCCTTTTTTTTTTTTTTTCTTTTTTTGAAGCACCAATTTTTAAGATCTAAAACTAACCTACCTAATCAGGATAACTGTCAATTTTCCTGTAATAAAAAAGTAACACATGCAAAAGGACATCTAAAAAGGGGTTCATGCAGCAAATTTGAAGGAAATTGTTAGGTCTGTTTTTGAGATGCCCACTTTCGGTCTCACTTCCGATTTTCATGAAAATATGACAAACTCGTCTGTTTACCGGAAACCAACAATTACATACGAAAAGACTTACTTAAAGGGATTTAATAAGGAGAATTTGAAGAAAGTCTATAGAGCCGTTTTTAAAGAAACGCACTTGCAATTGCAAAACCTCAAATTGACCTGCTTATACAAGATCCCTATCAATTTTCCTAAACTAACCAAATAATACTTACAAAAGGACATCTAATATGGTGTATATCAACTTTGAAGAAAATTGTTGGAGCCGTTTTTGAGATACGGACTCCGTTTTCAATGCCCCATTTCCTGTTTTCCAATTTTCGTCTAGAAAAATCATCTATACAGTAGACTTGTCTTAAGTTTAGTCGTCCTCTCTTAAGGGGTTACATCCAGTTGTAATTTTCAAAAATTCGATTTTTTTTTTTTTTTTTTTACATATTTTGAATGTACATATATTTGATAATATTGTCTGAAAATTTCATATCGATCCGGCAATTAGTTTCGGAGAAATTTGCATATTTGTGAAGACGTCTCCGAGCGTTTTAAAGTAGGCGGAGCGTAAACCAGAGTAGCAGCTGTTTTTCATTATCCCTATGCCCTTGTCCATGCTTTTCATAATGTTTTGCTTCTTAGAATAAGAATATAAAAGGTTTATCTTATATCTGAGAGCTATATTTAGAAATTTTAGGTATACATCAGCTGATATGGAAAATAACTCAAAAAATAATCCCATGTGGCTCTAAGATCGTTGAAATTGCTGCTTATCTTGCTGCCGGCATGTTCAATGAAGGAAAAACATCTCTTCTATACTTCATGAACGCAATGGGACTATCGCTTGGGCCTAATGCCCATGCCTATGTAGAAAAAGAGGACGCAGAGCGCATCTTGATCTCTGACGCACGAGCGCAAGGGAGCACGCGCGAGGGGAGAATGTCACGTAGACAACAACAGTTGACTGTACTAGAAGCAAATGATGAAGCAGAGGGTTCGAAGCAGAAGGCGTATCAGATTCAGCAACTTTAGAAACAACCAATTTTTGAGCCGACTTTAGCGCCGATTTTTGCTCGACGAAAGCACCGTAGAGGTTACAATAGTCGGGTGAAAAGTTGGATGAAAGAAGACTAACTTCTGACGCTTATCACTTTTCTTGGCGCGAATAAAATACGCAATGATTAGCGTTAAAATTCCCTTTCATTTGTGTAAAATATCGCATTATTATTTCTATTTTGATCTTTTTTACAACTATTGTCATAACGCCATACGAAAATAAAAACGATTAATTGAAAATTCTTGTCATTTAACGGTAAAATAAACGTGCTTAACGATAATATTTCTTCTTCAAATCTCCACTTGAAGCGATTCCCGTGTTCCGCCATCTTGGAAATATGACGTATCAAAATAGCGCATCGTGATTGGATGAATCCGAGGAGAAATTGAGTATACGGACAATTTTATCAAGACAGCTCTGAAAAAGTTGGGCAACTTCGGTCTGCGCTATCACACTGGGAGTAGAGACAATTTTTTCCGAAAAATCGGCGCTAATCAGTGGTTGGCTCTAAAATCGCCTGTAAAGTCGTCGAGTCTGATACGCCCTGGAATAGATGACTCGATGTAAGTAGGAAAATAAAAAATTTAACTTAGTTTAAATGGTTCCCAAAACTTTAAACGCGTTTATCTCGAAACGGTGTTTTCAAAGTCGGTGAGCAAAATTTCTCCGAAACGCCTGGACCGATTGACTTGAAATTTTGACACGATTTTCTTAGATATTTTTGTCAGGTAATGATCGTAGGAATAAGGTTTCTGATAATAATTTCGATTTTTTCAGCCACTTTCAAGTGTAAATTTTCATGAAAAAAACGTTTTTTTTGGGGGGGAAGCCGCCATTTTGTCAAAAATCAAAATTTTGACTATTCCTACGATCATTACCTGTATTCATCTATCCTAAAAATAAATCTTTTGGTTTTTTTCATTTCAGATAATTTGGATCAGAGATATCTTGCTCACCGCCAGACACCTTTTTGTGGAAGTCCTCTAGGAGATCTACTACAGGAACAGCAGAACCCAATATTTTTGTAAACTCATCACGAAATCTTAACATACATTAAATTTGCTATATGTATATGTATTGTATATATTTCTTTAATAAAAGGCCTCTTCACAAAAAATTCACAAAAAAACACGTTTTTTCGTGCATACAACTGGATGTAACCCCTTAATTCGTTTTGGAGATATAATAGTCAGAAAACTCTCCACACATATACACACATACATATATACATACTGACGAATTGCCATTAACTACTTTTTTATTATTATTATTCAGGAGACCATAAAATATGTAAAGGTAGTGGAAACTCGATATCGAAATTTTTGACCGGATACAATACTCCCATTACCTATGCGGCAGTCGGGAAATAAAAAATATTCAAGGTGGAAAAAATATTATGAGTGTCTCAAAAAATAAAATTTGCTTAATATGGGTATTTGTTCATGGGTTTTTGACTTTATACAACCAGTACCATATCCTCTGAATCTTTGTATGAACTAAAAAAATTGGATGTCATCAGATTTAAGTGTGGAGGGTAGATGTCTGTGTCTCCACCTTTCCTCAATCAAATAATAAAGTCACATCGTTTAAATTATTTCAGTTACGCATTTTTTTGTTCTTTATTCCGATAAGGCAGAGTTCAGTAATAATTTGAAGAGTTATAGATTTCGAGTTTTTATCAATTAAGTTATATTTTATAGCCTTGTTGATGCATTCTTTTAAAGCTTCTTTCCAGTGTATATTTTCAAACATCTTTAAGATTTGATCACTTTGATTTATTGATACCTAAATATACCCCTACACTTTTAAATTACTTAAGCAAATGTTACTTTATATCTTATTTTAAGAGTAATGTTACGGCTATACTTCAACGTATTTTTTAAACCTCTGAAACACTTGTTTATGCTCGAGATATTTATTCTTCATTAATTACTCAAAGGGTGATTGCTTCGTCAAATTCGAATTAAATATTCACCTTGCTCAATTTAATCTGTATTCTTCACTTATGCTCTTCGCTTGTAAATTTAATCAAGTCTAATTCAAGCCTAGCTTAAAAAAGTACATTTGCTGCGTTATCAGATTTACTAAGTTGCAATTTGACATCACTTGCTTATTAAGTGCATGCAACTTCTCTGATAACGGCGCCAATCAACTATGTATCTGCGGCATCCGTTAATCTGAAAGCAGTCCATTCGTGATAGGAATAGATTAAGCATGCCGGACAGACTGGACTGGACTCCAAACCCCGAGGGGAACCATCTTTACCAATACCATCGAGTTTCCCACGACTCATGTGGACATTTCCCCGGAGGAATCACTTAAATGACGGGCACAGGAACAACTCTTGGTAACAAATGGAAAAGAAGTTTACTTTTAATATTAACGCTGATTATTTTAATGGGTGCTTTATTTGTTTATCCGTTTAGCCCTTTTATGAGCGAAAAATTGGGAGATTTTTAACCATGTTTGATATGAACAGATGTGAGGCCATAGCAAGTGAAATAATTTGCCATGAATTCCAAAGAAGGGAATACTGGTTTAAAAAAGTGTTATTGGATTTTTTAAAAATTGTAGTAACACTTCTCGTTCTGCTTACTGTTACAGTTTAGTTTTTCCTTTATTTTATTGGGGCACGGTAGCCTGGCTGATATAGCCCCGAACTCATTTGAAAGATTGTAGGTTCGATACTTGAGCCGATCGAAGGCCGTCGTATGTTCACGAATGGTGTGACTGGTGCATGTAAAATCCGGGGTGACTACAATTCCCCCCCCCCCATTTTCTGAAATTAATACTTCTGGGTGGCCATCCCCTCCACAGAAGGTCACAATTGTGATGACATATCTCCGGACAGAGTTGAACCCCATACCATCGTCAATTGCCCTTGCGAAGCTATGGTGCGACGTTAAACCCACTCATATCTACTTCCTTTATTTTATTTTTTTTATTTATTATTTTTTTTTTTTCATGTTATCTTCTAAACAGGATCCGATGAACGATTTACATTCCAAATGAAATGATGTACAAACCCAACCAGACACATGCAAAGCAGGAAAAATTTACAATATGTCACTAAACAGAAAACATAATTCAGATTACAAATATATGTTGCATTCGCCAACGTTACATGATGCGACAGGGTTGGCAAAAACCCGGGTTTTTTAGAAAAAAAACCAAACTAAAACTCGAAAAAAAAAAAAAAAAGTTCTGGGTTTTTTTTTTTTTTTTTTTTTTTTTTTTTTTCAAAAGAAAATGTGCATTTTTTCGGGTTTTTCAAGATTTTTTTTTTTTTTTTTTTTTTTTAAGTAATTAATGAGAAAATTCAAAAGAAGCTTGGAAATCAAACATTTTATTTATTTTTCTTCTGCCTATATGTTCATGTATTTTTTGGCTAAATTTATAAGTTTTAGGTGATAAAGAAAAAAAAATTAATTTTTTTCTAAAATTATCACAACTTGTTTTATTCCTATGGTGATCTTTGTTTAACCAATATTCATTACATGCAGTTAATACGAAAGTATTCCTTAACTAAATTACTTTTTTTTTTTTTTTTTTTTTTTTAAGAAAAAAACAAAGAAAATCATGAAAAAATAAAATTCAAGAACAGTTGTTTACATGAAGAGAAAAAAAATGAAAGTACAATTTTCTTTTCTAGTTTTAGTTCCCCATCATACTATAGGTATGGGGAACTTAGGTAATCGTGAAAATTTTCGACCTCGGTTTTTTGACTTTTCTACACGTTTTCAGGTCTGAGGAATCCGAAAATGACAAAATTTGTATGGTGTCTGTCTGTAGGGTGTCTGTCAGTGTGTCAGTCCGTTAGTGTGTTAGTCCGTTAGTTTGTTAGTCTGTTAACACGATATCTCAAGAACAAATTGTCGCAGGGAGGTCAGATCAGTTTTAAAATATTACTTTCGACACTGGCAAGAACCCTATTCATTTGCAACATTCGAATTTAAAAACTTCAGTAGTTATTCGAAATTTACGATTGTCTTAACATGGGAGAATAGGACAAAAAATCACTTAAACGTGCATTAAATGGAAACTTTTTACTGTAAAAATGTCAGACCAGTTTTAAAATATCGGTTTTCATGCCGGAATGAACATCAGTAACTATAAATATGCTACTTTGAAAATTTCGCAAGTTATTGGATATTTACGAATTTCTTAACATGGCAGTAGAGGGCAAAATTTCACATAAACGTCAATTTTGAGAGATATTTTCATCGTAAAGATGTCAGACTACTTTTGAATTATTATTTGGGACACTGGCATGAGTATTAATAACTATGAATTTTCCAATATAAAGATTTCGTAAGTTATTGGAAATTTACGAATTTCTTAACATGACTGAATAGAGCAAAATTTCACATAAACGTCAATCTTGAGGGATATTTTCATAGTAAAGATGTCAAACCACTTTCGAAATATTATTTAGGATACTGGCATGAATATCATAGACTATGATTTTTCCAATTTAAAAAATTCGTAAGTTATTTGGAATTTACGATTTACTTAACATGTCAGAATAAGGCAAAATTGAGCATAAACTTCCATTTTGAGGATCCTAAATACATTAGACAACTTCAAAATTACGTTTATGATATTTGCTTGAACATGATAGAATACAAATATTCTAATAGGACAATTTCGTAAATTATTCGTAATTTACGATTTTATCAACATAGCGAAATTGTAAATTTTTCATATAAATATGAATTTTGAGGATTATTGCATTGGAAATAGTAGCATGAAAACTAAACAACGGAATTGACCCCGATAAAATAAATAAATAGATTAGAATAAGATAAATATATCGAAGTGAACGGTGGATAGCCTATTAGGCGGGGATTTCATTCTGTCACTGTATCAAGCTTTGGTCAAATTCATTTCTTTTAACATGATTATAATATGTGTCGCGCTAGAAATTTCTGAGAACATAAATATGATGGGGAACTGAGCAGAGTCCACCTATGCCAACTAGTTTTTTTTTTACTTTCTTCTATATGTAATATAGAAAAAGTATTGGATTCGCGAAAATTTTCGACCTCCGTTTTTTGACGGATCTACACGTTTTGGGATGTCCTGAACACGAATTGATAGTTTTTAAAAAATGTCTGTCTGTGTGTGTGTCTGTCTGTCTGTCTGTCTGTGGTTTAGTGTTTTCACCGTATCTCACGAAACAATGAATGAAATTCAACCAAACTTGGTATATAGTTGGACCCAGGCGGGGCATTGTGCTGATTAGATTTGGGGATCAATAGCCCTTCAGGTGGAGCTGTGATCGCATATTATGTAAATTTTTAACATGGCAGTATAGGACAAATTTTCGTATTTTTCACCGTATCTCACGAACCAATGAATGAAATTCAACCAATCTTGGTATATAGTTGGAACCTGACGGGGCATGGTGCTGATTAGATTTGGGGATCAATCGTCCAGCAGGTGGCGCTGTGATCGCAAAATTTCGTATGTCACACCGTATCTCACGAACCGATGAATGAAATAGAACCAAACTTGGTGTATAGTTGGACCCTGACATGGAAAGGGTCTGATTAGATTTTGGGATCAATCGCCCAGCAGATGGCGCTGTGATCGCATTTTATGTAAACTTTTAACATGGCAGCATAGGACAAAATTTCGTATAAATGTACATAATGAGCGTTATTTTAAACTTGTGATTGTAAAATTAATACGAATTATTGATAATAGTAGTAGTTAACTACGAAAAAAAATTTGTGCAAGTGGGGGCACCGGTTCCGCCCTGGGGGGGGTAAATTTTCAAGATGGGTATCTTTCGAAAGATCTCGTCAATACCTTTTAAACGAATGGTTGAACTATAAATCTGTGATAATTTAAAACAAAGTTATCGATTTTTTTTACTTTGAACAAAAAAAAAATACTTAGAAAAAAAAAATCGTTTTTTTTTTTTTTTTTTTTTTTTTTTTAATATTGTTACTGTTTGAATATGTATTACTTTTACCAAAAAAAAAAAAAAAAAAAAAAGAAAAAAAATCGTAATTTTTTTTTTTTTTTTTTTTTTGTTACTGATTGAATATGTATATAGGAAAATATAGAAGAAAGTCTTGTGGTGGCCACAACATACTAGTTTTTTTTTGTAACCAATAAAATACAGAATACATGTACTAAAGTTTTGTAATTTAAAAAATATGGTTTAATAATAAAAGATATTTCTAAATTTCCATTATGCAGTTATCTTAATTGGCGAAAAGTTGAAGGGGAAAAAAAAAAGTCATTAAATCAAAATATATTAAACGAAAATTTCTGAAATGCGATGAGCAGTTTACATTTTTTACTTCTGATAATTTATGAATATGCAACCTTTTTATCTACAAATCTTTAAATAAATTGTGTAATATAACAAACGTTAAAACAATTTTTGACTCTTGATATAAAATTTTCGAATCAGATGACCAATTTTAAATAATAATCAATGTATATATTCATCTTTAAATAAAAATCATTTTTAGTTTCTATTGTACTATAAGTAAGGGAAATTTTGGTATTCAGGAAAATTTTCAACCTCAATTTTTTGACATTTTTATAAATTTTGCTCTATGAGGAATCCCAAAATCACAAAAAAAACTAGTATGCTGTGGCCACCACAAGACTTTCTTCTATATTTTCCTATACAAATTCACGCAGTAACAATATTAAAAAAAAAAAAAAAAAAAAAAAAAAAAAAAACGATTTTTTTTCAGTTTTCTTTCGTTAAAAAAAAAAAAAAAAAATCGATAACTTTGTTTTAAATTATCACATATTTATAGTTCAACCATTCGTTTTAAAGATATTGACGAGACCTTTCGAAAGATACCCATCTTGAAAATTTACCCCCCCCCCCGGGGGGGGGGGGTACTTTCCCCTGGGGGGGGAAGCGATGACCGAGATTTTTTTCCTAATTAACTACTACTATTATCAATAATTCATATTAATTTTACAATCACAGGTTAAGAATAACTCCCATTATGTACAAAATTTTGTCCTATATCACCATGTTAAAAATTTAGAAAAAGCGGGATGGCAACGCAACCTGTAAGACAATTTTTACCAAAAGTTGATAGGCACTAATTTATGTCAAGGTGCAACTACATACTAATTTGTATGAAATTCTGTGCAGTAGTTCCTGAGATACAGTTGCCACAAAATTTTGTCACACACACACACACACACACAGACAGACAGACAGACAGACATTTTCTAAAAAGGGTCAAATCGTGTTCTACAGCTCTCAAAACGTGTAAATCCATCAAAAACCCGAGGTCGAAAATTTTTACGAATCCAATACTTTCTCTATATTACATATAGAAGAAAGTAAAAAAAAAAAAAAATGTAGTATCCGTATTTAAGTTAGTCAGCTTATTGTTAATTGTTAGTTTGTGTAGACTAATGTAAATGAGTGTTAAAAATTTAGACCAGTTTTAAAATAGTATCCCTTATGAACTGGACAGAAATTTTCTAAATTGTAATCTTTGTAAATTTATACAGAATTTAAAATTTTCATAACATAGCTGAATAGGGCACCGCACTTTAGGATGTAGAAAACGACGGGGGAAAAAGCTAAAAACCCATAGAAATAGCATGGGACGAAAACCAAAAAAACTCACAATGTCAAGTGTGTTTAAAAAAAAAAAAAAATCTCACACCGGAAGTAATAAAAGGACAAAATTGACGAGAAAAAGACATCGAGGAGCGGGTAGGTAGGTAGGGCTGGGGCATTAGACCTATCGCCCAGGATTAATAAGTCTCGTCTAATTTCATATAAATGTGCATTATGAAAATTATTGCATGACCAATTAATGCAAAATTGATATCTATAAAATTAAGCAGCAAACTAGTAAAATTGAGTTTCAATTGCTTAGTATTTTGCTTTTTTTTTTTTTTTTTTTTTTTTTTATTTATATCGAAGAAAGTCTTATAAAATTGAAAAACCCAAAAGTGGACAAAAATGTGGGTCTTTTCAAATGGGTTTTTTAGAAAAAAACCCATTGAGTCCAACTCAGCCAACCCTGGTCCTAGAGATTATTCGAATGTTCCTTTAAGTTATCATTCAAATACTCTCTTTGTATTTTCTCCATCTCTATTGCTCTCTTTTAATTTCTAAATTTATTATTCTAAATTCCATAATTTCTAACAAATAATCTGACTGACATTTTCTAAAAGGGGTCAAACCGTATTCAGGACATCTCAAAATATGCACATCTATCGAAAACCGTAAGGTGAAAATTATCACATATCTAATACTTTCTTCTTTTGTACTGTCTATTAAAAGGGTGTAATAAGTCTTTAGAGTATATTTTATTCTAAAAAAGCCTGAAAGGATATAGAAAAGAAAGAAAGACATTTTAAAATAAAAATAATTATTAAGTTTTCTTCTAATAATTGGGTTGCACGGAAAACTGAAGCAAATTGCAACAAAGAATATAAAGTTTATATTAACTTAACATATAATAAATATTCGAGAAATTAAAACGGTTCAAAAACATCCTGTTAATTATTTTTTAAACTCCCACGAATATTCAAAGGAACAACTATTTCAACCAATGTTTTCTAGTTATTTTGTTAATTAAAAGAACGGGAAGTTAGTAAATAATTAATAATTTTTATGCTTATGAAAAGGCGACTTGGCGAAAAATCTTGAACGTCTTGAATACCAAATAAAAAAAATTTAATAGCAGACAGTGGTTTCGGTAGCATTTAGCGTACCGTCTCCAGTTTTTCCTGGGTTTAATTTTTATGCCTATTGCTGGAGTTTTAAGTTTTCAGTAAGTTGTAGTAAGACAAGTTGAAGCAATTGCCACATTTTTTATAAGATTACAATAAGATTTTATGTAAGTATGAGAGGTCATAGCGTAATAAAAAACTTAAAAAAAAAAAAGCCCTATATATATATATATATATATATATATATATAACTTCCCTCCACATTCAATAGTAGAAAGTATTGGATTATAAAAATTTTCGATTTCCTGTTTTCGATGTCGCTACACATTTTGAGAGATCCAGAACACTATTTGCCCATTTTTAGAAAATATCATCTGCCTATCTTTGCGTGTGACAAATATTCTGTGGCGGCTCTTGCTCAAGAACTAACCCACAGAATTTCGTGTATATTTATAGCTTGTTGAACCTTAACATGAATTATTGGGTTATTCGGAAAGTAATTTCGTTTTTCTCAGCAGAGGACTTAATTGTATTTTTTTTTCACACCATCTTCACAATTAAGCTGCATTACCATTATATATTGTGACAGCTGATATAGCAAGGCTTGCTTGTGAAAAAGTTCGTTTTATTCTGCTCAATAGGTTTTCATTGGTGCCCTATCAGATAAAGAAAATCGGATGCGACATTTTCGGCGTATTTTGTTTTTGCTATCAAAAAGGCGAAAATACTGTTCAAACAAGGATAAAAGTATACGATGTGTATACAGAAAATTTATTTAAAGAACGCCAGTGTCAAAACTGGTTTACCAAATTTTGTTCCGACAATTTTGACGTTGAAGATGCATTACGTTCTGGAAAATCAGTTTATGCTAATGAAGACAAAATAAAGTATTGATTTATGAAAACTGCCAAATAACAACTCGTGAGATCGCTAAGAAACCGATCAAAGTGGTGAATATCTAATTCAATAAAATATTGATACAATATAGGAAAATCGTCTTTCATTTTCAAAGTTAAAAACTGAACTATTTTCCGAACAACCCAATATTAACACTCAGGCGATGTAAGTTATCAATGTGAGTATTTTTCAAAGAATTTGCCAATGACTTTAAAATGAATGGTCGAACCATGCATCTGTGATGACAAGGTTGACGAATTTTCAATTTTAACAACAACAACAATAAGAAGAAGTAGAAAAGACCGAACAAAATGCACTTTTTAGACGTCCTCTGTACGGCTCAAAACTGACTTTTTTCGACATTTAGTATTATAGTTAGTTCTGTGAGGTGAAAATTGCCTGCATTCATCGTGAAAAATAATTTTAATAAATAATTTGCACTGCGTAAATTTTTAATAGAAAAATATAGAAGAAAGTTTTGTGGTGACCACAACATACTTTTTTTCTTTTTTTCCCTTTCAAATATTTGGTTGAATCTGTGGGAAATGACAGTAATTTAAGTGAAAGATTGAGATGTATAAATTCAGATACCATTCGATACTAAATTCTATAGTTCAATGCTATTGTTTTCCCTTAATACGACAGATAGACGCACAGTTTATGACTATTATTATTTTATTATTATTATCATTTAGAAATGAAAGACAAATCAATTCAAATATTATTATTCGAAAATAGTGAAACATTTCGAATTTAAAAGTCGTCGCTTCACACGCAATAGATTAAGAATATTTGTTCATAAAAACAATCTTATTGTATTATATATCTTCTACCTATTAAATGATGACTATGACTGCTTCATTAGAAAAACCGCAATACTTTTTTTTTTGCCACTGCTTCCGTATACGTACGTCTAATAAGCTGGAATTGACATTACTCGATCCCGGAAAGCAAAGAATGATAACAGACGCCATTTTTCCGTTGGGGGAGGGTGTTGTTTAAAAAAAAAAAAAAAAAAAAAAAAAATGAGAGAAAGAAGTAAACAAATAAATATGAAGTCTGACAACTGTCATACAAAACAATTAAATCTCACATTCTTCATCCCCTTTCGCCTTGCTGTTTGCATTACTATTTGGATTAGGGAAATATTTCAACCTTTCAGTCCATGTGTCCAGTTCTGTGGTGTAGTTACATGTCTGCCTGTATATATGCCAGTGTTATTTTCTAGTATGCCTGCTTTTTATGGACATTTTACGACCTTTAAGATGACACATTGGATTACACTCTAAATTTATTTACATTATTTGAGACATGGATAAAAAGCTTTTTGATCTTGTGGTACAGGGAATGCAACAGGTAGGAATTTGCATTATTGTTAATAATTTAAAAAAAAAAAGAATTTTTTTTTTTTTTTTTTTAATTAAATGAATTTGCCAGTTACACAAATTTAATGGAAGCAGCAAAATATAGCTTACTAAATACCCTGTAAAATTTCTTTTTTCCGTCATATAAAATCCGTTTCTTCCTTTTATTAGTTATATAAATGCTAAACGTATTCTTTGTGCGTTTTAAATTTGCGTCGCATAATTCTTGCATAAAAATACGCATTATAATTTTTTTATTTTCTTCTATATTCAATGAAAGGAAGTATTGATTTAGCAAATATGTTCTGTTTTCGGTGAATTTGCACATTTTGAGAGTACCAGAACACGATTTGATAATTTTTTAGAAAATGTCTGTTTTAGAAAATGTATGTATCTGTATGTGTATTAAAAAAAAAAAAAAAAATGCAGCTCTAGCTCAAGAACGAATGTAAAAAATTTCATTTAAATTTATATATGGTTGCACCTTGATATAAATTAGTACCTATCAATTTTTACTTTCCGAACACTATAGTGAGGAAAGTATTGTAATCATGTCAAAAATCCGAATTCGAGATTTTGATGTTTCTGTACGTTTTGAGGTCCCCTGAGTCCGTTTTCACTATTTTTACGATGATGTATGTATGTGTGTGTGTATGTGTGTATGTCTGTGAGTGAACACGCTAGCGTCTAAACGCTTTGTTCAATTAACCTGAAAGTTGGTACGCATATTGTAAGTCACCATAGTACGAACCCTATAGATTTTGGTGAATCTAGCACTTATAGTTTTTTTACAGGGACACAAAGAAAAATTCTTTATCATTATGGCCTATGGGAGCAAAATCTTAAAAGTGCGATAGCATCTAAACGCCTTATTCAATTGAGCAAAAAATTTATACACATATTATAGGTCACAAATACTCAATCTGTATAGATTTTGGAGAATCTAGCACTTATAGTTTTTACAGAGACACAAAGAAAAATTCTTTATCATTATGCCTATGGGGCCAAATTTTTAAAAGTGTGATAGCGCCTAAACGCCTTATTAATCTGAGCAAAAAATTTGTACACATGTTATAGATCACAGTTGAACTAACTGTATAGACTTTGGTGAATCTAGCACTTAGTTTTTTTACAGGGACACTGTTGATTAAATTCTAACTAGACTCATGCATAAAGAATTGACCTGCATAAAAAACAGTTTGAATGTAAAACGAAACTAATTTTAGCATGCATAATATTAAGGAAAAGCTAACTCACCTCTCTCCTGCATTTCCTGTGGTCGCTTGGAATAGATTTTAAGCCACACACAAAATAAAGATTAAATCATTGATTACTAATATACTGGAATTTAATAACAGACTTGCAGAATATCAAGACAATATATCCGAATATGTGATTGACACAAATCTTAAACACATTTTCTCTTGACTTCACGAATTGTAAGACAGATGACAACTTATTCAGAAGAGTTGTGGAAACAAACACATAATATTATTTCACAGAATTAATCGAATAACATTTAAAGAATTTCGAATGCCTTTTATGACTTAAATGAATTGTCACAAAGTAAAAGAATAAAGTTTCACTGAGAATAGTTCATGATTGCACATGGTTTTAGAATCGACTACAAATTAAACAAAAGCTTGATTTGATTTAACGAATAATGATTAACGAATAAAATTAGAATTATCAGGTATGATTCCATTAGATTATGAATACCTGAACGATTTTACTTGACTCCCGAAAACGAACATGTTTCCGAGAGAGCCAAAATAATAATAACAATAATAAAAAAAGGTTCTCTTTCATCACGTGACCGTCTGGTTTCCTGTACTGGCGCCCGCACTCCGATTGCTTCAACATACTGCGCGGGCGGGGAAGGCACCGGGGCAGGAATCGACATACTTGGAACAGGGATGACAAGTTGCTTGACATATTGGCTTGGTTTGGCTGTTGGTTGAGGCTCTGCATATGTTGTTTAGTCCACCTTCTCCAAAATGTCTTTTTCGCCTGTATAAGAAAATTACACCTAGAAGAGAGACTTAAAAACATGAAAGTTAGTGAGGTTTCTGGCAATTTTAATGGTAGTATAGACTTCACTGCCAAACGAAGATAAATCAAGCATTGTCTCATGACTGGTTTAACAGTGGATCGCCCGTGAGAGATCCGAAAGTTTTTTGGAATAAGAACCAGATTAAATAAGACTAAATTAGAACCAGCATGAGCACTTAAGTAGTGATAATGTGTGGTGGATAAGGATGTAAAGTGGTGGGATTCCGGTAACAAAATTTGCTGGTTTTCTTGGAGATTGAGAGCGAGTGGAGGTTTAGAGCTTCCTACAAGGGTATTGTCAAAGGATTGTTCCTGAACTGCAACTGAATGTAGAGGGTACATGGGTGGTATTTTATGGATGTGGAGGTCTTTAGTAGGGGAATCTTGATTATCAAAAGTTTTCTGAAGTGCGAGATTTTCCTTATTTAACATCGTATTTTCATTTTTTAGGGTATTTTCAACTTTATAGCTCAGGAGGTGTTTTCGAATATCAATAAAACGATTTGGACTCAAAGTCGCAGAAATCGGTACTCTTTTAACAGGGCTTGAAAAAGGTGAATGAGAATTCGCAGGAAAGTCAATGATCGAAGTACTTTCAGACAGATTTTCCTCTATGAAAACATTAGACTCATAAGCAGATAATTTTTGACAGTTAATTGGAATATCAGATGATTTAAGAGTAGAGACTGATTCTAGGGACAGAGTTTTATCACATTTTTCACCTTGTATTGATGTAGAATTATGATTAACATTGTCGACACCTTTTTTGGCACCGTGAAGGGTTAAATCAGACATGCGAGCATTTTGCACTAAACCCACAAGTGAGGGACAGGAATGATGCATAGAATTGGTAGGTGGGATAGGAGGAGCTGCTCGGATACAGAAGTTAACAATGGGTGCACAAGCTGTTCCGTAGGTGACAGTATTCAATTCGTAAAAAGATAATTGGTCATTGGGAGATTCTCTCCAAACAATTCTTTGGTAGATTCTATGTTTCCTTTCAATTAAGATTTGCCGATACATTTTAGCTATGTTTGCACTGAACGCTACAGGGTTGGCTCGAAATTTTACTAAATTGTCAAAAATATTTGACTGTAGTTTAGGACCAATATATAGAATGTCATTTAAAGATTTGTTATTTGTTGTTTTAAACGAGGCGTCAAATACTACACGTAATTTTGTTGTTTCAGAGTTTTCATTTACCACAGCATGATGCGGTAAATAATAATGTGGCGTTTCACTAAATTTGTTTTGATTTAATTTTGTCATATGACCTAAATTTATATATTCGTTCATGAAATTCGAATACTCCACATTTAATTGTGGATTCTTTTTAATTTTATTTTCAATGGAAAGAAATCTTGAAATAGCACCTGACTTACTGTCACCTAGTGCCTTATCTGGCTTAAACGGTAGATGAACTGTATATTTTCCCTGCGTATTCCTTTTTGCTTTTGTGAAATAAATATTTTCCACAGGATCATTTTCTAAATTTTTTGTATCTACATTTTGTGTAGATTCTCTATCAAAAAATTGTTTCAATGTATTATTTAAGTCATCATCAACAGTGAGGTGACATAAATTTAAGTTTGTAAAATGAAGACTTTCGACTTTTCCTGAAAGGAGGTAACCCAATTTAGTGGGAAATGCTGTAGGAGTTCCAGCTGGCCCTTGAATTGGACTGCCATTGCAGATTGAGGCGACTATTTCTGCCCCAAGAAGAATATCGATGGGACCACTAATATGATAATTTGGATCCGCTAGTTGCAATCCTTTTATGTGTGGCCAATCATGTTGCGGTAGTTGGAAATTAGGGAGAGGTGAGGTAACCCTATCAACTATAAAAGCACTGACTGAAAATGACTCCGACGAAAAATGCGGAGTGAATTTAAATTCTGTGTTGTTAAGAGCAGTTTCTGCTAAAACGCAATTAATCCCTATTATACTATGCGACGTGCTCCGTAAGGGCAAATTTAGTCGCTTAGCACATTCCTTAGTAATTAATGAATTTTGACTAGCATTATCTATCAAAGCTTTACAATGCATAATTTTTCCTTTATTCGATTTAATTTTAATTAGGGCCGTTGATAATAAAACATTGCTAGAATAAAACTGAGCACTATTTGAAACTGAGGTGTCTGGCGATACATGATTCGCCCTTTCAGAATTTGAATTTCTACCATAAACATGCAGCAGTGTATGGTGTTTTTCTGCACAATTTTTACAATTAATGTCTATCCTACAATTCTCCAGCCTATGATTTTGGCGTAAACAATTTTGACATAATTTATTTAATTCAACGAATTTCCATCTTTCATTAACCGGCTTTGAATCAAATGTCGGACATTTAAATAGCGGATGATGCTCATTACAAAGAATGCACGTATTTTCCCTTTTCACAATTGTACTCAGTACATTATGTATATTTTTCGAATTAGTGAATTTTACGTCTTGTTTACATTTTATCTCTTCAACACCGCGCGCTTCGCGCTCAACGAATTTCCTAAAAAGATCAAGATCAGGCAATTTATCACTGTCCAACATTAATTCCCATCTCTGTTTTAACGATTCATCCAATTTCCCCATCATGAATTTTATTATAATTAAGTCGCTTAACGCATTAGAATCTAAACCCAAAGTTTTTAAGTTTCTGACGGCTTCGTTACAAGTATCTAATAACTCAAGTAAAGTTTTAGCATTGTTTGCTTTTACAATTTTCATAGAAAATATTTTGTTAATTTGACTCAATGCTAATTGTCTCTTATTTTCATATCTTTCATTTAATATTTCCCAACATTGATCTAAATTTTCCTCTTTTAGAGCGAATCCTCGAATTAATTTAGCTGCGTTTCCGCGCACTGAAGAATGTAAATATTGCAATTTTTCAATTTTGGATAATTGATTATTTTGTAGAATTGTCGAATTAAAAATTTCTTTAAAAGAAATCCAATTTTCGGTTTCACCAAAAAATTTTGGAAGATCAAATTTAGGTAATTTAATAAGAGAGGATTTACCATTTTTCTCATCTTTATTTTCCGCGTGAGTATCTGAATCGCACGCGTTTACTTCTGTTTTCTCCTCTAACTCCACCAGTAAATCAAAAACCACTCCCTTATATCTCAAATACATATCCATATAATCCTCATTCTCATTAGCGGATAAATTTTTAAATATTGCCGCAATTTCATGATCATACGATTGAACTTTGGTTTTTAATAATTTAACCTTAGATTGTTCATCTTTACTACACCCCTTTACTCTATCTCTAAAACTATCGATTTCCTTACATAAATTTTCAAATAATAAAACTTGCTTAGATAATTTCGGCATTTTAGAATATATAAGTTTAAATACACATAACTATAGGCCTTCGAATTACAGAACAAACATTCAAGAACAAAAATAATTTTAAGAATAAATGATTACGAATAAGAATAAGAATAAGAATATCAAATACATATTAAATATATATAGTTTTTTTTTCTTATATATATATATAAATCATCGATAGCCTCATGGCTCTAAGACGGACCAAAAACATGTTGATTAAATTCTAACTAGACTCATGCATAAAGAATTGACCTGCATAAAAAACAGTTTGAATGTAAAACGAAACTAATTTTAGCATGCATAATATTAAGGAAAAGCTAACTCACCTCTCTCCTGCATTTCCTGTGGTCGCTTGGAATAGATTTTAAGCCACACACAAAATAAAGATTAAATCATTGATTACTAATATACTGGAATTTAATAACAGACTTGCAGAATATCAAGACAATATATCCGAATATGTGATTGACACAAATCTTAAACACATTTTCTCTTGACTTCACGAATTGTAAGACAGATGACAACTTATTCAGAAGAGTTGTGGAAACAAACACATAATATTATTTCACAGAATTAATCGAATAACATTTAAAGAATTTCGAATGCCTTTTATGACTTAAATGAATTGTCACAAAGTAAAAGAATAAAGTTTCACTGAGAATAGTTCATGATTGCACATGGTTTTAGAATCGACTACAAATTAAACAAAAGCTTGATTTGATTTAACGAATAATGATTAACGAATAAAATTAGAATTATCAGGTATGATTCCATTAGATTATGAATACCTGAACGATTTTACTTGACTCCCGAAAACGAACATGTTTCCGAGAGAGCCAAAATAATAATAACAATAATAAAAAAAGGTTCTCTTTCATCACGTGACCGTCTGGTTTCCTGTACTGGCGCCCGCACTCCGATTGCTTCAACAGACACAAAGAAAAATTATTTATCATTATGGCCTATGGGACTAAATTTTTAAAAGTACGATAGCATCTAAACGCCTTATTGAATTGAGCTGAAAATTTATATGAGTATTATAAATCACTGTTGCACTAACTATAAGCATTTTGGTGAATTTAGCATTTATAGGTTTTTACAGGGACACAACGAAAAATTCTTTATCATTATGATCTATGGGCTCAAAGTTCAGTAGCGTTAAATAAAACATCGTGTAATAGATGGAGAAAAATACTCAAACACTCTATTATGGTTTTCTCTCTTTTGTTTGTTTAACAACTCCTCTTTCTTTACTTTATCTACAAAACTGTTAATTACTCACTGTTCGGAAAGTCGAGTGGAGTCACTCCAGATTTTTGTTGCGAATCGCTCAACATAACGCTGCTACTTCACTTCTTCATAATTTTACTATAGCTGTATAGGACAGAATTTTGTAGAAATGTACAAAGCACACCATGAGAATTTTTTTTTAAATTAATCATTCTAAAATTAAATGTTACGTATGATTATATACTTTTTTTTACAATACCTTAGTCAAGGCGCGAAATTTCCGCGCGCCAGCTCGCCATTGGCGAGTGGAATTTTTACTGTGGCGAGTAAAAAATTGTTCTAGTTGTAGGTAGAATTCTTACACGTTATGGTGACAGAAAACATTCTTTTTATAGATTTAAATATGGCAAAAATTTGTCATCTTATAACCTCATATTTACTTCTAGCCAGGGAAAGAAAAAATGCTTGGTGCATGCATAAAAGTTTTAATCTCTTCGGCAGTTTCGTTTCGATTTCTCCAAGCAGAGGACCTCTCTGTCCGTCTCCCACTATACCAGAAAAGAGAAATGTGAAAGTTTGCCTATGCGATACTGGCGCATGAAAATGAAGCCGAACCCTTTTTTAAAATACTGCTTATGTTTATTTTGTTGAAAAATAATAAAAAAAATCAAAATAAAAAGTTCACATTTTCGAGTTTTTTACTGAAACTCCAAGGATTTGCGCTTGTAATGATTTGTAGGCATGTAAGCAACGATTTTATCGAAAACGTTATTCCGAAAAAGCTATTTCAAATAACAACAATGAACAAGTTATACACATCGACATTCCGTCAGATTACAAAAATAAAATGGACAAAAAATACATTTCTGATGTAAAAAGTTAAATAAATAGGTAAATGAGGAAGCTTAATCTTTCATAATAAAAAGTTTTTCAGAGGATATTGTTTAACAAAGAGGTTTTTTTTTTCTTTTTTCTTTAATGATTCTTTACATTTATGTTATTAGACATTTTAATCTTTTTCAAATCTCAAATACAATACATTATATTATAATGATTTTTAATCATAGATGATTATGAGACATGATGTTTAACGACACACTTTTAATATATATAATTTTAAGCATATTTGTAAAAGCATCTCAAATAGTTAGGGGGGGGGGACACCAAAATGCGAAAAAAAAAAAAAAAAAAAGTGACAACTTTCTGGCGAGTTCAAAATTTTTTCGGCGAGTGTAATCTGAGTCGAAATTTCGGGCCCTGCCTTAGTAATACAAATATATTTTATGGTTATGATTTAGTCATCATTAGGTATAGCTGTGCAGAATTGATAATATTTTAAAATATAAATAATTATAAAATAATAGTTTACTTCCACCTAATAGTATAAAAATATATAATTTAATTGAGTCTAATATCCTAAATATTATTAAACAGTTTTGACTAGTATTAATTTTCACAATTATGTAATATATACTCTATAACAAAAAAGTGACGCACTAAGAAGGAATAATGCAAACTGGACACAAATTGACATACATACAGGTTTTGATGGAATCAAGCATCAATTCATCATTATCGTCGATCCTACGTGCAACTGGTACTTCACTGACTTCAAATACCCTTAATAGGCGGCTCAGTGGGGTTGAGCTCTGTCCCCGGATCTCTCTTCCACTGAGGACGTTTTGAGCATCATAAAAAGAGTCCTACAACCAGCTCGGGATTTTACCAATCTAACGCAACAATTGGACAGAATTTCGCACGATACTTCACAGGAGCATATCTGCCAACTCTATGAATTAATACCAAGCCGAATAACTGCGTACATAAGGGCCAGAAGTGGACCAACGCGTTATTGACTTGTTTACTTTGTGAGGCCCTTACTCTTGATTAAATCATTCAAATTTTCTGAAACTGTAATCAATTGTTTTTCTGCACATGTACATCACATCTACCAATTTTTGTCCCATTCGGACCACCCTTTCCACCCTATCTACCAATTCTTGTCCCATTCGGATCACTCTTTCCACCCTATCTACCAATTTGTGTCCCCACTTCTTCTTGGTGCGTCCTTTTTTTTTTTTTTTTTTTTTGTTATAGAGTGTGTGTGTATATATATATTTGCAATAAATATTATCTCCATTTTAGCTTTTTTCTTTGTTATCATGTGGTCTTGCAGAGGAATTGGGGAAATTTGGGCGCCTGCCAAACTTGTTTAACCCACTCCATCTATCTTAAGCCATGGTGGCCTCTGCTCCTTCTTCTAATTATTAGTTGTTTTTTTCCCCTTGCTGTTAAACTTTTTTCATATTAGTTATATAGGATATTACATATCAATGTCTGAGAAACAAATCATTAAATTTTCAATATCTACTATCTACTCATTTTGTTATATCTGTTTTATTGTTTTGATTTTGCGTTTGTTTCACATAGTTTTCAACTTTTATATCATATTCACATATATATATATATATGTGTGTGTGTGTGTGTGTGTGTATGTGTGTGTTGTTTTTTTCTTTTTTCTTTCCCGTATATATAGGAGCATCACCCCCCCCCCTTTTTTTTTTTTCCCCGTTGTGAGGGAAGTGAAATTTTACAATTAATACAACTCTAAAACGAATGATTGGACCTTAGATCTCTGATAACTCGAAACTAAGTTATTTATTTATTTATTTATTTATTTATTTATTTATTTTTTTCTTTTTCATATTTAAATAAAAAAATAAAAAAATAAATGAAAAATTACATTTTTTTAAGACGTTGTACGTTAAGCACAAAATTTACTTTACTTAGATTACTACAATATTTTTGCCGAGATGAAAATCGTCTGCATTCATTATAATAATAATTTTCTTTTAAATTCTTTTTCTGTAATTTCACTGAGAATCACTTGAAAAAATTATTGTTAACGACAGAATAACTTCCTCTCCTCATCAAAAAAGCAATTTTCAGAAAATAAATGTAAAAAGCGGTTAAATAAATGTAAAACGTATTTATTATTATTATTTATTATTATTTATTATTTAAATGTGTTTTTATTTGTAACAAAGTGTTATTTCTTACAAGTAGCGTTCAGAGAACTCTTATATGTACCGTATGTAATATATAATTACCTAGAATAACCATTCCAGGTCGGATCATTCTTGAATTAAAAAAAATTATAGTTAAGAATAATTGATAGAAAAAAATATTGTTCAGATGTTATACTTTTTGAAAAGAATTCTTAAAGCTAATGAATTTTCCAAGAGCTCAATATTTATAGCTATATCACTATCTTCTTAATAATATAAGCGCAAATTTTCCGGGGATAACGTTGAAAATTTATGTCATAGCTACAACAATGTGTCTGAAGTCTGAATAAAGAAAATTAAATATTATGCATGGTTTCCATCGCATGCAATTCAAATTAATAATATAATAGTAATAAAGCAAGAAAATAAAAGGATAATTATCGGAAACACTTACAATATTTTGATATAAAATAAATAACATTTTATCTATGGTTTGCATATTTTTGGAAGATTTGTTCATTGGATCAAGTAATAAATTAAACATTCAAAATTCATAGATTCATTTACAGAGATGTTTAAAAAAAAATTTCAGTATAGTGTATAAATATAGTTGTTACCATCTCAGAAAACAAAGCTGGAATAGCTTGATAATTTTCGAGAATCTATTCATCCATAAAGCAAAGCTTGAACAAAACAAATCAACGTCTATTTTTAGAATAAGATTTTTTCATTGTTATTTGGAATTTTCGTACATGGGATGAGGGGGGGGGGGTAATAATAACAAATTAAACATATACAATTCAGTTACGTCGTGAGAAATTATTAATATACATTTATAAAAGACACATGATTATAAAATTTGAATTAAAGTACTATGATCGCATTTTTAATTCCTTGAATTACCTTGGACTCTAAAACATATAAATATTATTATGCAAAAGATATCATATATATATATATATATATATATATATATATATATATATATATATATATATATATATATATGTATATATATTGGTTCTTAATCTAAATCGCAAAAATTTTGTGTCAGTCTTTCCTCTTAGTTAAATTCAGTTCTATATTTTTGCGTGTTGGTATTGTTTTAGATCTATTAATTTCTAAATTTTAAGATTAAATTTTATTATGTTATCTATCATTTATTTATATATATAATTTGAATTATATAGTACCATTGTAACACTCAGCAGACAAAAGATAGATGAAGATACCAACAGAAAATTAAATTTTATTTCAGATTTATTTAGATTAAAAATAGTCACGGTATATAGTATATATATGTTATGTAAGCCAATGTTTAGCAATTTGAACTGGCAAGGAGAAATAAATTTGGAAAAATACGTGTGTAAAAAATGAGTGCTAGGCGGGTTCAAACAACTGGTATATCATTATATTTTTAAATTATAGATCTGTAAAAATTCGTTTTTCATTGTAACAATTAATTTATATAATATTAACATGGCCACATACTTTAAATAATTCGTTCCAATGAATCGAAAAAATCGATGGTAAACCATTGTGTGTGTAAAAATAATTTTGCATAAAATTAATGATATAATTGATATGTGTTAGCCAATCAGTACGCACTAACTCGCAAAATGCAAACAAGAGCACGGATAAGGAATTTCAAAAATTCTGTTTCTTTACGCAGTATGCATACATAGAAAAATAGAATCTTAATTGTTATAGTTATTTCTGTTGTCTAAATATGATTTTATCTTATATTTTGAATCTCTGTTTTTGTTTATATATTTTAGTTTTCTAATTACTTTCCAAACATACACTATGCAGAAATGTATTTATTATAAGCATAAAAAATTTCGACTATGAGATTTTAGTGTATTTATACGTTTCGAATTCTCCCGAATTGATTTTTTTTTTTTTTTTTTTTTTTTTCTATTTTTGTGCAAATGTATGTATGTGAGTGAGTGAATACGATAGCTCCTATACGCTTTGTTGGAAAACTACATTCGATTAAGATAAAATTAAGTAAAAATGTTATAGGTGACCTTCGCATGAATTATATGAGATGGGGGAATATATTTCAAAAATTTAAATTTCTTTACACTGGAGCCGTTATTTGGTGTTACCCAACAGGTGACTAAATTTCGTAACATAATAATATCTGGCCATAGATTACCTTTCTTCTACCAATCTATCTGCCTTTGATCTATTCAAAACACTACTTCGAAACTCCTCACCTATCGACGAATCGATGTGAACTTTTCTGATGTAACTGTTTGATATTTGTTTGCTGGAAAACAGATTGAATCAGGGCATCATATAACCATCTTTATGATTGCCACTTGATATGAATAAAAAGTGTCATTTCTTCCTGCATCATTTTTCATGCCTCGTTGATTATGCGAAAGAAATCTAAATCGGATAGACTGTTTTTCAGTATAATCCACTTTCAAAGTTGCAAGGAAGCATGTCGATAGTAACGAATGAAGAGGTTTATGGGAATATCGAACGGAATTATTATTATTATTATTTTTATTATTTTTTATTTATTAATAAATTTATTTTATTTTATTATTTATTTATTTTTATTTTATTTTTTATTTATTTTTTTTTTGGGGGGGGGGGGAGTTACTAAACAAATATATAAACGCTAAATTTTATAAATGAATTTTGTAAAATATATTTCTTTCTCTGACTAATGTAGTGCTCAGATTTTAGTCCCATGATCTGTCTGAGAGTAAAGAAATGTTTTTTCTTGGCACGTAAATTAGTTATGCTAAGTAACAGATAAAGTAAAGTTCGAGTATTAGCATTAGGCTACAACATTTAGGACATAACACCAAGCAATATAATATGTAGTGGCCATCATAAAGTTACCTTCTGTATTATTCTGTATAACAGCGCCATCTACCGGTAAAGATCCACAGAAATTTAATCAACATAGTTTTCACAATAAGCATTTTACATATAAAATTTTGTGAAATTGTAATAAATAGATGATGAGATATAGCCACCTGGGGAAAAAATCGCTGAAAATGAAAATTACAACAACACCTTTTGCGTGATATGGGCTTAAATTTAGTGCAAAGTTTAAATGAATTTTCGAAAGAATTGAATTAATATTTATTTTTTTTACACCGCATTATAGACAAAACTAAAAAAAAAAAAAAGAAAAAAACTAAAATTGCTCCAAACCTTGCTTCGGGTACCCGCTGTCTACGATAGCTCTTTTCCCGCCCGCATTGCATCAGGTCTAGGTTTCCCATGCCTGCAGGAAGATCTTTCCCGGGCACATAATTCTGGATATTTATCGATGACAGGGGGGATCTGCTATTATTTAAGAACTACGATTTTAAAGATGACTATCTCAGCATCTATTAAATATTTTAGTTTTGAACCATGTATTTTATATGCTATTTACACTATATTACGATTTGATTCCGACCCAGTGGCGGATTTAAGGGGGGGGGGGGGGGGGCTCACCGACATTCACAATTGAATATTGCAATTGTAAATTTTTTATTGGTCTAGAATAACACTTTGAAAAATCTTAGCCCCCCCCCCCCCCAAAAAAAGTCTAGTTCTGGATCCGCCACTGTTCCGACCAATGTAATAAAATAAAATAAAATAAAAAGTAAATTATATATATATATATATAAACAAATTTTAATCAATTTAATCCTTTTTACTATGTATATACTACCATTTTTCCCGATAAATACAGTAAATAAAAAAAATGAATAAATAAAAGTTTTTTCTTTTAAGGGAATTAACTAAAAAATGAAAAATAAGAAGTTGTTCTACTATAAAAAATTAAACATAACTGTTATAAATACGTTTTTAAATTTAAAACTAGTTATACTTAATTTTTTCTACTGCATTACGATTTTATTTTCAATAAATATTTAAAAAAAAAATCGCCTTCAAATGAATGTATTGAATAAAAATAAGTTGCGTAATAGCCGTTGCTAAGATACGCAGTCGATTGAAGCAAAAGAATTAAATTTATGAAAAATGAAGCATTAAAACCACTATTTAAAATCGAAAAAAACATTAATTTAAAAAATTCAAATTTGAAATTCGAAAAAATCTCGATGAGGTGCACACCTGCAGGGTCCCAGGTACCTATATGCCAAATTTGGAAGCTATGCGATCAATAGTGTGAGCACCAGAGCGCAGACAGACACACACACACACAGACACTTCTCTTTATTTATATAGATAAATTTAAAGTAATATTCAATCGGATATATAAAATACGTTTTCCGATTTTTAATAATTACAATATTTTTTCTTTTTTTTAATACTCATTTGATCGGTCTTGTGACACTCCCTTGAATAACAACGACAATAATAATAATAAAATATTATTTCCCATTTTTTTTTTTTTTTTTTTTTTTTTTCGTTGCTTTGTTTTAAATGATATATTTCTAATGATCTATCTGATACCTTTGAAAAGACTTTAGTGTTAATTTTAAAAAATAAACATCTTTCCGGTGATAAACGATATCATTTGCGCAAAACAGTAATTTATGCACTGTATTTAACATTTTATTTTTGGAAATTTTTAATGTTATATTTGAATTCAGAAAGTTTTAGATTTAAATTTAAAACTTGCTGAGACTTTTATATTGAACTTCCAAATACAAAATTAACGTATTCCATTGCCCTGCAGTTGGCATTTACTATCACATATAATACTAATGAAGAGTGAAAGTACAGTTAGATGTTTGTTTTGTGTTTTATGAAAGAAATGATGTAACACATGAAGAACAGGAAAAAATAAATAAATAATAATAATAATGAGAATCCATATGATGAAGGTGTACAACATCAAAATTTTGGATAAAAAATTTTCTTTTCCAGATGCGCAATTTTATTTTAATATTGTTATTCAAAGCAACATTCTTATTCATCAGTAAATATAATCATTTCATTTATTTTAATTTTAGTTTCTTTCTTTTTTTTAAGTGATACATGAAAAACAAAATCTGTTTAGCTAAGATCTACTTTCCGGAACAATGAATAGAAAAGGATATTCAGGGTTCGATAACCAAAATCTATGAATATTGAAGAAATTCTCCTTTTCATCTATGAAATCTAGTTCCCAATGGGGATGGAAGATTATACAGACAGAAATAATCTATCTTTGGCTTTGAAAAATTCAGTCAACCGGAAACGAAAAAGGGAAACATAAATATTAAGTATAATATCTATATTTTTTATATTCACATCCGAAATCTTAAATTCAACGGAAGGAAGTAAACGGTAACCAGAGCTTACAAAAATGCAGTTTTTAATGTGACATATAAAACTTTAGAGAGAGGACATCAGGGTTGATCGTTGATTTCTAGTATAACCAGCGAGTATTTCTTATTAGTTATCATCGTTATAATAGCTATTGTATATTTATTTATTTTTCTATATACATAAGAAGAAATTATTAAATTAATGAAAAAATTTCACTTCTGGTTTTCGATGGATTTATACGTTTTGGGATGTCCTGAGCACGATTTGACCAATTTTAGAAAATGTGTCTGTGTGTATCACAATTTTTATGGATGCTGTATTTCATCAACCAATGAACGAAGTTTAATCAAACTTTGCATTTAGTTGGACTTTGACTTAAACGGATGATAATTACATATAGGGATCAACCGCTCAATTATCCCCTTTTTTGCATAATTTTTAATATGGCTGTATAGGACAGAATTTCATATAAATATACATAATGAGAATTATTTTTAACTTTTCAATGTGAAATTAAAAGAAAAAAAATATTATAGTACTAGTCAATACAAAAAAAAAAAAAAATGTTTGTATATGTAAGGTTTTACTCCCCTCTTCCCTGGGGGAATACCCCTGGGGGTGTAAATTTCCAATATTGGTACCTTTCAATTCAAAAGAACTCGTTAGTACCTAAAAAATGTACAAAATTAACCTTTTTTGAGACAAAAGTTGTCTGCATTCATTGTGAAAAATAATTTATGCTGCGGGAATTTGTCTCGGAAAATATAGAAGAAAAGTCTTGTAGTGTTCACGTATTAGTTATATTAGTCATTGTTAGATTGGATAGACTTTCAATACATCTTGTGAGGAGGGAGGGAAGCAAAACTTTAAAGGGTTTTACATAAATTTCTATTTTAATTCAATCAATGATAATACGTTGAATGTAAATAAATTTAGATATAAAACTCCCCATCATTTCCTTTTTACTTCCATTACCCAATTACCGTACGTAATAAAAATATTGTATTCGGTCCGAAAATTCGATATCAAGTTTTTACCTGATTTACATGTTTTAAGTTTACCCGAGTAGTCCAAAAACGTGGTTTTCGGCAATTGGTCAGTGTGTGTGATGTGTGTGGGGGAATCTTCTGTCTATCATATCTATGAAACTAATAAAGATAGAACTACGAAATTTCAAAATTGTGACAGGTCTGAAGTTCGGATGATTTTTCTTAATTTTGGTGAAAATTGGAAAACCAAAAGTGGGGCATCGGATACTGGAAGTGGGATCGTAAGTCTGTATCTCAAAAACAGTTCTAACGATTTTCTCCAAAGTTGCTATATAAACACTCTATTAGAGGTCCTTTCGTATGAATTAGTTGGTTAGTTCAGGAAAATTGGTAGGCATCCTGTATTATAAGTAACTCAATTTTGGGTCTCAAAAGTGTCGTCCTTTAAAAACGGATGTACGTTTTTTTTTTTTTTTTTTTTTTTTTTTTAAATCAAACTCATCATATTATCTCTTTTAAATATCCTTTTACATGTAATTGTTGTTTTCCGGTCAACAATTGAGTATGCCAAGTTTTGTAAAAGTCGGTATCTCAAAAACGGCTCTAATGATTTTCTTGAAAATTTCTACATAAACCCTTTTTAGATATCCTTTCTCGTGTATCACATGATTATTATAGGAAAATTAACAGTCATCCTGATTAAGTAGGTCAGTTGTAAATGTCAATTATTGATGCTTCAAAAATAGCTCCATTTCTTTTCTTTTTTTTTTTTTTTAACTCGCTAATATATATGTATGTATCTATATATATATTTTTTCTTTTCATGCCTTTACACGTGTATTAGCTTTTTCTTACAAGAAAATTTTTAAGCGTCTACTTTATTAGGTCAATGTCAATTATATGTCTTCTGATCACATTATCTCCAAAAAGTACATATACGCATAATATTGGGTAATAGAAGTCATGTGGATATTTTACACTAAATTTTTTATGAAAGAAATTGAAATTCAGTTTATTATAACGATGATAACTTTTTGAATTTTCACGATATTTTCTTGGAGTTTTAATATAAATAACTCAACACGTTTAGCAAATAAATTATCTAAATGAATTTTTGTTAATGCTTGTGTATGCGCAACCAAAAATTATTTAGTAGAAATACTCATATTTCACCAGATATTTACTATTTTTATATTATGGTTGCCAGTGTGCTGTTTCTATTGCACTATGTCACGTTTTCAAGAAATTTCATTCCATTGATTTGAAAACCCTGCATATTATAAACAAAAAACGCACAAAAATTTTTTCGATTTTAAGGAAGAAAGAAAAAATTATATCTTCTTGTATATACGTGCTATTCTCATAAAAATGAATATCGATAATTATCATAATCATGACACTGCTACAACACATTTCAAACGCTTTACTTTTTTACAGGGGGATCCCATTCTGTTTTTACTTTGATTTTTTACTGGTCGTCTCTTTGCTGTCGTTGCTAAAGTTTTAAAACAGGAATAAACTACTACGTCAGAAACGCCAAAGAAAAAATATTGAGGTGCATACAGCTGTTTCGGTAGCCTAAAGCATACCGTCATCAGTGCAAAAAGAATTCTGAATCTTGAGAAGTGCTCGTATATAAAGGAGAGGGACCGGATTTAGTTCAACCAATAGGAATACGGAAGAGGTGGGGAGTGTGGCCAATAGGAATTAAGGAATGTGTAGCTGTGTAAACAGTAGAAAAATTAAGGAAATGTGGACTGAATGTAAAATTTCCAACAATCAGATAAATAGGGAACAGCGAAATCACAATTAACAAGGTTTTTAAAATTTTTATAAATATGAAAAGCTTCAAAGAAATCGAGTTCATGAATGGATTTAGGTCTGCAAATTATTTTAGCTGAATTAAATTTAAAATTATGATTTTCCTCCCAGCAATGTTTAGAAATAGCCGATTTATTGGTTTCTTGTTTGCGGACGTAATTCATATACGTTCTTTTAGACGAAATTTAAGACTGCGTTTAGTTTGGCCAATATATGATAAACCACACTGACAGGAAATACTATAAATGCCCCAAGAGTTATGCATATCAATAGGATCTTTTAACTGAGAAAAGGTGAGTTTATTGGAAGGCGAAAATATTATTTTAAAATCATATTGTTTGAGAATTTTAGCTGTGGTTTGACTGGTTTTAGAAAAATAGGGTAAAACAATACTGATATTAGATGTGACTGATTTAGTAGACGAAATACGAGGGAGTTGTAATTTTTGGATAGCTTTGTCTATATTGGAAGGGTCATAACCTCTGTCAATTGCGATGGCTTTCAGGTATTTAATTTCAGATTTCAATAAAATAGGATTTGAACAAATATTAAGGGCACGGTTTACAAAAGTATAGAAAGCAGCCATTTTTTGGTTAGGTGGGTGACATGAACGCGCATGGGGAGGAAGGGAGACTGCAAAATTTTTACGATAGACAGTGGTTGAAAATCCATTTACAGTGCGAGAGACGAGGGTATCAAGAAATGGAAGGGAGCCATTATTTTCTATTTCATATGTAAACTGGATATTACTGTCGATTGAATTTAAGGTTTCTAAGACATGGTCAATATTGTGATGAGATATGTCGATAAGCGTGAAGGTGTCGTCAACGTAACGGGTCCAAAAAGGAAAAGATATTTTCTTAAAAAGCTTGCTTTCGAAATAGTGCATGTAAATGTCTGCGAGAATTGGGGAGAGAGGGGAACCCATGGCTAAACCTTCAGACTGACGATAGAATTTATTTTGGAAAGAAAAAGTGGTTTGTGATAAACAAATGCGGGTAAGAGAAATTAATTCTTGTATTTCGAAAGAGGTGAAATGAAACTCTTTTAATCTATTTTCGAGACAGCAGAGGGCGCCACTTATTGGAACATTATGAAAAGAGATTTTACATCAAAAGAAACCATAGTGAGATTAGTGTGAGGGCAGTTTTGAATATTTTTTGCAAAATTTATGGAATTCTTAACAGTATAACTATTAGCAGCAAGAAGTGGAGCAAAAATTGTGGTGAGAAATTTAGCTAGATTATAGGAAGCAGTACCGATATTAGAGACTATTGGACGAAATGGAATATTGGGTTTGTGAACTTTTGGTAAAGCACAAAATCTGTCGCAATTAGCAATAGAAGGGATAAGATGGGATTTAGTCGAGTTCAATAACAAGGGGCAAGATTTTATAGCAGATTTAATTTTATTTAATTCTTGAGGAGAGGGGTCACGGGGCAGAGGAATGTATGGGCCATCATTAATTAGTTCGGTAACACTTTCGGTGTATTGTTTTTTATCCAAAATAACAATCTGACCACCTTTATCAGCTTTAGTAATGATGATATTTTCATTAGATTTTAATTCCTTCAAGGCGTTTTTTTCTGCAGGGCTGAGATTTGATTTAAAATTTTTAGAGTTGAAATTGGCATTATTAAGGATTAAATGACGAAGATTTTCTTTCTGTTGGTCAGTCAGTCGAGAATTTTTGAAAGCTTTTTCAACCGGTGCAATTAACTGAGGAAAAGAAGGAGGTTTAGAAATGGCAAAATTTGAATTGAGTTTGAGAACAGAATATTGACTATTGGAAATATCAGCACTGGAAAGATTAACGATTGCATTTTTATTGACAACAGGTAAGTCGTTCGAATGAATAGGACTCTGTGAATTACGAAGCCGGGTGAATTTATCATGTAATTTAATTGAGTGTTTACGAGAACGGTTGTCACAATGAATCCAGGAATTGTGATCAATCGACATAAAATTAGGACGTTCAAAAGCTAACTTTAAGTGGAGAAACAATAAATCTTTTTCAAAATCTTTTTATGCTTTACCAAAAGTTCACAAACCCAATATTCCATTTCGTCCAATAGTCTCTAATATCGGTACTGCTTCCTATAATCTAGCTAAATTTCTCACCACAATTTTTGCTCCACTTCTTGCTGCTAATAGTTATACTGTTAAGAATTCCATAAATTTTGCAAAAAATATTCAAAACTGCCCTCACACTAATCTCACTATGGTTTCTTTTGATATAAAATCTCTTTTCACTAATGTTCCAATAAGTGGCGCCCTCTGCTGTCTCGAAAATAGATTAAAAGAGTTTCATTTCACCTCTTTTGAAATACAAGAATTAATTTCTCTTACCCGCATTTGTTTATCACAAACCACTTTTTCTTTCCAAAATAAATTCTATCGTCAGTCTAAAGGTTTAGCCATGGGTTCCCCTCTCTCCCCAATTCTCGCAGACATTTACATGCACTATTTCGAAAGCAAGCTTTTTAAGAAAATATCTTTTCCTTTTTGGACCCGTTACGTTGACGACACCTTCACGCTTATCGACATATCTCATCACAATATTGACCATGTCTTAGAAACCTTAAATTCAATCGACAGTAATATCCAGTTTACATATGAAATAGAAAATAATGGCTCCCTTCCATTTCTTGATACCCTCGTCTCTCGCACTGTAAATGGATTTTCAACCACTGTCTATCGTAAAAATTTTGCAGTCTCCCTTCCTCCCCATGCGCGTTCATGTCACCCACCTAACCAAAAAATGGCTGCTTTCTATACTTTTGTAAACCGTGCCCTTAATATTTGTTCAAATCCTATTTTATTGAAATCTGAAATTAAATACCTGAAAGCCATCGCAATTGACAGAGGTTATGACCCTTCCATTATAGACAAAGCTATCCAAAAATTACAACTCCCTCGTATTTCGTCTACTAAATCAGTCACATCTAATATCAGTATTGTTTTACCCTATTTTTCTAAAACCAGTCAAACCATAGCTAAAATTCTCAAACAATATGATTTTAAAATAATATTTTCGCCTTCCAATAAACTCACCTTTTCTCAGTTAAAAGATCCTATTGATATGCATAACTCTTGGGGCATTTATAGTATTTCCTGTCAGTGTGGTTTATCATATATTGGCCAAACTAAACGCAGTCTTAAATTTCGTCTAAAAGAACATATGAATTACGTCCGCAAACAAGAAACCAATAAATCGGCTATTTCTAAACATTGCTGGGAGGAAAATCATAATTTTAAATTTAATTCAGCTAAAATAATTTGCAGACCTAAATCCATTCATGAACTCGATTTCTTTGAAGCTTTTCATATTTATAAAAATTTTAAAAACCTTGTTAATTGTGATTTCGCTGTTCCCTATTTATCTGATTGTTGGAAATTTTACATTCAGTCCACATTTCCTTAATTTTTCTACTGTTTACACAGCTACACATTCCTTAATTCCTATTGGCCACACTCCCCACCTCTTCCGTATTCCTATTGGTTGAACTAAATCCGGTCCCTCTCCTTTATATACGAGCACTTCTCAAGATTCAGAATTCTTTTTGCACTGATGACGGTATGCTTTAGGCTACCGAAACAGCTGTATGCACCTCAATATTTTTTCTTTGTCGTTTCTGACGTAGTAGTTTATTCCTGTTTTAATATTCCAACGCCAAGTCTCCTGCTAATATTAGTTGCTAAAGTTTCACTGAAATGTGTGAGGTATAACGCGTCTTTTACACATCCGAAGTTTCAAGATATATCGTAAAGTACTTTTCAAGATATTTGACAAAACATCTGAAATCAAATGTGTCCGGTCATTTATGTAAAAGTAGCATATCTAGTTTTTATATCGTGAGTTATAACAAAGAAGTGCATTTTTGAATACCATACACCATTTTCTTTCACTCAGCAATTTTACATCTTCTCCAAGTTTATAAATCATGTGAAATTTTTCTTTTTTTAATCTTTTCTATATAAGAAAATATTTGATTCTTGAAAATTTTCAATCTCTGGTTTTCGATGGAGTTACACATTTTCAAATGTTCTGAACAAAATGAATTGACCATTTTCAGAAAAAATCTGTCTAAGTGTTACTAAAATTTTGTAAACAGTGCCTTTTGCGAATCAATGGATGGAAATCAACAAAACTGTATATTTAATTGGATCTTGACCTAAATTTGCGCTGGTTAGATTTTGGTATATATCGCCCTGATGGTGACGCAACTAAGCTGTATTGTTATTTATGTAAGGGAAGGTTATATTTCAGCTTTTATAACCTGTGAGTGAGCAAAACTTAAACGTATAATGGCCGTGATGAAACATATGTTGATTTATTTGGTTGCATATCAGCCAACAGGTAACGCTGCTATACTGAAATTAAACCCTGTTTACGAGAAGGCAATATATCAGTTTCTGTGATGTTATAAATGCATTAAACTTGGTATTCGAGATTCATGATGTATTTTATGAAAAACTATGCTGATTCAGTAGGGGTGCATATTAGATGAAAATATACAGTTGCTATGCTGCAATATTTCTCTTTATGGGAATGCCGTATTTCTGCTTTTGTGTTATATAAATGCATCAAACTTTGTATGTGAGATAGATATTACAAACAATTATGTTGATTCAATTTGAGTGTATATTTAGAGAATAGGAGGCACTACTGTTATTCATTTTCTTAGATGTTAATCACTTTTTTCAATTCTTCCATTTCCTCTTATTTATTTATTTATTTTCGGAAGTCAGTATCTCAACATCTATTGATTAAAAATTACGCCTAACTGCATATAAAATCCTTACTGTGAGAAAATATGTTGATTAATTTTTTGTGCATATTAACATTATTAACCGATGTACGGCGCTGTGATGTAGAATGATGAAGAAGAAATTTTGTTTCAATAAATAAATTATTTATATATTGAAATGCCTGTTTTTAACTCACTTGTGTGGCCTGTGATCATTGAAATATTGTCATTTTAAGAACGAAAATTATTTTTGACATTTATTTTGAGATGCCTGTATCTCTCCTGTCTTAAAATGTGTATCATGCCTCTCAAAACATCGAGTGTTTTCGTATTTATTCCAAATCTCACTTCTATTATCAGTACTATTATTATTATTATTTCGTCTAAAAAATTCCTATAAACAGAAAATTCCAATAATCTGCCTCACTTGTTATTATTTCTGTTTGTTAGCCGTAGTTGTTCAAGCTGGATAATAATGTTATTTGGTATGGATGGCTTTCTCCCCCCCCCCCCCACTAGTAAGATATGGAATATTTATGAAACGCATAATTTTTATTCCTTTTGATTTCTATTCTATTATGATTGTTTGTAGTGTATAAACGTTTAATTTCATGCATTGTTTAACCAAGCGAAATACTTCATGAATGAGTATTTAAAAAAAAAAAAAAAAACTAATGTATTTAAATTAATAATTTAATGTTTGTTAAACTTCCACTAAGAAAGGAGTGAGTTGTGAACTAAAACACAATGAAACACGAGTTCAAACATTTAAGCTTATCAGTGAAGTCGACATAAAACATTTATAATCGTTTAGAATTTAGTGAATGGACTGTGTAGAGAGTGGTTCTTCAGGTTTCTGGTCGTGACGTATAAAAGTATGTTCCAGGTACACTTTGGTCTCAATACCGGATCCAATTAGCAAAAAAAAGTAATTGCCGAGGGCGGCAATGAAAATTGTTATAAAAAAGCATTATATATATATTAAAAAAAAAAAAAAATCTTATTCTAGAATAATTTTAAAAGGTAAATAAGGTAAAGCAGAACGTTTGATGTTTAATACAGGGTTTAAACTGCCATTAGTTTTTTTTTTAGCATGTTGCTAAAAGGTATCATATTTTGCTAAAACATGTGGGTCAGAATTTCGCTAAAAAGCTAAAACTGGATATCTCTATATAATAACTCGGATTCTTTTTTTTTTTTTTTTTTTTCAGGCAAAAAGTACGAAAGGGCTGAAATTTTTGGGAATCATTATTTATATAGTAATTTGGATTTCTTTTTAATTTTTAATGATTGAATTTAAATGCAAAAATATTTAAAAGTATGTCAGCATTCAGAATTTGCTTCATTTAAGCATTCTTAGCACTAGTATTTCACGATTATCTACCACTACACTTTACTTAATTTTTCAATTGCTTTTTCATTTTACACATATGATATGAGTACCTCTTTTTCTATTGTTAAAATCAAAACATAGTTTCCCTGATTCATATTTTTAAAGTCACAAATATGGATGCTTGGTTAAAATCATCAATGAACAAAAGGAATAGAAAACAAAACTGAGGATGACAAAGCTAAGTAAAAGGAATCAATGGTATCCAAAGAATTAATTAACTTTCGAAAAAGCTAAAATAGTGCTTGCCTATTTTCGCTAAAATGCTAAAGTAATTTTTTTGCCAGGTTAAACCCTGGTTTAATATGCAATCGATATTAAAGTTCCACCAACAATACTTATAATTTTCAGACTTTGTAAAAACTATATTGCTAACGGTTAAAATCACTTCTAAGAAGACAAAATACAATTGTGCCAAGATGACAGCGAGTGAGACCTGTCAAGGAAAAAATATTAGTAAATAACAAAATTATAATAAATTATCAATAGCATAAAATTAGATTATATAGCGTTGGATATTTGTCCACCTTCACATGAGCAAATACGTAGGAAAAACATCCCAGAAAATTCGTCCCCGATCATTTTTCACCCGAAATAAATCCCAGAAAATTCTTCAAAACTGTTATAAGTTTTTAAAAAATATTTAAATGCCAATGTAAACCGAATATATTACATTATTAATCATTAGAAATATATTTAATGTTTCACTTAGAATAATTGAATAAAATTCTTAAATTATTTTTAACTTACATATATTGATATGACGGAAGAATTGAAATAATAATAAATTTGTATAAACTATTTTCAAATCGCTACTTGTATTTTTACTGAAAAAGTGAAAATCTAATTTAAAATTTAAAATAAAATTACAATTTATTTATTAATTTATTACAATTTATTTTCTCACACTTTAGTTGTCAAATGAAACGTAAAAATTATAATTTTTTGGAAATTGAGTACTAATTTAACGGACGGGGAATTTAAGAGGGAGAGATCCTTAAACCTGATCTATCAGTAAATTTTGGAACTATTTTTTACTTGTTAATCAAAACATTTCAACATGAGGAGCCTCTCAGTTCATTATTCTGCTCTAATATTTTCACTTTTATTATTATTATTAATATTATTATTATTAAACGTTATAATATGCCTCAGAATTACTTTGGTTATAAATATTATTATTATCATTATTAATTGAAAAAGTATTGTTCGTAATTAGACCCAAAGACGATACTTGTTAATTTCTCAGTTCCAAAGACGCATAATATAGTTTAATTCTTTTAAAGCATCTTTGGGTGTTCTTTTTTTATTTAGAAATTATGCTGCTAACTGCAATATAGCATTAATTCTTACTATATGATTACTTAAAAAAAATAGTTTCAATTTTGTTCATGATTATATGAATTATGAGGATTACGATCTTAAAAGAAAAAGGGGGGGGGGACTTTTGTAAAACTAAAATTAAATATTTGGTGAATATTAAACCTACTCGAAAAAATAATTAATTTGATTTAAAAAGATAATATTTTTCAAATATTTTCCTAAAAAGTTTTAAAAAGTATCCCCATCCTTCTTTTTCTTTAACACCGCTCAATAGGCTACTTCTATGTCGTCAAATTAAAAATTGTTGAAAATACACAACTTGTTTAGGGTTGTAGTTGTTCATATTCACAGCCATCATTAAGTCAGGAATCACCAGTTATAATTTGGAAGCTCTGATTCTGAAAGATATGCATGTAATTGTTTTTGTTGAAAGAGAAATTTCACTCGGTATTATGAAAGTAAGATGGCGTATAATACCTTATCTCTTAAGACAAAAGGGCCAGTCACTAGTGGCTGAAAGCAAAAGTGCATTGATGTCACGGACCGTTGCTTGCCAAACACACGCACACATTTCCGTGAAGAGCTCGGTATGTCAGTGGATCGTGAAGGCCAGAACACTGGTCACCACCAATGCGAATGCACCGTAAAACAATGAACAAGTTAACGCGACAAAAATCAAGGTTTCTCACGCATGCGATGCTAGCGCTTATTTTATTTTATCTTAAACATTAGCTGACTAGATGAGGCAAAAACAAATGCATTTTATTATTTATTTATTTTATAGGGTAAATTGGAGTAAGTGTAACCACGGAGAAAATGGTAACGTGGTATGGTGTTTGGGTTAAGGACATTTATCTACTCTCGGGACCTGGGCTTAAGGGGGATGCCCTCCATTGAGATCTTTCTAAGGGGTCCTTGCCCATATTTACGACTACGTGGTAAGCGTAACATCGGCTTATAATTCAACTGATAAGCTGATTTTTGACCTAATAGTCATGATATCTATTTGTTTGAACCTTTCTTTCCTGTGGGATACAATTCAAATATGAATCAGTGATAGTATAGCAGTTTAAAAAATTATATATTTTTCCTGCTTCGACAGAATACCCTCTCAAAGTTCGAAGCTTTGCAGTTTCTGTATTTCTGAAGTAAACTTGGCAGTTTTTGGTGAGGAAACTAAATTTTGTATGTATTAGATGTGATACATTCAGAAATGCATATAAATAGAATTTTGAGTCTTACTACCTACAACTTATTAATCATTTCAATATAGAAGGTGATGTTTTTGTTTTAGCAATGCCTATGTTTTTTAAATAAGAACTTAGATAGTCCATGAAATTAGTGCTATATTTATGGTGTTTTATTTGCATGGACATTACATCATGCAGTATGTTTTATCTAATCCAAATCCGTATGTTTATATTTTTGCGAACCGCACAGCAGTTGTCAATATTTTTTAGTATAGCAGGCGCTAAATAATTTAGGATAACCTCATACACAAAAGTAATTTATGAAATTTAATCAAATAAAGTCACAATGTAGAAGACATTTATTCGCGTAATTAAGGCGTCTCTGATTTGGTTAATGTCATGGATCACGAGTTCAAGCTGCTTCAAATCTATTTGTTTTAAATATGAACTGTCAAAAAGCATTCATTGAGGTTTAGATTGCCATTCCGACAAGAAATAGCTAGATCATGAGTATGTCATTAAACGTATTTACGTTGTGTTTAACTTGCATCTTGTTTTCTGGCACCATATTTTTACCAATTGTAACTGACAAAACCTTTTGTTCCAATTAGAAAAAGCAAACCAAAGTACAATGAAATACTTTTATGATAATATCTCTGTGTAAAAATGTTTTTTAATCAGTTAATTAGAAAAGGTATGCAATCTATTTTAAGAGCTTTTCGTTTTCATATCACTGTTATTTACAAAAAAATCTTTTTGCAAGAGCGAAACTGTTTTTAAATATGATCTTTATATTCTGAATTGATAAAAATAAAATCTTTAAAATACCATTACCAAGGTTGAAAATACTATTCATTTTAAATATTTGCCTTTTTCTTGTATGATAGTCACTAATTTTTGCAAATTGTTAGTTTTCTATCATTCCTGCTGAGAAATTCTAATTGAGTTCTTTACAGCGCACGCGCCTCTACTGAAGATTGCTTAACCCTCTCGGTAGCTGCCAATCATTATTATGTTCCACAGTCAGTTCGTGGGTGGAACGAACATACCTTTTTTCATGCATTCGGTATGTAATTTTGACAATGCCGCGTGGTTTCTCTACCACCAGTCTGCCTTCTCAAGAAAACTTGCGGCCTTCTGGATAGCGGCATTCCTCGACTTTCTGTCTCTGACGTCACTTCCTGAATATCCTACCAAAGAACCGGTCGTCCATTGGCTACCAACCCAAGATGGCATTCTGTACGTCATAGGTTACTGTGATGTCTGGTGTTCACACCAAATTGGCGACATTTTTTCGATACCTGTTAAAAAGACCGGTTGTTTACTTGTCCGTGGCCTTTAAATAAACTAACCGTTATATTCTTTCTAATATTAAGTTTCAAATTTATTGAAAGAAAATACGTTCTTTATTTTTGTTTCTTGCGATTTGATATGGTAAAACAGTTGTTAATCGTGCAATGGATAGCATGAATATTGGGTTGGTAGAGGAATTGAATATATACATATTCTCATTTAATAAAAATCGTGCAGTGAAAAAATACAATATCTATTTTTTTTTATTTTTATTTTTTTTTTTTTTTTAATTACGACGAATAGATTTTTTTAAAAGTGTTGCGTTATAGTAATAGTACAGAGTAACAGCCTTTTCTCCCATCATCTAATTTATAAATTTGTAAATTTATTTAATCTTATTTGAGTATTCTTATTCTTATGATTATTATTTTCAAATATAATATAGATGTTTAGTATTTATATGAAATTTCGCAGCCTAATATAAAAAACAAATAAATAACTGTGTAAGTAATTATTTATTTAATATTATTAATAAATAAATTACAGTTATTTATTAATAAATAAATAACTGTGTAAGTAAATTAAATGCAGTTAATAATTAATTTAATAAATAAATAACTGTGTAAGTAAACACTATAAATTACAAAAAAAAAAAAAAAAAAAAAAAAACCTCGCAACAGCTGTTTTATGTCGAAATAGTAACACGACTCTGCATCAGGCGAAAAAACTAGGCAAGAGTTCATCATTAAAGCAACAGCTACGCACTCGTTATTCTAGACTAAGTAAGTTCTCTAAAATTACGAGTTACTTTCTTTTGAACATCTGTATAACTTCAATAATCTGCTGTTTTAGATCGTCGTAAAGGTGGTACAAAAGGAAAATATGCATATCCAATTTTGATTGTATACGATTGCTAATGCTTCTCACCCCTTTCTTTTCCCTTTTTATAAACGCGCATTTCATACAGAGCTTTACTAAAATGTATGCTACTTTCATTCAGATTTCTTTTTTATGCACAGAATCACTGTAACTCTCAAGTTTTTTTTTTTTTTTTTTTTTCATGTGTATTTTATTTCAACCAAGTATTCACCTTTCCATTTGATTATGGTTAACAAACGACCTCGAAACTTCATACTGAATCGTTAATTCGTGTTTTCAAAGTACAAAAAAGATTAAGGACATTTGGTGATGATGTCCTTAAATTAATAATGTATTAATGAAACAACCTTGCATTTTTCTGTCATTTAAAGATTATACAATATTTTGTTTCTTGATTTTTTTCTTACTCAAACTGCCGAGCACAAATTTAATTATCTTGCCCGTTTAACTTGCACATTTTCTCTTATATCAATGACTGAATAGAATCAATAATGATATGTTATGATCGCCAAATTATTGAGGTTTTTTTTTTTTTTTTTTTTTTTTAATTGTTCATATTTTTACAAAATAATAATAATAATAAAAGATAAAAAAAAAAAAAAAAAAAAATGTGTGTATGTGTGTGTTTTGTTGCGATAAAAATTCTTTACAGAAACGACTTTTAAAATTTTTACATATAAAAAAGAGCCGACTTCGTGCCACGAAATTACTTCTATGTGGTATTCTTAATTGTAAGTTCTAGTTCGAATTTTCTATAAAAATTAGCCTTTCCTCAACTTTATTAAGTCAATTTTATCCCGCATCTATATTGTTTAGTTTTCCGAAATTTTTGAATTCCATTTATTTAAGGGTTCTTTTCGGAACAAATGGAAAGCGGTATACTGTATAAGGGAATCATCATATAATTTTATAGGTATTTATTAAATGGAATTTATTTTATATTTGTTTCTAAAAACGGCAGTTTACTTAATTTTGTAATTAGAGAATTCGTCCATATGAAGCACTACTTTAAGAGAAAAGAGAAACAAATGGCAGAAATTCGTAAAAAGCACTTAATTGTTCTTGTTGATAGAAAGAAATTTGTGCTAATAATCGATGAGGTGTGGATGTATTTAACTAATTAAAAAAAAAAAAAAGTATTTATTGATTATTTGATGAGTATGAATACCCACAATTGCTTCTTCATTTTACAGTAAAGTACCCGAAATGAATCAGGGAAATTGTATGATTTTGCTACAACGGTAAATAAAAAATAAAAATGCTAAAATGAATTTATTTTATTATCAGCAAAGAATTTTATCACCAGTTATTAAAAATAAATTTTATCAGTATATGAAAAAAACATCAATAAAATCGAACTTCATATGAAAAAAAAAAAAAAATTAAATTGGCATAAATTCTGCAGTTACAACGTCTAAGTCAGCTGTCGCTAATTAAAGACAGGATATAAGTGGCAACTTGAGTAACTTAAATCTCATTTAATAAAATAGTCTTTTGATTCGTCAGAACAACTGTTACAAATTTCATTCAAGAGCATTGTAAATAGAACAATAGATGTGGATAAAATTAACAATGTTACGAAAAAATTTAATTTTTATGTAGCGTACAATACTTATTCTCGCCGATAGCCGAAGCCCGTGCTATTCTATGAGGAAATTTGTTTCCAAAATTACTCAATATCAGTATATTACTCAATATATATTTTTAAATCCCGTTTTCACATTTGGAAAATCTACAATCATTTAACTTGCACTCGTTTTCTAAAAATTGATTTTTTTTTTTTTTAAATTAAAATTAACTAACTGCATTTTTCTCATTTTCTAGCTGTAAAATGAAATATAGAGGTTTTTCAAATAAAATGCACCCTTTTGCAAATGGAATTAATTCTTTTGCAAATGAAATGCACCCTTTTGCAAATCCAATTCACCATATATTATATTAAAAAGTAATTATAAGATTTAAAAAAAAAAAAAAAAAAACTTTTTATATACCATGTTTTAAATTTTCTGATGAATCATAGAGCTCTTATCAATGTGCATAAAATTTTTAAAGTGATAATGACGTCAGTTTTTGTGAGATACATAATTTAACTTTTTATAATTTTTTAATGTTCTCGTTTAATTAAATGTATTTATTTTTATGTTGAAAGAAAATGAACTCTTTTTTTTTTTTTTTTTTTTTTTTTTTGCAACAATTAAATTATAGCTAATATTTTAACGCTATTAGGATGTTATTATTTTCATATTTTAATTAATTATAAGAAAACTAATCAAAAATTCGAAAATCGGACTTCGAAGTATTGTGTTGTCATCGGGTTCTGAGCTGTTATAAAAGTTTCAAATATCTAGCTAGTAGGGAAGTTAGTTAAAATTCGATTGCAAGATTTGTACCGGATAAACAAACAAGAATTGAAGTTAATAAAAACATGGTAAAAACCAACAAACAAACAAACAAGAATTGAAGTTAATGATAAATAAATAAATAATGTGTAACGTATTACATAGTAAGAAATCAAAAAAAAAAAAAAAAAAAAAAATATTCATATAATTCTATATGGAGATGAAAGTATGCATGAAAACTGTGTGCAAATAATAATTCAATAATAATAATAATTCAAGGAGAACCACTTAAGTGAAAACTAGGTTGTCATGTTCATATAGTATAACACTAGTACATATATATAACCTAGTCTAGTCTATAACGGTTCTCCTGCAGCTGCAGATGGTAACTTAACATTTATATTCATATAAAAATTATAACAATTTGCAGATGTAACAGTTCCAACAGAGTTATTTATTAAGTACATGTACTAAATTTTGCCGAAGTAATCTTCGAAGAAAATCTCAGAAAATATTTGAGTTGACTGTAGATTGCTGAATAACTGCATGCCCCGTATATTAATTGCCACAATTAATGAAACATTTCGTCTTTGAGCTTCCTGAAGAACCTGAAATGGATATGACTTTTCCGATATATTTTATCAACGCATTATTATTATTTTTTACTTTCCGAACACTATAGTGAGGAAAGTATTGTAATCATGTCAAAAATCCGAATTGGAGATTTTGATGTTTCTATACGTTTCGAGGTCCCCTGAGTCCGTTTCCACTATTTTTGAGATGATGTATGTATGTGTGTATGTATGTGTGTATGTCTGTGAGTGAACACGCTAGCGTCTAAACGCTTTGTTCGAATAAGCTGAAAGTTGGTACGTATATTGTAAGTCACCATAGTACGAACCCTATAGATTTTGGTGAATCTAGCACTTATAGTTTTTTTACAGGAACACAAAGAAAAATTCTTTATCATTATGGCCTATGGGACCAAAATCTTAAAAGTGCGATAGCATCTAAACGCCTTATTCAATTGAGCAAAAACTTTATATACACATATTATAGGTCACAGATACTCAATCTGTATAGATTTTGGAGAATCTAGCACTTATAGTTTTTTTACAGGGACACAAAGAAAAATTCTTTATCATTATGGCCTATGGGGCCAAATTTTTAAAAGTGTGATAGCGTCTAAACGCCGTATTAATCTGAGCAAAAAATTTGTACACATGTTATAGGTCGCATTTTCACCAACTGTATAGATTTTGGTGAATCTAGCACTTACAATTTTTTTACAGGGACACAAAGAAAAATTCTTTATCATTATGGCCTATGAGACCAAATTTTTAAAAGTGCGATAGCATCTAAACGCCTTATTCAATTGAGCTGAAAATTTGTATGAATATTATAAATCACTGTTGCACTAACTATAAGCATTTTGGTGAATCTAGCATTTATAGATTTTTACAGAGACACAACGAAAAATTCTTTATCATTATGATCTATGGGCTCAAAGTTCAGTAGCGATAAATAAAACCTCGTGTGATATATGGAGAAAAATACTCAAACACTCTATTATGGTTTTCTCTCTTTTGTTTGTTTAGGAACTCCTCTTTCTTTATTTTATCTACAAAACTGTTAGTTACTCAATGTTCGGAAAGTCGAGTGGAGTCACTCCAGATTTTTTTTTTTTACTTACCGAACACTATAGTGAGGAAAGTATTGTAATCATGTCAAAATCCGAATTTAAGATTTTGATGTTTCTATACGTTTCGAGGTCCACCGTGTCCGTTTCCACTATTTTTATGATGATGTATGTATGTGTGCATGTCTGTGAGTGAACACGCTAGCGTCTAAACGCTTTGTTCGAATAAGCTGAAAGTGGGTACGTATATTGTAAGTCACCATAGTACGAACCCTATAGATTTTGGTGAATTTAGCACTTATAGTTTTTTTACAGGGACGCCAGGAAAAATTCTTTATCATTATGGCCTATGGGGCCAAATTTTTAAAAGTGCGATAGCGTCTAAACGCTTTATTAATCTGAGCAAAAAATTTGTGCACATGTTATAGGTCACAGTTGCACGACCTGTATAGATTTTGGTGAATTTAGCATCTACAGTTTTTTTACAGGGGCACAAAGAAAAATTCTTTATCATTATGACCTATGGGGCCAAATTTTTAAAAATGCGATAGCGTCTAAACGCCTTATTAATCTGATCAAAAAATTTGTACACATGTTATAGGTCACAGTTGCATCAACTGTATAGATTTTGGGGGATCTAGCACATATAGTTTTTTTACAGGGACACAACAGATACTTCTCTATTATTATGGCCTATGGGGTAAAATTGTTTAAACTGTGATAGCATCTGCATGACTTATCCGTTTGATTTGATTTATATACATGTTTTAGGTCATCATCAGACATACAAACTGTATAGATTTTGGTATCTCAAGCACTTACAGAGTTTTACAAGGACACAAATTAAAATTGTTTATCATTATGGCCTATAGGCTCAAATTATTTAAAAGTGCTATAGCGACTAAACGCCTTATTCAAATGAACTGAAAATTTATATACATGTTATAGGTCAGCATTGCACGAACTTTATGAATTTTTGAGAGTCTGGCACTTATGGTTGGTTCTTTTCACAGGGACACAATGTAAATCTCTTTATCATTGTGCCAAATGGGCTCAAACTTTAAAGTGCGATAGGATCTAAATGCCTTATTCGATGGAGCTGAAAATTTATATAAATATTATAAGTCACTGTTGCACTAACTATAAGCATTTTGGTGAATCTAGCATTTATAGATTTTTACAGGGACACAACGAACAATTCTTTATCATTATGATCTTTGGGCTCAAAGTTCAATAGCGTTAAATTAAACATCGTGTACTATATGGAGAAAAATACTCAAAAACCCTATTATAATTTTCTCTTTTGTTTATTTAACAACTCCTCTTATTTTACTTTATCTAAAAAACCGTTAATTTTTTACTTCTAGCAAGTTTTTGGTGATTTTCTCCGAAATTCTTGTAAATAACGGGCTAGGACCCCTTAAAAAATCCGCACGCAAACCACATCACTCAGGTCTATTGCCCTCGTGTAGCTTATTGGCCTTAACAGTAACACCACCATCATACCTTTACCTGTCAAGTCTATTATAGGCATATCACAAAATGGGGAAGAAAGAAAGAAGTTCCCGTAATAAATTTTTATCATCAATATAAAACATAAATTGTTCATTTTTAGCATACAACAGATGGTTATATTAGTAGATTTTTTTTTTTTTCTTGTTTTTCTATTTTTTGAAGAAATACCTACGAAATGGCCTTGAATTTCAGACGCACAAAAAACATCCAGTAACGATTTAGCCAACTACAAATTGAAGTGGGGGAAAAAAGAGGAGGGGGGGGGTTACCCTGTATCTTAAAAAGCTACAAATAATATGTAACTTTAACGCATGAATTCACTTACTATTTTCAGAATTACAAATAGTATTATTTGTAATGAATTATTAAAAGAATGTACAAATGTTTTATTAACTAATAAAATAATACAAATGTGCAATGTTTATATATTCTGAAATCAGTAATTTTTGTAAGCGCTGTAACGAAATTTGTAAAACAATTAGAGAAACATTATTTTGAAACATAAAATGCATGCATTTAATTTTCGCTGAGATATGAGTATTTGTCGTAAATATTTTTTTTTAGTTGAAAGAAAAGATATATTGGGGAACTTATATTAAAAATTACAAAAAATATTATCATCAAAAGAATGAGCTAAATTTTAGATATTTTCAAGAGTTACAATTTTTTACATGTCACGTTTCTAATTAGGAGATTCAATTAATTCAGCTTCATTGCAAAAAAACATTTTTTATGAAAAACCCCTTATGAACTCTCAAATCTTAATAAGTAAATAAAATTATGTTAGAGTTACAAGTCTGTAAGGGGTTTTCCACATATCACGAATTTAATTTAATGATCCATTTATTTCACTCACACTTTAAAAAAATCACTTTTATGAAAAACCCCTTATAAACTCACAGCTCTTAGAAAAATATAAAATTTAACTCATTCTTTACGATTACTTAATTTTTATTCGATTCAAATGAACATTTAGCAGAAGTTGCTGTGTATATTGTGTCAGAATAATCTGTCAATAATCTTTGGTCAATTTTTATGTAAGTTTTATAAATTTTCGTTGAAAATCCATTCTTTTTATATGCGAAAAACAACAAAAAATAAAATAATAAATTTAGGGAAGGGGGGATATATATCTATGTCAGGGTTGGCTTGATTTTGCCCGACCCGAAAAAACCCGGCACTTGTTTTTCAAAATCCTTATTTAAATTTCCACTTTTATCTAACTTACAATAAACATATAAATATAAAACAAATATTATATACATCATTAGAACATGAACAAAGAATTTTCAGAATTATTGGAAGTTCTTAAACTGCTCTGTAAAAAAAAAAAAAAAATCTGAATGATCCCCCATGGGAAAACAATTATAATTGTCTTACTAAAACAGAATAATAAATTATGTACATAAAAGCAAAATAAGGGTTGTTTATTAATACAAAGAAAACTGTGGAACTCAAGGAATATAAATAAAAATCAAATTAAAAAAAAAAAAAAAAAAAAAAAAAAACTCTGAAAACTTTAACAGTGCAACACTGTTAGGTAATGTAGGGGGACAATAATTAAAAATATTTTATGAGAATCTATAATGACTACGAAAAATTAAATAAAGCAACACTAGATAATTATTAAAATCCTTTTTTTTGTTGTAAAAGGCAGTTAAACAGAATTTTAGAATATTTAAAGAACAATTATTAATTATAAAAATACTTTAGAAATTTTAAAAATAAACTTGAATATATTTTAGAAATTTTTAAAATTTTGATTTTAATGAATAATGAATATTTAATTTTTTAATTTATCTTATTACTAGCAGGCTACGCCCGCTTCGCTGGTCACTATATTTAAATGAATTTTCAAAAGAATTGGATCAGTATTTATTTTTTACATCACATTACAAATAAAAACTTAAAAAAAAAAAAAAAAAAAAAGAAAAAAAAAAAAAGAAAAAAGAAATTGCTTTAGATCTCGCTTCTTCGGGTACCCGTTGCCTAAGGCAGCTCTTTTTTCTGCCCGTACTGCATCGAGTCCAGTTTCCCACTGTCTACAGAAAGGTCTTTCTCGGGCACTTCAATCTGGATATTTATCGACGACTTGTGGATTTTCTGTTACTTAAGAACTACGATTTTAAAGATGACTGTATCTCAGCATCTATTATATATTTTAGTTTTTGAATCATGTGTTTTATAGTCCCCGTTATTTACACTATATTACGATTTGATTCCGAACAGTGCAATAAAATAAAATAAAAAAGTAGATTTTCTTTTAAAAGGAATTAAATACATGAAAAACGAATTTTAATCAGTTTATCCTTTCTACTATAAACTACCATTTTTTTCACCCAATAAATATTATAAATAATAATAATAAAGGAAAAAAAAAAGATTTTAAAGGAATTAATTAAAAAAATGAAAAATAAAAAGTTGCTATCCGCGATTGTAATGAAATGCTCGCCCTCTGGTGGGCTAAGGTGAAATTATCACACCACTGCATATCCTCATATTATGCAATCGATTTTCCATGATGAAATGGCGGAGAAAGAATAATAATTACACGTGACTGTTATATTTACTAACAACTGCAGTGTTCAGAGAGCGCCATCTATCGATCATTACAAACGCGGATAGTATAAAATTTATACATAAACGTAGCAATTTATTTCTATTGCATTACCATTTGATTTTCAATAAATATAACAATAATAATGATAAAGAAAAAAAGAAAAAAAAAGAAAATCGCCTTCAAATGAATGCATTAAATAAAAAATGAATTGCATAATAGCCGTTGCTAAGATACGCAGACGATTACAACCGGAGAATAAATTCATGAAAAATGAAACATTAAAGCCAATATTTAAAATCGAAAAAACATTAATTTAAAAAGTTCAAATTCGAAATTCGAAAAAATCTCGATGAGGTGCCCACCTGCGGGGTCCCAGGTACCTACATGCCAAATTTGGAAGCTCTACGATCAGTAGTGTGAGCACCAGAGCGCAGACAGACACACACACACACAGACAGATACACACACAGACACTTCTCTTTATTTATATAGATGAATGATGTACTTAATGTAAAAAAATAGAAGGAAGAAAATATTCCTGAAAACTCTGATAAAACCCGAAAATATTCTGATAAAACCCTGATAACCCCCCCCCCCCCAAAAAAAAAAAAAAAAAAAAAATCAATTGAGGTAGTGAATCAACGAATGCTTTGCCAGCTTCGCTGGTCACTATATTTAAAGGGGACTAATGTGCAAGTTGTACCTGACGGGACTAATGTGCAAGTTGCACCGAACGAACAAACTATTTCTTTCAACGAAAATGCCTACTAACCCTGGACGATAGGTCTAATAAATCGTATCATATTATATATCGTATTTATCGTAATATAACTCAATACTTATTTCTCTTCCTTCTTCGACTCGTTTTAATACGCATTTTTTATATGCATGAGCAGCCCCCGAAAAACAAAAACATTAAATCATTAAATTCATTTTTTTACTTATTTTTATTTCATACTAGCAGGCTTCGCCCGCTTCGCTGGACCCTATTTTTAAATGAATCACTATAATTACTGAATTCTCAAAATTGCATTAATTTTTATCACGTGAAAAAAAAAAAAAAAAAAAAAAAAAAGCGAAACAAAATCTGATTAGGAAAAATGTCGCACCGGGTTCTCACTGCCTTCGGAAAAAATCCCCAAAATGCTCTAACTCTTATTTCTGTTAATTTCCCCCTTCGCCCCCCCCCTCCCGTCTATCCTAATAATTTTACAAATTTGAAAATATCCGCAATCGATTTGTAAATATCAAAAACCTCTATGCACCAGTTTTGAACGATCTATTTCTATTTTTATTTTTTTGCCCCACCACTTCCCCTCCCCTTCCCAATAATTTTAAAAATTCGAAAATATCCGTAATCGATTTTTAAGTATCGAAAACCTCTATGTACCAATTTTGAATGATCTAACTCTATTTTATTTTTATTTTTTTTTGCCCCTCCGCCCCCCCTCCCGTTCTTCCTAATAACGTTACACTTTCGAAAATATCCCCATTCGACTTGCAGGCCTCTAAAACCAATCTGTACCAATTTTGAACGGCCTAACTGCATTTCTATTTTTTTTATGCCCATAGCCCCCCCCCTTACCGCCCCTCCTAATAATTTTACAAATTCAGAAATATCCGCATTCGATTTTAAGTATCGAAAACCATTTGTGTACCAATTTTGAACGATCTAACTCTATTTTTATTTTTTGCCCCCCCCCATCCCCTCCCCCCTTCTCGCCCCTCCTAATAACTTTACACTTTCGAAAATATCCCCATTCGACTTGCAGGCCTTTAAAACCTATCTGTACCAATTTTGAATGTCCTAACTGTATTTCTATTTGTTTTTGCCCATAGCCCTCCCTTACCGCTCCCCCCCCCCCTTCCCGCACTTCCTAATAATTTTACAAATTCGAAAATATCCGCAATCGATTTGTAAGTATCGAAAACCTCTATATACCAAATTTGAACGATCTAACTCTATTTTTATTTTTTGCCCCCCCCCCCTCTCCCCTCCCCCTTCTCTCCCCTCCTAATAACTTTACACTTTCGAAAATATCCCCATTCGACTTGCAGGCTATTGAAACCTATCTGTACCAATTTTGAAAGTCCTAACTGTATTTCTAATTGTTTTTTTTTACAGGGACACAAAGAAAAATTCTTTATCATTATGATCTATGGGCTCAAATTTTTAAAAGTGCGATAGCATCTAAACGCCTTATTCAATTGAGCTGAAAATTTATATGAATATTATAAATCACTGTTGTACTAACTATAAGCATTTTGGTGAATCTAGCATTTATAGGTTTTTACAGGGACACAGCGAAAAATTCTTTATCATTATGATATATGGACTCGAAGTTCAGTAGCGTTCAATAAAACATCATGTAATATATGGAGAAAAATACTCACTCTATTATGGGTTTCTTTCTTTTATTTGTTTAACAACTCCCCTTTCTTTACTTTATCTAGAAAACTGTTAAATACTCAATGTTCGGAAAGTCGAGTGGAGTCACTCCAGATTTTTTTTTTTTTTTTTTAAGCGAAAGCGCAAATTTTCTCTTAGGACGGTTCATAGAGGATATTACTTTTCGGCACAGGCAGCGAAATCCGCTTCTCAATCTTATAAAAGAGGTATTGTCATATAGAACTCAACTTTTTTTTTTTTTTTTTTTTTTTTTAAACGATCCGGGGCACTGATGCCACTTGGAGGCTCTCCCCCTGTTCTACAAAACAGGGCCGGATTATGGCACGGGCAAATGGGGCACTGGCTCAGGGCCTTCAAATTTAGGGGGCCTCATCTGCAAAAGCTGTAAGGTAGTACAAATTTTTACATAATATATGTCGTATAAATAAAAACTGACAAACTCTTTCTGTGTTACACTAAAGAGCTTAATTTTCTTTTTTAATTTTGTCCCTAATATCCTAACTAAGAAAACATTTATATAGGCTGACCTTTAGTTTTTCAGTTGTTTTAAAACATAAAATTAATGATTTTGTTATAGGTATAGGCTGATAAAAACTGGAAAAATAGAAGTAATAACATGGGGAGAAATTTAAAACATGCATTACACAACTTAAATTGCTGCAAATGGTGGGAAAAAAAAAAAAAAAAAAAGCTCAGATACTTTTTTTCCCCCTTCAGAATGAGCTTGTTTTATAGGACTTTGTAAGAACTTAACATTTATAAATTTTTCATCCTTTCTTTCTTTTTTTTTTTTTTTTTTTTTTTTAATCTCAGCCGAGTGACCCTCTTTAACACCCCTTTTTAATTTTTTTCCTAAATTACCGGTATTTATAATTTAAACACTTAAAATAGCATTTATTTTCGAATTGCATCTTAATGTTCCTTATTCATCGTGTTAAAATGTTGCAAATATGTTTAAAACATTTTGGTAACACTTTCACGGAGACTGTTTGCTTATGATTCAATTATGACAATGATGTCAATTTTTGTGAAATGCATAATTTTTTAACTTTTTATAGTTTTTTAATATTCACGTTTAATTAAATGTATTTATTTTTATGTTAAAAAAAAAATGAACTCGTATTTTTTTTTTTTTTTTTTTTTTTTTTTTGCAACAATTAAATTATAACTAGTATTTTAATGGCTATAATAACGCTATTAGGATGTTATTATTTTCATATTTTAATTAATCATAAGAAAATTAATAATAAAAAATTCGAAAAGCGGACTTCGATCACTGAGCAATCCTGAAAGTTTCAAATTTCTAGCTAGTCGGGAAGTTAATTAAAAATCGATTGCAAGATTTGTACAAGATATACATATGGAGAGTGTGAACTAATAGTAGGAATTGAAGAAAAAAAAAGTATTTTTATTTAATTAATTAATATTAAATTAATATTAAAGAATTAATAGAAAAATGAATATTAAATAAAAGCGAGAAATTAATATTAAATAAAAGCCTTCAATAGATTCCTTTTACACAATCGCAACGACTGTATTTTGATAATGTTGGAGGGAAAAAAAGTTTTGAATTTAAAAATGTGAAAAGTTAACCAGGTACATTTTTCTCGTTTTTTAGCTGTAAAGTGAAATATATAATATATATATGATAGATATCTTAATAAAATTTAACCTTAATATTTTAGCATTTAATAGATACATGTCAATACCAACACAACAAAAATAAAACTGATTGTAACACAATGCTTATATATATATGTGTGTGTGTGTGTGTAAATTAATAAGTTTTTAGTAAATGAGTACTAATTCAATAATGTGAATTTTCGGAATGTGGAAACTTAATAATACGTTAGGTAATAAGTAATTTTACAAACAAATTTTCCCATTGAGTTACATGGGATTTAGTGACCGGAGACTGGGAAATTTTAAGGAAGGAGAGAGGAACATTTAGGAACACGCACACTGGCACACCATTTTCCATAATGACAATATCTTATACATGAAGCTCCTCTAGCTTCATGATCTTTTAGAAGCACCTTACCTGTTGCCGTCAGGTTCTGCTTACAAAGATGTTAGACTGATGGAAAGTGCCGGTTTCGAATTGCACACTAATTAGCCGTTTGGTATCTGCTCTTTTTTATTAAACTCGTATGAATACTCAATCTTATGCAGCGTTTAGATGCTATCGTGTTTACTCTCACAGCTATACATACACATACGTCACCGTGAAAATAACAAAAACTAATTTAGGATATTTCAAAACATATAGATTTAGAAAAGTATTATAATCGATTTTTTTTATGATTATAATATTTCTTTACATAGTAGTATTTATAATTGTTTTAAAGTAATGTAAAACATTTAATTTTTCGCGTGTTGAAAAAAGAAAAGAAAGAAAGAAAATACTATTTAGCATTCGATACAATATCTTGTTTCTTTTACATACGGTTGCACTAATCGTCTTGGCAGAAAAGTAAATGTCGCCAAAGGGCGATGTTCGCCGAAGCGTAGTTTCTACACATTCCACCGTAGTTCGTCGTGTCACAGGTAAGAAAAGAAAACAAGAACAAAAAAGTGAAAAGGCTGAGAATGGAAAAATCAAAAACTACATCCTTCCGCTGATAAGTGAAAACAATGTGAAGGGTGACAGAGAGAAATAATTCGCTTGGATGTTGGTGCTAGTCTATCCAAAAGAGTCCGCAGATGTAGTGACAGATTTATTGAATGTGTCCACCAGGATTTAGGATTTATTATTCTGTTGTGGGACGGAATGCTATGGATCATGTATAGTTTGTGTGCCTGCCTCAAAGGTTGGATTATTCCCGGAGATAGTAATGATTCTACGCAAAGTGAAGAAGAGATGCCGGTAAGTGATTGACATATCAAAAAGATATATGATATATATATGTCTTTTTTAAACAAATATGCAAGATGGACCAGCATTTAAATAAAATATCCTAATACATTCGTAATGTATATTATCGAATAACATAATATAGACACGCAACATTAAAAACAAATTTATATATATATTTAAATAACAGTTCAATAGTAAAACTAATAAATATTTCTGTTGTTTAAAAAAATATATATATTAAACATGTATCGATATTTGAAAGTCTTTTTAAAAATATTGCTCTTGAAATTCCCTTCAAAGTTTTTGAATAAAAATATTATGGACGTAAATACATCTTTTATTTAAGTATATTTAACTTTCATTGTTAAAGCTTTATGAATAAATGAAAATTTAAAACTGCGTAAAAACTTTTTACATAAAATTCTTACCGTGCACATTAGCAGCGAGTAAAAATTTATAAATTTTATTAAAATAATAATAAAGTAAAAAAGAATGAATGAATGAATAAAATAAAACTGACAATGTGTTGAATTGGAATTTAACCTCTTTAAAGTTGAGGAATTATAAATGAAATTCAGTTTAGAGAAAAATGTGTTCAATTTAAAATTATTGTATGATTTTTATTGGAGTCTCGATTATATAACATTATGTTCCGAACTGTATTCAAGCATAATAGTTAAGATTATAATAAAATAATTATATTCCTATCTATTATGTCTGAATATGTTGCATAATTATCTGAATAGATAATTATGCAACTTCTGTATCATATTCTAATTTCAAATAAAAATGCATTTGCATATTTTAATTTAGTTCATAACCGTGCCCGTTGAATAAAATAACAGCAACAATAACAACAATAGTAATAACAATAACAATAATAATGTAGTTGGCGAGTGTTCCATATTGAGAATATCGACATATTTTAATAGATATTTTTATCTTATTTAATTATAGATAACTGGTACAAAAATTTATAAAAATTTCTATGAAAAAATATCCAGTATCCGATATACGGAATGGGATCCGAACATAATATCGCGGGACAAAATCTCAACTAAAAAAATGATATGATCTGTTTTACATGTGATCTCTGACGGGGGCCATAGAGCCTTATAAATATAAATGCATATATCATAGAGTGGAATTTCATTATATTTTATCTATATTTAATTTTAAGTTATTTCGTCATTTGCTTTTCAACATTCAAAATACATTTTAAAAATATTGTGCATCACTGCTGACATCAAAACTGAACACTTTTCACAAACTTAAATTAAAAATTATAAAATTAATAAGCAGGATTGAATTCATTGTGACTAATCTTGACAAAAGTTATTAAACAGTCTTTAAACTTTTTTAAGCAAAATTCATAACGATTTTTGTGATGGGTTTTTCTGTATGTCAGACTCTGACCAGGGTTTCGGATCCGCCCACAAATCCAAAAAAACCCGGGCAGATTTTTTTGGGTTTACCCACTCAATAAAAAAACCCGTCTGAGAGTGGGTTTTACTGAGGGCTTTTTTTTTTTTTTTTTTTATGTAATAAAATTTTTCACTTTTTAAAAAATAAATTATTTTTTTACTTGACATTATTATACAGCAAAGCACCATTTATACGTCTCTCGTTTATACGTCTTTTACATTTATATGCCCTTTTAGTGAAGTCCCGATTCACTCCTATTCATTTTAATGCAAAAATTCTTCGTTTGTACGCCGCTAATATCGGTTATACGTCTTTTCCACTTTACTAAAATTTGAAAAAATTCTCAACCTCTCATTATTTTCCATTCCATTCTAAATAAGACAGATTTTTCCTAGAAAGCATCTTAAATGGAGGAACACAGGAAAGATAGAAGAATACTGATCAAAGAATCAATTGAATTCACAGAAGAATTTTTAATACTCATAGGCAAGCAGCAAATCACAAGAATATTAACGATCTTTAATGTTATTAAATAACTTATCTGTGTGGACATAAGTCGTATGCTTATTATTAAAGATACGCAATATATATAATTAATATTCAAAATGTGTTCATATAATTCTTAAGAAATGTAATATAATACTCAGTATATGATACATGTAATTAGTACCCAGTCATACATTAACAGTATGTTTTTTCTCACTTTTTATAATAAATCTTTTTTTTTTTTTTTAAATTAATTATTGTCATAAAAAATATAGTATACATTTACTAACTTAAGAAACTTTATTAATTAGCATTTTCATATAAATTTTGCTGTAGTGTCATTAAATTTGTAGTAATCAAAGTGTTATTATTAAAATTTCGATTATACATCATTTCATTTATACTTCCTTTTATGTCATTCCCTTGAACGACATATAAACGGTGCTTTACTGTATATAATAAATGTATTATATTGTAATATAATAATTATATGTGTAATTATTATAATATATATATAATTATTATGTATATATCTACATAACGTAATATATCATATTAGTGATATATATATATATATATATATATATATATATATACCAATTTGAAATTATATAATTATTTTTAAACTTTGTTAGAAAAATTTCTTTCATTTCAACCATCTATCTACAATATCTCTTTTGAACGGAGCAGTTTAAAAAAAAAAAAAAATCTGGAGTGACTCCACTCGACTTTCCGAACATTGAGTAACTAACAGTTTTGTAGATAAAATAAAGAAAGAGGAATTGCTAAACAAACAAAAGAGAGAAAACCATAATAGAGTGTTTTTTTCTCCATATATCACACGAGGTTTTATTAAACGCTACTGAACTTTGAGCCCTTAGATCATAATGATAAAGAATTTTTCGTTTTGTCCCTGTAAAAATCTATAGATGCTAGATTCACCAAAATGCTTATAGTTAGTGCAACAGTGATTTATAATATTCATACAAATTTTCAGCTCAATTGAATAAGGCGTTTTGATGCTATCGCACTTTTAAAAATTTGGTCTCATAGGCCATAATGATAAAGAATTTTTCTTTGTGTCCCTGTAAAAAAACTGTAGTGCTAGATTCACCAAAATCTATACAGTTGGTGCAAATGCGACCTATAACATGTGTACAATTTTTTTGCTCAGATTAATAAGGCGTTTAGACGCTATCACACTTTTAAAAATTTGGCCCCATTGGCCTTAATGATAAAGAATTTTTCTTTGTGTCCCTGTAAAAAAACTATAAGTGCTAGATTCTCCAAAATCTACACAGATTGAGTATCGGTGACCTATAATATGGGTATAAAATTTTTGCTCAATTGAATAAGGCGTTTAGATGCTATCGCACTTTTAAGATTTTGGTCCCATAGGCCATAATGATAAAGAATTTTTCTTTGTGTCCCTGTAAAAAAACTATAAGTGCTAGATTCACCAAAATCTATAGGGTTCGTACTATGGTGACTTACAATATACGTACCAACTTTCAGGTTAATCGAACAAAGCCTTTAGACGCTAGCGTGTTCACAAACATACACACATACACACACACATACATACATCATCGTAAAAATAGTGAAAACGGACTCAGGGGACCTCAAAACGTATAGAAACATCAAAATCTCGAATTCGGATTTTTGACATGATTACAATACTTTCCTCACTATAGTGTTCGGAAAGTAAAAATAGCAGAAAAAATGAACAAAATTGCAAGCCATTTTTGTATTTGTAAGTGATGATTTTTTTTTTTTTTTAAGTAATACTTTGCCTAAAATTCTAAGGATTTAACAATAAATATTAAACAAAACTAACAAATATAATATATTGACCTTTTAAGGTTCAAAACAGGCAAAAAATGGGGTTCTTCTGTTGCTCCTCGAAAACTTCAATTCATTAAAACAGTCTTTTTAAAAGTTTTAGTTGTATAAAAATGATCTTTAAAAAAATTTTCCATGTTTCTGGTATTATTTTTCATGTTTACCTATAACTTGGTTCGATGAAACACTATTAACTTGATAATAAACATTTATATTGAACGACTGATAAAATAAAAAGTGTTACATAATTATTATTATTTATTTTATTTTATTTCTTACAAAAATAAAAAAATATTTCACAAAAATGGCCCCAAAAATTAAAACCTATATTGATTCCTGACATGTAAGTGTAAAATGTAGGCAGTGATAATTTTGTTTTGTAATTCCTTTATTATTTATGTTTTCATGTGAATAAAATATGTCAGTTATCAATATTAACAAAAATTTAAAAAATATTTGCACACTTTTTTTATTTTAACCATATAAAAATGCATAATTATTTGTAATATGAAAATCGTACAAAATATTTTCTTTTGTTACTAGTTTTAATTTTACACAAAATAACTCAATAATAAAAAAAATTAATTAAATTCAAAATTCTGATAAAATACTGAATAGAATGAAATAAGAATTCATTTTACAGTTTAAGCTAAACTAAATATTAAGAATATGAAGGTCATTTAATTTTTAATTATAATTAATTACTATTATTTTGGAAAAGTTTTCTTTTAATGTAAAACTGTTCTCTTTTGAAATAAACTTCAAATTCAAACACAATAGTGTTATTCTACGTTTAATATAAAAAACCCAGTTGAACCCATTAAAACCCACCCGGGTTGGGCTTAAAAAAAAACTGGGTTTTTTAAAATCCTGGTTCTGACTAAGGTAAATATGCATATGTTGTCATGAAGTTTTATATAATATTACTAATAATTATCAACTCATTCAAATAAAGTGTTGTGTCATTTAATTTGTATCAAACACAATCATCACTCGCATTGTTTTGCTTTCCATTCATAGTAGGCGATATTTTGTCCTCAACCCTTACTCGGTGACTATGAAATAATAATAATAAATTGTTTATTTTGGAATTATATTATTCTGTTTTTAAGAAAATTTGTAACAATAAATGACACTAGAATTTTTAATTCGCGAAATTTAATTAAAAAAAAACAAAAAAAAAACAGTAATTTAAGATTATTTGTAAATATAAAAAATATATTAAAATAAACCAAAACTTTTTATTTTCTTTAAGAATTCTATCAATTAAAAAAATTTTAGAAGTCCCAAATTTTCTTCAAATGCAATTCCAGCTAAAAATATGAAATATTTTAAATACAAACTACACTACAAAATGTTTGGATGTATACTAATAAAAGAAAGCGCCTGTCTGTTTGCGACTTATGGAAGATTTACACGTAAATCTTCGAAATGTTTTAAATAAGTTAATGAAATATTGAAAAAAATTTTAATTAATAAAGGAATGCGTGTAGTTTTGCAACGTACCTTTAGATTTTTGATATTCCTATTAGATTTCATACAAATTTTATGTTTTATGCGATTTTTTGCATTTTCCTTGGACATTTTTCTTTTGATTAGTAATTTCAAGCTGATGCCATTAAAAATAAAATGCTTACAGCTTTTAATTTTAACATAAAAAGAAACATTTAGTTTCACGTGAATAAAATAATAATAAATAAACTTGTATTATCAAAATTTTCTGGTAGAATTGACGTCATATATAGTTTTAAAAATTTTAAATATATTTGAGAATTGTAATTTAAAAAAAAAAAAAAAATGAAAAATACATCTTTTCTATTTTGAATATTTTATTGTGATTTATTTATTTAAATATTAATTTCGATTAAACAAATAGTCTGATATTTTTACTTTCTTCTATATTCAATAGAAGAAAGTATTGGATTCGTAAAAATTTTCGACCTCGGGTTTTTGATGGATTTACACGTTTTGAGAGCTGTAGAACACGATTTGACCATTTTTAGAAAATATCTGTCTGTCTGTCTGTGTGTGTATGTGACAAAATTTTGTGGCAACTGTACCTCAGGAACTACTGCACAGAATTTCATACAAATTGATATGTAGTTGCACCTTGACATAAATTAGTGTCTATCAACTTTTGGTAAAAATTGTCTTACAGGTTGCGTTGCCATCCCGCTTTTTCTAAATTTTTAACATGGTGATATAGGGCAAAAATTTGTATAAATGTGCATAAAGAGAATTATTTTTTAGTAATCATTATGAAATTTACAAGAATTATTTATAATAGAGATAGTCAACTGGGAAAAAAAATTTGCATGTGTAGGAGCCTCGTGAACCCCCCTGGGGGTGAAGTCCCCCCTCGAAGGGAGTAAATTTTCAAGATGGGTATCTTTCGAAAGGTCTCGTCAGTACCTTTAAAATGAATGGTTGAACTATAAATCTGTGATAATTTAAAACAAAGTTATCGATTTTTTTTTTACTTTTTACGAAAAAAAACTTAGAATTTTTTTTTTTTTTTTTAAACGAAATTTAACAAAACTTGGTATTTAGTTGGCTCCTGACATAAACTGGTGCTGATTAGATTTGGGAATCAATCGCACAACAGGAAGCGCTGTGATCGTATTTCTTCTAAATTTTTAACATGGTAGTATAGGACAAAATTTCGTATAAATGTACATAATGAGAGTTATTCTTAACCTGTGATTATAAAATTAGTATGAATTATTGCTAATAGTAGTAGTTAATTAGGAAAAAAATTGTGCATGTGGGGGCATCGCTTCCCCCCCCCTGGGGGGAAGTACCCTCTGGGGTGGGGTAAATTTTCAAGATGGGTATCTTTCGAAAGGTCTCGTCAATACCTTTAAAACGAATGGTTGAACTATAAATATGTGGTAATTTAAAACAAAGTTATCGATTTTTTTTACTTTTAACGAAAAAAAAAAAAAAAAAAACTTGGAATTTTTTTTTTTTTTTTTTTTTTTTTTTTTTAAATATTGTTACTGAGTGAATTTGTATAGGAAAATATAGAAGAAAGTCTCGTGGTGGCCACAACATACTAGTTTTCCCCTGATTTTATCGTCTGCAAACTAATGAGAACGAATATTTAGTTTATTTTAAATTAATCGTGTTTCTTGGTTTCTAATCAATGAAATGGAATTCAAATAACTAAATGTTATTTACATTTCATTAATAGCTGTATATAACGGTATTTGAGCATTTCTTTCGATTTATTGAAAAAAGTCACCAAAAGAAATATATTTATTTCAACATTCTTTATATATATATATATATATAATTTTTAATTAATTAATTATAAATGTATACTTTTTTTTTTTTTTTTTTTTCAAAGATTGAGGAATATCTTAATAATTATTATTATTTGTCTGTGACTGTGGTGTGTAATGGTAACAGGGAATTTATTAATTTTTGCGCTAAAATTATTTTTTCCCCTCTTAAAATATGTTAAAACACATCGATAGCCTTAGCAAGTTTTTATTATTATTATTATTATTATTAAAATGTACTGTTGTTTATTGGTAACGTCAATGTGAGTATTACGGATTACTTGCAAATGGTCGCAGCCAATATTCTTTAGAGCGTATTCACCATAAGTACAGATAGAAAAATTAAAAAAAAAAAAAAAGGCCAAAAATTAGAAAATCTTCTCTTTTTCCATCCAATAAAAGGAGAATTTCAAATAATGAAATCGTCTGCATTCTTCATAGAAAATAATTTTGATAAGAAATAGTTTTTACAAATAACATATACTGCGTAAATTTGTATAGAATATATAAAAGAAAGTTTCGTAGTGGCCACAACATGCTAATTTTAATTGTCTTTTGTTTCAAATGTAAAATATTGATAATTTTTATAAAATGTAAAATCACTGAAAAGTGAACATTGTGATGTAATAGGAAATAAGATATATGACATCATAGTCGCCACAGGGAAAAATGAATTGCTGTTAATGTGCAAATAGTAGTATACTAATGCTGATTCTGCTGCTAATAAATAAATAATGAGCAGAAGATATTCTGTGCATGAAATATTTTATTGAAAAAGCATTCTGATAATAAAAAATAGGCCTCTCGTTCAAAATTATATTCCTTTTAGGTTTAAATTTTAGCGTATGAACTGCTCGAAAGAAGAAATTTTGAAATAATTTGATCTTTAGATATTATTTTATTTACTTTAAGTAATGCATAAGAATTTATATAAATTGAAATTTTTTACTTTTGCAATGGTTTTGTATTTAATTTGTAGTAGCACAATCTTATAAGCTCCTTTATGAAGTCTTCTATTAAATTTTTCTATAGTTTTATTTATTTTGTTTTTACAATGTGTCACTCATCTGCTTTACTTTTGTATTTATCTCAAAGTACAGCGACCGCTTTTCTTTCAGACTTAATAAGGCTGATAAACAGTTTAAAGAATGAGATCTATTGTATAAAAAACGCACCCACGCTGTGTTCATTCCATATTATTTTTCTCGTCATAAAAATATTTTATCTATTTTATGTGTCATCGCTGATTATCTTTTTAATTACCATTCTCGTAAACCGTTAATTTACGATTTTCAAGCTTGATAAGTTTTGAAAAATGATGTGTTTTGACAACTAATTTCTTTTTCCCTGATAAAGTATCATATATACGTTTCTAATATTTGAGTTCACCAAGCTAAAAGTCTTATTGGAATGCTTCTATCTTTATCTTTAAAGAATAGGGTATAATATAGACATTTTATTAATGTGCCAACTTAGCTACCAACACGGAAAAATAAAATAAAATAAATAAATAAATAAAAAACTATATTAAGAATGAAGATTATTTATTTATTATTATTAATTATAATTCTTAGTGAACTTAGTTTCCCTTTAGATTAAAATTATTCTCTTTTGAAAGAAAACTCAAACCCAATAGTGTTATTTTAGGTAAAATAAATTAATAAATGAAATAAAAATTAACGCCACACTCCCCAAAATAAGTAAATATATAAATCTTTTATTTATTTTTAATAAAAGTGATAATGAAATCTTATATGATACAAAATTAATAAATATGGTCTTATAATTACGTCTCAAAATGTTAAAATACGTGAATAACCGATATTTTGTGCAGTTGTTCTAATTCAAACTCATAGTTTACTGTCAATTTTATTAAATTACTTTTATTTTTAAATGGATTGTTTTTATTGGAGTTCAAAAGAAGCAAAAACATACCATTTTACACTTTCGAAGAAAAATGTTTTCCTTTTCACCAGAAAATATTTTTCGACAGTCATGAAACGCAACTTTTTGGTAGGAATGAAAGAGGTATCATTTTTTAAAATAAAATGTTTAGTTCTTAGGCACCTTAAAAAGGAAAAATAAATAAATAAAATGAAAAATAAAATAAATAAATAATGTCCTTAAATGTTTTTATTTATTTATTTATTTTAAGTAAGAAAGAAAGAAAGAAAAGGAAGAAAGAATATAAGACTGTATTTCATAAAGTCTTTAAATATATTTAAAAATTTTTATTACTTCCATTACCCGACTACCGTGGGTATAAGAGTGTTGTATTTGGTTAAAAATTTCGATATGGAGTTTTCCCCTGATTTACATGTTTTGAGGTCTCCTGAATTCAAAAAGTGGTTTTAGGCAATTCGTCATTGTGTATTTATGTGTGTGGTGAATATTCCGACTGTCATATCTCCTAAACTAGCAAAGATAGAACGACGAAATTGCAGAATTGAGACAAGTGTGGTGTACAGATAATTTTTCCAACTTTTGATGAAAATTGGAAGCCGGAAGTGGAACCATAAGTCCATGTCTCAGAAACGACTTAAACGGTTTTCTTCAAAGTTGCTATATAAAGACCCTATTAAATGTCCTTTCTTACAAATCAAATGGTTAGTTTAGGAAAATTGATAGGCTTCCTGTATAAGTAAGTCAATTTGAAGTCTCGCAAGTGCGTTTCTTTAAAAATGGTTGCACGGAACTTTTTCACACTGCCTCATTTTAGATATCCTGTTGTTTTCCGGTCAATAGATGAATTTGCCAAGTATTGGTGAAAATCGGAAGTGGGGCTAAAAGGTCACTATCTCAAAAACAGCTGTAACGATTTTCTTGAAAATTGCCTTTTCGATATCCCTTCACCTTATTATTTGGTTATTATAGAAAAATTGACAATCATCGTGATTTGGTCGGTCAGTTATAGATTTCAGAAATTGGTATTTCAAGAAACGGCTCTGCTTTTTTTTTTTTTTTTTTTTTTTTTTTTTTTAACTCACTATGTGAGCTCTTTTTTCTATGTCTTTACACATGTATCAGTTTTCTCTTACAGAAAAATTGTTAGGTGATTTGTTAGGTCAGTTTTATGTCTTCTGACTTCTGACCTCATTATCCCCAAAAAGTGCATTTTATACATGTAGTAGTAAATAATGGAACACATGTGATTGTTACACATTAGAACATTTTTAATGCAGAGAGAAAAACAGATTTCTTAATCCCTTAAAATACTTTTTTTTTTTTTTTTAAGGGGGAAAAAGATTTTATAAAGTCCTTAAATGTTTACTTTTTAGGAGGATAAAGAAAAGCTTTAAAAATATTTATATTTGCTTCATTGTTATTGCTTATTTTATTTCAATTCCTACTATTAGTTCACACTCTCCCTATATATATCTTGTACAGATCTTGCAATCGATTTTTAACTAACTTCGCGACTAGCTAGAAATTTCAAACTTTCAGGATTGCTCAGAACCCGGTAACAAAACAATACTTCGAAGTCCGATTTTCAAATTTTTGATTAGTTTTCTTATAATTGAATAAAATGTGAAACTAATTACATCCTAATAGCGTTAAAATAGCCATTAAAATATTAGCTATAATTTAATTGTTGCCCCCCCCCCCAAAAAAAAAAAAAAAAAAAAAAACGAGTTCATTTTCTTTTGACATAAAAATAAATACATTTAATTAAACGTGAACATAAAAAAAAAAAAAAAAAAAGTTAAATTATGCATCTCACAAAAATTGACGTCATTATCACTTTAAAAATTTTATGCACATTGATAAGAGCTCTATGATTCATCAGAAAGTTTAAAACATGGTATATAAAAGTTGTTTTTTTTAAATCTTATAATTATTTTTCTTTCATTTTGCATGCGCGCTTCTTATTTCCTAATTCAAAATTATTTAAAAAAAAAATTTCGATAGTGTTTGTAAGTAGGAATTGACTTAAAAAAAATTTCTTTTATAGTACTTGTTTTTATATAAAAGATACAGTAAAATACAATTTTTTTAAAAGTTTTCTGATAATACTTCATATTCAACACTTTCTAACCGTATTGTATTCATCGAAAATACACTGGCCTCCAAAAATTAAGGTTACAACCTTTTTTCTCTTTTTCTTCTTTTGCGCATAATTTTCAAAGAAATGAACATGTAAATGTAAAATTTAGGTGGCATATTCATTATCAAATCATTAATCAATTTTATGTAACTTTAACATAAGTCATAATTTTTAAACTGATAGAACCTCAATTTTCTCAAAAGTAAGCATTGGAAGAAATGAAAAATTTAAACAATTTTAGCAAAGAAGACTAAATGAGAAAGAATGTCAAAAGTGCATTGCAGTTATGTGAAGATACGCATGCATCCAAATGTTTCATTAAAACCAGATTTTTCTTCCTGTATTCACTTTTCTGTTTTTTTTTTTTCCTTTTTCTTCTTTTTTTTCGTATATGAATAAGTTTATAAAAAGTACACATACAAATATGAAAATTGGATGAGATATTCTTTTTGAAGTTATTTATTGACATTATCATTATTTTGACGATGTTCAAAGTTTAATAATTCATAATTATATTTTTCTAAAAAGTCTTTTATGATGGTAGAAAAAGAAAAGTGAATACAGGAAGAAAAAATCCAATTTTAATATAACATTTGGAGCATGTTCAATTTAGTTGCATTTTCTATCTGTAATGCGCTTTTGACATGCTTTCTCATTTAATTTTCTTTGCTTCAAGTGCTTAAGATTATCATTTCTCACCATGCGTACTTTTGAAAATTGAAGTTGCATCAGTTTAAAAATTATTACTTATGTTAAAGTTATATAAATTTCGATTAATGATTTGATAATGAATATGCCATCCAAATTTTATATTCCTGTGTTCATTTGTTCCAAAATTATGCGCAAAAGAAGAAAACGAGAAAAAAGGTTGTACTTTAACTTTTGGAGGGCAGTGTATAATAAAAATAAAAGAAATGAAAATAGCATTCGGTTGCAACTATAAAGAGGAGGGGGGAGGGGAATCGAAATTCAATAACACGACATTTTTCTTCAGAGTTGCGTTCATTTAGTCATTAGCGAATGCTTGAAATTTGCTAACAATTTCATTGAAATGAAACTTTAAAACGAATTAAAGCATTTCCCATTTTTATGTAAGTGGGGGTACATCTTGAATTGCATCCGATTGCTTCTTTATAGCATTTGGTCGTGAAAAATTCAGACACGATTTTCTTAAAAATCTTCTGATTTTAAATAAAATACAAAAGGCTTTACGATTTTATATGGGAAAAGGAAGGCAATTTTTAAGCCTTTCCAAGGAAAAAAGGAATATGTTTAAAACTATGTTGGAAATCAGAAATCTTTTTTAAAGCATTACGTCGATGGTATGTTTAATATAGTATAGTACAGTGCCTGTACAGCAATTTGTAACAGTAGCGATAAAGTTTTTTTTTTTTTTTTTTTTTTAATGTGTGTTTGTGTGTGTATGTTCACTGCTGATAAAAGGCTGCTGTGAGTGGAAAAACTTGTTTGAATGCTGAAATTTAATGCAAGTTTTTGTCATTCAAGTGCAAAACTTTTTCCAAAAATTAATTTATCAGTGAATCTATTAAGAAATAATCAGATATTTTTAGAGAATAATGTTTCACTAAAATAATATAAGATCTAGAGGGAGGGTATTAAAAATCAGTTACCATGAGCATTTAAAATTTTTATAACTTTGAATCTTATTGTACTAAATTTAAATACTTTTCCAGCAATTTTAATAATATTTAATAATGTTATACATCAGTGCTTATTATGTATATTTTTATAATTCTAAAACAGTAGTTTACAAAAAGGATTTAAGACGTTCACTATTCTATTAATAATATACAAAATTTTTTTTAAATGAAATGTATTTTAAAAGCTATTTTTGTATTCACTTAAAAACTGATGGAAATAAATTTAAAATTTGATAGGTTTATATGGTTTCAACTACATAATATTTGTAGTTCAGAAGCTCTCCTGTGTTTAAAATGTACCTTGATGATAAAATCAATTAAAATTAATACCTGAAAGAATAATACAACCGAATAAATTGATTGTTTTAAAAAACATTCATCTATTCTCTAAACGTAATTTTTTTTAACTGCACGTAAATTTGCTGGCACTCTAATTGATAACCGAGAAAACTGAATAGCATTTCCAAATATGATAAAACATGTTACAGAATATCGTATGTAAATTGCTATTTTGAATTAATTTTTAATCCAAATGCCTACTTCCAGAAATGCATTTTTTTTTTCGTAAGCGCATGAAATGTACAAACTTTCTTAGTTTGACGTAAGAAAAGGTCTTAATTATAATATGACGTCTTAATTATAATAGTACGAAAATATTATTTAGTTAGATAGTTACCAGAAAAATATTACTTGTATACATGAGTAACAATTCCCATTTTTCCATACATGAAAAAGAATTTTCCAAAAAATGTATGTCAAAGCAGAACCTGGAGCTAATTTTCTTGATGCGATGTTGAAGGAGAAATTTTCATAAAAGACATTTGTGGTTAAATAATTTAGTGTATACCCTCATTAAAATAAATAAATGAATAAATAAAAAGAGTGAGAAATAAATATAACGAAAACGAAAAAAGTTATTTATTAAACATTAACTTTTTACGCGCCGCATTCAGATCCGGGTGTAAATTAAATAAGTTTTTTACATATTTTGCCTTCTAATGCTTTAGTTTAAAGAACTCTATCATTAAAATGTGTAATATATATATATATATATATATATATATATATATATATATATATAATTTAAGATTATTATATTTAATATTATTGTATTTGATATTATTAATTTAATGTTATCATATTTTAATATTATTATATTATATTTTATTTTAATAATGTAAGCTATTTTCAACATGCCAGCCCATTTTTAGAAGCATTCGCTTATTTTTTCTAAATTATGTGAATTTTTAAACTGTGGGGTAAAAGGGAAAATGGTAAAATAGGTCATTTTTATAATTATCTGTACATTTCCCCTTTTATGATTCAACTGTAATTTCTATTTCAAAGAATCAAGTCATCTTTCTGTTATATCTGATAATTTTTTCAAGTCATTATTCATGATATTTAATTTTTAAATGAATTTTTAATTCCATGTTCCATTTGTGGAACATTGGCGTGTAAAAGGTTAATGCTTGAAAATTATATGCATTTCCATTTGAAAAAAAAAAAAAAAAAAAAAAAAAAAAAATTGAAAGCGTTGATAAACAAGAATTTTTAAAGCGTTGAAAAACAGGATTTTTTCTTTTTAGAGAAATTAGATTATTTCGTTAATTGGATTGGAATAATAGAAAGTCTGATTCCTCTCTGTTTATATATCATGATAACAATAAGAATGGGAACAAAAAATAAACAAATTAATAATTCGCCAGTCAGTTTGAACTTATTTCCAAATTTTTGGTCTAAAATTGTTTTTAATGAAATTTTTTGTTATTAATTTCTCAATGCTTGCTTTTGACTTTTTTCTGTTGGTGCTCTCGTTTTATGGTCTTGTTCCCATAATAATTTAAGACAATATGTAAGGAGTTTTGGTAAGTTTATTGCGTTTTTTCATAATTAATTAAAGCTATTAATTGTTAATTGTTTTCATATCTATAATAAAATCGTCACAGGTTAATTAATTTAGTTATGAATTAATTATTATTTTTGGTTATTGTGGATTTCGGTGGCATTTAATCTTCTGTTACTCTTAATTTTACTACGTTAAACTATTTTAACACACACACACGCATATTATATATATATAGAGAGAGAGATTATATTATATGATGTGATGCATTATAACTAAATACTTTATTATACTCTAGTAATTTTTTAAAATTTAAAATACGCTGTTCAAGAAGTGCGTTAGGAATTTAATTAATTTATTTATTTTTCTGTTGTATCCTTGTAAAAGGAAAAAATATAATAAACTAAATGAAGAGTTAATTTAGAAACCGCCTAACGAATTATGGGATCGACCAGTGTAAAAATAGAGTAGCAAATAATAATAATAATAATAATAATAATAATAATAAACCGTTATATCGTTTTTGGGACTATTTAAAACTCTAGTAAAAGGACCGTTTATTAAGCATGTATTAAAAATAAGGTGGATGAGAGAGACATTACAGTAACACGCATGGGGATTGTGTTCCCCTGTAATACCTGTGACTCCTCTTTATACACTGTGGCCTTACCTGTAATTAATATGTATGCAATTGTTGCTGATTCTGCGTTTTCTCTATTTCATTTTTCATACTTAAAAAAGATTGCTTTATGAAGCCTTGAAACAGTTTGTGCTGTTTTTTTTAATCATGTTTGCGATTTCTTTCCATTCTAAACGCAAAGTGTGGGTCAATGATATTTAATGACTTAATCCACATACATATTTTCGATCTGATTAATGGCTGCTTAATAGAATTTTGTTCGGAAAAAACTTCAATACTTAATAGTCATGTTCTACTTACAGGTTGAAAGAAAAATTTTCCACACAATGAAAGCATAAATACCTGACTGAGCTTTGTCAATCAAAAATTACCGAACTCTGATCGCTATTGTTTAAGTTGAAAGTATTCAAAATTATTGTTTTTAGTTTTTCTTATGAAATTCATTTCCATCGCATAGGAAGTTGTGATTTCTATAATGTTGAAGGTCGATTTAAATTTTTATCATAAAAAAAGATGATTGTCATGGAGAAATTTGCTAATAAAGTAAAAAAAAAAAAAAAAATTAAATGAATGAATTGCATGAGATTCAATTATAATTTTTTTTATAAAATGTAAGTTAATTTAAATGTTTGAAGGTATGACGGATAAAATATATTAGAAGGAAATTTTAAATGTAAAATTGTTTATTAGTATATAAAATTAAGTTTTCCTTGAAGGCAATAAAATAAATAAATAAGTCCTTGAAGGTGAGACAGATCTCTACCACAGTTTGGGGAGGGGGGGGGGAGGAATTAAGGCCGATCGACAGCACTAGGGTCGCAGGCCTTAGGGGGAGTGCCCTCCGTGGGGGTCTTTCTAAGGGGTCCTGGCCCGTATTTACGCATTTCGGAGAAAACTACGTAAAACTCCGAACGGCTGGGCCGACGAGCGCGACCTGGGATCGAACCTGGCACCTCAAGTCTACCAGCTTTGAGCGCAGAACCGCTCAGCCGCTGGTGGGCCGGAGGGGAGGGGGTAATAAAAAAAAGTGAAAAAAATCCTGCATGAAAAAAATACCATACAATTAGAAATATTAGGAAGGAAAAAAAGAGAAAAAAAAAAAGTAGAAAGAAAGGAAGGGGGGGGGGGGGAATTGACACTAGTCGAAAGAGGCACGAAAAAGAGTTAAGGTAAATGTGTAGGTAAATTTAATTTTTCAAAGTTTAAAATTTACTCATGTTTATCCGTTTGTTTATTTTACAACTTATTCTTCTCGAACCATCTTTAAAATAGCCCATTCACAAAAAAAAAAAAAAAAGATTCAAACATTAATCATAATTTTTCACTAAAATGACTCGAACCAATAAGGAAGTTTGATATGTTGTTATGATAAATAGTTCTGTTACGTACATTCAGAATAGTTTAATTTAAAATATATTTTTATAAGAATGCATGAAAAATTTGATAACATTATTACTATAATACTGCTTTTGGTTCGATCTTCAGGTGCAAATATTATCAATCGCATGTCCTTTTGTCTACAGGGTGATCGTAATTAACTTGGATCTTGAAAATAATAATAATAATAATAATAATAATAATAAATAAATTGGGGGCGCATTACATCGAAATGCAGACTACAAATTCCAAAACAAACATCATTATTTATTACAAACTTATTTGTTACAAACTGTTTAAAGCATATTGTTCAATGTGAGTTCCATCATTAAGTTGTAAAATGTAAAGCCAATGAATAGTGTGTTCTAGAGGTCTGCACGGGCCGGGCTTATGGCCTGAGCCCGGCCCGGCCCTCGGGCCGTGTTCGGGCCGAATTTTTCAATCTGTTCTCGGGCCGAGCCCAGGCTTAACATTTTTTTGCAAGCTCGGGCCTGGCCGAGCTTGGGCTCAATTTTTTTGTGTATGCTTGGGTCGGGCCGGGCCTGAATGAAATTTTTCCGGGCCGTGTCGGCTCGAATTTTTTCTGGTTTCATCGTTAATCAATGAAAAAGAAAAATGATAAAATATTTCGTCAGTCATTTATTTCGCATGATTTTACAGGCTGGTGTAGGACATAAAATTTTATTTTGTTAAAAAATGTCTGTAACTTCAATTTAATTGATTATCAGTCTGTCTGTTCGCGATCTGATTTTTCGCGAATATTTTTAGCATGTCTCGAAATTAATATATTTTATTTCATATAGTATTTAAATGGTTTCCTATTCAAAATAGTATGCATGTCACTACTAGTTTGCGCACATGTTCAAACAAAAGAAATTAGACACGTTACTGTGTGTAAGGCTTTGTACCCTATGGTCTGTAGAGTTTAGGTGGTATGAAGGCTATAAAAATCTTGCCGCTGTAACTTTTTCTCTAAACTCCTTTTTCTTTTTTCCAGTGCACTGAAAGAAAATAGCATATTTTTTAGCATGTACAAAAGCCACTTTTTTATAGAATATGATTGAATTGCCATTAAAATTTTTACAGGATCAGATGAAAGATTCGTGTACATTACGGTACATAAGAGGAAATGGTTGGACGTGCATTTTTAGTAGTAATAACCATTTTAAGTACAGTCCTATATTGTTTGATGAGTGCTAATATTTTCGATTTGACTTTCTGTCTGTCTTTGAGCCTTCTGTACGTCTGTAATAATGAACTTTTTTTTATGTATAATTATCTTGTAAAATTTCAGCACTTTTGTAAAAGAAGATTCTATTGCTTCGCTACATAAAACCTCTGCAAAACACATACTAAAAATCTTTTCATAGAAAGGCATGCATTTTTTTTTTTTTTTTTCATATCTTTGAATCGGGCCGGGTCGGGCCTGATTTTATCGTTTTTTGCCCGGGCCGGGTCGGGTAAGCAAAGCTTTTGTACAGACCGGGCTGGGCCTCAAAATTCCGGCCCGTGCAGACCTCTAGTGTGTTCAACAGCTGGGTCGCCAGTCTGTCCTCACATGCTACATTATACAGTCCTTCACTTGCAGTGACATAATTATTTTTCCCCCTAGTGTTATAATGCCTCAAAATGTAAAAATGGCAGTTTTAAATACCATGATGACATTTGAGAATTTTAAAATAGACCACAATTATTTATTACAAATCTTTTCAAGCATTCGGACTGTAATCCGTCCCACAGAGAATTTTTTTTTTGTGTGTGTGAAAAACAAAAACAAACCATAGAACTTCTTTCGTTGTTAATTTATGATTTATTCAATTCGTTTTTATGAATACAAAAATATAGGGAGCATGATAGTTTGAACATCCATGTTCTTTATTAATATTCAAATGGCAAAGGATAAAGTTATTCTCCGTAAACTAATGTGCACATGTAAGGAATTAAATATTTTGCCAATGTATTGAATTCGGCAAAAAATTACGTTTTATTTTATTAATTTAACCCTTTCATTCCCCGTGATGCCAATTGGAATCATAACATTTCAGATTTACTTTCTTGCCATCTAACATTCCCGGTGATTCAAAATTAACAAAATTAAAATCTATATACATTTTCCCACCGAAAAAAATTAGATTTCACTATCCTTGTTGGTAAATGAAAGTATATTTTATTCTATTCTAATAATAATATCGGAATCAGTTTCCTGTTTTGGGCAATTTAAATAAATTATCTGTATGAAATATTTTTTATTTTTTTTTATTATTTAATGTTTATAATTTGTATTTTAATTAATTGCAATATGTATTTCATCCAAAATTTTGATACTTTTATTTATTGAAAAGTTATCATTTTAAATGGCATCAGTGGTTATATTAAACATAAATAAACACCTCTCAGTTGCTTTGTTAGCTATATTAACTCGTACTCTTCTATTACTCCTATTTTTTAAATATATATATATATATATATATATATAACCTTTGAAATAAATTTGACTAAATATAAGATTTATTGTTTTATGAAAGGAAAAATTTGAGAATGAAAGGGTTAAACATCAAATTTTCCCCAAAAGAGTAAGAATTTTAAACTAGAGATAATTTATGACGGAGAAGCTAGTTCGCAGTTGATCCCGTCACTACATTGGTAACTTTTTTCTTTTCTTTTTTGATTTGCTCATTTAAGCGTAACTTTAAAAAAAAATTAACTTAAGATCGATCATACAATTTGCATTTTAACTTTTATAAAAACTCTTTTTTTTTTTTCTTTTTTCTCCCGCAAAATTACTTCTTGAAAAAATTAAAAAAAATAAATAATTTTAAAAAGAGGGGGACGGAAACTAAAAATGAGAGATTATGTTAAGGATACATTACAAATAAATGAAGATGTGCACTTAAAAAAATTAAATATATAGTTTTTTTCATATATATATATATATATTGTGCTGCTTCTTTCTTGCTTATTTGTGCTTGCTTGGGACTTAAAATTACAATGTTTATTAGTGTATTATCACTAATAATTTTTTAAATGATTTATTGGATTATCATTTGTAGTGATGAGTTTTACAACTATTTTGATCTACGTTTTTTCTTGTTTTATTTACAATGGGTATTTCGGGCCTGAGAACAAAGAAATTCTTAGCTTTGGCTTTCTTTGTGACAGAAAAACATCCATTTTTTAGCATATTTGCATTCTACCAGGCCCATGATAACGTTAGAATGCGAATAATGCTTTTTTCTCATTCCAATTTGCTATAATTCATTTAGATTTTACTTTATTTCTTTTTTGGTTTGATTTGGGTGGTCTTTGTTTTTGATCAGAATAATTGTTTGAATGCTGAAATTAAATCATCTTTAAATTTTAAATGTTTGCACTGATAATATTATATTACTACTGAACGTTCTGTCTCTCTCTGTCTCTCTCTACACACACACACACACACACACACACACACATATATATATATATATATATTATGTTCATACAAACAGAAAATATGGCTGAGATATTCATTTTGAAATTATTTATTGACATTTTATTATTATGTTATGTATTATTATTATTATTATTATTATTATTTTGTGATGTTCATACTTTACAAATTACTAATTACATTTCTTCAAAAAGTCCATTATGGAATCAAAAGATAAGTAATTGAAGGAAAAATAAAGCCGGTTCTAACTTAATATTTGGTGAATGCATTCTCAGAGCGAGTGTCTTCTTATATTTAGTTTCCTTTTCTAAAATAATTCATTTCTTTTCGTCTCTTAAATCGCAGATTTAACTATAGTTATTTAAACAATAATATTTTATTAAAATGATGCATATATTTGAAAAAAAATTACAATTATAATTATGTGTACATATACATATATAATTATTAATTGTTATTTTGTAGCTTTTTCAATTATTTTGCCATTGTTTTAGTAATATATATATATATATATGTATATATAGTGAAACATACATAAAAAAAAAAAAAAAAATAACATACAAAAGCAAATAATTTTTGCTACTAAAGTTTTAATGAAAAATGTGAATAAATGTGTCTCAAATATTTAAGTTTGTAATATTTACACACACATATATATATATGTAAGCAATATAAATAAATATCGTATTTGCTTTTAGAGAAAAATATCTGTGATTAATGTATTTTCTTTTGAAATATATGTTTTGAAAAATCCTCTTGGAATTAAAAGAAAAAAGCAGCATTTATTTTTATTTATTTACTTATTTTTAAATAAATAAAAGATTCTACATGACGAAATTCTAAATGTTAATTCTTAAGTATACATATTTTAAAGCTTATTATTATTATTGTTGTTATTAATCTAATTCTAACTTTATATTTTAATTTATTTAATTTTTAATAAATTTTAATCTATACAGTTTAAGAAAGAATTTTTAATAAAATAATTAAGAAACTTTTTTTTTTTTTTAATAATGAATGAGTAAGTCTTGCGCAGATATATGAATAAAAATAGATTGACCGACTGTTTTCAATTTTGATATATTATCACTCATTTTTTACTGGACGAAAATTTTTAAAGGTACTGAAATTTCCATTTTATATAGGTAATATTAAATTGTAATGTTCTTTTCACATAATAAAAATATAAAAAGAAAAAAATGAAAATGAAAATGAAAAGAACCTAGCTGAATGTGTAAGATACTTTTAATTACTAATTACAATTTCTACTGAAAATTTAGGAGTTATAAAAATGGAGTTCATCGTAGTTTTAGGTTTTAGACAGTTTAGGACACTTTTGGGAGGTAAAAGCCACATGTCCTGTCCAAAACCCTAATCCTTTCCCAAAGTGAAATCGCGAAAGCAGTACTTTGACGAACTTCTCTCTCTACAAATTGTCGCTTTCATATAATGTGCTTTTTTCTTTCTTTCTTTCTTTATTTTTTTATTTTTTTTTTTTTTTTAATTTGTCGAAACACAGATAGTGTTACTGACTCCATTATTCGAGCATTGGCCGAGTTGTGCCTATAGTAGTAGTCCAGAATTTTCTAAATCGGGCTTTGCGCGAAAAAAGAAAAGAAAAAAAAAAAGAGAGAGAGAGAGAAAGCGAGTTGTTGACCAACTTTTGGAAAACAGTGTAATTTACCTTGTACACCAAGTAGAACTGATATATATATATATATAATAAAGATGATCTATTAAGCATAGTAGAAGTCAAGCAACAGATACAAGATCACTGAAACACCAATGACCAATAAGATTAAAAAAAAAAAAAAAAAAAAAAAATCATCAGTGGATGAAATACACTAATGTAAAGAAAGCAGATCTATTAATTAACAGCCTGCAAAACAAACGAATCAATAAAGTAAAACAACAAATCTTAACTTAAAACCATATATATATATATTCGTGTAAGCCTGGTGTGGAAAAATTCAATTTAAACATTAAAGAAAAATATTTTATAATAACAATTATATAATAACGAACTAAGTAAAATATTATTTTTCTTTTTAATTAGTAATTTTATTACCCTGTATTTCAAATTTACTTTATTGTTTAAAATTGTATCCTTCAAAATCATAAAATGCTCAAAGGATTTTGGTATCTGATTGACGATCAAAAAATTGTCTTTTTACAGAGCATTAATGATTTTTGATGCCGCTGTAAGCTTCACACCAATTAACCTTCACAAAATTCAGTACTGTATTCCTACGTACATGTGTAACAGCGATTATTTTATTGTCTTGCTAATTCAGAAAAATAAATTTGAAATATTTTTCAAAGCTGATTGTCAAAATAAGCCATTCTTTAGCCAGAAATAAGCAATATTCCTGCTTTTTGATGTCTTTTTAAGCCATACTACATGTATCATAGGTGCCACATCTCCCGTTTTTCAAGGGAGACTTGAAAAATTTTCTTAACTGATTTCGGTAATAGTAATCGTGGAAAATATCTATAACATATTCCAATTTAGAAATACTGGTGTCAATTCTGATTTAAAGGTTAAAAATGTTGGCAGCTATGATATATATTTAGGCTAATTACCGAAATATGCAGTTTTTTTTTTTTTTTTTTTTTTTTTAAATCATGGAAAAAGGTCAGTTTTCAGTTTGTGGACTTTCATAAAAGGTCCGTTTGAAGATTGTCAATCTCTCTCTCTCTCTCTCCCTCTCCCTCTCTCTTTAAACCAATAATATGTTAGAGAATTATATATATTTATATACATATAATTTAATTGTTGACTTTGTGCATTTTTCATGCATGGATCAAGTGCAAATTCGCAACCAAAAACCTGACCAGTTCTGTTTAAAAGAAGTAATATAATCAAATTAATCAGGAAAAGAATTTCTTCAAAGTAGTTCTTAACCTTGGCTCTCTTGTATATAATATATATTTCTTTTAATATTTAAATGATTACAAGAGACCTTCAATTCGTATTATGCCGCTTCCAGTTCGGGAACTTGTATTCAAATCTTCTGTTTTGATCTAAGACACACTGTTGAAAACTATGCATTATTGGTCAGACCTTTTCGTCCTTTTTTATTTATTTATTTTTTTTTAATGGCAGTTTCGCGGTCCGTTGACTTAGATGATGATGAGATTACCTACTAATGTACTAAAGAAAACATGTTCTTGACAAAGGAAAAATACCATTGAGGTTGGTTCTCCGAAAAGAAAAGAAAAAAAAAATCGTTAAGCACATTAGTAATAAAGTCTGACTTTTATTCCTTCCGTCAAAATTGAGTTTATGTTGTGGTTAATTATCTTTTCCTAAATTAAATAATTTTAATAAGTTCAATATATTTGAATATGTTTATGTCAGTTCATTAAAATGATGTATATGGAACTTGACCTGAAGTCTCGAAAATATTTCTCGCTTTAATATAATTAGACACACCCTATATGACGTAATCTAGTTGTTCACGGGGTTTCTTGCTCTTTTTTTCTTTTTATGTGTGTGGGTGGGCGTGTATATTTTATATGAAAAATTAATCACTTCGTTCTAAAGAATTTCATTCCTATAATTATGTGCCAAATATATAATTTTACATACAAGTAATTTTTTTTTTTTTTTTTTTTTTTAACCCTATAAGCGTTTCAACTTTCATTCAGTTGTATTTTTTCCTTTTGCATAGTCAAAGTAAATAGTTTTACGACATATGTATATGTATATATATTATATATAGTAATACAATATTATCAGTGCAAAAATTTTTGAAATTTAAAGATGATTTAACTTCAGTATTAAAACAATTATTCGGATCATAAGCGAAGACTACCTAAATCAAATCAAAAAAGAATTAAAGAAAAATCGAAATGAATTATTGGAAATTGGAATGAGAAAAAAACATTAACATATTTTCTCTCTTCACCTAGGTTGCCTAGAATGGCACCCTAGGTACTCCTTACTACTTTGGGCACCCAACTGCACCTAATTCGACCGGCAATCTAACCCCATATATCATATGTTATTTTATGGAAAAAGTTGTTTCTGTCTCTCTCTCTCTCTCTAAATTACTACTTATTTCCTAATATATATATATATATAAAGTCTGTTTTCACATTTAGAAAATTCATTATCATTAAAATGTATCTCGTTTTATCAAAAAAAAAAAAAAAAAAAAAATTATATATATATTAATTTTTAATATTTCGTTTTAAATCTGTAAAAGGCGAAAACTTAACTAATTTTTTACACTTCATAACTTCAAAATGAAATATAAAAAAAAAAAAATCTTAAAGCATTACGAAGATTTGAGATAAGGTATGAAATAAGACTTTCCTAACAAAGGATAGCCAAAATAAACAGACTTTTTCATTAATAAAAAATGAAAGACGCATATGGTATTTATTCCTAAAATTATTATCCTGCATAATAAACATTGTAATTGCATAAAACATTAGAAGAATGTATACTTTTTCATTAATAAAAATAAGACGCATATGGTACGCACTCGTAAAATTACTATCCTGTAATAAACATTGTAATTGCATAAAACACTATATTTTTCGTTAATAAAAATGAAAAACGCATATGTTACGCATTCCTAAAATTACTATCCTACATAATGAACATTTGGAATAATGTATGATTGAAAGACCCATATAATACACATTTCTAAAAATACTGTCCTATAATGAACATTTTAATTGCATAAAACATTGTAAGAATTTTTTTCTTATTATAAATAAAAAGGAAAGACACTGACATATATGGTACGTATTCCTAAAATTACTATCCTTTAATAAACATTGTAATTGCATAAAACATTAGAAAAATATATACTTTTTCTTTTGATAAAAATGAAAGACGCATATGGTACGCACTCCCAAAATTGCTGTTCTGTAATAAACATTACAAATTGCATAAACCATTGGAAAGAACGTATGCTTTTTCATTAAGGAAAAACGCATTTAGTACGTATTCCTACAATTAATATCCTGTAATAAATACGATAATTGCATAAAATATTGGAAGCATATAACTTCTTATATACTGTAGTGTTTAAATAAAAAAGTAATAATTTTATATTTAAAAGTAATACGGTAATGTATTTCTATGTTCCTTTTTTAAATGGAGTAATTGTAATTGTAACAAAGTTCAAATAAATTTTAAAAAGTGAATTTGTATTTATCGAATTTTCTACATAATGAACTTTTTTGCTGGATAGAAGTCCGACTGTATGATTTTCATACAAAAAATATATAAATAAATAAATAAAAGGAAAAAAATATTATATTTAACAACGATACCCTTTCAAATTAATTTGGCTGATTTCCTTAACAAAAATAACTACAAATTTATTTCCCATAAAATTAAACATGTTGACTATGAATATAGTAGTTTTTTTTTCTTTGCATTAGTTTTTATCCGCTGCGCTTTTACTTACATTTTCAGTGTACGAAGAGATTTTTTTTTTTTTTTTTTTTTTTTTTTGGCATTAATGTTTGGTGTTTTTAATCTCGTTTTTCGTATTAATAATATTTCTTAGTATCCAATTGCATGTTATGAAATGTTATACTATAACATGTCTTCTATTATGGCAGACATGCATATAAGTTACGTAGCTTCATTCAAGGTCATGTGACGCGACGACCTTGGATGAACAGGGTGAACAACTTCCTAAGGTTTGGAGGTTGCGTGAATTGTGTGAGTGGAGGGAGGGTGATGTGTCTTCAATCCCATTCAGAAAAGTTCGAAAAGTGCACAACGAAACTTGGTGCAGTCACACCTGTCTCTCTTTATCCAGATTTATTTATACCTGATTTAAAATTTTCTTTGGTTTATTAGTATTAATTTTTAATTGTTTCATTGATGTCTTTTTTTCTTAATGCAGAATTTTATAAATTTGACGTATATCTAACATGAATTTTAATTAATATTGCATAATTATTTAATCAATTGAAATAAAATTTTTATTTTTATTTATTTATTTTTAATAGCAGACCCTGTTTCCTTCAAAACAGTGGAAAAAAAAGAGGAAAAAAAAATTTCTCACCATTTATGGTAAATTCTCACGAATTTTGCACAATAATAAATAGTCTATTACAGAATCTAAAAGTTTATAAATATGACATGAGGAAAAGTCTCAATCAAAATTGGATTTGAGTACTGAATTAAATTCTGTTTGAAATTATTTTGTTTTATTTATTTGCTTATTTATTTATTTTACAACTTTAATATGATTTACTATAATTGTTATATTTTCATTTAAATACGCAAAAAATGTAAATCTAGTCTTAACTTAAAAAAAAAAAAGTTGCATTCTTTAATAACGGTCATTTTATTAATTTAAATAAAAAATCGACTCAGTAGACTTTTTTTTTTTCTTTCTGTGCATTATTATCGTTTAATGGAGGTTGATATCTATGTGTGTTTTCGCTTAACGCGCTTTTTTCTTTTTTTGTTTTCCCTGTTCTTTATAGGTTATAAAAAGGTTTAATTATATTATTGCCATTCACTACAATAATAATTTTCATAATAATAAAACCACCGAAAAACTTGTTGTGAAAGAGTTACATATAACATTAATTGTTTTTGTATAGGGATACTGAAAATAATTCTAAAGCATTGCGTTGTATGAGAGGTATTTCTGTAAAACATTTTTATTTGTAGTACACGAAACATAATGAAATTAATATGTACAGTCGAGCCTTTATTTAAGAAAGTCAATATTTATTTTTTATGAAGTTTTATTTAAAATAGTTCGTGAAATAGATTAACTTTTGATAATACTTTGATCTTCATAACCACAAATTTTAAAAATAAACTTTAACTATAACTATCATGCACAAAATTTGGAGTGATTCCACTCTACTTTCCGAACATTTAGTAATTAACGGTTGTTTAAATTACTTTAAATAAGCGAAGTCGTTAAAAAGAAAAAAGTGAACATGCTAATTAATAGTGTGTTTGAGGGTTTTCTGTGTATTTGAGGGTGTATTTGAGGGAAGTTGTATGTCGCCGTTTAATGAATTGTAATGTATTCAGATTTTTTTGTGCGTTTCTGCTAGCGAACTATAAATAATAAGCTCGCATAATCAAATATTTATTTGTTATTATTATTATTAAGTTTTAAATAATTTAACATTACTAAAGCGAACTTTAAACAATTTGAGCTCATAGACCGCAACGTATAAAAATTATACTTTGTATACCGGTAGAAAAAAAAACTATAGGTGTTACATTAATGTAAATCTCTACGGTTCTAGCGATGATAACTTAAAACATGCCTACTAATTTATATTTTAATCGAATGTGTTGTTTAGATGCTGTCGCACATAAAATATTTTGAGCCCATTGAGAAATTATTACTTTGTTTATAATATATATATATATATATATGTATATATATATATGTATATATTTGTTTGTTATAAAATAATAATAATAATAATAATACATCTTTGAAGCCTAGAGAAATACTACTTTATTACTTTAAAATATAAAATTATTATTTTTATTTAAAACTACGATGCATATGAACTTATGTTCTTATAATAGTTTATGCTATTACCATATTCATCATACACTGTTAAAAATTTCAACAAAAAACTCTGTGTAATCTATTATCATAAGTCTTACGTAAAATTACAGAAAAAAATAAACAGAGATGTTAAAAAACTTATTTTATATATTCATTTTAATAACTAATATTAATTTAATTAATTATTGTTGAGAATATATTTCGGACTTAGAATGCTTTTCCTAAAGTAGAAACAGTCATTTTTAATTTTAATTAAAAAATTAAATAATACAATTAGGTAAAAATACAGAATAAAGATTGAGAATATCGATTATTCGCTTTTAACTAAGAATTACTGTAAATTTACAGAGACTCTGGATAAATATTTACATTAAATTTACAGAAATTTTAACAGTGTAGCGGTCCCCATAAGTGGCCGAGCAGTTCTGCAATCAAATCTGGTAGATGGTAAGTGGCGGGTTCGAACCCAGACCACGCTCGTCGACCTATCCATGGAGTTTAATGTGGTTTTTCTCCAAAACTCGCATGATTACGGGTTAGGGCCCCTTTGAAAGACGCCCACGGAAGCATCCCACCTTAGGCCCAGGTCCCTAGTGTAGACAATTTGCCTTAAAACCTAACACCAACACCATCATTTCAACGGAATTGTATATATAACATAAGACATTCGTGTCTTTCATTTTACTCTTAGTAATAATGTTAATTCTGATTCATTATTCTTTTGTTTGGTAAATGTTTTCTTTCATAATATGTCTCGCGTCTTTGCAATTTCTTTAGGAGTGCTTTAACAATTTTTTTTTTAGGAGTGTTTTATTCAAAGTGTGATCTGCGTCGAGATGTTCCAAAAGATTTTAATTTTCTTCTATAGGGCCATTCCTTGTTATATCAACGAAACTAAAAACCTGACCCTTCAGATTTCTATGAAATTGGGTTCATATATTTGTCTATAGAGAAATGAATATATACCAAGTAATAAGTCCCTATCTCTTTTTTTTAGTTTTTGATATACAGGGCTGCAAAAATGGGTAAAGAGTGCAAATTTTCAAAATTCTTGTATTACAAATGTACCCATATTTTGTTCACTAATTGATTCAGAGGCATAAATTTTGTATCATTAGAAAGCTATTAATACAGGCTTTCAAATGATATATCACATGCACATATTTTTATATGCCGTTTTCTACTCGGTACAAGATGTAATTGGCGTAAGTAATTTATTTATAGGGTCCATTACAGTTGTTCATATCATACGCATAATAGAATACAAATGGAAATTGCTCAATATAAATGTTTAATGTTATGGGGTTCAATGCTATGCGCTATTTTTATTTTATTCTATTTGATTTTTTTAGTTTCTATACAAATTTTAGATTTTAAACAAGGCAATACAAAAGCAATATTCTTAATGCTTTATGTTTAAAATTATAAAAATTCATTTCTGCCATTCATTCTTCCATAGTTTAAAAAAAAAAAAAAAAAAAAAAAATGTAGCTTTGCTGATTTTAGACAATATACAGTAAAACCTCTCTAAGTTGGACACCTACGGTTCCAAGAAAAAGTGTCCAACTTATAGGGGTTAGACATAATGTTAATGGATACATTCCGTTCCGAGAAAAAGCGTCCAACTTAGAGGGGTGTCCAACTTGAGAGGTTTCACTGTACTGGGCTAAACAATGCCATTTATTCTGTAGTTTTTCTTATAAAGTAGAGCTATAAATATAATTTTTGGGGGGAAAAAAAAAAAGAAAAAAGTATTTTAAGCAGGGTTGACAAGTCTCTTCCAAGTGGAAAAAACCGGCTGGAAGAAATGGAAGAAACTGTTTTTTTTAAAAAAATTATCACATAATAAGTTGCAGATTTTAAGATACACTGGAAATGAATGCATTTTTCTTATATCTTAATTAAGCAAACTTAATTATACCTATAAAAATTTAATTATTAATTATGTATACTAAATTAATAATTACATGAGATTTTTAGCCAAGATCAGACCACGCTCTAAAATACTTGAAATCCATTAGCTCTAAAATACTTAAAATACATTAAAGAAATCAATTTGAATTTAACCGGTATAAAGTTTTATAATTTAAACAATTTTATTTCTTTTAACTGATAGTAAATAGTAAAGATCACTTGCTTACTTTCTGTTAAAAGAGCTTTTAATTAATATTCAATTAATTAAGGGAATAAGTATACAATAATTATTGTATTACAAGATGTCATCAAAAACCTCATTTTCCTTATTGTCATATATACAGTACAACAAATGAAAAGTTTTTTAGCAGTGCAATACTGCAATCTGTTTCTCAACTTAGAATAGATTAATACAAAGTATGATTTTTTTTTTTTCTTTTCCTAGAGAGCTTGCAGGGGTAAAAGTATTTTGACGTATTGACGCAGTTCATTGGTTACCAGCTTAGAGGTCATACAAAAAATAGTATTCTTAAAAAGAAAGAAGGGGGGGGGGGAAGTGAATAAATATTTTGTTTAAAAATTCCATAACTATTAACACTTGTACTACTTGAAAATATAATATATAATAATGAGACAGTATCTATGCAAAAAGGTCTCAAAATATTAGGCTTTAAAAATTAGCATTGAAATGTGAATGTTGGTACATATAAAATTAGCTAATGTTTAATTAATTACATTTTTTAAAATTTGATATGTTAGCACAGTAATCTTTACATATAAAATTAAGCATTTTTATACGGAAAAAACTTGTAGGGATTTATTATTATTATTATTATTATTACAGACATGGTAGAAATTGTTAAAAAACACCCTACCCATAAAGTAGTAAGAACGCATCGCCTGTATATATTTAAAGTTTGTTATCAAATAATAACTTATTTTTCTAAAAATAATATTTTTAATATTAATTGGATTATAGTTTTGATTTGACACTATATTATGCTCTGAGTTTGTATATAGTTAATGCGTTTCAATTTTGAGCATCTGTTTTGTCTTTTTGTTGGTTTCTTCCATTTCTTCCGTTTTTTTCCACTTTCTTCCACTATCCCGGAAGAAACCCAACCCTGATTTTAAGGTGCCTTATAATGGAAGATGCAGGTAAAATAATTTAAATTAAACGATTGGAAAATGATTAGAATCTATGCGAATCGTGTGATTTTTTTTTTTTTTTTTTCTTTTCTTTTCTTTTTTCTTTTTTTTTTTTCTTTTCTTAAATGCAGTTGTAACTGTTGCAAAAGAAACAAAATTAATCTGTTTCGACATCGTATAAATTCCTATTTAAACGATCAAGAAAAAAAAAAAAAAGATGTCAACGAAAATACTTTTTTGCGTGATCTGCATACATTCTATGTATTACGAAATGGACAACTTTTTTAAAAGTATATTTCAATTGTAAGAGGCCGCATTTCCTTGTAAATTCGTGTTTCGGTAATATCATTAATTTTGAAATTGCTTCAAGCACAAACTAAATTTGCTCTGCCTGCGATAACGGATATTTGCCTTTTATTGTAATCACTTCCTTATGCGACTGAATTATTACATTACATTGAGCGCTTATATTTTTGTTATCGTCACCGATTCCCGTTTCTAGTATTCCATATTCTTAATTTCTGTATCTCAGAAAAAAGTTACTGCTGCTGCCCCTGCCATTTTTTAGTATAGTATGAAGTGGGATAATTGTAACTTTGGCTTATAGCTCCACTGATAAGCTGAATTTGGAGCTAATAGTCATCATACCTGTGTCGTGCCAATTCCGATGTGCCGATTGCGACCAAATCCCATAACAATAAACTGCACCCCAAGCACTGCTCTAAGGGGTGAAGGATTATTAGGGTTACAGATTTATAGTTATCGTGCTGAACCATACAGAAGTATTTATCACCTTCGTTGGCAAATATATGTTCGTAGTAGTTCGGAATCCACTTTAAACAGTAGGTCTCGGCTTAATTGGCCCTAGTGTTCAAAAAATTACTGCAGAACGACAAGCCGAACTAATATTCTGTAAAATACTATGAGGCATAAAAATTTTGTAAGTACTTAAATACTCTAACATACCTGCCAACATTCTAATTAATATTTCGTAAAACTGTTAGCAGCCTCTTTTTTTTTTTGTGTGTGTGTGTGTGTGTGTGCACCAGTGTATTTTTCTTCATATTTAATAATAATAATTATGTTTGGAGAAAATTAGTTTAAAATTATAGAGATTTGAAAAAAAGGGCGGGTACTAACAGTTTTACGGAATATTAATTAGACTGTTGGCAGGTATGCTATAAGGCATGGATATTCGTTGTAGTTCAGAATCTACTCTAAATAGTAGTCCAAGTCTAATTAGCTCTTGTGTTAAAATAATAATAATAATAATAATAATAATAGTGAAATAATGTAGGACGACAAGCCTAATACTCTATAAAATACTAGGCATGAAAATCTTATAAATACTTAAATACCGTAAGGCGTGAATCTCTTAAAATGTTAATGTTCTATGAGGCATAGATGTTCATTATATAGTTCAGAATCCACTTTAAATAGTACGTCTCAGTCTAATTAGCCTTAGTGGAGGGGGGGGGGATGACCTTTGAACGACAAACAAAACTAATATACTATAAGACATGATAATATTATTAGTATTTAAAAATTTATAAGTACTTAAAGTAGATAAGAAAGAATTACTAATAGAAAATAAGAACTTACATATAAACGTATAATCTTATAAGTACTTAAGTACTATAAGGCATGTATGTTCACAGTAGTTTGGAATCCGCTTTAAATAATAGGTCACGGTATAATTAGCCGCAGAGTTAAAAATAAATAAATAAATGACCGTTTAACGACAAGCTAAACTAAAATTCTATAAGGCTTAAAAATCATAAATAATTAAATAGAAGAACAAACTTCTAATAGAAGATACGAACTAATGAAAAAATATTATAAAGTATGAATCATTAAAATGCACTATAAGGTTTGTTATACTTCAGAAACCACTTTAAACAGTAGGTTCCGGTTTACTTACTCCTAGTGTTTAAAACATTACCGTAGAACGACAAACCAAACTATAATTATTTATTTTATTATTTGCTATTACTATTATTTTAAGTAACAGCCCTTTTACTCTATTAATGATAGGTAATGCTTTGTGAATTTGTGATACGTCGTTTCCTGTTTGTATTGTACTTGTTATTTTAACAAAAATGCAATTGTTTCGCTATGACCTATTCTATTATGTATTCAAAAACATCATTTATTTATTTTTATTAATTTCAGGCATGAGAATTTTCCGCGGATCCGCGATTTTCCGCTTTTTTGTGATTTTCATTAGTTTCGCGATTTTTTATTTTGTTAAAATCAAACTCCAATAACGATCAGTGTTCAAACGCTCCACTAAAAACTTTAGATTCTCAATCTTTTTCCATCCAAAATATAAATGCCAATATTCATTTTAAATGTGCTTTATCATATTCTATAACATATAAAAGAACAGAATTATTCAATATTTCTCACTCATGTAATTTTTTTTTATCCCCCCTCCCCTTTTTCATCTCTAACCATCACCAATCAAACATTCTGCGGGAAGCATTTTATTTTTGAATATTTATCCATCCACAACAAAAATGTCAATAATAATTTTAAACTTACTTTATGAGATATTCTAGAACCCATAAAGAAGAAGAGTTGGGTTTAATATTTCTCACTCATGAACTACTTTTTAACCCCTCCCCCCCTTTCTCATTTTCCACCACCAGTCAATGTTATTAAATGTTGATTGCTAGTTAATGTTTTTTTTTTTTTTTTTTTTTTTTTTTAAACACGTTTTATTGTGCTGATGTGTTATTCTTTTAGTTTAATTTGTCACTTTTAAAATATTTTGTATAGTTTTTTCCTGTGAGCATTATTTTTTCATTTGAAATAAATTTTATGAACACATTTGTATAGTTTTCCCCGCACGCGTATTTTTCATTTGAAATTAATTTTATGAACACGCGTGTTTCCTCTTTTTTTAATTTTCTGCACTCTCATGCCTGTAATTTATTTATGTTTTTATATCTCTCTATTAAAAGATTTGTTCGAGCATAAAAATATTTTTCTTTCTTTTCATGAACATCTTATAATGTTCATCCTAAGTATTGTTAACGAGAAATCGTCCGTATGTAGGACACTCCGGCCGCAAATCCCGAATTCCTCGGCTCTTAAAAGCAGCTGTTCTCGTCAAATTACACAGTTATTCTCGAAATGGGTTCATTAGTTTCCAGTTTGACTTTTCTTTTTTATCGTGCCTCCTGAAGTATTTGGAACGAGATTTGCATGAAGTATGCATGTTTTTCTCAATGATGTAGAGCTATTTTCATCTCCCAACTATATTTTGAATGCAAATGAGGATTTAAAAGGCTTTTTGAATCGTACATTTCAGCGATGTTCTTTCTCGATTTCGTTAATGCATGAAGTTGCTTAGGTTAGTGATTATTAACTTTTTAATTACATAGATTATCTTAAAAATAAAATAATTTATTTTATACACGGGTTATTTAATAACTTTTATAATAAATGCTTTTCACAGGTTAATATTTTTCGGTAATCTTTAGTATCTTATTTCCGTAAAATAAAAAAGGGACCGCGGTAGCCCTGTTGGCAGATCGCCGCGCTCGTAATTGCAAGACTGCAGGTTCGATACACACTTGGCGCCCTGTTTTAATGTTATAGCTACGTTCATAAATTATTCACAAAATTACCCCCACGCCAATCTCTGAAACGTAATTCGACTGACTCCGAGTAGCCCTGTATATTTCTTTAACCCTTTGCGGCGCAAGGTAATTCGGATCATTTAAATTACACTGCCACCGGAATTTATGAACATAATTAAAATAGAAGAAATTTTAAATTTTCACGTTAAAAAAAAAGGCCTTTTCTGCTATGTTATATATGTAAATTTTTGCTAAAAAGTTTCCGGGATGAGTTTTTGCACTTGAGAATTAAAATTAGGTGTTCCATCAGCGGGAACACTGCGACTGAAAGGGATAAATTATATTCACATCAAACAGTGTACTTAAATTTAGCACACACACAGAGAGAGAATAAAAGAGAGTAAAATAAAATAAAATGCATGATACAACTTGAAATGCATTCGAGCCTTTTCGAAACATTGCACAGAATTCTTTTGTCTGGCCCTGTAAACGAAAGATAATGCTTTTCAGAAAATATTCTAAGTGAAACCTACTTTTAAGCCTATAAAAATGTATGCTCATTCGTTTTGTTTTCTGCAGTCTAAAGATGTTACCCGAAATTTCGCCTATAGACGTAACGTATTTGAATATACTTTTATGTACGCCTGTATATGAACCATTCGTGTGATCCCAATGAAAAGTTTCTTGTAGCATACCCATATAACACTCATTAAGTTCGATTGGTTGGTTAATAAGTTAGTTTTTACGTCGCACTAGTGCTGCGCAATGGGCAATTGGAGACGGTCTGGAACTCACTCCTAGAAGTGGTCCGGAGACATGCCATCACACTTCTGATCCTCCACGGAAAGGATGGTTCTCCTGCCCAGACCCCCAGACTCATTACGTTCGGTGTTCCTGCTAATATTTATACTTGAACTGTGCTGATTACAGACTCCCTTAAAGACCGAATACAAAATACGAGATTTTTTTTTTTTTTTTTTTCCAATTCTGGGACTCTTAATTCTGGGACTTTTTTTTAAATCTGTAAATAAAGCAAAAACTCAATTTGAACATTTGACGCAAAATCAATACTTTCTCTATGCGTCACAGAGAGTAAAAAAATCTATAAAATATGTTTAATTCATATAATTCAATTCTTCAATTCATGTACAATTCTTCATATGATTCTAAATAAAATTTAGAATCATATAATAATGATGTAGAAAACATTGGACTTATAATGTTGAATACTCAAATTCAACTTCATGTTACAAAAGATTTTCTATAAACTTTAAAACCATGCGACCACTTTTGGGAGTTCGTATATAAGCCCTCTTGTTTTAATAACATGTCGCTTGCACGAAAACGAACCAAATACCTAAAATTAAAGATTTCCCGTGCTTAGAATAATACGCTTTTGTTTAGTGAGAAGCTGTTTAATTCAGAGGCAAACAATGCTATTCAGTTTAGTGCACGTATCAGTGAAAAAAGTTATTAAAAAAAAAAAAAATCCGACCATTAACTTTAACAGAAATAACGATTATGTATTGCAATCGCTTCTCCTTAACCGCCAGTTGTAAAGCTAAGGAGCACGTTAGGCACCCTTCTGTTTTATATTTATTATTTTTTACATTCCTAGGCACGGTCGAATGAACTCGAGTGTATCATAATAGTGGCGGTTAGGTTTACACGTTAAGTAGTGATTAGTTGATTAAAATTGTTCTTTGAAAGAGGCATCTGAAGATGCCAATTAACGAATACCGCAAATATTAAAAGGCGACTGAAAGCAAAAATAGCTCTCTCCTTGAGTCTTTCTTTGGCTAATCGCCAAATATCACTGGTCTAAAAAATTTAGCTGTCAAAACTCGAGAAGCCAAAATAGGTAAATATCCAACATTTTTTTTTTTTTTTTTTTTTTTTTTTTTCCCGTCTTCTTTTCAATTTCCAAAATGCATACTATTAGATTTTTGCTTCAACATGTCGTCGGCTCCATGTTATTCTACGTGAAAATTTGTTATGCAAATTACTGATTACGTAATGTATTTTTTTAAACTATTTTACTTTTTGAGAAGATCCATAACCACTAAATTGATTCTCTTTTCCCAAAAATCAAATTTTTTAATTCGAAAAATGAACAAAAGTGCATTTTTACTTTCTCTTACCCTTAAGGTATAGAAAGTATTGTTTTGGGGTCAAGTTTTCGAAACTGAGTTTTTGTTACATTTACACGTTTTGAGGTCCCCTGAATCCAAAAATCAGGTTTTTAACCGTTGGTCTGTGTGTCTGCCTGTTATCAGCATGTCTCAAATACAAATGATAGCAGAAAGTTCAAACTTGGTATTCTAAATGTGTATCACATAAGGATGCTACACTAAACTTTTCGTTGAGTTCAAGCAAATGGTTTGTGTGCAGGGACACCCAAGAGAATTCAAATACATTATGTCTATGGGGGGAAATTGCAGGTAAATAGTTTAACATCTGTTGACTGCACTGAACCAAATGAAACGAATATATATTTTTTATATGCGCAAAAACATGTTTCATGTAGAATATGGTATAGAAATCATTCACTGTTCGTTTACAGGGCTACACAAAAGAACTAGATTATAATGCAACAATACTTGAAAATGGATGGAAGTGTACTTTAGGTTGAACAGTGTGTTATTAATATAGGATCATAATTATGTGTACCATATAATGTATACACAACTTTCAGAAGATATGCAGGGCTGCCAATATTTAAGCCATAACATTCTTTATTTGTAAGTGGAAGTGCTTTACTATAATTTTTTACCATGTCCAGGAAAGCTTCTCAGGAATTGAAATTAAGTTCTCATAGCCATAGTATAAATAATATATTTTTTAAGCTAAATATTCATCACTTGGTTTTTTTTGTATATTTACACGTTTTGAGGCTTCCTGAAGAGCGATTTCCTGTTTTATAGTTTGATCTTTGACTGTGTGTGCGCCTGTTAGAGTAAATTAAAAACAAATAATTTCTGCGATCCAAATGAATAATTTGAAATAAACTTTTGAACTTAATAACAGATTTGAATTCTACATAAATGTAGATGCAATAATGAAAAGGGGGGTTGAGTGGGCGGTAGCCCCCCCCTCACATAGAATTATTTGTCAAATAAAGCTGTTCCGAAGCCTAATTTGAATTGTTTTAACATAGGTTTACATAACAACACTCCTTATCTTAACCCTTAATAATATCCATTCTGTACTTTTAGTATTAAATTTCAGGGTAAGAGAAAGTCGTGTGAGTGACACACCAGATTATTTTCCCCACTTTTTAATTTCAAAAGAAAATATTAAAATTAATAATAATAATAATTTTTTGAAAACGAAAAACAATTTAATGATTATGATTTTTCTAAATATGAAAACTAACTAACTAACTAAATAAATAAATAGTAATAATAATAATAATAAAATAGATCAGGTAATGATTAATTTGTATGGACGAGGGTCAATTGCACCCCTCTCTTAACCTGTCAATCAAATGACGGCCGAATTGCACCCGACCTCCTTCCTTTGTTCTTCTAATCTCGGGTGAGTTGCACCGCTTGGGATTTTTCGGACGAGGGTCAATTGCACCCCTCTCTTTACCTGTCAATCAAACGACGGGCGAATTGTAACGATTTAGAGAAAAATTCAATGTAAAAGATATGGAATATATAAGAAAAAATTTGAGTAGAGCACGGCGTGCAGTATTACCACCCCTTCCCAAAAACGCAAAAGAACTGCATTCTGCTCTAGCTTCATTGGATATTAAAACATATCAGGGGGAAGAAATGCTTCAAGTTAACAATGAAGAAAAAGGTATCGTTTGCTTTTCAAGCGCCTCTAATCTGCAATTTTTGTGTAAAAGTGATACGATATTCATCGATGGAATATTCAAACATTGTCCAAAGTTTTTTTATCAGATGTTTTCGTTGTACATCAATGAAAATGGCCACTACATGCCACTTGCTCACTTTCTCTTGCCTAACAAAAGTACAAATACTTATGAAGATATGTTTGTATTGCTGACAGAGTGTTGTGAAAAATTAGAATTAAAATTCGAGCCCAAGAATATCGTCGCTGATTTTGAAATCGGAATTCATTCGGCAATTAAAAGAATATGGTCTACAAGCAATATCAGAGGATGTCGTTTCCATGCATCTCAATCATGGTGGAGAAAAATTCAAGAACTTGGCTTATCAAAAGAATATAAAGACAAGAATTCTGATATTGGAAAGTGGCTACGTCGGTCATTCGGACTGCTTTATTTCAATGATGAGGAAGTTGCTGATTGTTTTGTAGAGAATTTCATGTCGGAAATTCCTCAGAATGAAAAATTGGAAAAATACATGGATCATTTGGTTGATACATATATTTCAGAAGATGCGAAAATTCCACCAATTATTTGTGGGCTTCGTATACAATTGACGGTGAGAGAACAACTAACGCTTGTGAATCGTTTCACGCAAAATTCAATGCCAATTTCAGTGCACCTAGTCCAAATATTTATGCTTTTATTGAAGTAATTAAGCAAACACAGGCTAATGTAAATGCTTTGAAAAATAGCGTAAATATCACAAAACAACCAAATGAAAAAGAGAATGGAAAACATGGAAAAAATGAAGCAGAAATATACGAGTAACGAACTTACAAGATTTGAATTTTTAAAGGCTATTTCCTACTACAGTTCAAAGAAAGATAAAAAGGAAACAAATTAAAACCTCTGCATAAAATAAGACGACAGATGATCATCTTTCTCAAAGACAATGGGCATATGCTCGGCTATTAGACAAGGTAAACTTATTACCACTATGAGACAAAGAAAAAATATTCGCAATTTTTTTAATCACGCCATGGGTTAACCTACTCCCATTAATAAATTTCCCCACAGAATAACGTAGGACCCAGCCCCGTTGGATAAATCATTCCCTTCTCTTCATCCAACTTCCACGCATGCACGCATATACATACATACATGTAGAGTATTTTCGATTTATTATATATATACATATATATGTATAAATATATTATGCCCCCCTCCCTTCATAATTTCTTTATTTTTCCTCTGAGAAAGTTTTTACTTGATGTAACTAGGAATGGCTGTTTTACTTTCTGTCCACTACAGAGCTTTGCTTGTTTAAAGCAATTTAGTCAAAATGTGGCCTGGGGCAGATATTGCTTCAGAGGTCCCTGCTTTACATTTACTCATTTAAAGTAAAAAAGAAGAAAAAAGCGTTGAAATCAGTTTTACGTTTGATTTGGACTCCTACTTCTGGCGGAGGTCCAGGGCAATTGTCCTAACATGTCCTTGATTTAGTTAGACCCGGACTGTGCAGAAATAACAATATTTTTTCAATTAATTTATCGATTTTTTTTTTTTTTTTTTTTTTTTTAAGTAATTTATAAGAAGAATTTTTACCAATTGTTCGGTAAGTCGAACTACAATAGAATATTTTGGTGGAAAGTTGCAGTCAGTTATTATTATTATTATTTTATTATTTTTGGCGAAAATCGAGAAGTTATTTTTAAACGAAATTACACCGTTAGTGTACATTTTCCCTTTTATTTATTTATTTATTTATTTATTTTTTTTTTTTTTGTGTGTGTGTAAGTGTGATTGAGAATATTTTTAAAATTTATTATTCTTTTCTTATTTTATCTTTTATTTTCCATAAGGTAAATGCAGTTTGACAAAAGAAATTCCTTCTACACAAATTAATTCCACACATGATAAATTTTTCCACCGTTTCATCCATAAAATTATTATATTGTAACAGAAATATTAATCTATATAAAGTTAACCACTGTTTATTATCGTTTTTTTACCAGGATTCGATTATATAGTAAATATTAGTAAAGTTTTTTTTTTTTTTTTTTTTTTAACTTTCTCCACTTAACCCGTTAGTAGTCGCTAGTTGGTCGATTTGCCGCCCATCCTTCAGTGTTGACAGATTATTTTATTCAACAGCCACCAAAAATTTTTTAAAGCGGCATTTGATATACATAAAACGCGAATAAAATCGAAGAATCGTCAGTCACATCACTTCTTAAAATTATTGGTGACAGTTAAATAAAAAGTGCGCAATTTGTAATAGGTGGCGCTGTGTATAGCGACTACTAACGGGTTAATCTGCATTTAATTTTCCAGCAGTAGCAACGGTTTATTTATGTGAATTTTCCTTATATCATCAAATGCATAAATTATACAATTATTTTTAAATAAATTTCTTTACACTTGCAGTCTGCCTATATAAACGCGTCAAAAACTATCCTTAACACGACTTTTTTTTTATTTTTTTTATTCTTTTACATTTATAGATCAAACTGGATAACATATTCATTTTTCTAGTTTGTAAATTAGATTGCGTTTACAATGACGGTAGGGGGGGGGGGGGGATATTCAAAAGTGCGCCACAAAACAGATAATTTGGATTTAACGGCCCTCTTCACTCACCGTCGCCGGAAGCCCGAGACAATGTTATTCAATGGGGAAATTTTCTTTACAAATAACTTATTAACTAATACATATTTTTAAATTCTGTTTTCACATTCAGAAAATTCCCAACTGTTAAATTGACGGACCTTTTTTAAAAATGTAATTTTTCAATTTTTAATATTTTATTTCGAAATTGCAAAATGAAAAAATTTCACATATTGAAAATTCGTATTTTGCAGCTTCAAAATAAAATATAAAAAATTAAAAAAAATAATATTTTAGAAAAGGTGCGTCAATTTAACAGCTGGGAACTTTCAGAATGTGAAAACAGAATTTAAAAATATGTATTAGTTAATAAGTTATTTGTAAAGAAAAATTTCCCATTCAATAACATTAGTTTCGGCTTCCGGCGGCGGTGAGTGAAGAGGGCCCTTAAGAACAATTGGACTTAAAATCTTCAAGCCAGAAAATAATAATAATAACAAAATTATCGAGATTATTATTTTATTTAATTTACAAATAGTCATTCTTTGCAATAAACAAAATTCATATGTTCTTTAAATGATCCTTCCCAAATGCTTCACAATATCTGGTGATTATCATATGAATATATCGCATGTTCCATTGAATCACTCGGGCTTAATACTAGTATTTGTTCCAGTTAAGCAGCAAAAGATCTTTTCAGCTCTTTTAATGTTAAAAAGACTGGTGGGAATGTTTCACATTTGTATGCATATTTTCCACCTACTTTTAACCTATTTCGATGGACATACTTTTGTCCTAGGCTTTTTTCGCTTGAATTGTCTTGTACGATGTTCAATTACGCTTCTTACAATTGCTTTGCAATTTTAAGGGCAAACGCGAACGATACTTTCCTTTAAGTGATTCTTTATAGAATTTCATAGCTTTATTGTGTATTATGCAGTTTTAGATTTTAACGAGTTCAGTGAAGGAAAACAATGTTCTGAATGATTTTATTGCACTTTAAGGTAGTTTTGAATCAACATTTAAATAACGTCATCATTGATGTGAAAGTGAAATTTTGGTTAATTTTTAAATTGTTTAGCATAAATACGAGTTATTTAAATAGGGGGGGGGGGGATCGTTTAATTGAGGGTTATTATTTAAACAGCAGCCTATTTATTTTCGAGAAAAAACTAAATAAAAACTGTCCTTCTTCTTTTTTTTTTTCTCTTTCGTAACTAGTAGCCAAAATAAAGAATTTATAATTGATTACAAAAAGAAAAAAAAAATAATAACTGCAGTGTGCGTTTTAATTTTTATCCTACATTAAATTATACGTAAGAGAATTTTAATTATTATTTTTTAACTAGTTGGTCTGCGCCCGCCTAGCGCTTATTGTTGCACATGCATTCCAAATTTATTTCTCCTTGCCAGTTCAAATTACTAAGCAGTGGTTTACATGATATGTGTATACATGTATATATAATAATGAATTATTAAACGCAGTAAAAGCTAAGCAACACATACAAGATCACTGAAACCACATTGACCAATAAGAATGAATATTTTTCTGGTAGAAGATAAGCTCAGAATGGTGAGAAAAATTCATCAGAGGAGACCTTTTTCAGTTTCACCCTTGAGAACCAATGTACGATTTCGTTCACTAGCGGACGCCCTATCGTATATGAATATAATTGAAGTGAAATTTAAAGTGAAATAATCAATTAAGTACAAAATAACAGAGAATCTAAGAGAAAACAACCTTAATAAACAAGCAATACTCTCAGGGCGATACATTAGGAGTCGCATGGTTTAAAAAAAAGCAAAATAGTTCAGGGGTTTAGTTGTTCATGGAGTAAAACAAGCAAAGTTCAAGGTTTATTGGTTCATAGCTGATAAAGAATAATGAAACTATACAGCGACAGGGACCGATTTACACACTTGGAGGCCCAGGGCACTCATGTTCGATGGGCCCCTTTTCCTCTTACTTTAATATTACAACAAACAAAACAAACTGCATATTTTTGATTCATGCGTCTAAGAATTCTCTTCACTTCACTTCACTTTTCATTTTATTGGTAAGAGTAAGGCTTAACTAGATTCGATGCTTGTCTGTCAGATCAATGTTCATTGCGCTTGTGCAGCTGCTCTGCAGTATGTTCCTTGGATTTAGTTAGCCTTAATAAGAGTTTGAAATGCAGTATCGGTAGTACGCAGTTGTATTTGCGTTTACCGAAAATATTGCAATTTTTTCGATGAGCTGATAGTTTCCTTGAAAGATCATACCGCCGATTTATAAAACAAGCACAGTAATACCTCCATCCATTGGAGGCCCCTTCAGTGCGAGGGCCCAGGGCACTGCCCTGCCTTAAATCAGGCACTGAACATGGATATTTATTGATTGATTATTATGTATATTTAAGAATAGTTGACAACTCAACAATAAAGTTGAATATTTAAAGGAAAAAGAAAGAATGCATATTAATACAAACTAAATGCAACATGCCTTCTGCCTTTTATATATATACTAGCAAAACGGTAACGAACCGAATTCCGAATGCGGGAAAAATTTCAAAATCAAACTCGAAATGTACAAAACTCGGCCTGGTGCTGCCTGCAGGCCAATAGATCAAAGTTTGTTAAGGAAACCATTTTTTAATTCATGAAATCAATTAAGGTAGTGAATCAGCGAAGGCTTTTCTCGCTTCGCTGGTCACTATATTTAATGAAAACTCTTTTCTATATCGCTTTACAAACAAAAATAAAATTTAAAGAAATCATGAAATTGCTTTAAAGCCCCCTTTGGTTTCCCACTGCCTTCGGCAGCGACCCACTCATTCGCAGACTCTCGGGTGTCCCTATTGCCTGTGACAATAAAGGGTGTCCAGGAATTACTGTCTGAAAATTAAAACTTACACATATGAAAAGTAAGGAAAGAAAAATTAAAGTGATTATTTGCATATGAAAATAAATTTATTTAATTACAAATTAATATATTCATTTGACACCACTGGAGCCGTAATCACCAACTAATAGCAACTTCCGCTTGAAGCGTCGAAACAGGTTTTTCCCATGCTTTTCTGCTACTAACTTCGAGATCTTTAGCCATTCCTTTCTGAAAGCTGCTAAATTCGAGAGGTTTTTCCTTCTTCTTTTGTATTCTAACTTCCATAGTGCCCAGAATTTTTCTATAGGGCGACATTGCGGAACATTCGGCGGATTGTCTTCCTTGGGCACATATTCAATATTTTTCTCTTTCAGATATGACTGCACAATTTTGCAGTAATGACTTGATGCTAAATCTGGCCAGAACAACAGCTTTCCTTTGTCTCTCTGAGAGTTAAAAAATTTCAAAAACGGGCCTTGCAGGATGTCCTTTAGGTATCTTTCTCCATTCAAATTCTGCCTGGAAATGAATGGTTCGCTGATGCATCCGTCTTGTGATATTGCTTGCCAGACAAGAAATTTTCCCGGAAACTTTTCCTTTCTTTTAACTTTGGAAACATCTGGGATTTCCACACCAGGAATGTCATTCCAAAATTCTTTGCATGGAATCTGTTTATAATCATAGGACACATAAGTTTCATCATCCATTATTATAAATTTTCCACCACCTGATTTCACTAGTTGTTTGTAGAGTTTCTTGCAGCCCCTTTTTGCCCTTTCAGCCTGATCATTTTTATATAGAGGTGCAGAAGATTTAGTCCTAGTTACAATACCCATCTTTTTCTTCAGTTGATGAACGGATGATTTTGATATTCCAAGTTTCCTCAAAGCTTCTCTGTTTGAAAGTGATGGATCTTTAATGAGAAGACGCTTCAACTTTGCAGCATTGCGAGATGTGTAGACTTTTGGGATTCGACCTGATGACTGTGAATAGTGAACACTGCATGTCCTAGTATAGTGTTCTAATGCTCGATCGATGAATCGTTCTCCAAATCCCTGAGTTTTTAAGTCATTTCTTGTGACTTTCCTGTTAAAGTTGTGAGCCAGGAAAAAGTCAACAATTTGATTTCTTTTAATTTGGTTAATTTTTGTTTTCATCTCGATCTAAAAAGAAAAAATATTCTATCAGCTTAATTTTGAATGTTTCGCTTAACTTTTAAGAAAATAGAAAAAAAAATCTTAGCGATGACAACATATATATATATATGCCTTTTAATTTTCAGACAGTAATTCCTGGACACTCTTTAGCTTACCAGTGGGCTTCCATTTGGGTGCTTATCAGATGACAGTTTCGAAACGGATAGTATCGAAAAAAGTGATGCAGCCATTTTATATTTTAATCCCAGTTACATATGAACATGGTGTATACAGTTACATATGAACATGGTACATAATATTTTCTTTCACGTTATTTTCTATAGTTATTTGATTTATTCGATCAACCATGAAATGACAACAATTTCACACCAAATATAATTACAATGTGCTATGAACGGCTACGTCTATCGCATGAGACAATTAATTTGTGTGGTTATAATAGTAGTTGAGTTAGTTAATAGAAGTTGGTATATAGAAAAATAAATAATGAAATATGTAAACCTGATCATGGTACAGCCTTAATGTAGCTCCCCTTGGCGACTTTTGAATTTTTATCGTCACTTTAGACAAAAATACATAATTTATGTTATAATAATAATAATTATTATTATTATTATTTTGTTGTTTCTTTCTTTTCTTTTCGTTTTCCTTTCCTTTCCATAATTACTGAATTCGATTCTTTGTTTTTCAATATCACGTGATTGAGCAGACAACTATTTTATTTATTTAACGTTCATTCATATTCCCATTAATTTTTGGAACTCTCGTGCAACTTTATCTAAATTGTTTTTTTACTCCATTTTCCATTTTCATTTTTTCATGTGCATGAGTAAAATATTTTATAATTTTTTATTTTTCGCGTGAAAGCATATTTCATTTTATATTTGAAAAAAAAAAAAAAAGTTTTTTTTTTTTTTTTTTTTTTTTTTTTTTTTAAGCAACAATTAAAGTTTTAAATGTCCACATTCAAAGCATTTACCAGGTTATTATTTTCACATTTTAATTAATTTAAAAAAATCTAATCAAAATTTCGTTACAAATAAGGTACCAAATGAAAGGGGCATTTTTTCTGAATCCGTCGGTTTAATTAACTTATCGATCGGACAATTAGATTTTTTTAAATTAACTAAAGTATGAAAAGCTGGTGGCAACAACACACAGACAAACAGAAGAAAATCTCTCTTAGCTAATAAACTTGCGTCCAGCCACGGACTTACAGAAAAAAACTCTCTTAGCCATTTATATATATATATATATATATATATATGGGTCATTGCCAACATAAGGGGTAGAAACCATGTCCCTTAGCCCTCAAAAATAGAAAATATTTTCAATCAGAAAAAAATTTACAACTAGGCTATTTCTTACGATTTTCTCTAGTTGAATATTATTATAAAAGTTTTTAATGTTATTTATTTTTCTTAGAACTCGATCGATAAAACCTGGAATGTCCACTCCGTGGACTGTCCCCAAGGGAAGTCTGCAGAATATAGCATTATTTTCAAGCTTAATATTAATGTTTTTTAATTACATTTTGATTTAAGCAGGACATAATTATCCTTAAAAATATATTTATAAAATTTTAGAGTTATAAAATGAATCTTGTTTTTTTTAATTAATTTATAACAAATGTCCCTAATAAAATGTGTCCACTCCGTGGACAACTATTTAATTTCCCATAAAGTTCAGTAGATGGCACTGTCTGTCACCAGTGTGTAACTGAGAAGAAAGAGGGGGAAGCCATCTTTGTTTTTACCTACATGTGCTGAACTCAATGCTTTATTTCGTTCTGTTAAAATAGATTTCATCTGTGATACCTCTGTTTGGCTATCTCATCAGTCCACTCCGTGGTCAGAAGTATACAAGTAATTATAAGGATTATTTATTATCTAATTATTATTACAATTAATGGTTATAAGACTTAATTCAACACTAAAGTTAAATTGTTCCTGACGTTGTTGCTTTGTTCCTTAAAATTCAAAATCAGACATTCTGTCCACTCCGTGGACTTCCACTCCGTGGACATCATTTGATCACGAAGTGGACACTTCTTTCCACGGAGTGGATACTATCAAAATTAATCTTAAAAATAGATACATTTGAAAAATAATCGAAATAAATTTGATAAATAAATTTTATCCCTTTATTTTTTTTTTTTTTTTGTTAGCCTACTGATTGCTTAAGGTGCAATGGAAATATATTTTCCCCCTAACTTTTATATTTTTATTCGTGATTTTCTAAAAATGTCATTTCAACGTCTTTGAAACAGTATTTGCTATTTTTTACTGAACTCTTAAGCATTTCTCTTCATGGTTTAAATGTAACAACAGAATTCGTATTAATATAATTTTAAGAACAGTTTTATGAGTGTTGTTTACAGAGTAATGCAAAAGGATGATGTATACTATATGTCCTTTTTTTTTTTCTTTTTAATTTTAAAGGTAAAATGTAGAAAAGGTGACATAACACTTTAGAAAAATAATTGCAAAAATATAATTAAATTTAGTTTCAGAAGAAAAAAAAAAATAAAAATATTTTTGTTTTACAGCAACACTAAAATTGTTTTGTATTTTTATTAATTGAATAACTTTATATCTTTGTGTATAATAAGAGCATAAGAAATGATCCCGCAAGACATGAAGAAGGAAAAGCTAAAGAAAGATAAATATATCACAGAAGGAAGAATACTGTAGTTAAAATGTTTGAACAAATGAAATGAAGTGTTAGGAAAAAATGGAAGAACCAAAACAGAAATCAAAGGGAGAGATTGAAGAAACAGAATAATCTTTGAAGAACATCTCAGAGATGATGCACCTCCTGATACACCTCGTTCAGCAGCCATAAATATCACACTACCACAAATTAATCCATCTCTGAAAACAAAACCATCTGTATCATCATCTAGCAGACTAGAAAGTGGAAGAAAAATGTCGAAAAAGAACAGTGAAAGGCTTTGTGAAGAAAACAAAAAATTGGTTAGGAAGCTTGAAAAACACAAAAAGTATGTGCAAAGATCTAAGGATGTGAAGTCAAAAAATAATACTACTGATTCTGAAAAACCCAAGAGAAAAGTGAAAAAAATTATCACAGAAGGAAATTCAAAAGAAATTGAGAAATGTATTATTTTTGGCGAGGTTATAAAAAAGCCAATAAAAGAAAGTTTTAAAGGCGCAAAATCAAAGAAGAAACTTAAAGAAATCCTCGAAGTTTTAACAGGAAAAATAGCAAGGAAATACAAGTGTCTTCAACATATTAGATCAATCACATAAAAAAAAACAAAGAAAGAAAGAAAGAATATGCGGAACCAACAATTATTTTCCTGTTATTTTCATTTTTCAAAAGAATTAAAGTAAAAATATTTGTTGATTATTTTCTAAAACGCAAGTAAAACAATAAGGATGAAAAGATACAGCTGCAAAATAACTTTCAGGTTTGGATATTTATAAGTGTCCACTCCGTGGTCAGTGATGTCCGCTCCGTTGACACATTAATTTTGAAATTAATTAATTACCAACCAAAAAATAGCTAACGAGATAGCTCATCAAGTAATTTAGATTCATAGTTGTCAAAAAGGAATTAAGGAATTTTTTCAAATTTTTTTGGTAAAATTTTTATATTTTCAAATTAGTCTTTGTTTTCTACCCTTTAGATTGGCAATCACCCATATATATAATTTTACATTCCCACCCAACCATCCAGCCAAACACCACCTCCCATCCTCCGTAATCAAACAACTGTCCACACAACCGTAACCTTTATTATTGTCTTTTATTGTTTTATAATTTTTTTGGTTAAGATACACAAAAGTGCACTCTTCTTTTTTTTTTTTTTTTTTTTTGTAATAAATATACCAACAGAGTTATGGATATAAAATAGAAAATACAAAATTTTTAGGAAAACCCATTTTACCAGTGGCTGTGATCAGCTTATTAATGTTCTTGTTTTTATAATTCGGAGATCATAAATTATTAATTCGAAAAAAATAGTTAATGATGATGTTTCTTAATACCGAAAGATGCAGACAGGAATTAAAATGTGTAAATAAGTTTACTTTAAAACTAAAATCTTGCCGTTTGTCATTGCAGATATCTGTGTAAATTTTACTACCATTAAAGATTCTTTTTAGATTTAAAAAGTTAATTGATTGATTGTTTAGAGTATTTTGAGTTAAAGAAGAAGATGTTTAATTAAGAAGATGTGTAATTTACCTTCTTTTTTTTCTTTTTTTTTTTTTTTTTAATAATCTTTTGTTTAAAAAATAAAATGTTGATAAATTTTTAAAAGGTAAAATCTTTTGGAAAGGTAATATTGTGACGTCATAGCAAGAAGATATATGACATATCAAAGTAGTTCACAGGGAAAATAAATTGTTATCGATGGGGAAGGAAAGAAAGAAAAATTTAAAAAAGGGGGAGGTAGAAAGCCCTCTAGTCTAAAATTAAATTTTATTTAGTACAAAATTTTAATTTACAAACAGCACAAACGAAGATTTTTTTTTTTTTTTTTTTTTTGAAGCAATAATTTTAAATAGAACAAAATATTTATTTGTTTGTTTGTTTATTCATTTTTTAAAGTGCGACAGGACTATTGTTTTCAGGCAGCAATTTTAGCGTTATGAAAATTTGCAGTACCCCCCCCCCCCCCTTGAACCAAGCATTTTATACTATTAAGTGAGCAAGATTCGTTTATTTTACTACAAAAGGATTATATATATATATGTGTGTGTGGTGTGTGTGTGTGTGTGTGTGTGTGTGTGTGTATTTCACTGTTCTCGAAAACGTTAGCTCGGCCAGTCACGTTATTCGACACAAAGGTTTTTATTAGTTTTCTTTTAATTAATTAGAATATGAAAATAATAACCTCATAATAGCTTTAAATATTAGCCATTTAAATTTTATCTATAATTTAATTGTTGCCAAAAAAAAAAAAAAAAAAAACGAGTTCGTTTTTTTGGACTGGAAAATAAATACATTTACTTAAACTTGAACAATAAAAAAATTATTTAAAAAAAAAAAAAAAAAATTGCATTTCACAAAAATTGACGTCATTATCACTCTAAAAAAATTATACACATTAATAAAGTGCTAATATACGCAAAAGAAGTCACTAGCCGTCCGTGGGGCGAAAAAAAAATCTCCTATGCTAATTATCCATTGGATTTTTTGTAAGAAATTATTAAAAATTGAGAAGAAAAATTATTTCCCGATTTTAATCCCCATGTTTGGGTGTAATTATAAATTTCTTATAGTGCACATGTGTTAGATTAAGTTATTTGCTGTCAAATTGACAAAATTTTAATTTTAAATTTCAAAACTCTGTCGTCCTTGGCGTTTTTCGTATTTGACGATCAAAAACGTATTACGAAAATATACATGCCAGATGTATATTTTTGTAATATGTATTGTGTGAAATATTGTTTCATATCATTAATTGTTCTCTTAATATACGCTGTTAAAATAGCCATGATTTTTGAAATTAATTAAATATGTTCGCCAGATAATTTGGCGATCTTTTTTTTTTTTTTTTTTTTTCCCCGCTAAGGAGGCAGATATTAAATATATTTCTCTGCAGTATATTAGTATCTTATATCAGATACTTTATTTAGACATTTGAAAACAAATTTGACTTCAAATTATGACAGAATATTTATCATTTTCCTAATTAGTATATTAGTTGGATATTTATTGTGTAATAAATATCACCCTTTGAAATGAAAATGTTTATGTTTTCATTAAAAAATGGAAGTTTGACATTTTTTTTTCAGAGTTTTGAAATTTAAAATTAAAATTTTATAAATTTTACAGCAAAAATAACTCAATCTACGTTAGATAGTAACTTATATATAACTATACCCAAATATGGGGATTAAAAATCTAGAGATAATTTCCCTTAATTTTTAATATTTAAAAAAAAAAAAAAAAAATCCAATGGACAATTAACATAGGAAATCTTTTATTTGGCCCCACGAAAGGCCATTGACGTCATCACTTCGCTTGCGTATAGTTTACAATGCTAATATATGTTGTACTATTTTTTTTTTTTTTTTTTAATCTGAGTCGATAATTTTATAGAAAAAAATGCAGTTTGAAAAATAAAAAAAATATTTCAGCAAGCACTATTTTAAACCTAAAAACCATTAAAAATATAAACAGGATATGAAGGATTCTTATATATTAACGAAAAGGTGTCCGATAAAAGTATTAGCAAAATAGGCTTTCCTTTTTATACAAGAAAGTATACAAAAAATAAATAAAATAAAATTCATCGCTTATATGGCGACAAAAATCAAAAGCCGCTAAAGGAGAGATATAATAAAGTTGTGTAGCACGATAATGTTTACTTATATGTATATACACCAATCACTACTCTAATTTAACATAAAAATAAATGAGCTGCTGTGTGTGACTGCACTTGCATGCTGTCAGGCAGAAATATTTGATTAATTCAAATTTATATTCAAATAACAAAATAAAAATATGTTTAATGGGAAATATATATTAACCATTGAAACATTAATTGTCGAAAATACAGTAAAAATAGTGCTCATAGCGTACAAGGGATTAAGTCTTTTTCCTGCATCAATTATACTGTTGCAATGAAAGTAGTTTTACAGGCAAAGTGAAAATAAAAGGGCAGTTCATTCCCTTTCAGTGGGGTCAGCCTTGGCGACAAACTTGGCGTGTGGGCGACCAAATTTGGTGAAAAATGATAGTTTATGGTTCCCGAAGTTTCGAAGCTCTCCGACACAGGGGAACATAGACCTCGAGCTTTCCATGGGATTCTCGATGGAATCATCGCCAAGCCCCATCGCCAAAAGTTATAAATAGGAGTGAGTTGATTTCTGCAAAAGAGTATGTAGCCACTGCGATTCAGAGTTATTCAGAGACCTATTCTGAGTGATTGCACTTTAGAGATTGAGCTCTAAGCGACTGGACATTTTTCGTGAGCTAGCGAAAATTTCTGCTCTGGAGTATTTGAAGTTATTTGCTTTACTCCTGTGGAACAAGTGACTATTTTTTGGATTGTTCCAGAACATTCATCGACTAGTGACTTTTACTGCATGAGTAACTGCTTCAACTGTTTCCAGAATATTCGGAGAATTAACACTACTATTGGACTGTTTTCGAAAATATTCGTTTTAATAACAATTTTGTTGTACAGATTCTAGAAGTTCAAAGAATGTTTGATATTGCCAAGGAGGTCTCATACTAAAGCTGTGATGAAATTAGTCGCCAATCGAAATATATTCATTTAAAATGAAAAAGAAATCCTTTAAATATAGTGCCCAGCGAAGCGGGCAAAGCCTGCTAATATATGTAATATGTCATATTTCAATTAGCTGTACAAAGCTACTCCTCTCAATCGAACGCAAGTCTGCTAAATCAGTTTCACACTAGGGATTTTAATAAACAGAAAAAAAAAAAAAAAAAAAACTATTTTTAAACGATGTTTTGTTTTGATCAAATATACCTTTGCCTGTAAATTAACGTCTCTGATGTGAAACCATTTTATCTACCTTGCGAATTATACGCAGGAAAATACGGTACACTTGTTAATCAGGACAAAATCTAGCTAACGCCGTATTTTTTCAATTCAATCGGGTAATTGGTTCAAAAGATATTAAATAAGAAACACGTTTAACTTTAAAATTATTAAAAAGAGAAACAAGCTGATGAAATAAATAAATAATTACTTACGCGTTCGGGTTTTTTTAACCCCCCCATTATAAGAGGAAAGGTATTTATTTTTACATTTGGGGGGGGGGGGGGGTAACAATTTTCTTTTATTTAAATTGAGGGACATTATTATTATTTCTTTCTTTCCTTCTTCTTCTTCTTTTTTTTTTATGCTTTTTGTGTTTTTAGAATAATTAAAAAATATATACTTTTTTCCCTGTCGCATAGAGTTGCAAAATATTTAAAATAAAATTGAAAAAAATTATGCTAAAGAAATGGAACAGCTTTAGTATATAGGACTCCTTTGAGAAATTTAAAATTTAGCACGGAGTAGCTCGGACGTTTACATACGCTATTGCGATAGTCATTTTAATTCATCGCCAAAACGACAACAAAAATTTAAAATCTGCCAAAGTGGTCCTATACTAAATCTGTACCTAGGAAATTTTAAGAAATGAATGTGGTAACCGTTGCAAAGAAACGAAACACAATTACCGCAGGCCTTTATATGAAAGAATAGATTTAAAAAGTTCTGTCATACTAAAATAAATTCTGTTTTGTACAGAATTGTCTATCTATTAGAAAACAAAAATAAACTTTTTTTTTTTTTTTTTTTTATTAAAAAGGAAATAAAACTTTGTAAACACCGCAAATTGCATATACTCAACATTTACTTCTGAACACAGTGTTTGAATACGACCCTTCATCAGGGGAAAAAAGGCCTTTTTTGCCTGATGCAGGATTGTGTTTAAAATTATTATTATTATTATTATTATGATATTTTTAAGTATTTTTTCCCGTTAAAAAAAAAAAAAAAAAATCGCCTTTATTTATCTATTTATTTAAAGTTGATGATTATAATATTAAAATAAATTTCTAATTATTCATCCTCCCCCCCCCCCTTTTTTTTTTTTTTTTTTTTTTTTTTTTTTCAGAAGCAACTGAAAGCTATATATCTAACTGAGCCTTGCCCCTTCATGTTCTTTTTTTTTTTTCTTTTTTACCAAATTGCCATAATTATAGTATTTATATTTTCTTTCAAAATGGCATTAACAGTTCGCATTTGTGGTTCTAACAAAAGCTTTAGAGTAACTCACTCATACTTCCTGGCTATTGTCAGATATTAGCGTACAGTAAGCCTACCGTACGCTACCTTTTTTCTCCTACTTTTTTCATGATTTCATACGGAGATGAATATGACTAATATGCACTGTTGCATGACAAGTGGTCAGCGGACCGTAGGCCCAATAATAAGATTTGGCTTACCCATACTTTTGTTGAATCTCTTTCTGCAAACTCGTAAAGTAGTGAGTGCTCTTCGTCTTTGGGTGGGTGGGTGGGGGGGGGGGGGGGGAGAGTGACTTCATTTGACTTTTCGAACATTAGTAATTAACGGTTGTTTGAATAACTTTAAATGAGAAAAGTCGTTAAATAAACGAAAGGCAAAATCATAGTAGGTGTTGTATTTCTCTTCTAGTTGTATATCGAGTACTGGATTATAATGTATCAAAATTCTTTTGTACGTCCATGTAAGAGAACTATAAATTGTGAACCTCACAAAATCAAATATTTTTCTTTTTCTTCTTTAATCTTTTAAACAAATTAACATTCTTTAAGCGAACTTTAAATAATTTGAGCCGATAGACAGAAATGTACAAACTTTCTACTTTGTATCCCAGTAAAGAAAAAAACTTATCCCTTTGTATCCCAGTAAAGAAAAAAAAAAAAACTATAAGTCTTACATTTATATAAATCCGTACTGTTCTTCCGATGATAACCTGTAACATGTCTACCTAATTATATCTTATCGAATTACAGTTTAGACACTAGCGCATTTCAAATAATTGCAGGGTGGTCACTAATTAGGGAATTTCACGTAAAGTCAGGGAATTCTGACAATTTTATGGAAATAAGCCATTTTTGAAAGCTCATTATCAGGGTTGTAGTAGTTTAAATCAATTGATTAAAAAAAATCACTGATTTAAATCACTTCTTTTTAATATAAAAGTTATTGGTTTTAACAGCCTACTACACTTACCATCGCTGGAAGTCCAAGCCAATATTGTGGGAAATTTGTTTACTTATAACTCATTAACTAATATATTTTTTTTAATTCTGTTTTCACATTTAGAAAATTCACAACTGTTGAATTGACGGATGTTTTTTTTTTTAAACGGAATTTTTTAATTATTTATATTTTATTTTGAAACTGTATAATGAAAAATTTCACATATTGAAAATTTGTATTTTACAGCTTCAAAATAAAACATTTAAAATTTAAAAAATCCATTTTTAAAAAAGGTCCGTCAATTTAACAGTTGTGAATTTTCTGAATGTGAAAACAGAATTTAAAAATATGTATTAGTTAATGAGTTATAAGTAAACAAAATTTCCCATTGGCTTGGGCTTCCGATGACGTTAAGTGAAGCGGGCCCTTAATGGAATGAAATTGCTTATCTAGCTTTACTATATATATATATATATGAGTTTTTAAGATATAAATTTAAAAATATAATTTGCAAAATTAACAGAATATTTCGTTAAATGATCTATAATTTTTCTCATATCTTGCCTTTAGATTCATCTCTTTAGTAAGCAACACTAAATTATACATTTTAATCATTTATTATATTTCAGTTATTTATACTACAAGCCAGTCTCATGACTAGCGTATGAAATGTAAATATCTAGTTAGTGTTTAATTCATTAATATATATATATATTAATTGGAATGGTCTTTGCCCGCCTTGCGGTTGATATTTGGAAAGAAACATATTATTTCCTTGCTTATTTGGCTCTCATACCAGTTTATGCCATTTAACATTGGCTGACATGATATTTTAAAAATAATGGCATCTTTTACATTGTAGTGTAAGTTTAGAAGGCTCCATTTTTTTTTTTTTTTTTTCTTTAAACACTATAACTTTTTTATTTAACTACATATAGAGCATTTCCTCGTGACGTCTGGTGGATGGCAAAAAAGCGCGCTCGACTTTCCCGCGCCCCGCCCACCATTGATTTTCCGCCATTTTCCATTGATTTGAAGCCTTTTTGCCAACCACTCATAAAAGTTGAGATGTTTGTTTACAAACAAGGAACTGCCCTATAATCAGTCAAATACAATTTAAGGCTGCTGCCTATTTAATTAATTGTACCCACTAAATATATAAAAAAGAAAATAAAATTATTTTCATATTTTAATTAATTCTAAAGTATCTAATCAAAACTTCGTAACAAATAAGGTACTTTATTTTATTTGTAACCTTATTTATTTTAACTAATTTGATAAATATGACGTCACAATCAACTGTTTGTTTATATCAGATAAGTACATTATCATGATTGTAAGAAAATGATGCAATAACTATTAGCCCATAATTTTTATGATTGAATTTTACATTAAATTTTAATTTTATCCTCCGTGGGTATTTTAGAATTGCAATGGTAGTTATAAACTTTCGTTGAAATCTTTTTTACATATTGAGATTAAGAGAAAAGTGTAAGCACAAAAAATGTTCAGTTTTGAAAGATCTTTCTAACGATGTAACATTTATGCAGATTAATTAAAAAAATAAATAAATAAATAAAAATACATTGCATTTCTAAGGGGGGAAAAAAAAAAAAAAAAAAAAGGCTACCAAAAGTCTCTGTTTTGATGCGGTGTAAACCGGAATCGTTCCTGACAGAAGAGGGTCATTATTATTATTAATTATATTATTAATAACACACCACGTTTTTAAAACAGACTGAAAGGTGTGAAATAATTTCTCCTAGCATTATAACAGATTTCTAAGCGAACCTTATCTAGATTCTCCTGAAAATGTTTGTGATTGTAAATTTTTAATAGCTATGAAAATATTCGTAAGCTTTAAAACGAAAAACATGGGGCACATGCATTAGCTAATAGCAAGGAGTATGTAGGGAGTAGTTGTTTGAGAAAACTCACATAACAGTTCATATTATTTGCCGTGCAATAAAATTGTCAGCGATTTAAGTGAACTACTATTCATGCATCAATCATTCATTGCATGCGTCTCATGTTTTCCGTTTTAAATCTTGCAAATATTTTCATAGCTATTAAAAAATCACAATCACAAACATTCAAGAGAATCTGTTTGGAGCACGGAGAAATTATTTTATATTTTTTAATCCGTTTTAAATACGTGGTATATTATTATTTTATTTAAATGCAATTATTTTCTATTGTTACTTTCCGAACATACATATGTAAGGAACATATTGTAATCATGACGAAATTCCACTTTAAGATTTAGATGTTTCTATACGTTTTGAGGTCCTATGAGTTCATTTTTGCGACTTTTGCGGTGATGTATGTGTGAATGAATGTATGAATGTGTGTACTGTTTGTTTTCCGATTAATTAGAGTCCAGTGAGCGCTATTACGGATGAATCAGTTCTGCTGCGATTTTATCAATAGGGGTGGAAGAAAAGTCAGAGATACAATTTCGGGAAATGCTCATCTCAATGATAGCGTCCAACCCTTCTTGAGTACAATCGCCTTTGTTTGTTTTGGACTTGAATTGAAGAATGGACAGTATGCATGTGAGTGAACACGATAGCATCTAAACACTTTGATCGATTGAGTTGAAAGTTGTAGGTATGTTATAGGTCATCGTAGCACGAACCTTGTTGATTTTGGTGAATCTACCACTTGTAGTTTTTTGTATAGGGATACAAAGAAAAGTTCTTTATTATGTGTTATGGGCCCAAATTATTTAAAGCGCGATAGCGTCTAAATGCCTTATTGCATTGAGCTGAAAATTTATATACATATTATATGTCACCGTAAAACGAACCCTATTTATTTTGGTGAATCTACCACTTATAGTTTTTTTTACAGGGACACGAAGAAAAATTCTTTGTCATTATGGCTTATGGGCTCTAACTGTTTAAAGAGCAATAACGTCTAAACACCTTATTAGATTGAGCTGAAAATTTACATACATGTTATAAGTCTCTGTCGCACGAACTGTATAGATTTTGGTGAATCTAGCACTTATAGATTTTTACAGGGACAAAACAAAATTGTCTTCATCATTATGACAGGGTGTCCACTGGTCAGAGAAAGTCAGGAAATTTAAATGAGTGTAGAAAAGTCGTGGAATAGTCAGGGAATTTCATGTAAAGCCTGGGAAATTTGTCAAATTTCGTAGAAATAAGCCACATTTGAAAGCTTGTTATTATAAATTGTTAAATATATCGCTAATTTTATGAAATTTTTGTGAAAAATAAACAGCGTAAATCAGGGAAAATAGTCATGGAAAAGTCAGGGAATTTGGAAAAGTTCTAATGTTGTCTATTCTGTATGATCTAAATTATTTGAAGTGCAATAACATTGAATTAAAGAACATACTATGTGGAGAAAAATACTCAAGCACCCTATTATAATTTTTTCTTTTGTTTATTTAACAACTTCTCTTACTTTAACTTATTTATACAACCTAATTACTTAATGCTCGGAAAGTCTAGTGGAGTTACTCCAGATTTTTTACTCTAGTGTGTGAAAATTTTTGCAATAGATTTTAAGCATCTTGATGAGATAATGTGCACTATCATTGATTTTGAATTACAAATTGCGACAATAGCTTTATTTGGAAAACAAGTTTAAGCGGGGGAAAAGAAAATAAATTACTAAAAGTGGCACAAAGTGGGGACATTTGGTCGCCTTGTAGGCGCGAATGCACCTTGCTGCTTTTAGGATGCACCCGTGTCTAGTTTTTAAACCTGATGAAAGGCCGTGCTGTTGTTCTGACCTGATACAGCTGTTGTGAGCTTTTACAATTTATAATGTTTACTTACAAAGCTATTTATTAATTAAATTAAATACTGTTTGGACTTATCAGGTTAACAGTGTTTCAAACCAAACATTTCACTAAAAAATAAAAATGCGTTTTTTTTTTTTTTTTTTTTTTACATATTTTTGATCAGCTGTATGGTTAAAAGCCATTTTTGAAATTGGATTGGCATGTTTCAAAAGGAAATATGTAGTGAACGGTAAAGAGTAAAAATGCTGATTAAGAAAAAAAATTTTTTTTTTTTTTGCTGAACGTTTTGTATTTTTTGATGGATTCTCTTATTAAAAAAAAAAAAAAAAAAACTAAAGACAACATTTGTTCATTTCAACGTTTGTTTTCGTGGAAGACATCCCATCACTTTTCGCTAATTATTTTCATTCTGTGAAATTCCATCACAGAAAAGCTCTATCCATACCTCTAAATCTACTGCTATATTTTTGAGAAAATGGAAAATGAAACCGGAATTGAGGATGTTCCATTTAAATGCATCCACCCAAGTCGTCCGATTTTGATTACTATACATACATTATAACTTTTGAAACAATGCTTTTTTATAAGCGGCATTCTAAAACAAGAATGAGTTCTTGGATATTGTGATAGAAATGAAGTAGTGAAACAAAATTCTTTTATTTTTCAAAATAATGGTGTAATTTGATAGATCAACGAAAGGGCTATAACACTGAATATGTTACACAAAAATTTATCTTTAAAAATCGTTAAGAAAATGTGTCCACACTCTCTGTAGCTGAAATACATTTTCATTTGTATGCCTTACCAATTAATTCCGTTGAACTAATTTAGCATGCTCTGTGGTAGAGGTGAAAGTTAAAAATTGTTGTTAGTGCTTATGGTCACTAGTCTCCATTATTTTAGTGGATGCTTTTTCAAGTTAGTGACCACTCGGGGACAAAAATAATATGTATATATATATATATATATATGCAATTTAATTCGATGTTTATGGTTATTGGGCATTCAATTAGTACTTGATTTGCTGTTTGATTTTTGTGGCGTTATGGTAAGTTTACTTTGTTAGCCAACTCTTAATCTTTGTTTAAAGTTATTAATTTTCGTATTTCGCGATCAAAAGCGTAACACGAAAATATACATGCCAGATGCATGTATTGTACGAAATGTAATACGTATTATACATTGTACGTATGTATTACATGTAATATGTATTGTACGAAATATTGTTTCGTACTATTCATTACTGCTTTTAAGATAAGTTGCTAAAATAACCAGGATTTTTGAAAGGAATTAAATATTTTCGCCAGATAATTTGGCGATATCCTTTTTTTCGCCAAGGATGACAGGAATGAAATCTATTCCGCTGCAACACATTAGTATCTTATATCAGATATTTTATTTAGACATTTGAAAACAAATTTGACTTCAAACTATGATACAATATTTATCATTTTCCTTTTAATTAGTATATTATTAGTATATTAAAATTTAAAAACATGGTATATAAAAAGTTTTTTTTTTTTTTTAATCTTATAATTATTCTTATCTTAATCCTCAATGTTTCCACCTTTATTAACTTGAATTTACTATTAAAATTTTAACATACGCAAAACCTTCTCATCACTTCGTTAAAATATGCTAAACTTTTCCAAAATCTTTTTCTATTTAAAATGATACATGTATTTACTTTAAATGTCCAATATTTCATAAGATGTCCTATTTTAAAGTTTTAAAATATTTATCAAATTTACTTATTTTTCTGGTTTAGCCATATTGTTTTCCTTTTTATAACTACAGCTGTTGCCATCTTTAAAATATTTAAAATGATGAGGTCATTTTATAGTAAAATTATCCATTATAGCATATATTATATTTCACAACTCCATAAAAATTGATTTTAAAATCGTCTGCTTCTTTTATTTTAATAGAATTTCAATAAAAATTAAATTGCATATTAGTCTTTTTAGCATTTTAATCCAAAATAGCTTTAGACATATTATATTTCACTCATTTAAAACCGTCTGCTTCTTTATTTTTTTTATTTTAATAGAATTTAATTTATATATTAGTCATTTTAGCATTTTTATCCTAAGTAGCATTAGAAATAATATATATCACTTCTCCATTAAAATTTATAAGACCCTACGATAAGATTAATTTGTACTTAATATCAACTCTACGAAAATTTTTATCAATCGCTTCCAAATTTTGACCTAAGGTTCAAATCTCAATCCTGTGGGTTTTTACATCGGCTACAACGTTTTCGTCTTTATTCGTAAATAATAATTTGACTGTATTAAATAGTTTACTGCAATATAATTCAACGTATAACTTAGTCACAGCAACGCGTGGCCGGGTCTGCTAGTATATTTATATATATGTTACCGCTAAAGTGCAGAAATCAGTTAATCTGCAGATTAGCTAGGTAAACTGCACATTAACTAGGGCGATCCGTTAAAGTGAGGAATTTTTTTTCATTTCTCAAATTACCTAGGTAATCTGCGAATTACCTAGATAATCTGCACATTACCTACTAGGCACTCGTTAAAGTGAAAATAAGATCTCTGGTGTTGTAATTTTACAGCACACTGTGTTGTATTTGTTTTTTTCATTCGGGGAAAAAATAGCTTTCTTTCCTTTTCTTTCTTTCTTTACTTATTTTAATCTGTATGTGTTTTAATTTTTATGTCTTTTAAAGTTATATTTGTTTTAATTTTTTTACTTATTTCATCTTTTTTATTCTGCCAATATAAGTTTGAAGATGTTATGCATTTTTAATATGAAATATAATAACTTTAATAGCTTTCAATAAATTCTATTTTATAAATGAATGTTAGAATTATAATATAGTAATGTTTTCTTTTCAAAATAAAAATATTTAACCATTTAAATAAAAAATAAAAAAAGTTTTATTAACAACTTACATTGCTATTACTATTTTTTTTTTTTTTTTTAATGTTATGCACCAATTTTTAATTCGATAAAGAAATATTAAATTAGACAATTCAGAAGCATTATTTAAGAAGTACTTCAAATAATTAAAACTGCTTTAATAATAATTTTTAGACCGCAGGAAAATTAAAATGACTGTTTTCCAATGCTTTATTAAACAATATTTTGCAGCATACATATTACAGCAACAAGTACAAGTTTAGCAATTATATTAATTTTACAATTAAATAAATAATAATAAAAAACAACTTTATTAACACATTTTATGTGATAAACTACAACGAAATTATATGAAAAAGCGAACAAAATAAAAATAAAAATGCAATCATGATAGATAAAATATATAAAGGAAACTTGAAATTGAAAGAAACAACAACAAAATGTAATGAAATGCTAAAAAATGCACAAAAATTTCATATTAAGTATTTATTAAAGAAAGCCATAATATTGAATGCCATATTTTTCAGAGTTAAAAATTAAAACTTTTTTTTTCAGTAAGTAATAGTAATTTAAATCAATTTTTAAATAAATTAGTTTTAAAAAAGTTGTGTTTTAATAGTTTTATTTCGGGAGGAAATAATTACTGTGCTGTAAATTTTAATATTCATAATTCAAAATGAAGTTTCAGGAGATAGAGTGTTTAGATTAAGATTAGATTTCAATAATAAAATGCAGTGCAGACCCTTATCAAACTTATATTGACAGAATTAAAAAAGAGAAGAAATAAAATCAAAATTAAAACAATTATAACTTACTTGTTACTTTAAGTTTTGTGTTGGTCATGATAAGAAACCTATAATAACCATGTCTTCGATGCTCCAAGTTTTGCGTTTACTAATTATCATAGGCGGAAGCGGAGTGGAAAGGTTGAAAGTTTTGGTTTGTGTTTGAAGGTCATTCGCGTATATGTATCACATGACTGTTTGACGTCATAGTGAATGTAAAAAAACTAAGGCTCGAAACAAACATTTGAACTTTAACGACACAGAAGCCGCTAATCCACAGATTACCTAGTTAAAACGCAGAAAACTCTTGATTCCACACTTTAACGGGTCATTTTAGTTAATCTGCAGATTAGCTAGGTAATCTGCACATTAACGGATTTTGAGCTTTAACGGTAACATATATATATATGTGTGTGTGTGTGTGTGTGCGTGTGTATTTCACTTCAACATGTTTCAGTGTGCAATCACTATATAATAATAATAATAAAATTGCTCACAATATGTGTCTACAGCTATTCCATCGTTATATGTTCTTTAAATTTTTCATTACTGAGAAAACACAATCAAATTTTCATAAAAAATAAATTGAAGTTTGAACATTGAGAGAAAATCTCATATAATTGAATAAATATGATGCTGCACATTAGACTAGGACGCCATAGAATTCTGAAAAACGAGATAGAAAAAGAAGTTGATTTCAAAAACGGTGGCAATCTTCTAATATTGAAATTTTAATATAGTGAATAAATAGCTTATAGTAGATGCAAATTTTTGTTGGTTACAGGATTAAAAAAGCTTTCCTCTGAAAGTAACTATACACTTCAATATATAGCAAATTAATCAATAAATCAGCAGTAGAAAAGTAACATATACAAATTTTTGTAAGCATGCAGTGGGCAGCCGAGTTTAGCCACTGTGGTGGGTGACCACCTAGGGCAAGTTTTTTACTGACCAGACCACTTTTTAGAATTAACGGCCCTCTTCACTTATCGTCTCCGGAAACCCAAGCCAATGTTATTCTATGGGGAAATTTTCTTTACTTATAACTCATATAAATACTTTTAAATTTTGTTTTCACATTAAGAAAGTTTACTGTTAAATTGACGGACCTTTTTTAAAAACTTGTAAAATACGAATTTTCAATATGTGAAAATTTTCATTTTCATTTTGCAGTTTCAAAATAAAATATTAAAAATTAAAAAAATCCGTTTTTAAAAAAGATTCGTCAATTTAACAGTCGTGCATTTTCTGAATTTAAAAATATGTATTAGTTAATGAGTTAAAAGTAAAGAAAGTTTCCCATAGAATAACATTAACTTTTGGCGCTTGCGGCGTCGTTAAGGGCCCGCTTCACTCACCGTCGTCAGAAGCCGAAGCTAATGTTATTCTATGGGAAATTTTCTTTACTTATAACTCATTAAGTAATAAATATTTTTTAATTCTGTTTTCACATTCAGAAAATTCTCAACTGTTAAACTGACGCACCTTTTTTAAAAATGTATTTTATTTATTATTATTATTATTATTTATTTATTTATTTTTATTATTATTATTATTATTATTTTATTTATTTATTTATTTATTTTATTTTATTTATTTATTTATTTATTTTTTTTGAAGCTGTAAAATACGAATTTTCAATATGTGAAATTTTCCATTTTGATATTTCAAAATAAAATAGTAAAAAAAAAAAAAAAAATGTTTTTAAAAAAGGTGCGTGAATTTAACAATTGGGAATTTTCTGAATGGGAAAACAGAATTTAAAAATATGTATTGGCTAATTAGTTTTAAGTAAAGAAAATTTCTCATAGAGTAACATTGGCTCGGGCATCCGGCGACGGTAAGTGAAGAGGGCCGTTAAGAGCAAAGAATTCCTAATCTCGCCGACAACCAAAGTCCATGTTATTCTATGAGAAAATTTATTTCCACAATTATTCATTACTTTTTTTTATTATTATTATTCCGTTTTCACATTTAGAAAATTTACAACCTTTAAATTAACTCTTTTTTTTTCCCCTAAATTTTGTAGTATTTTATTTTTGAGTTGGGGAAAAAAAAAAAAAAAAAAAAAAAAACCTAAGTGTGTCTTTTGCATGTTTTAGCTGGAAAATAAAATATTAAAAATGTGAAAAATCAATTTTTTGAAAAAGAGTACTAATTTAACGATTGGGAATTTTTGAATGGGAAAACGAAATTTAATAAAATACATTAGGTAATGAGTAATTGTGGAAATAAATTTTCTCATAGAATATCATGGGCTTTGGCTGTCGGCGGCATTAGGTATTATATGCTCCTAATGCCCACTGGTTCCTGTACTAGAGGTACGTTTAAAATTCATAGATTACATTGGTGATTCTACATAAAAACCTGCATTTTCAAGTCACAAAACAATAAGATTTAAACTACCATTAAAATTATTTTATTAATTTTATATGTAAAAAATACCATGTTCTTTGATTATTTACATATTTAAAATGTCTTAAAACTAAATATATGCAAATAATAAAATAAAAAAAAATATCTACATAGTGTGGTATATCGTGTCTCTCTGTTCTGTTTTGTTTATTGCTATAAGGTTTTTTTTTTTTTTTTTTAATCTTATCACAAAACTTTGTATCACATCTGTGCATACTTTAAATTACAAAATAAATAAGTAAAAATTCTCTAAGTAGAGGTAAAGTACTATACTCTTTTCTTTTCTTTTCTTTTTTTTTTTTTTTTTTTTTTTGTGTGTGTGTGTGTGTAAATTAAAAATAAAAGAAGCAGTCATTTGAGAAATGTATGCTGATCCAGTTCGTGACACATGGTAATTTCTTCCCATGCTATCTATCCTATGGGATTTTTGTTGTTTGTACTATACGAATATCTCATTCAAAAATAAAGCTTTTCAAATTCTGGTTTTTTTTTTTTTTTTTTTTTTTTTTAATTACAGTTTTTTGAACATGTCGCCTTTCAGCTTAATGAGCAATCTTTCGACAAAATAAATTTAAATGTTTTATTTCATTAAGTAAACTTAGGACTCGAATTTTCAAACTCTAAAAGAGAAGTTTAAATTTATTTATTTATTTAATTGCTCACTAAGCTAAAAGACGATATATTCAAAGAGTAATATTCAAAAACACAATTTGAAAAAAATCATTTTTGAATCAGATATCCTTTACATATCCTATACATTGGACTCTGTAATCCGTCAGATATCGGACCGGAGCACTACCGAATTACCGAAAACGCCGGATTACTCGAAATCGTTAATAATGACGCATTTTAGCGACAAAAGCTATGTTTTGTGTTTTACATATATACATATATGTTTGTAATACTGTATTACACAATATATTAGTACATACACACAATTGAATTATAACATAAACTAAAACTATAAATAATTGAGTAGTTCGCAATTACCTAGCTACCCGCTTGGTATTGACTGCGTAAAAATGCTGGATTACTGGCATCCCGGAGAACTGAAGTACCGGATTATAGAGGTAGTACTGTAATGCGAAAAAATAACCTCCACCCCACATTGCATTACACGAAAAAATGAAAAGAGTGAATCTGAATTATTTGCAGCCTTAAACTATCCTTCAAAAATTAAAAAAAAAAAAAAAAAATGTATATTGAAATTTTTAATTTGAAAAGTCTTATACAGTCAAATAAATATATACAGTGTTTGAGAAACATCAATTTATAAGGATTAAAGCGTTGACTAGCATTATAATAAAACTAACACAATCGCCTCTCAGGTGAATAAATTACGAGATAGAGATGTGATGCTTTCCGTGCATGTGGGAGCATTTCATACACATTTTTCGTTTACATAATCTTAAACTTACCACTTTTTGACTTGTGTCACTTTTCTTGTCGGAGCACGAAAAGTGACGATTTGACTGCAATTGCAATATATAGTAACGAGTTGCGATAGGCAACCTCAATAAATGAGTTGCGATATATATGTTAATTTCAATTCGACTACATTTGCGATATGTAATTAAATTTCAAGTTTCCTGTAGAATAACGGGTTTACGTTTGGAGACCAGAATTTGAACCACTATAATTCTTTATGTATTGCTCCTTAATGTACTACATTCTTTTTATAAATTTTGTTATGAGAAGCGAAACCAGTGTATTTGCGAGTGTTGGATATTTGTTCATGTTTCCTTTAAATTGCAAACTATTTATTTTTACATATCGATTTCCTTTGTTAGTAACTATATCATATAATGTTAAAAAAGTGGTTCATATTATTATGTAAGTTTCGCACACACACACACACACATATATATATATATATATTATTCGTTATTATTATTATTATATTTGTTATTTTTATTTATTTTTAAAACATGTAAGCGATGTCATTCTTAACATTAATATGATAACAGAACCATGCAAGGTCTATGTATTTTTGAAACAAACCACTTTCTAGTATAAATATTATTCTTTCGCTAATAATTGTGTGTGGTTAATAATAATGTTAATGTTACCTAAAATGCATATAGAAAATATTATGCAATTTTACGCGTTTCAGGTTCGTTTTTTTCTAGTTAAAAAAAAAAAAAAAAGCATCCTATACCAGGGCACGAAATTTCCGCTCGCCAGCTCGCCAGTGGCGAGTGGAATTTTTAGTCTGACGAGTAAAAATTTGGTCTAGTCATAAATAGAATTCTTACACGATACAGTGGCAGAAAACATTCTTTTTATAGATTTAAGTATGCTAAAATCTTGCAGTCTTATCACCTCATATTTAACCTCTCTTTGTCTCTTCTCGGAGTGCCGTGTCTGTGTGTGCGCTGCCCGATGATCGGCCCAGCCTTGTAAAGGAAAAATGCTTAGTGAATGCATAAATGTTTTAATATCTTCGGCAGATTCGTTTCTCCCACAGTGATTTCTACAAGCAGAGTGAGAATAATCGAGAAGAGAGCCTCTTTGCCCGTCACCCACTATCCCAGAGAAAAGAAATTAGAAAGTTTGCCTGTGCAATATTGGAGCATGAAAATGAGCCCGAGCCCTTTTAAAGATACTCCCTATGTTTATTTTCTTGAATAATGATCAAAAAACAGTTCACATATACCAGTTTTTTATTGAAACACCACAGATTTCCACTTGTAATTATTTGTAAGCAACGATTTTGTCAAAAACGTTATTCCAAAATGGCTATTTCAAATGACAACAATGAACATGTTATACACATCGACATTCCGTCTTATTACAAAAATAAAACGGACGAAAAAAGCATTTCTGATGTAAAAAATTAATTAAATAAATAGAAAATTATGGAAAATTAATCTTTCATAATAAAAGATTTTCTCAGGATATTGTTTCTCAGAGGATATTTTTTTCTTCTTTCTTTTTTTAACGACTATTTTCATTTATGTTATTAGACATTTTAATCTTTTTCAAATTTCAAATGCAATACTTTATAATGACTTTTAATTATAGATGATTATGAGACATGAGGACATACGACACACTTTTAATATATACAGTTTTAGGCATATTTGTAAATGCATTTCAAATGGTTAAGAAAAATACAAAAAAAAAAAAAAAAAATGATAATCTTATTTTGTGGCGAGTAAAACTTTTTTTCGGCGAGTGTCATCTCAGTTGAAATTTCGGGCCCTGTCCTATACCATATTGTGAATTCTATTAACCGATTGTTTCAAGTGATTACGGGTCCAATGGTCACATGATATAATCAAGTTTTTGTCTAAAATGATAATTGTAATTAAGTTGTGAGTTAAATCAGTCAATTCGTTTCATAAAATAAAAGAATATATATATATATATCTATATATTATATATATATATATATAATCGCTTGCTTTATTAAAATTTTTTGTCAAAATTGCATCTTTTTTAATTCGCAAATAGTCACGGTATACCTTTCTTTCTTTTAGAAACGATTCAGGTGTGTTTCCGCAGGTGTCTAGCATCCTGTTGCGGAATTCCCCTCAATACATAAATTCTTCCAGGAAAAGCACAGTTGTAAAGATTAACTTAAATTCTGATGCAGAATTCTTTGCAGAAATCTCCAAAGATATTTCGGAATTCTTCGGTATTTTGGAACTTTGGAATGCTGACTGTGATGCGTCATGCTTAATTCTGTTATGCTTAGATCTCGCGTTAAAAAAAAAAAAAAAAGAGAAAGAAAGAAAGATTAATGAGATTAATATTCTCACGTTTGATATTTATATTATTCTCTACCAGAGAAATCAAAGGAGATTATTTTCAGCTGCTGTCATAAATAACTTTTATTCGAAATTTTCTAAAAGTTGCCTATAATCTAATCTAGATTCTGAATAATAATAATAATAATAATAATAATAAAAATTTCTGCTATAGGTTAAGTGCTCCAGTGATTGACATGCTCCAGTAATTGACATCTTCCCCTAAATAATTAATAAAGAAAGAAAGAAAGAAAATAAATAAATAAATAAAAGCACATGTTTTACATATAAGAATTTTAACATTATACTATGTCAAACACTGAAGCATAGGGTGCCATTAACTGGTAAAATGAAAAACTAGCAGTGTCAAACACTGGAATATAGGATGCTAATTACTGGTAAAATGAAAAACTGGCAGTGTCAATTACTGGAACGTTGAGTGGGTGTCAAATAAAAATTCATAAAAAAAATAAATAATAATAATAATAATTATCAAATGTATATATTTTAACATATATGTGGTTTTGAAAGTCTTTCATACCATATATCTGTACTGATAAGTATAAAAGATCCATATTCTTGATTTTTCAGGAGACGAAAAATAAAGTTAAACTAACAAAAAAACTAATCAAAGGAATCGATTAGGAAAAAGGGATTATGTTGATTTATACCCTTTATACCATTCAGTGATTGTCAACCTTCATTTAATAAAGGAAAAAACTTGAATTAAATATTTTATACCAAAGATTAATGCTAAATTTCTGACTTGAATCTTTTTTTTTACCAATGGATTTTCTCAAAGACTAAATGACATGAATTTAAATCCTTTATACCAATTGATAGAGAATTTTTTATCTGAGTCTGACTATGTAATTAACTCAAAATCGACATTTTTGGACTTTAATCCTTTATACTTATCAGTACAGATATATTAACTTAAGATTTCCAAAACTAATTTCTGATGACTAAAACATTAAAAACATCAGAAATTGCTCTAAAAGTGCCCATCAATGGAACACTTACCCTAAACGTTTGAAAAATTTTATGATTTTCGTTCTAATTTGAAAGCTGCAGTCTTTCTTAAAAATGCTTAAAATAAACATGACAGTGGGATAATTTAAGTCGTCTTTTTTTGTGATTAGTCATTTTAAGAGGTTCCTCGTTTCAGTAGATTTTGTTTGAATGGCGCATTATTTATATCTCTTAATAACACTTTTCAACGAAGTTCAAAATTGTTTATGAATTCCTTCATCTATCTGTCCGTGCTGTCTTTACTGTAAATACTTTTAGAATGCTCATATGTCTTATTGAGGATCATTATTGTATCTTTCCTGTTAAAAATAGAAAAATAGCACTTTTGATTTATGTACAGGAACTTACAAAAAAGAATTCGGATACTTTATGGTGTACGAGATTTTTTTTGTGTGCATATTTTAATATCTTTATGATGCATAAAAGCGTAAGGAAATAGACATACGTTATTCAAATGTAAAAAATAAACCCAAAGCCTTTTTTTGTTTTCTAAGTAAGAGATATAAAATTCTGTACAAAACAGAATTTAATTTAGTACTACATGACAATTTTTTTAATCTATTCTTCCATATGAAGGCAGGCAGTGACTCTGTTTGTTTTATTCCTTAGCAACGGTTACTGTGTTCATTTCTTAAAATTACTTTGTTACAGCTTTAGTATAGAACCATTTTGGTGGCTTTAAAAGTTTTCTTGTCCTTTCAGCGATGAATTAAAATGGCTATCGCAATTATGTAAGTACAGATCTTGAGAAAAAACGTCCGAGCTACTTCGGTGGTAAGTTTATCAAGTTTTTCCAAGGGGCCCTCGATTAAAACTGTTCCATTTCTTTTAGCACAATTTTTCTCAATTTTATTTTCAATATATTTTTTAACTTGATGCGAGCAGTGGAAAAAAGGAAGACATTTTTAAATGGTCTAAATAAACAGAAAGCGGGGGGGAAAAAAGGGGCCCTTTCAATAAAAAAATAATAATAATAAATAGTTACACGTTCTCTCTCTCTCTCTCTGTCTCTCTCTTTTTTTTAAGCCTGACATGAAAATGGAGGGGGGGGGGTCTGGAGTCGTTCCACTAGACTTTTTAAACAGTAAGTAATTAACAGTTGTTAAAATAAATTAAAATAAGAAAAGTCTAAAATCAATCGAATCAGGGTTTCCGACCCGCCCACATACCCAAAAAGTCCCGGGCGAGTATTTTGGGTTTACTTATTTAAAAAAAATAAATAAATAAAAGTAAAACCCACTCTTAAGTGGGTTTTTTAAATCTAATGAAAATTTTCATTTTTTTTTTAAATAATTTATTACTAGTAAACTTGTGCGAAATTTTCGCACTTTATTTCTTTTTTATTTACTTTTAAAATTTGAAACTACTAAATATTATACCAATGTCCCCACCTAATTAAAATTTTAATTTATCAGAAGCCAAATTATTATTAGAACTAAATTAATATTGTACAATGTAGAGAAAAAAAAATCATTCAAAAAAAGGTTTCAAAATAAAATTCTTGGTTGACGACCCAGCTTCCATACTTCCGCAGGCAGTACAGTTTTAGTATAGAACCCCCATGACCCCTTTTAAATTTTTGTCGCCGTATTGGCGATGACATTTTATTTATTTGTTTTGGCTTACTTTTTTGTTAAAAAAAAAAAAAAAAAAAAAAAAACTAATTCCTATTTTGATTATGCTTTTTATGAATGCGTTTTTTAGTTAATTTATGATAATAATTCGTATTTTGTATATATCTTTAAAGTATTGCTAAGTTTAAAAGGACGCTTGCAAAGATTCTGAGGAAGCAACTTTTAAAAATACATTTTTCCATAAAATGGTCTCATAAGCAGGGACCGATTTACTCACTTGGAGGCCCGGGGCACTCATGTTCAATGGGCCCCTTTTCCTCGTACTTTAATATTACAACAAACTGCATATTTTTGAATCACACGTTTAAAAATTCTCTTCGCTTCACTTTTCATTTTAATGGTAAGAGTAAGGCTTAACTATATCTGATGCTTGTCTATCGGATCAACGTGCATCGTGCCTATGTATCTGCGCTGCAGTGCATGCCTCGGATTTAGTTATTAGCTTTAGTAGGAGTTTGGAATGCAGTATCGGTAGTATGCAGTTGTATTTGCGTTTAGCGAAAATATTGCAATTTTTTTCGCTGTACTGATAGTTTCCTTGAAAGATCATACCACCGATTTATAAAACAGAGCAGTAATACAATTAATAGAATACATGCAGTGATACAGAGCAGCATAAATTTTAATAATCCATTAACAAAAGACAACGACCATTAAAGCAAAATTTGGAAATTTTTCATTTTAACTTTTTTTTTTTTTTTTTTTTTTTTAATGTATGATAGAATTTCTTGAAGGCCCCCTCAGTGTGAGGGCCCAGGGCACATGCCCCGAATGCCCTGCCTTAAATCAGGCACTGCTCATAAGATAAATGTCTTTTTTTTTTTTTCTTATTAGATCATTAAGCTGAAACCGCGTGCTTAAATATTGTCCATTTATAAATATTATTTTTTTGTTCTTGCGTATTTTATTAATTACATCACTATCGTATCGTTTCGACAAAATGTAATCGTAATTGGTCCACATTAGAGAAATACTATATATTTTTTTTACTTGACATTGTTACAGATATAACCCTATCTACAGAACATAGTGTATCATATATTAGCGATATAAATGCCAGTTTAATATTATGTGATTTAAGATTGGCAAGTTTGTAAGCAAATTAAAAACTGCTTTAATCCCCCCCCCCTTTTTTTAATGAATGTAGCCACTATCATTGAACGGGTTGTCGAGGGGATCTCGATTTTTTCCCCTCTTTTAATTAAAACAAGAAAGAAAAATCATGCAGTACGCATTGATTAGTAACACTTTCCAACGTAATTGTTGTATCGAATAACTTTTAATATTCTTTCCCTACGTTATCACACAACAGACAAAAAGACTGAAAAATATGCAGATAGACTAATTGATTTTTAAATTACTCTTAATCATTTTGGAAAGTGTTAAAAAGGCTTAACGCAAAAGAAAATGCAGCCATTAGATTATAATTACAGCTTTTGATCTCTCTGAATATTTTAGTGTAGCCCTGTAAATCAGAAAGTTAATCATATCATATTCTATACAAAACATTATTTTAGAATCAAAATAATACATTTCAATATTATTATGCTTTTTTCAGTAGAAAGACTTTTAAATATAACTTTCAAAAATTCTGTCCTAAAACGTAATGCATTGGCATTTTTTTTTTTTTTTTGTTCCTGTAAACAAATTAGTTGTACAGGACCTATTAATGTCATTTTGAATGGGGAACATTCCATACGAAAAATATTTATAAAAATAACACTCATAGAACACAATGCTTTCGAATGCTTTTGGGTGTCCCTGTACACAAACCAGAAGAGATATTCACTCCATTTTCAATATGGAACATCCGATAGTGAACTTCAATAAAATATATCAGTGATAAACCTATGGTGATATTCTTCTCCGTTTTATACAGGAAACATCCAATAGTGAACTTGAATAACATATTTCAATTTCATTAAGATATGTCTTCAGTAAAGGTGTGAAAATTTGGTTTATAGAAATACCTCTCATAGAACACAATGCATTGAAATACTTTCGGGTATCCCTGTATACAAATCAGTAGAGGTATAAACTACATTTTCAATAGGGAACGTCCGATAGTGAACTTGAATAACATATATCAGTTTCAAGAAATTCCATAAATATTTACGGGAGTTAGAGCACGAAGAGACAGACAGACAGGCAGATACACAAAACGGAAATCCTATTCACACTTTAAAAAAGTTAGAAAGCGTTAAAAACGCTTAAAGTAAACGAAAGTACAATTCTAGCATTTTTTTATTAATAGCTCTTAATATAACTGGTTATTTTTGTGCCACCCTGTAAATATAATGCTAATCATGCAATAGTCTATGCAAAGCATTCTTTTGTGCATATAAATGAAATATTTCAATTTCCTAAAACTTCGTGGAAAGTAAAGTTATCAAAATTTGATTTACATAAATATCTCTCATAGAACGCAATGCTTTGGAATACTTTTGAGTGTCCCTGTGTATAACCCGATGGTGGTATTTCCTCCATTTTATACAGGAAACATCCAATAGTGAACTTGAACAACATATTTTAATTTCATTAAGATATGTCTACAGTAAAGGTATTAAAATATGATTTATAGAAATACCTCTCATAGAAAAGAATGCTTTGAAATACTTACGGGTGTCCCTGTACACAAACCAGTAGAGGTATAAACTCCATTTTCAATAGGGAATGTCCGATAATGAACTTGAATAACATATTTCAGTTTCATTAAGATATATCTAGAGTAAAGTTATGAAAATATGATTTATAGAAATCTCTCTCATAGAACACAATGCTTTGAAGTACTTTCGGGTGTCCCTGTACACAAACCAGTAGAGGTATAAACTCCATTTTCAATAGGGAACGTCCGATAGTGAATTTGAATAACATATTTCAATTTCATTAAGATATGTCTACACTAAATGTAGGAAAATATGGTTTATAGAAATACCTCTCATAGAACACAATGCTTTGAAATACTTTCGGGTGTTCCTGTACACAAACCAGTAGAGGTATAAACTCCGTTTTGAATAGGGAACGTCCGATAGTGAACTTGAATATCATATTTCAATTTCATTAACATATGTCTAGAGTAAAGGTATGAAAATATGGTTTATAGAAATTAGGGATGAAACGGATATCCGGTAACTATCCGGTATCCGGCCTATCCGGCTGAGTTTTAAATATCCGACGGGGTACCGGATATCAGCAGTCCGGATACGGATATTCGGTAATTTCAAGCCGGATATCCGGGGGAGAAATTTCAAGCTTAAATTCCCCTCAGATGAAAAATTTGCGATTTTTTTTTTTTTTTTTTTTTTTTAGATCAGTTGTAGCTTGTAAGGGTAAATGAAAAATGAAAAAGTCGAATTTGGCCACTTTAGCAAACGAATTTAGCAAAAAGTAGCTTCAGGGAGATATAGAAAGCCTTCTTTAATTTTTGCAGAGTTAGCTAGGATTTTCCAGAGTGATCTAAAACATTCCCCCTAATCTTCCCCATAACAATAAAAAGAGCTGTTCGTTGTTGTTCCTGAACAAATGATATTCATCCTCTGCAGTGCATGTAACTCTGTTTTCATGACTTTTGTTTAATAAGTTGAGAATGTTTAGTAATATTGTTAGTCTTGGAAGTAAAAGTTGTTAGATTGTTTCGAGAATGAGTCAAATAACATGCATTTATTGACTACAACCTGCCTGTTTATTTGCAATCCACTTTTCCCTACACTAGAAAGTTGTTTTTGTGACCATATATTTATACTAGCAGACCCTCTGGCATCATTGTCTGTGCCATTACCTATTCAATTAAACGTGTCATCTACCTATTCGATTTGGATTAAAAAAAATAAGCACTGCAATTTATATAAATGTGCACTTTTAATGGAATATCTTGCTAAAACTCCTGAATTTAGAATATCCCATTGCGCTGCATAGATATAGTCCCAAAAATTAAAATTACTTCATATAGAAGTAATATTTAAATTTTCAGAAAGTCTGTATTTTCATTTTCAGATTGTTAAATAATAATAATAATAATAATATATATATATATATATATATATAAAGCTCAATTATTTAAAGTTTATGATTTTGTATATTAGAAAAACTGAACTTACTTTTAATTAAAGAATTTTAATAAATAATCTAAATTTTTGAATTTGACCGTTTTTAGAAAATGTCTGTCTGACAAAAGTTTTATGTAGCAGCTCTAGTTCAAGAGTTAATGCACAGAATTTTATATAAATTTATACACAGTTGAGCATTAACAACAACAACAAAAAAAAAGTGCCCATCGACTTTTGGTGCAAATTACTCAATAGGTGGTGCTGCTATACTGTGATTTCTCCCATTTAAGTGAGGACTATATCTCTTCTACTGTGTATAATTAAAAAAAGACTAAGTATGTCACAGGGCTATTATGAAATATGTTTATTTAATTTCTGTGCATATCGGCCAATAAACGATGCTGTTATGCTGCAATTTTCCCGTGAATGGAGAAATTATCTTGGATTTATTTGTGTATAATTACATAAAATTTGGTTTGTGAGAGGGCCATTTTATGAAACATCATGTTGATTCAATTTTGCTGCATATTGGTCGATAAGTGGCTATACTATGCTGCAATTTACCCTGTGAATGGGAAGGCTAAATCTCAACATCTATAACATTTAATTGCACTTAACTTGATATGCAAGATAAATAATAAGAGAACGAAAGCTGGCTTAATTTGGGTGTATATTGACCAACAGATGTCGCAGCTGTTCCTCATCCTCTATGATTCTCCACTTGGCTACATCTCACAATCTTTTGATTAAATTTGCACTAAACTCCATATCTAAAATCCTTATTGTGTGGAGCTATTATTAAGTTTCTTCTGTGCATGTTAAACAGCGTGTAGCTTTGTTATGTAGAGTGATATAAAAGAAAGTTTTGTAATGGCCATAACATACTAAGCCATTGAAGCTTTTAGATTTTTTTTTTTTTTTTTTTTTTTTTTTTTTTGCTTCTTTCTTTTATGTTTTCTTATAAATGTCTCAAACGAAAATATTGGATTCTTAAAAATTTTCTACATTTGGTATTCGCTGGATTTACACATTTTAAAAGGTCCAGAACCTGGTTTGAACAATTTTTAAAAATTTGTGTTTGTGTGTGTGTGACAAAAATTCCGTTCAACTGATTTCGGCCTTATTTAGGTGTATATCAGCCGACAAGTGGATCTGCTATTATGATTTTTCACAAGCCTATATCTCAGCATCTATTGATTAAAATTGCACCAAACTCCATATATAAAATATTTATTGTGTGAAGCTATGGTTAAGCTTTTGCACAATTTAAACAGTAGTGGTGTGTGATGGCCACAATAAATATGTTTTCTTATGAAAATAACCAACCCTTCAACTATGATTATATTAGTAAAATATTTTGTTTCATTTTTTTTTTTTTTTTTTTTTTTTTTTTTAATACATATCAAACACACATTTTTTAGTACTGTAAAAAATGTGTAAATGATAAGTTTTTGTTTTATAATTCTGAACAAAATCTATATATTTGTGACAAATTGCAAGTGTAGGAATGAGTATGTTTGATTTAAGTTTTATTCTTCATCGCAATATTGCACAAATAAATAGAATGCTAAATAAATATGCTTAAGTAAATTATATTTAAAATGTGTTTAAAAGAATAGTATATGAAATACGTTTATATTTTATTGTTTTAAAATAAAGAAAACGAAAAGAAATATACAACACAACAAAAAACAAAAATACCGGATATCCGGTCCGGATATCCGTATCCGGCAGGTAAAGGAGCTCCGGATATCCGATATCTGGTATCCGGCAAAATCACTATCCGTTTCATCCCTAATAGAAATACCTCTCATAAAAAACAATGCTTTGAAATACTTTCGGGTGTCCCTGTACACAAACTAATAGAGGTATAAACTCCATTTTCAATAGGGAACGTCCGATAGTGAACTTGAATAACATATTTCAGTTTAATTAAGATATGTCTACAGTAAAGGTATTAAAATATGGTTTATAGAAATACCTCTCATAGAACACAATGCTTTGAAATACTTTCGGGTGTCCCTGTACCAGTAGAGGTATAAACTCCATTTTCAATAGGGACCGTCCGATAGTGAACTTGAATAACATATATCAGTTTCAAGAAATTCCATAAATATTTACGGGAGTTAGAGCGCGGACAGACAGACAGACAAACCGAAGTCATAAACACTTTTCAACCTTGTTGGAAAGTGTTAAAAATTATATTTATAGCCGTACCAAGTTTAACCGTATTGGATATTTCTCAGTTCAAACCAGCAAAGTTGCTAATTTTTTAGTATCAACAAGAGAATCGCGGTTTATGCTAAATGAGTGATTTTGAACGCGATAATTTTATAAATTTTTTAGTCCATAAAGTATAAGGGCATTTTTATTAAAATTTAAGAGGGAAAAAATAAGGGAGGGGATATTTTGATTTTAATATCTGTTTCTATAGTGTAAAGTGTTCTCTAATTATTATGATATTTATTTGCATTGTTTCTTACATGTTATTTTTTTTCTCTCATTTTTGTAGGGAGGGGAACGTGTGGTGTGGGAGTACCATACCGTCACCTTGGCCAGGGTAAGTTATTTAACTCGCATTAAAATATGATTCCTGAAGGATTAATTTCATGGTTTAAATTTACTGTTATAATGGTTGCAATTACTCTGCTTCACTGAAATGAATGTGTCATTAAATTAGTTTAAAATGAAAAATTAAGCAAAAGTATAAGGGGACTAAATTCGAAATTTAACAAATTTTGCACAGATTTATTTATTTATTGCGTATTAAGCTATTTAAAATAAATAAATAAATAATAAAAATGAGACAAACATACATGTTCATTATCATTAGACATAAGGATTTAAAAAAAATATTCTAATATATATATATATATATAAAAAAAAAAAAGTTTACGAAATAGAAATTACATATAGCCGTATAATTTTGAAATATTTTAGACTATTAACAGTTTTATAAACATTCAACAAATCTGTTAATTTTAATATCACCTTTTGCTAATAATACTAATACTGGTAAATTCCTCTGTCTTTTCTTAAAACTTTTTGCTTTCATTTATATAAATAAGAAGTAAGTATGGGATTCGTGAAAATTTTCTACCTCCGGATTTCGATGGATTTGCATATTTTGAGATGTCCTGAATACAACCTAACCAGTTTTAAAAAATTTCTGTGCGTGCCACCAACATTTTGTAGGCACTGTATCGCACAAAACAATAAAAGAATTCAACCAAACTGTTCGATTGTGTGAGGATTATTTTTAAACAATAAATAAATATATATCTATAATAGTAATAATCAACCAGTGAAGTTTGTGTGTGTGTGTGTGTGTGTGTGTGTGTGTGTGTGTGTGTGTGTGTGTGTTACGAGCATCACTTCCCCCCCTCTTGCGCCCCCCCCCCCCACCACCTCCTCATCGGGAGGAGGTGTAAATTTACAATATGAGTGTTTTTCACAGAAAAAAAACTCCATCAGTTTTTCTTTAATATATTTTTTAAATATATATATATATATAATTAACTCTAACTAAATTAAAATTTAATTAACTTTAAAATAAATTTTGACTATCTCAATTAATAATTACTCTGTGTATTTTATCGTTAATGAAAATGCTCTGAAGTTCATTCGATTAATCGATTTTTGCAAAGCTTTTATTTTTAATTTCATTTTTTGTTGGCATCATCCTATTCTCCAGTTTGTGTTAACTGTTTTACATGTGGCTACAATGCTTCTTTCTAGTTTTCTCTCTGGTTTCCATGAAGATTTTATTTAATCTTTGTTTTAATTTAATATTTCACTTAATTTCTCATTCTATATGGTTTTGCTGCGTCGATCGGGGCTTGAAATGATATAAATTGCTGATTAGCTATACTGTTTTACGAAATCGATGCAGCTTTCACAGCTTTGTGAAGTACTCGCCCCCTAAAGAGTATCTTACTTCTAATTTTAAGCATTTTTATCCAATTATTTCTGTGGTTAATTCTTTGTTTTCTCTGTCATTAAGTTTAATGGTCCTTTTTTATTATCATTCATGTCGGCGTAAGTATTTTAAGTTATTATTGTCTCTTATTGGTTCTTAATCTAAATTGCAACAATTTTGTGTCAGTCTTTCCTCTAAGTTAAATTCAGTTCTATATTTTTGTGTGTTGGTATTGTTTTAGATCTATTAATTGCTAAATTTTAAGATTAAATTTTATTACGTTATCTATCATTTATATTTGCATTTAAATTCCGTCTGCTGCTTATGCGCATTTAATTTAAATGTATTTTGTTTAATTATAAACAGTTTTTTTATTTATTTTAAAATCTTGTTTATGTTTTATTGTGTATATATATATATATATATATATAAACGAACTATAGACCTGCAGTAATCTCAAACGAACTTATCAATTTTTATTTCATTAAAAAGGGTAAATAAATAAATAAATAAATAACAATGAAAATGCCTTTTCTGAGATATCGCCTGTAGGGCACAAAACTGGCTTTCTTTCGTTATTTAGTGTTATAAATTTCTGAGATGAAAATCGCCGGCATTCATCATAGAAAATACTTTTAATAAATAATTTTCACTGCATTAATTCTTATAGGAGAACATAGAAGAAAATTTTATGATGGCCACAGTTTAATACTAAGCTTACTAGTTTATGTATTTTTTTTATTTGTTAGCGACCAGTTTGCCTTGCTTTTCGCGTTACAATAGGGGAAGAAGGGTTTCTTTTAAATAAATAGTTTAATGTTGTGCTATTACTTTAGCCAAGTGGCCTGCCATTTATTATTCGGCAGATTCGGTATGAAGCATAATACTGACAAGTAAACCTTCTCTCCTTTGATACCGGTTTTCCGGAAACCCATATATTTTCTGAAAGCTTATGTTACAAATAGAAAAACTGTGAAATCTTAGGGGCAGAGGGACAAGCGTTTAGGAGCTATAGGAGATACAAAGTATCAGTAAAGTGTTGGAAACATGACACCAAAAGTCGCTAAAATGCTCGTTTCACGTATTTATATGAACTAATAATATGGTAAGAAGGTAGAGACCTCAGTTTATAGGAAGAAACAACTCGTTGAAAAGAAACAATATGCGTTGGGATGTTGAAAATGTGGCTTGTTATTGACTTCAAACAAAATCTATTACAAGAGACAATCAATGTGCAATTCATCAAATAAACAGTGAGACTGGCAGAAAGACTGTACACAATGGGGACATTTTACAAAAGCGATAGCCGAACACTTTGCATACTCAACATTTGTCAATGAATCAAAGCAGTAATCAATTGGCGCAATCCACATTCTAGGTTCGTTGTCCAAGTATCCGCCCTTATAAAAAGCATACTTAATCAAGTTCTTGAAACGAGGAGTGTTGAAATGATATAGGGAAAAAGGACTGCTGGGCCAGAAAACTATTTCGATGCTAGATGTTCTCCTGTGTTTCGATAACGATTGTGTCCGTTATGTAACGAACGAAAGATTTGTAGTGTCTGAAAAAATGAATATCCAGAGGCTGGATCTTTCCCGTACATCTTTCAGGTACCAGTTATTTTTGTAGGACTTTACCATCAGGTACTTCGGAAGCAGATGATGCATGATCTTTGTTAGAACACCATGAATCCATTAAAATCAGAATTTTCTTCCTGTCATCAGGCATACTTGGCAAAAATACGTCACGATAGAAGGGGAGGACAACGACTGTTGCGATGAGCCTTGCTGTTCCTCATCGACACCATCATCGAAGTTCATTTTCTCCTCCCATTCTGCTCCATGGCCTCCAGCAAATCCTAATGTCCGTATCTCTTCCACAATCTCCATATCATTTTTCAGGAGAGTAGTTATGTATTTTATCATCTCCGATTCCTGGATGTTCGGAGACCGATTGCATGTTCTGAATCGGGAGACCAAGGCAGCCACAACGACTTTAGGACACATCGAAAATGTAAGAAAAAGGCATACAATATGTTAGTACTTGACAGCAACATACGGGTACATACAAGAAATAGACACGTCATTGCAGGAATATGTCCATCTATACACACTTTACTAATTTTTTGTGGGTCCTATAGCTCCTAAACGCTTGTCCCTCTGCCCCTAAGATTTCACGGTTTTTCTACTTGTGACATAAGCTTTCAGAAAATATATGAGTTTCCGAAAAACCGGTATCAAAGAAGAGAAGGTTTACTTGTGAGTTCTTATCAGAAACATGCATTTTGAACATATATTTATGCCTTCATTTGGTAGCTGAATTAATTGTATAATTTTTAATGGCATTTTTTAAAATTAAAAAGTTAACAGTTAAAAATTTTAAAGTTAAAACAGTTGCATTTTTCAAAAAAGGATAAATGTGTATAAAAAGAACAATTAAAGAAAATTTGAGATAAAAACTGATTCCTCGATCCGTCATAATTCTTTCTGAAAAAAAAAAAAAAAAAAAAAAAATCAGAAGTGCTTATGGCTCAGTGTAAAAACTCATTCAGTATATCTTATACTATTAAGTGATCAATATTTGTATATATATATGTACATTTCACTGTTCTCGAAAACGTTAGCTCGGACAGTCACGTGATTTAACACAAAGGTGCCCTCCGTAGGGTCATTGTGCACATCGAAGTCAGATTTTCGAATTTTTGATTAGTTTTCTTTTAATTAATAAAAATATGAAAATGAAACTTCCCATTTCTATAATGACGCAGAATGGAGAATCTTAGGAGAGATTTGATTTGTTTATTCGATTTTCATTGATTTGAGCGTATTTTACGTTGAACTAGAGCTACGTTATGAGGAATTACGAGAGATTTGATTGGTCTATTTGATTTTCATTGATTTAGTGTATTTTACGTTGAACTAGAGCTACGTTATGAGGAATTACGAGAGATTTGATTGGTTTATTTGATTTTCATTGATTTGAATGTATTTTGCGTTGAACTAGAGCTACGTTTAGATTTTATTTAAAAATATTTGAATTTTTAATATTTTAATATTATACGACTTTTACAGAGAACAAATTACGATTGGCGCCGCAGGCGTCCGAGTCCGAGAGCATGTTTTTTGGTAAAAAATTTCATGGGTCTCTGGCCAGCTAGTAAATATAAAGCTGTACAATCCCCCCTCCCCCCTCCACTCTTTCTGTATTACTTTTTTTTTTTTTCCTGTGCTTTAATGCTTGCGATAGAAGTCGACAACGGATGCACTTTTCTGAAACATGTTTGATACTCCAAAAATAATCTATATTTATTTATTTTTTAATTATTTAATTTCATAAAAAATAGAACCTAAAATAAATTACTATATCTTTACTCTACATCAGGCCTGTCCTACACAAAAAGCGTGCAGATTCATTTTATTCCAGATGGCCGTATTGTACTGTGATATTTGTAACGAATTTATTAATTTTTATTGTGTTAACAGAAATACCAAATTATAAATTTCTTAGATTTTGTTGAGGGCCGCAAACTTGTATACAGCGGGGTGCATGTGCCGGGGTTCGCCACCCCGGCTCTACACAATTGAATGTTTTAGAAACACTAATCTATTGTGAAAATTTTTTGTGCTGAGAAATAATGCTTCCTTATTATTTATTGTTGTTGTTATTGTTCAATTTGGCTGCCGCATCACTTCCTGTAATTATAAAATAAAAATTATAAAAAATCGTCTATTTTTAGATTCTAAAAGTATAAGATTAAATATAAAAATTTTCTTTTTCGCCATCAGAAAATTGATTAACGTATTGCAGTTTCAAAACTTATTTATCTTGATTATAAATATTTTGAAATACACACTAAACTCTGAAATTGAGCATGTTTCCAAGAATTAAAAAGGGAAAGTAGTCTCATTCCCTCTTTCTCCCTTCTCATATTATCCTCTGTGATTTTTGTTTCTTTGTATAACAAGAATATCTCAATCAAAAATTAAGTTTTTTTAAATTTATATTTTGAATTCCACTCTTTGGACATGTCACAATTTAGCTTAGGAAGCTTTTTTTTTTTTTAAGGGGGGGGGGAGTTTAAATATTTTTTTCGAGATTGAAAATTAGAGCCTTGAATTTGCTTAATAAAATAAAATAAAATTTATTTTTGTTTAATTAATTAATTATTTTTTAATTGGTCCCTAAATTAAAAGGCGAAGTGGAATTCAAAAAACAAAATTCGAAAAACTTATTTTTGAACGAGATATATTTTTTTTTTTTAGTATGAAGCAACAAATATCTTGGATTATATATGAAGGAATAAAGGGGGACTCTAACTACTATTTCCTCTTTAGGGACTATTAAGGGACTGACTACTTTTAAGAGATTGACTATTATTCAACTCTTCGCCGATTATCGCCGTCAGGCGAATCCCATGTTATTTTGTGAATAATTTGGTACCCAAATTACTCATTACCTAATGTATATTTTTAAATTCCGTTTTCCCATTTAGAAAATTCACAACCATTTAATGTGCTTTTGTTTTCCATTTTTTTTTTTTTTTTTTTTTAATTGTTACAACGAATTAACTCTTTTTCCTTGCAACGTTCATCTTGTTGCTGTGAAAGTAGTTTTACAGGCAAAGTAGAGAAAACGAGGCGGTTCGTTTACTTTCAGTGAGGTCAGCCTTGGAGACCAAATTTGGCAAAAAATAGTATTTTAGGGTTCCCGAAGGTCTACAATGGATACCAGCTGAGATCTAGAACTTTCCATGGGTTTTCTGTTAAAATCACCGCCAAGGCCCCATCGCCAAAAGGTATAAATAAGAGTGAATGGGGAAATTGCACATTTTTCATTTTGACTTGTAAATGATAGAGCATGAAAATACAAATATTTTGATACCATTTTTATGTATATTTGAAAATCGGATACTTTAATAAATTAACTTTAAAAGACGTAGTTCTCATGTTGGCGCGAAAACGCTGCGTCACGTGATAAAACCTATCCTGACGTCACTATTCACGAAATGAACTGCTCGCTGAATTTCTCCCAATAGTATTGTAAAGAAAATTCGTGCATTCAGCGAAATTTTGTATTCTTTCTTTTTAAAAAAATATTAAAACTATTTGAACTCATTAAACATCACTTCATTCTATAAATGACACCAAGTTTCAATGAGATTTTTTTTGTACTCGCCTGCTGTTATTAATTCAAATTAAACTATAATCGAAATGATAGTTGATCAATAGAATTTTCTTAAAGAATATTTTTAGTATGCTATGCCAAAGATGTATCTTTTAAATACTTGTTTTGTTTCATTTTATTATGTTTTATAGATTTATTATTATTATTATTATTATTATTCTAGACTGAGTACAGAAATAAAATATTGGGATTGAGTAATAATATTTAACTGAATAATATGCATATTTTCATTGCTTAAATAATCTAGAATAGTATATGCTAAAATAACCTAAATTAGATTACTTTTATAATTATGAGATGCTAGTATATCTGTATATATATATATATATATATATTTTTTTTTTCCCTTAGACTGTGTACAAAATTGAGATTAAAAAATCAATAAACACTAATAAATATTTATACTTCAGGCAACCTTGTCAGAGTCTGCAACCGAAGATATAGTATTTTAAGCTAGAAATAACTTTTTTAATACATTTCAATATTATAACTTAACAATATTTCTATTAAAATAGAAGCTGAAGATTGTGAATAATTAAAAACATTATAGTGATGCAGTTTGAGAAATTGAAAAGTATTTAAGGAAAATTACATGCGCTTATCATTCTAAATAAATAAATTAAATTAAAACTAGTTGGCATAGGTGGACTCTGCTCAGTTCCCCATCATATTTATGTTCTCATAAATTTCTAGTGCGAGACATATTATAATCATGTTAAAAGAAATGAATTTGACCAAAGCTTGATATTATGACAGAATGAAATCTCCGCTAATAGGCTATCCACCGTTCACTTCGATATATATATCTTATTCTAATCTATTAATTTATTTTATCAGGGTCAATTCCGTTGTTTAGTTTTCATCCTACTATTTCCAATGCAATAATCCTCAAAATTCATATTTATATGAAACATTTACAATTTCACTATGTTGATAAAATCGTAAATTACGAATGATTTACGAAATTTTCCTATTAGAATATTTGTATTCAATCATGTTAAAACAAATATCATAAATGTAATTTTGAAGTTGTCTAATGTATTTACGATCCTGAAAATGGAAATTTATGCTCAATTTTGCCTTATTCTGACATGTTAAGTAAATCGTAAATTCCAAATAACTTACGAAATTTTTAAATTGGAAAAATCGTAGTCTATGATATTCATGCCAGTATCCTAAATAATATTTCGAAAGTGGTTTGACATCTTTACGATGAAAATATCCCTCAAGATTGACGTTTATGTGAAATTTTGCTCTATTCAGCCATGTTAAGAAATTCGTAAATTTCCAATAACTTACGAAATCTTTATATTGGAAAATTCATAGTCATTAATAATCATGCCAGTGTCCTAAATAATATTTCAAAAGTAGTCTGACATCTTTACGATGAAAATATCTCTCAAAATTGACGTTTATGGGTTTATGTGAAATTTTGCTCTATACTGCCATGTTAAAAAATTCGTAAATTTCCAATAACTTGCGAAATTTCCAAAGTAGCATATTTATAGTTACTGATGTTCATTCCGGCATCAAAACTGATATTTTAAAACTGGTCTGACATTTTTACAGTAAAAAGTTTCCATTAAATGCACGTTTAAGTGAATTTTTGTCCTATTCTCCCATGTTAAGAAAATCGTAAATTTCTAATAACTTACGAAGTTTTTAAATTCGAATGTTGCAAATGAATAGGGTTCTTGCCAGTGTCGAAAGTAATATTTTAAAACTGATCTGACCTCTCTGCGATCATTTGTTCGTGAGATATCGTGTTAACAGACTAACAAACTAACGGACTAACACACTAACGGACTGACACACTGACACACTAACAGACACCCTACAGACAGACACCATAGAAATTTTGTCATTTTCGTATTCCTCACACCTGAAAACGTGTAGAAAAGTCAAAAAACCGAGGTCGAAAATTTTCACGATTACCTAAGTTCCCCATACCTATAGTATGATGGGGAACTAAAAAGGTCTCCGTACAAAAATATTAATATTATTATTATTATTATATATATATATCTAGAAACGTGTTTAGTTATTTTTATAATGTAATTACTTTTTTATTTGGAAAAATGGAAAAATAGAAAGAAAAGATTAATAGAAATAGAAAGTAATAATAATAACAATATTTAGCAATAGAAAAAATATAAAGTACTTTAAAATAAAATAAACACATGAAATATATGTTAAATGTAATAATATCTTATAAGTTATACATGATCTAGTTATAAATATGAATGGTATTAAATAATTAATTAAAAATTTGCAGTAAATTTCAGCAATCAAACGCGATATATACACTGGTGGACAATTGCTAAGGCCGGATGACAATAACTAAGTTATTGTCATCCGTCCTTAGCAATTGTCCGCCAGTGTATATATATATATATTAAATTCGTTTATCAATGAAGCCTTAATGTAAAATCCAAATATTTTTAGAATATATCAAGGGTCGATCCAGGTAAAAATTGGGACCCATTTGCTTCCCCTTCACAAAATCCAAATATCTAAAATGGGCCCCTTCAGAAAATACAAATCCATAAAATGGGTCCCTTCACAAAATTCAGATTCATAATAACAGGCTATTCTCAAGATTTATTTTTAAAAAGATGATGATTTTGTAAAAGTTTTCCACGTTAACAATATTTTTAATGAGTGTGTATACTTGGCTCAGTAATATGCTGTTAACTTGATAATGAACATTAGATAGAGTAACTTAAGTGAAAGGTTTCGTGTGATAATTCTTTTTATCGCAAAAAGAAATAAATTTTCACAAAATTATTTTGTTTTTCACCAAAAAGAAAAGAAAAAAAAAATGTTTTTCACAAAAATGAGCCCCAAAAATAAACCTGGAACAACCCTTGTATATACTATAACTGACGGTCTTCGCCTGCTTCGCTGGTCGCTAAATTTAATATATTTTCAAAAAATAAATAAATAAATAAATTGAACCCTTATTTCTTTTATATCATTCTATAAACAAAAACTAAATAAATAGATAATTAAAAAATAAATTCATTGAAATCGCTCTCAACATCGTTTTGGGTATTCGCTGCCTGCGGCAACTTCTTTCCCTCCAGTGTACCCTGCTTTTTTGGGTCTGGCTTCTTATTGCCCGCAGCAATGTCTTTCCTGGGCACTTCAATTTGGGTGCATATCAGGAGGCGAAAGCTGCTATTATTCAAAAACTAAGATTTTAAGGATAGCTGTATCTCAGCATCTATTAAATATACTTTAATTTTGGCACCATGTACTTTATAGCAATCACTTTTTCAGATATTGCCATTTGATTTCGATTAGTACAATAAATAAATAAATAACAAAAGATTTTCCTTTCAAAGGCATTAAATAAATAAAAAATAAGTTATTATTAAACTTAAATTTTAATAAGAGTAATCCTTTATGCGATATTAACATTTTCCCGATAAAAACACTTAATTATATTTTCCTTTTGAAATGAATTAATTAAATAAATAAATAGTTGTGTAACAGCCTTTGCTAATGTAAACGACGTAGAACAATATAATTCAAATAAAATGAAAGAATAAATTTAAGAAAAATAAATGGATAAAATTGAAATATATCTACATCTTTATATTTATTTAAAAAAAAATTACTAAACAAATTATAAAAAGTAAACATTCTGTTTTTTTTTTTTTTTTAGTGCTAGAGGCCTATTTCAGTCGGTACAGTTGTCGAATTTTTATACGTCACTCTTAATTAGTGCTAGAGGCCTATTTCAGTCGGTTTATTGAATGGGGATTTATTGAATGAAGTCCCCCCAAGGCCCAACTTTGACATGAGTCCCCCCCCCCAGGCCCAACTTTGACATGAGTCCCCCCCAAGGTACCCCTATTTCAGTCGGTACAGCGTTGTCGAATTTTTATAATACACTCTTAATAGTGCTAAGGGCCTATTTCAGTCGGTTTATTGAATGGGGATTTATTGAATGAAGTCCCCCCCAAGGCACAACTTTGACATGAGTCCCCTCCCCAGGTCGCACTTTGACATGAGTCCCCCCAAGGTATCCCTATTTCAGTCGGTACAGCGTTGTCGAATTTTTATAATACACTCTTAATAGTGCTAAGGGCCTATTTCAGTCGGTTTATTGAATGGGGATTTATTGAATGAAGTCCCCCCAAGGCACAACTTTGACATGAGTCCCCCCCCAGGCCCAACTTTGACATGAGTCCCCCCCCAGGCCCAACTTTGACATGAGTCCCCCCAAGGCCCAACTTTGACATGAGTCCCCCCCCAGGCCCAACTTTGACATGAGTCCCCCCCAAGGTACAACTTTGACATGAGTCCCCCCAAGGCACAATTTTGACATGAGTCCCCCCCCAGGCCCAACTTTGACATGAGTCCCCCCAAGGTACAACTTTGACATGAGTCCCCCCAAGGCCCAACTTTGACATGAGTCCCCCCCCAGGCCCAACATTGACATGAGTCCCCCCCAAGGCACAACTTTGACATGAGTCCCCCCCCCAGGCACAACTTTGACATGAGTCCCCCCCAAGGTACAACTTTGACATGAGTCCCCCCAAGGCACAACTTTGACATGAGTCCCCCCCAGGCACAACTTTGACATGAGTCCCCCCCAGGCCCAACTTTGACATGAGTCCCCCCCAAGGTACAACTTTGACATGAGTCCCCCCCAAGGTACAACTTTGACATGAGTCCCCCCAAGGCCCAACTTTGACATGAGTCCCCCCCCCCAGGCCCAACTTTGACATGAGTCCCCCCAAGGCCCAACTTTGACATGAGTCCCCCCCAAGGTACAACTTTGACATGAGTCCCCCCCAGGCCCAACTTTGACATGAGACCCCCCAAGCCCAACTTTGACATGAGTCCCCCCCCAAGGCACAACTTTGACATGAGTCCCCCCCAACGCCCAACTTTGACATGAGTCCCCCCCAAGGCACACCACACCTCCCCCTCATTGGGAAAAAGAGAAAAAACGTTGTTTTGCGGCTATAAGACAGTTTGGACTTCCAACGTTATTTGTTACAATATCTGCAGCTGAAACACATTGGTTTGATTTAATGAAAACTTTATCATGGAATTTAGATCGTCACGAATTAACTAAAGAAGAATTTGTCGATATTAACAAGTTTAGCAGTAGGCCTCTGGCACTAAATTAAAATCTGTCAATGTCAGATTTTCATGTTTTTTTTTTTTTTCTTTTTTTTTTTTTTTTTTTTTATTTCTTTATTTTCTCGCATTCTCAAAAACTAGAAGTTTTTAAATTATAATTTATCGATCTTTTTCTTTTTAAGGATTAGAGTTGGATCGCATTCAGACAGAGCAAAAAGTGTCGTCATCATTATTACTGTGAATTTTGAATGATAAGAAATAGTCTATTACAGAATCTAATAGTATATAACTATATGAAGTTAAACACTCTGAATCGAAAACAGAATCTTAGTTTTTAAATTCTTTTTAGAATTTTTTTTTTTTAATAAAATAAAATAAAAATAATAAATAAATAATGCAATTTGAAAATAACATTTTTTTTCGTTGCGAAAACATGAAGTAAATATTAAATACATAATTAATGACTGCTCTTTAAAATAATCATATATAATTTGTAAAATAACATAATTAAAAAATTCTGGTTTAAAAAATAATAATAATAATATAAATATTCAGTAAAATATATTTTTATGTACTATAAAATTTTAATGAATATTTTAATTATAATTAAATCTTTAAGCATACATTATGAAAAAAAGAAAAATTCTCACATACAAGCATCTAAAAAATTAGAGAAATGTAAAAAAATACTACTAATATATTAAAGCAAATGCTAAAATTCTATTATGAAGACGTTTATAATTTTCAAAATATGAATACAGAACAAATCTAGATCGTTTAGCTTTAGCTACTCTTATTTATGCGCTAATAAAATCGAGGTTACTTCTCTTCTCAAAAATGAGAATATAGAAAGAGCATCTATTTTCGGCAGATTATCCGATTGCTCTTTTACCAGTCCAAAATCGACATTATACAAATAAAAATAGAAATATATATATATAAGATATAGTATAGTTATGGAAGGTTTATTTCTTACAAAAGGTAAAAATTTTAAAAATAAATTATAAAATACAGATTAGAATAGAGCGAACAAAAAGAAAAGCAATCGGTAAAAGAATGTAAACATTCACACTTCGTGAACTGTGACGTCAACCCCCTCACGGAGCGTTTTCGGATCACGTGGTTTTGTTTTGGTTTTTAGAGATTTTAAAACGTTAATTAAAAGTTAATTTGAATTAGTTTTAAGTAGAGCCCCTAAATAAAATAATAGGCCGGCGCATCACCGCCATTTTTTTGCCTCAGAAGAGGACAGAATTCCCGCTTGGCGTCGTTATCGCTTCTCTAATGATTTTAAGAAATCTTGATCTGAAGCTAATCCGGTCAAGATAAAAGCAATAAGCAACAATAACATTCCTAAAAACAATTTTTTTTTTACAATACATTCTCAGAATGTCATTTTATTCTGAGGATATCGTATGGATGTACTGGGGTAAGATGTGTTGTTAGGACGGTTTCTGTTTCCTTTACAAAATGTCGCCAAAACTCACACACACAATCTGCGAACACTTTATATTCACTTCTTGAATGATTATAACAGTTTATCGCTAAACAAACTTCCATATCATAGTTTACTTAGCTAAAATTATGAAATATAATAAAACAAGTTACTTTAAAGTAACGTAAGACGATAAAAAAAAAATGTTTGTCGTTTGTTTATCAGGGAAACGCGCTGGGTACACGTGGCAACCCTAAGGCAACAAAATGCCTGATGCGCCAGCTCGTATATATAGGAGCCTTAGTTTTAAGATTTTAATTGGATTTTTCGGATTCCCAAGATTGATTTTATCGATTACAATTAAAATAAATTGTTTTTCCTTCCGCGTGCAACTTCCCCATTGACTTCAGCGAGAGAGTGTTTAGTCACTAAGATTCAGAGTTGTTCAGAAACCTATTCTGAGCGATTGCACTTTGGAGATTGTGTTCTAAGCGACTTAACTTCGTTCGTGATCTAACGAAGATTCCTGCTCTGGAGTACTTAATGTTATTTGCTTTACTCCTGTAGGTCAAGTGACTTTTTTTTTTTTTTTTTTACTGTTTCAGAACATTTCACGAATAGTGAATTTTTCAGTACGAGTGGCAGCTTCATTGAACTGCTACTAGAATAATCGATGAAATAATGGTACTATTGTACAGTTTCAAGAATATTCTTTGTAATCACAGTTTTGTATTGATTCGAGAAGTTACGCTGAATAAAGAGAAGAACGACTAGAACCTGCCTGTTTCTTTATACGAACTACTTTCTTACACAAGAAAGTTGACAAGCTTTTTGTAACAATATTTAGTTTTAAAATTGTAAAATGTGAAAAGTGAAGTGTCAACGCCTTCCGTGAGTTTCTCCAAAACTTGCGTGAATACAAGCTTCCAACCCACAGAAAGACTCCATACAAGGGACACTCCACACAAGCCTAGGTTGGACTCTCGTGTAGTCAATCAGTGTTAACCCCCAATACCTCCAAATGTGGTAAAATAAACATAATACTAAATTATATTTAATTATCTGTAGCGGATGCTGCAGATAATTAAATATATATATATATATTGTTTCTGCGTTATTGTAATTATATTTTTCTTCGTAAATGCAAATTTTGCTTTTTTCACAGGAAACATTCCTAGCTGGTAGGATTTTCAGTGAATTAATTCCTCACACACCTGTTCCTGATCTTATGTCTATGATGACATTATAATTTATATTAAATGTCATAATTAAAATGTTCTATTTCTAGCGTGTATGAAATGATTTCATTGAAATGTCATAATTAAAATGTTCTATTTCTAGCGTGTATGAAATGATTTCATTGAACTAGATGGAAATAAATGAATAGATCCTATACATGTTATGTCTATATCTCGAAGATTTCATTGATAAAAATTGATTCATATACAGCTTAAAACAATCGCTATGAAGAGTAAAACTTTTGTTATGGTTATGTTATGGCTAAAAAAATAATGTTAATGAAATTATAATAATTAATTTTAAAAATATATAAAAAAAAAAAAAAAAAAAAAAAAAAAAAAAAAAAAGAGGGGGAGGCAATTAATTAAAACAATATAGAGAATACATTGTGGATTTTTAAATGATACACATAAAAGGACATTGTTTTACGGCTAATAATAGAAAAAAGTAATATAATTATTTCGCGTGTTGTAATTGCAGTTTTTGTTAGAACAGAAGCAAAAAGTCACCTCTACTTGGCTTAAAATATTTTCAATATTTTTTTAGCTTTTGACATTGTTAATGCACATACAACGATGTTTCCTTTAAAGTTTATGTTCGAATTAATGATGTGGTTTGGTGCTTGTCTTTTTATTTGCTGTGTAGGTTGCGGGATATGGATTTGGCATAGCTGTGAGCGGGGGTAAAGATAATCCTCATTTCACCAGTGGCGATCCAGCAATCGCGATCTCAGACGTACTCAAGGCAGGACCCGCTGAAGGAAAATTACAGTAAGTATTAAAAAGTAGTTAAGATTAAACTTTATTTCGATATTTTGAAATGGTTTTTCAAACACCGTTTATGATTTTATTGCTAGAAATTTGAAGGTTTCTGTATAGGAATTATGATTTTACATTAATTAGATTTGGCGGTGCATGTAATATACAATAACAAATTAGTTATATATGCTATGTTATTGATACTTCCTTATTATAACGGTCCCTGTAGAATATCTCCAATTTCAATACCGAGATTCTTTTTAAGGATATTTAACTGTTATAATTATTATTTATTGATTTAAATTTTATTATTTATATAATTATTGTTATTATTATCCATTTAGGCTAAGTTTAGTATAACCTCTTGCTAAGGGCGCCAGCCTGATTTAGTACTTAGTACACCAAAATTGCAGTTTTGAATAACTCATGCACAAAAATAAGAGTATATACAAGGGGGGATATAATGTATATATATATATATATATATATATTTTTTTTTTTTTTTTTTTTTTTTTTTCCCTTGTGATTGGAAGTTTACAGCATGCATATGCTGATTGCTGTATTGTCTATTTTCATTTTCATTCTCTCTCTCTCTCTCTCTCTTTTTTTTTTTTTTGTGATTCATGTAATGAAAATTGTGATTTTCACTACTAATTCATACAAAGAGAAATCAGAGGTATTTCGTGTTCATTGTACATCAAAATTGTAGCTTTCAGTGATTTTTTTTTTTTTTTTTAATAAGTCGAATTTTATGTAATTTGAGATTTAATATTCGTTAAAACTGTGTTTTGTTTTGATTTTTACTGTTAAACTGTTCGTCTCAGCATATATATATATATATATTTTTTAACCATCTTGAAAAACACCAAGAATGATGTAATTTCCGGAGTGAAAACACAGTAGTGCCAAATTCGCGTTTTTTCAAAAAACGCGCCAAGCAGTTGGTGATACTTGACTTCCCCCTTTAATTATTTTTGAAAAATTATTACTGTTTATAAATTATCATTCTTATTTAATTGTGTATTTTGAATTTAGCATAATACAGTCGAACCTCGTTACTCGTTAACGTAAACTACTTTTAACATGAACTGTTTCCACAATGCCCCGTCAAAATGAAGATCAGTTTAGTTATATGAAGATTAATTACTGATAGCATGAACTACTGATAACATGAACAATTTTTTATCACCCTTAAGATTCACGTTAACGAGGTTCGACTGTAATTTTAATTATTTTTTACCGTGTTTTTTTTAACTTCTATTCTTGTTTGTTTGTCCTGTACAAATCTAGCAATCGAATTTTAACTAACTTCCCTATTAACTAGACATTTAAAACTTTCACAGTAGCTCAGAACCCGGTGACAACACAATACTTCGAAATCCGATTTTCGAATTTTTAATTAGTTTTCTTATAATTAATTAAAATATGGAAATAATATCCTAATAGCGTTAAAATAGCCATTAAAATATTAGCTATAATTTAATTGTTGCCAAAAAAATTTACGAGTTCATTTTCTTTCGACATAAAAATAAACACATTTAATTAAATGTGAACGTTAAAAAATTATAAAAAGTAAAATTATGCATCTCACAAAAATAGATGTCATTATCACTTTAAAAATTGTATGCACATTGGTAAGAGCTCTATGATTCGTCAGAAAATTTAAAACATGGTATATATATATATATATATATATATTTTTTTTTTTTTAAATCTTATAGTTATTTCTTTTTTCAATTCCTACTATGAGTTCACACTCTTCCTCTTGTACAAATCTTGCAATCGATTTTTAACTAACTTCCCGACTAGCTAGAAATTTGAAACTTTCAGGATTGCTCAGAACACGGTGACAACACAATATTTCGAAGTCCGATTTTCGAATTTTTTATTAGTTTTCTTATAATTAATTAAAATGTGAAAATAATAACATCCTAATAGCGTTATTATAGCCATTAAAATATTAGCTATAATTTAATTGTTGCCAAAAAAAAAAAAAAAAAAAAAAAAAAAAAAAACGAGTTCATTTTCTAATTAAACGTGAACATTAAAAAATTATAAAAAGTTAAATTATGCATCTCACAAAAATTGACGTCATTATCACTTTAAAAATTTTATGCACATTGATAAGAGATCTATGATTTATCAGAAAATTTAAAACATGGTATATAAAAAGTTGTTTTTTATCTCATAATTGTTTTTGTTTTAGGGTTGATTCTAATTTGGCTGAATATTTTGAAAATAATTTCGCAATTTATTGCAAAGACCGTTATGTATAGTCCTGGTGTGTAGCGTCTACACGAATGATTTAGGTGTGTGAAGAATGCTTTTGGTGGGGTTTTCTTCTTAGAGGTCAGAGTCTATATTCAGGTGAATTACGGAGAAAACCATAGAAAACTCTGAACAGCTAGGCTGATGAGCGCTACATGGATTCGAACCGTTATAATAAGAAAATACCATAATATTATGTGTTCCATTCATTAAATACAATAATATATATTATTTATAATAATACTAATATTGTACTTATATACAATAGTACTGTATATTACCAACTCCAGTTTTACCGATTTAAGATGCACAATATTTCGTCAATATTTTTAAAACGAATGGTTGAACTATAAATATGTGATAATTTAAAACAAAGTTATGGATTTGTTTTTACTTTTAACGAAAAAAAAAAAAAATCGTAATTTTTTATTTTATTTTTACTATTGTTGCTGAGTGAATTTGTATAGGAAAATATAGAAGAAAGTCTTGTGGTGGCCACAACATACTAGTTTTTTAAATGTATTCCTAAAATAAACGCCCAATTAAAATAAAAGATGCTGATTCATAGCCTATACAAGCAAAATAATAATAATGCTGGGTTTGGGTAAAATTGGATAATATGTGCGATAAGGAACTAAAGTTAGGTTATGGGCAGTGTTGCCAAATCTGGCGGATTTTTTATTCAATAATCATCAATAATTTTTAATTGTAACTTTTGCCAAATCACTTCGAAGATTAATCGTCTATTGTGTTTGTGTATATCAAATATCACTTTTTTAAATTACTGGTGATTATTCAACAAAAATCCGCCAGATCTGGCAACACTGGTTATGGGTTGATTTTAAAGGGAAATTTTAAGTTTATATTATATGAAATTCTGTACATACATTACAAATACAAAAAGTAAATATGCTTAAAACTTTCATGAGTCAAATTCAAGTTGTCTTCATAATTGCTTTTTATGATATTTTGTACAGTTTGTTAATTATGCTATTTCTTTTTTATAGAATCAATGATAGGCTAGTCAGTGCCAACGGAATTTCACTAGAAAATGTAGATTATACTAGGGCAGTGCAAGTTTTAAGAGAATGTGGCAACTCTGTAAATCTGGTATGATTTATGTATTTAGTTTTGCATGGATGCATTTTTAAAATTTATTATGTGTATATAAGTTTATTTATGCTTATTTCTTTTAGGTCATTAAACGTAAAGTAACCTCAACAAATAATTCCTCAAATTCTCAATCAGTCAAAGTAACTCTTACGAAAAGCAAAAAGAAAGATGGTAATTATTATTATTATTTTTTTTTTTTTTTTTCTGTTATAATTTTTCTTCTATTACATTTAAAATAATAGGTATTTAAACTGATCATCTAATACATGATGTATGATTTATATTGCATGCAAAAATTAAATATTAGAATTTCCTAATAAGTACACAACTTTGAATAAACACCATAAAATGCAATAAACTCGCAACAATTGTTTCGGGTCGAAAGAACACACGACCCTTCGTCAGGCGAACAAAGTAGGCACGAGTGCTGCAGTCAAAGCAGCATCCGCTTTGACGTGCATTGCTGCTTTGACTGCAGTACTTTGTTCGCCTGGTGAAGGGTTGCGAGTTTACTGCATTTTATGGTGTTTATTCAAAGTTTTGTACTTATTACTTTAAAACGCCAGTTCTGTGGTGCTTTCTTATTATTATTGGAATTTGCTGTGTACAAAATTCTGTTTAAGTACTAATAATAATGTAATAATAATAGCTATAGATCCTTATACAAATTTAAATAAAAGTACAGTCATTGTGGAAAGGCGATGATAATAAAAAGTAATGAAATCAACATTTAGTTCACTTATCTTTCCCTTTATTATTATTTTTTTTCAATTATTTTTCTTGCTTTATGCACTGTTTTTTGACTCTTCAGTTCATTTGGGCATACAGAAGAGTCAACTCACACCATTATCGAAATTGCCAAATTAAAAAATAAAAAGTACAATTTGTATACTGCACTTTCGTTTTAATAGTACTGTAATTAGTGCAGAATAAATAGCAAGGTGGATTAGTACTCCTGAATATAATTGGTAAACATATTCTTGAGTCGGATTACTCAGCCTGTAGAATTGTGGAGGACTTAGTCAATAAGAAATTTGGAAATTCTGAGGTATAGAAACGGTAGGTGAAAGTTAAGGATATGTTGATTTTATATAATATTTCCAACAACCAGATAGTAGGAAAAAAAAAAATTATATAAAATCATTTTCACATACCATTTCTATAGCTCAGTACTTCCCAATTCTAGCTTCATATTCTGCACTGATGACAGTATACTTAGTGCTAGCAAAACTGCATATGCAAACTGTATTTTTAATTTATATTTCAATGTTTTAAATGTTGCTGTCAGTTTACTCTTCTGTATTAGTTCAGCGTCGAATTATGGTTTTATATTAATTTGGATATAATTCTTTAAATATAAAAACTTAAAGTAAATTTAATGTGTCAATCACTTAAATTTTAAGTTTTATATATCAATTAAAATTTTCTTAAAATATATTTTCTTTGTGTGTATGTGTGTGTGTGTGTCTACTTATTTGTAATTATTCAAAGTCATGTATTATTATGAGTTGCTCATTAAACCATTTTAATTTAGATGTTTATCAGGTGGCAAGTGGTGGTGCTATTATTCAAGAACTATGATTTTAGATATATTATGATTTTCATTTTTCTACATCTCAGCATCTACTAAACATTTTAGTTTTGATATCATGTATCAGCCAGTTTTTGTAAATATTATTAATACAATATAATTATTATTTTTTTTTTTCTAAATTTCTAAAATATGTATATATATATTTATTATTATTATTTCTTTTTTTTTTTTTTTAAGAGGAGTGAAGCATTTTCATGGTAAATTCAATAATATTAAAGCTATTATGATGCCAGTTTTACCAGAACTTTTTGGCTTGTGCAGTTTTATTTATTTATTTATTTTTTAATTTTTTTTTCGATTTTATTATTCATGTCTAAATAAATATTTTTATTGGCGTCAGTTTAATATTAAATATTTAATAACTCTAACGCGATTATGAGGGTTTTAGTTAATATCTTTCTAACTGAATGGAATAATTTAACTTAAATAGCCAACTCAGATTCTTTCTTTGAACTATTTCCTTTCTTTTCATGTAGTAACTGAGAACTATATGCCAACATTCAAGATTCAAGGATACCGATAGTAGTGTTAATATCAATAGATAGTAACTATATTATTTAAATGTATAAGCCATAAGGCATTATATTACTAGGCCCCTAATTTTTTGTCTATTTGTCAGACTGAGTATTTCATAAGCTTAAACCTAAAGTGTGTAAATTGGTCCAATAGTTTTTTTATCTAGAGCGAACACACATACAAACATTGTATTTTATATATTTAGATTGTTGCAATTAAAGATAAATGTTCAACTCATCATATTCATTCAACTTTAAAGACACAAGTTTCCAGTTTTTCATAATAATTTTGTTATAGTAAAATAAATAAATAATTTTGCCAAGGAAAAGTTTTCGGCAATTCATGTTTTTCTTTACCTTCAGCCCCCACCTTTTGTTTGTCTCTACTTAGTCGAAAAAGTTTCTATTTATTCATTTATTTGCTTAGTATATTTCGAATAAATTGCAAGATCTTAATTATTAATTTTATTTTATTTTATTACTTATTTTTCAGATTTTGGTATAGTTCTTGGTTGTCGAATTTATGTTAAAGAAATTACTAATCAATCCAATATAGAAAAGGATGGAACTGTTCATGAAGGCGATATCATATTAAAAGTAAGTTTATAAAATCATTACTGCTGTAAAACTTTAATCTTTTGTATGTTTAAAAAATATTTTTAAAGTAAAATATTCTGTTAAGAATATGTAAAATTATAATCATAATAAGAGTCATAAAATTGTTTTTGGCAATCATTATCTAAACAAGATTTCAACATGGATAACGATATTTATAAAATGAAAGAAGTTTCAAATATAATATTTAATCTAATAGGCTTTTCAACAAAGTTAGAAAAAAAAAAAAAAATGACTTCAGATTATATCTATATTTACACTCTAACTTCTCAATGAATAGGCTTAGATTTCTGTAAAATTTATTTATTCTAATAGAGTTTACTACAACAGCATATATTACAAAAAAATAATTTTTGTAGCACCACATAAGGTTCCTTTTCTTTTCTTTTCTTTTCTTTTTTTCTTTTTTTTTTTTTTTTTTTTGTTTTTTACAACAATTTACAATTACTGAAAGTAATTCCAGCTCATAATTTTACAATTACATAGGATAATTTAATTCAGTTTATGGTAATAATTTTATATTTATTTTATTAATGTTTGTATATTTCAAACAAAATAAAAATGTATGTTACAAGAATTTACCACTACATTTTGTCATTTGAAAATGATATGTGTAGTTTTTGTGCTTCATTTAAAAAAAAAAAAAAAAAAAAAAAGGCAGAACAGTATTTACATTAACAGATTTTACATTCCAGTTTACAACAAGAGAGAAAACTGATATATATTGTTTAGTATTTACAAAATGTATTATTTATGAATAATCAGACATTTAATTTTTATAGCTTTTTTTGTACTATACAAAATAATTATTTAATCAGTGCATTACCACAAATAATTATCTGAAGTACATTATTTAGATGCTGTAAGATTATAACTCATCAATATATTTTTGATTATGTGCAGTATTATACCCATTCATTTCCGAGAGTAAAGGTCTTAAAAATGAATGAAGTTTATAAAAATGCGTTCAATAACTGAACTGTTCAAAATTTTATTATAGTTACAAAAAATTACAAATGATTCTCTTACATATGTACTTCTGATTTGGCACAGAATATATATTCTAGGCATATATGTTTATATATAAAGTTTGAACAACTGAAATTATTTTAGGATTAAAATAAATATATCTTAGAAACTTTTTATACATGAAAACTTTTTCAATGTGACATTTATATGTAGGACATTTGATTTCCTTTCTTGTTTAATTTATATTTAATAACATCTATAGAAATTTTTTATTTATATATGAGTAATCTATCTAATTAATTTTACATTAATGCTGATTAATATTTTTTTTAAATTCAAAATCAGTTATTTTTTGTTAATTATTTTTTTCCCTTGATAGATAAGAATGCTTTTATTTTTTTTAAAAAAATGTTATTAATTAAATAAAAATATTTTGATTTTTAGATTTTTAGTAATTTAAAAGTATATATGCATGTAATTTTTATTTTGATCTGATTTCATTTCTTTGTTTAATTTATATATATATATATATATATTTATATTGAAAACCTTTTAAAACATTGCAAAAATTGAAACCAAGTGTCACATGAAGAACTAGATAGAAAATGAATAAAGATTTCTGAAAAATTAAGCATCCTTTTAATGAAAAACATACAACATCAATACCTTTCCAAGGGCTTAGATTGAATGTTGCATGCAAATTTAGGTGTTATTTCTGTCATACTGTATGCAATTTGCTAAAAATTTACTGTATGCTAAGCCCAATAACGCCTAAAAGACGTGTAAAAAATTTCAAACTCAAGAAGAAAAGAAGGGGGGGGGGAAGAGGACAAACATACAAAAACAACAATCACGAATGCTACTTAAAAAATAAAAATATTCCTAAGAAAAATAATAGAACTAAAATTATTACTTACATTAAAATGGCATGTTTTACTTATCCTGCTTCTACCCCCGCTTTTCTTCACTTATCACCAAGCTTAGCATGAGGCTAAATGGAGTTAATTTCGCAGTTAATGTAGAATCTTAATTAATTGCTATGCTGATAAGTTGAAATATATATATATATATATGCATATATTATTACTTTTCTAAATACTTTAGCATAAAATATTTGTTATTATTTTATGTCTCATAATGTTTTTATTTTATAGATAAATAGCAGCAATACTGACAATATGACTCTCAAAGAAGCTCGTAAACTAATAGAAAATACTAAAGAAAAGCTCCAATTAGTAATCAGAAGGGATCCTAGCAATACACAAACAAATACAAATGGACAGCAGCTAAACAACGGTATATATTTTACTGTGCTGTAAATTTTTACTCTTCATCAACTTTAGCTTATTTATTATTTTAAGTAAACTACAAACTAATTATTTATAAAATTCACAGTGTAACCTATAAATATTTTTAATCTATTGACAACCACTCTCAGATATATCTGGTTATTGGGCTGTTGTTTCCTTCATTATATAATTATGTATTTTTAACTTTTTTTTTTTTTTACTTATCATGGATAGATAGTATTGTTTTTTGGTCAGATATTCAAAATTAATTTTTTGCTATATTTACACATTTTGAAGTCCCCTGAGTCTGAAAATTAGGTTTTTAATGCTTGGTGTACCTGAGTATGAGTCTGTTATCAGCATAACTCAAGAAGAAATATTAGCAGAAAGTCTAAACTCGGTATTCTAAATCAATATCTTATGAGGATGCTACATGATTGATGTACAGGGATGCGTAAAAATATTCAAATACATTATGCCTATGAGCTAAATGTCTAGTAGGTACAGTTTAAAATCCTTAGACTGCACTAAATTTAAAGAAATTGTTATAAAATTTGTGTATGTTTACGAACATGTTTCAGGTAAAATATGTATGAAATATAATTATCCTTTATTTACAAGGTCATACTCACAAATTCTGATATATTGGTGCTATGAAAGTACATTTCAAATTGTATGTCATAATTTTGTATGCGTGTGTTCACGTAAGCTAAATTTAAGTACATTGTTTGGTGCAAATATAATTTATGTATAATATACAGAGCTAATCAAGATTAGTCATATAAGCTTTAAAGAGTGGTGTGGGTAGCAATTCACTGAGTTTTCTGAATAGAATAATTTGTGATTAATTTTAAAATTTATAACAGCCTTAATGGCTTTATGAATGTAGCTACAATATTGATAAGAGATAGCACACTGAAATGCATATCGATTAAAATTGTTTTGACTTGTTGTTTAATGCACACTAAAAATGTTCAAATACAATAAATCATATCTTTCACCTCAAATTGTAACAATATGTCTATTTTAATGTCATGTAAAAGAAAAAAGTGTGAGTTATATCCCAGATTATTTTAAAGTGTGAAAAAGTTTATCGTTAAATATATAGTTACATTTTTAATCCTAGGAAAATAATGGTCATTTCAAGAACATTGTTAAAATTGTTCAGTGAAAAATACATTACAATTTTGTCCTTTTTTATGGTGCTCAGGTAGATAATTAATGAAAGAGTATAGTACATAAACATGTATTAACAAAAGAATAATTGAACTTAAATAGTGTGTTGCTGCTTTCATGCTACACTTATACATAATTTTTTTTTTTTTAACCTGATGAAGGGATTGTACTTAAATGTTTCAACCTGAAAGAGTTGTTATCTGTTTTTGAAATTTTGAGAGGGTTTGCTTACAAAGCTCTTATTCTTCATCATATAGCATCAGTTTTCAATGTATTTTACAGTAACTTGAAGTTTGAAGTGGCTGTTTTATATAAATGAACTGTCTTTTGATTTAAAAATGGTTGATTATGTTATTATATTAAACTGAAAATTACTGCTTTGGTATTTCAATAACTAATAGAAAAAATGATATTGGTTGAGGTCATATTAGACTTAGATTTAAAGATGGGTGGATCCAAAAGAATCAAACAGTGCAAAAAGGGGTATATTGTACTATCCCCAAAAGTCCTTAAAAAGGACAGTTTCAGTCAAATACCTAACAGGAATATCATGAAGCTCCCAGAATTCAATTAAATACTGATCCAGGTGTTCAAACCTATAGGCCGAATGTGAATATGCCTGACATTTACAGCTGAACTATTTTTTCATTATATAAGCAACCCATAAAAGTTGGGTGACTTTAGACATCCATAAGTGTTAAAGTGCTTCCTCAAAGCACAATACCAATTTAAAAAACCAATAACTTTTAGAATGTAATTTCTATCTACCTTAAAATGTTCTTTATACCTAACACTGGGATTACCACTATATATAGTGCTAGCAATCTCCACACAAGTCTGGTAACCTCAATAGAGGAGAAAATGTAATGGAACCTTTGAAATTGGTAAAGGTTAATTGTAATAAATTTATACTTTTAAAAAAATTAAAGAACACGCTTTTATTGTAAGAATGTATAGTCGGTAACAAAAGTGTACGAACACTAGCAAAGATTCTTATGTAAATAACATAATGAAGGAATGAGAAGTAAATATTTTAGAATTAAACAAAAACCAGTTTTAAAAAATCTCCCCTGACAAGGCTCGAACGTTAAACCTTTAGGTTTGTAGCCCAGAGCTTTACCTCACAGCCACAGCGTTCACATAGGGCAAGTCTTTTTTTACAATATAGATTTTTTGTTTGCTCCCAGAGCAGTTACAAACATACATACAGATGAAGCTAATAAAAGCGTGTTAAAAAGGGGATGCTCTTTGGAGACCATGGAATGAAGGTGTGTTGCCTTCGGTCTCATAGGAGTTTTAATTTGGAACAGTGCACTCATTTTAAATGTAGATATTTTAATTTTGCTGTTAAATACAGCTTTTGTATATATATATTAATGTAAAATAGTGTACATATATTAAACAAGTTTTGTTTGTCAAACCAAGATTGCTTTCTGAAAAGAATCATCTCCGTGCCATGTGTTAGAGAATCTCCTGATCTACACATCATTAAGCTCTTTTGCTTATTTTTTTACCCTTAACATTATACTAGTTCAAGTATTTCTTTTGCCTAAATAAATCATAGACAATGTTACTAATAAGATTATATGAAATTGTTATGTAGCAGCTTTGGACCATCTCATTGTCAGAAATTCTCAGAATCACATTCTCAGAAGGAATGATAAAGACCAGAATCATTTTTATCATTCCTTCTGTTAATGAGATTCAGCTGTTTCGTAAGTTTTATGGTCAACTAAAATGACAGATTTGTATAAATAGAACTGTCTTTTTATTTAGAAATATTTGATAATATTACTACATTAAACAGAAAATTACTGCTTTGGTATTTTGGGAACTAATAGAAAAACTAATAATGGGTGAATTAATATTAGACATTATTGTAATATTACTGCCAATTTAAAAAAAAAAAAAAATTTAAATTTAATTTTCTTTGAGTAGAAAAAATAGTCTGAAATCTTATTTCATTCTTTACTTGATGGGATATTAATTTTTTTGTCAGAATGGGGAGTTAATTATTTTGTTTGCCGAATAATTGTATGAGGGGATCCAAACAATAATTTTAATTATTTTGTTAAAACTATTCCAAATTTGTTCATCCACATTTCATCCATCATTTTTTAGATCATTCTTCATCATCACCTCCTAATTCATTTGATGCTATTGGGGAAAGATCACATTGGAGCAATCAGAATTTATATGTTCAGCCCCCTACTCGAGGTTAGCCTCCTCTTCATCTTAAACTTACTTAATGTTATTATAAACATTTATACATTTTAGACGATATCAGATTGTTTCTGACTGTAAAATAAATTACATTAATATGATGAAATTTTGATAATGTATTAAATAAATGCCACTATTTAAAATGCTTTTTGTTTATTTATGTGTTTGTTTATCTATGTAAATAAAGAGAAATGTCTGTCTGTTTGCAGTCTGAAGTTCAGGCCACTGATTACAGTGCTATGAAACTAGTCTAACTTAGAACCTGCAGGGGCATACCTCAGCAAGACTTTTTTATTTTAATTTTTAATTTTATTATTAATTTTTCTGTTACATTTCCTCAAAATTTTTCTTTCATTTCAGTCTTATTCCTTAGCAGCAATTAGTATTTATTTTTTATTTAATTACTTTTTTTTCACAGTCAATTATATAATTAAATATTGTTTATATAAAATTGTGATTTTAACATGAAGTACTTCTGCGTTTTTTCTCAATGCTGGTATATTTTGATTGAGATTTTTTTTTTTTTTTTTTCAAACTGCAGATAAATTTGCTAAATGATGCAATCAGTATAGATTTTATATATATTTAAAAAAAAAAAAAGTGATTTTTTGTTCAATAGTATATATAGCACCCTCAGTGCTGCCAACTCTCCCGTTTTTCACGGGAGACTCCCGTTTTTTAACCCTATCTCCCGTTTTTACGTTTTAATGTGTATTTCTCCCGTTTTTCTAATATTTTCGAAAAATCGAACTAAAAACGCTAATTTTTGACAATTCGTAGGTGCCATCTTTCCAGATTTACGAAGGCCTTCCAATTCACAATCTTTCTGCATCCACAACATAAATGTCGATATTCATTTAAAACTTACTTTATGAGATATTAGAATCTCTAAAGAAACGGAATCCTTCAATATTTCTCATTTACATAATTATTTTTAACTCCCCCTCCCCCCCATATTTTCCTATCTCCAACTAGTGATCGGTGATCAAATGCTCTTTTGAACTCTTTTGTTTCTCATTCTTTCTCCATCTACAAGCCACAACAAAAATGTCAATATTCATTTTAAACTTGCTTTATTAGATTCTAGAGCCTATAAAGTAGTAGAAAGTTTAACAGTTCCACCCCCCTCCCCCCCCCAAAAAAAAAAAAAAAAAATCCCTTTCTCCTATTAGCTTTCTCATTCTACAACAAAAGAATCAAACATTTTCCCCCTGGTTTAAAAAAATGTAGGGTACTGCTAGTTAAAAAAAAAAAAAAAAAAAAAAAAAAAAAAACTTTTTAAATTTTTGAGGGCGATTTGAATTTTTAAGGACACATTTGGCATTTAAAATCCAAACACTTAATTTAAAAATTTAGTTATAAATATGCATACAAAAAGAAAAGAGTCTGTTTTAAAACTTTTCTGTACTTTTATTTGTTGTTAATGTGCTGATTGTCACACACAATAGTTTTATTTATATTTACAGCATTTAGGTTATTTTCTACAAATGCAGTAATGGGGGGGGGGGGGGGCAGAAAATAGATTGGGGCAAAGTGTTTTTTTTTTTTTTTTTTCTTCCAAACAAAGATCAGGCGAGGTGCAGCACCCTCCTTAAATTATCTGGGAAAAACTCTGAATCAATGTCCATAAAAACATCGATCCAGTTGTTTTATTAGATTTTAGAACCAACTGAAGTGATATAGGGGTTCAAAATTCTTTACATATGTAGCTATTTTTAGACTTTGTTAATGAACTTGTTAACTATTTGTTTTTCCCCAATAAGTTTAAAATATAAATTATCAAACAAAAGTTATATTAGGTCTTTTTAGTTAAAAAAGTATCATGTATTGAATAAAATAATTTTGTTTTGTTTTTCTCGAAACTGTAAATCACCTTTTTTCTCCCTTGAAATTATGTAAAATCTCCCTTTTTCTCCCTTGAAATTATGTAAAATCTCCTGTTTTTTTTCCCACCAAGGTTGGCAGCTCTGTTAGTACACCCCTGTATGGTCCAATCTACTGTTCTGCTAAGTTTTGTAGTTCTGCAATTAGTGATCTGAGCTTTAGAGCACACACAGACGCAGTGACTCTTTATCTATATACATACTACCAAACTCTTCTCCCTTTAAATTAAGCTAACTAAACTAAATATATATAGGTTTATTCATAATTCCTTCTGGGGTTTTGAAGCACTAAGTAAAAAAACTAAGACAAATGCAGAAAAAAAGAACATTTGAAAGAATACAGGAACAATTTAAGTTTTATTTACGTACCATACAGGTATTTTATGTTTAAACCCTTGGTCCACACTTTATACGTCACAGATTTTTGCATATAATTCACCACACTGTTGGTTGTGAAATCCGCAATTCACAGCTTGCATGAATGGTTGATTTTGTTGGGTTCCTCTAAAACGTTTCCCATGCATCACTTACAGCTTGTGCAGATGGATCCTGCCAACATTTGAAAGAATACAGGAACAATTCAAGTTTTATTTACATACCCTACAAGTGTTTTATATGTAAACCCTTGGTCACACAGCATATATCAATGCGATAATCCAGTTCCAGCAACACTTTATTCAACATGGTACTATCAACATTATTGACATGTTATCATTTCATGCAGTTCCTTTCCTTTCATGCAATCTGTACAGCTTCATACACAGATTTTTGTGTATAATTCACCATACTGTTGGTTACGAAATCCACAATTTGCAGCTTGCATGAACAGTTGATTTTGTCAGGCTTCTCAAAAATGTTTCTCATGCATCACTTACGGCTTGTGCAGATGGATCCTGCCGACCAAGAGTTCACACCTGTAGGATATGTAAATAAAACGAATTGTTTCTGTATTCTTTCAAAAGTTCTTTTTTGCTGTTTTTGTCTTAATTTTTTTGCTGTAGCACTTCAAAACGTAGAGGGAATTATGAATAATCCTGTATATGATGGACAATTAAAATGAACTGAGATGAGGTAGAAAATATTTATAGATCTTTTATAAGAACTTAGAAAAATATTTTGAAAACTATTTGAAATTTGTAAATTCAAAAACGAAAAGTATCAGAATTGATACATTTTGAAGATGAAAATAATACTAACAACACATTTTAAAAACTAAGCATGCATTGCATACCAACAAACTATTTATATATAATTCTTATGAAAGTGGTTGAATTGCTGTTTTATAATTTATTTTTTTATAAGAAACTTCTATAAATAAATATTCTTCAATGATTTGAACATTTCATACCACTAAAACAAACTCTTTGATTTTAACTGCTTTTATTTTTTATCATGTTTATCATAATTTCTGTTCAAAACTTGTAATTTATATATCTTTACTAGTTAGCTTTGCCCATGTTGCTGGTCAGTATATTTAAATGAATTATTTTTACATAATAATAAGTCTCAATTTTTTTAATTTGTATATTTATTAATAAATCTGAAAAATATGAACAAATATCATTTGCTACAAATGAATTGAATTATTTTTGAAATAATTCATTTGTAAAACATAACCCTGCAATGTCAACTCTTAAAAAAGAAAAACTGTTGTTCCAAGAAAGAGCTTGCAGTAAGTGCAACAATTTTCTCTGTGAAAAGGTACGTTACCCATCAAATAACTTTCAAGAAATGATGTCATTTTCAAAGACGATAATACACTTCATTTGGGTGATTTTCTGAAACTGATGTCATTCTAACATGTTAGAAAAATTATTTTGATTTTAATTATATTAAGACACTACATTTTGACATATTCTCAAAAAATTAAATTGCATGCATGAAATTCTGACAAAAGTGTAATTTTAAAACATTTTTTTTAATTATTTCACTGCTTTTTAATTTCAAATTTTTAAAAACCTCTACTTAGGAAGAATGTATACATCAAAATAGCCTACATATGAAATTTAGCATTATTACTACAGAAATCATACAAAAGCATATTTTGTGAGGTTTTTCCCTCACCCCCCTCTCATTGTGCATGTACTAGAGATGTAAAAATCCTACAGTACTTCAACCCTGGTAATAAGTAGTAATTGTGTCAAGTTTGGTTAAAATTGATTCAGTGTTTTGGGAGAAGGTGTAAGATATACCCACATACATACATTGACTTTTATTTATATAAAGATGTACAATAGTTTTTTTCATATGAATTGAGAAAAAGAAATCTCACAATACATTCCAATTTGTTAGTTGCAGCAGTGATAGTAACTTTTGCTTAAAATAGAGAGATTCAAAAGCAAACATTTCTGAAATACTTATACATATTTATATTTTTCATATTTGGATTTTAAAAATTTCTTTTTAAATGTGCATGTGAATTGTTTCTAACTATGAAGCTTCACTTGATTGGGAACAATTTTAATGAGCTAAAAAAATAAATAAATAAAAATTAATTATTGTATCAAATAAGTATTATCTTTTCTTTTCTTTTTTTTTTTTTTTTTTTTTTATAAACAGTGTTTTTTTTTTTTTTTTTTTTTTTAGATGTAGCAAATAAGACTTAATATTTAAAAAATTTAATTTTCTGCAAAAACATTGTATTCATAAATATTTCTTTCTTTCTTTTATGAGAAAGAATTTTGTTTTGTTGTACTTTAGTGATATTCTGTGTTATGTAGTGCACTGTACTGTTGTATAATTTTAATTATTGTATAAGTATAATTTTATATTTGTTTTACTAATTTAGGGTATATTTTCATTTTAGGGGAACCAAAGCCTCCTTCACTTTTACAAGATAGAACAGAAGATAAAAATAATTTAACCAGGTTTGTGTCTAATACCTTATATGAGACAATAATATAATACATGTGTGTACGTTTGTTCATAAAGTATAATATTATAATCATGTTTTTACACATAAAATTAATAAATCAATTTATCTACATTTGTACCATATCAGGCAAAAAGTACTCTACAGGGATTTTCAGCAAAACAAAATTAGGTGTGCAACATTTTATCACAATCATCATTTAATTTGATGCAGAATTTTAGCTATTGCAAGGAATAAACTGCATTTTTTCTTCACATTTAAAAATTAACAAAACTTATATAATGTTGATGCAAATAATATTTCTAATTTATTATTATTTTTCCACAATCAGTTTTTTATAATCTATAAATCAAAAGTTTACTTTTAATTTATTGATTCTATTTTCAAAACATGTGGAATTCAAAAGTCTCTGAAATGTAATTTCTATGCAGTTGTGATTGTGGTAAAATCAATTTACTGAAAGAAAATACAATTTGGCTTTTGCCAAATCATTTAAATTGCCAGCTTTTCTCACCAGAAACACATTAAATTAATAAGAGGATCGCAATGTCTCTTGCAGCCACAAATTATATACCATTTAAACTTGGTCGCTTGTCTTTTATGTATGATAGGCTTGCTGGTTTAAATAGTATAAAGCTAATCATATTTTTCAAATTGTCAGTGTAGTATATTACTGAATTTGAAATAATACTTATAATAATAATTTTTCTACTTGTTATTTGTGAGCTAATATAAAATTTCTTCCTTTTATATTTATTTATTTTTTAGATTACAGTCTGGTAGAAATAGGGGGCCCATAATGGATATATCATTAAGTCAACTAGATCAACCAGCTACACCTTTATTAACTAGCCATGGTCACTCTAGAGCACCTGTTGGGTTAGAAGATGAAGAACCTTTGCAGAGGCCGTCACTTCCTCGAATTGATGGTATTTTTTTCTCTCAATTATATTTTTTTCTCATTAGATTGCTTTATTTGTTTTTATTGATAAATACTTTGTGTTATACAAATGTTTTTTGATTAGTGCGATTTCTGTTAATCTAGGTCTTAATTAGTGAAGTAAAATTTTTTTGGATGCTTTCTTGATTAATGAGGGGGAAATTTCAATTAAATTATTCTTTGTTGTTGTTATTTTTAATTTTTTTTTTTTATCATTATTTTATTTATTATCATTATTATGATTATTTTGCATCTGTAGAAGTATTCATGTGCATCAATGCACAAGATGTATTCTAAAAGGAAGAAAAAACTGAAAAACTGTACGACGAGCAATTGATAAATTTTTCGTTAAATAATTTAAAAATTTTAAACAACTTAAACTAATCAGATTGTATTGGAGAAAATTTAAAACTGTGTTTACAATATAAAATTAACCATAAAGGGAAGCGTTTTAAAAGTAAATTTTTGATAGTAATGAAACTACGATTAGAAAGAAGATAATATTAATTAACCTAAAAATTGTAGTAGCAACTAAACTTAAATTGAATTTATAATGTTTTACTGTTGTTTTATCACTTATTAGTTTAGCTTAAATTTAAGTTAATAATTATTCAGGTAAATTAGATTTATTTTATTTTAGGTTTAAAATCAAGCTGTAGAATAGAAATATCATAGTGTTGTTCATTTATGTGTATTAGGTTTCTAAGGAAATTAGTTGTGGATTTATACTAGGTTTTCCTAATGAATTTATATTTTGATCTGTGTTGTAACATTGTACAACCAATTAACCACAATAATCGAGGAATACTCATATATATATTGTTACAATGATTGTACAATACAAGAAAATAGTTATTGAAATTCCATCATATCCACAAGAACAAAAAATATCAATATAATCAGTAATAGTTTTATTAAAGATATGAAAAAATCCACAAAATTCACTGATATATAGCTTTTATTTTCTCTAAATTTTATTTTTACAAAATTGCTCATAATTAAAAATTTATTATGTTATACGAAACATTAGTATAATGCCCATTAAAAATGTTACATTGCAATCAAAATAATTTTTTAGAATCGTCACCTTCCTCAGATCATAGTGAACATTGTATTATGTTCACTATAATCTGAGGGTCATGGTGTAAAGTGATCAAAAACATTAAAGTAAATTTTTTAATTAATTTAAACTTAAAAATATATATATATATATATAACTGTATCTGTATTAATTTTGCTGAATACTGTTATTTGACTTTATGATTTTTTAAAATATTATATTTTTGATCATTTTTTAGAATTTTCTGGCCGTAATCAATTTGATGAAGATCCATTAGCAAGACGGAATAAAACAATACAGTAAGTATTAATATTTAAAAATGATATCAGCTTAAGTATTCTAAGAATAAATGATTTCTTTTTTTTTTCCTAATTGCAATCAATTTTGCTTTCTTATTTACAACTAGTTCACTGTAATTCAACTGCTGTCCATTATTATTATTATTATATTTGAATCATTTTCAATTCAAAAAAATATATACGATTTTGTATGAGAATTTATTATTTTAAAACAAATTCTGTCAGCTTTTTTTTTTTTTTTTTTTTTAAGATAAGGATATTTTTTACTACAGGAATTTATATAACAAGCAGTGTCATTTTTGCCTTTGAAAAAGTAGAGATTCTTACAGTTTATATTGTATGGTGTTATATAGTCAAATTTCATTTTAACAAATTCTTCATAACTGGCAATATTAATTTATTGTAATTAAATTTGTTTTCATAAATTTATATTTTATTACGAATGATTTTACTGGAGAATGTTTCAAAATTTTTTTACAATGGAATTTTTATTCTATTGGATGTCACTGTATTAGGATTCAATAGTTTACTAAAAGGAAAAAGTCTTATCATGTAACTGGCAGAAATATGATTTAATAACAATCAAAAATTGACAAAATTATTAAGTTATATTTGAGTTTTAAAGTATTAAATATATATATATATATAAATTGTATGCATTATATATATATGTATGTATTTATTATTATTATTTTTTTTTTTCTGGATCATATCAATTAAATCTTAACTATTTTTTTTTAATATATCGATAACTTCAGCATTTTTTTAGCTTTATAAAATATACTAATTTTTAAGACATTCTAAATTTACTGTTTATTCACTTCATTTGTCTTTTAACATGTTCAACTATTTAGTTCTGAATTATATGAAAGTTCTTTTTTGCAATTTCAGACCAGAACCTCGATTTATATCTTTTCAAAAAGATGGAAGTGTTGGCATCCGTCTTACAGGTGGCAATGAAGTTGGGGTTTTTGTAACTGCAGTCCAACCAGGAAGTCCAGCATCGCTTCAGGGATTACAACCTGGTGATAAAATTCTTAAAGTATGTAATTTTTACAGTGTATATATCTGATTTGGCTGACTATCTAGCCCAGCCATACAGATGTTAGCCTACAGAGAAATTTGTTTTGTAAATTACTCATTACCTATTACATTTTTTCAAATTCCATTTTCACATTTAATTCAAAGAAAATTCAAAACAATTAAAGTGTTTTCCATTTTTCTGAAATTAATTTTTTTAATTTTTTAATATTTTGTTTTTAAGACATAAAATGTGAAAACATTACAAAATGTAAGAGCATATTTTTCACTTCTAGCTTCAAAATGAAATTAAAAAAAATTTTAAAAATCAATTTTTGGTAAATGCGACACATTCTATGATTGTGAATTTTCAAAATGTGAAAGTGGGGGGAAAAAAAAAAAATAGGCAATGAGTAATTTATAAAAAAAAAAATTCTCAGAATGACATAAGGTTAGATTGCCAGTCAGATTAGGTGAAATATCCCCCTTTTCATTTAATTATAGAAATAATTATGTGTTATATTGTTATGTAATTCTACTTAATAAAATTATGGTAACAGGTTTTTTTTTATGTAAATTTCCTCATTTTTTTTGTAGGTTAATGATATGGACATGCATGGAGTCACTCGAGAAGAAGCTGTTTTGTATTTACTGAATATCCAAGATTTTGTAAACCTTATTGTACAGCATTTAAAAGAAGGTTTGCAGTTTACAAATATCTTGCTCATTTTTTTATATTATAACTATTTCAAAGGAAAGGAAAGGAAGATTTTTAGTTCCCCATCATACTATAGGTATGGGGAACTTAGGTAATCGTGAAAATTTTCGACCTCGGTTTTTTTACTTTTTTACACATTTTCAGGTGTGAGGAATCCAAAAATGGCAAAATTTGTATGGTGTCTGTCGGTTTGTTAGTACGTTAATCCGTTGGTTAGTTTGTTAGTCTGTGTACTCGATATCTCAAGAACAGATAGTCGCAGAGAAGTCAGATCAGTTTTAAAATATTACTTTTGACACTGGCAAGAACCCTATTTGCAACATTTGAATTAAAAAAAACTTTGTAAGTTATTATAAATTTACGATTTTCTTAACATGGGAGAATAGGGCAAAATTTCACTTAAACGTCCATTAAGTAGAAAATTTTTACTGTAAAGATGTCAGGACAGTTTTAAAATATCAGTTTTGAATTCGGAATGTACATCATTAACTATAAACATGCTACTTTGAAAGTTTCGCAAGTTATTTGGAATTTACGAATTTCTTAACATGGCAGAATAGAGCAAAATTTCACATAAACGTCAATTTTTAGGGATATTTTCATCGTAAAGATGTCAGACCACTTTTTAAATATTATTTAGGATACTGGCATGAATATTATTGATTATGAATTTTCCAATATAAAAATTTCATAAGTTATTGGAAATTTGCGAGATTTTATGCACATTTGCTGCAATACAAATATTAAAATCTGTAATGTTTATTAATGTAATTAATAATAAATTCATTTCAGTATTTCTTTAGAAAGATCAGTAAACTTTAATATTATAGAAATAATTTTTCATTTAAGAGTATTCGTTATGTATGTTACATGAAATCTTTTTGAAGAAGTATGCAAGTCCTTGATGTAAAAATCTTACTATATAAAATTTCGCAAATTATTTTTTTCCATTGTAATAAAAAAATTTCAAAATAAATAGATAATAACTATTAAAAATAAATCTGATAAAAATAATTCAATTTGATATTAAATGAAAAATAAATACGTTTCGGAGACCGTAGTTATACTTTGAAAAGTAAAACACTCTGCAAAATGTTACTCTCAGCATTCAGCTGCGTGATCACTATATGTTTCTCTGCTGTTCGCTTTGAAGCAGCTCTGAAAGGAGAAGCTAGTTGAGGCTAGCCTCGGATCTTCAGAATAATTGCCAATACGCATGCGTCATTTCATCACCCGACCCTGAAGTTCCAGATCCAAAACGACAGAAAAAAGCTACTTCGGGAAGCTTTTTCTTGAAAACCTCTCTCGAATGTGGAGCAAAAATTGAATGGATCAAAAGAAGAGTATGCACAAAAATGCCTGTAAAAATTTAGCTTTATCAGTAATATATAGTTTAAAAAGTAGAATGATATTAGCAAAAAAGTATTGTGCAATTTTTAAATATTTTTTGGGTAGGCTTAGCCTCAATAGCCTCTTAATAGATTCGCCACTGCAGCTTAGTTTTTTATAATATCCATCTGACATACCGATTTGGTACATGTATCATGTAAGCTGAGATATTACTGTCATGTAAACAAGGTAGTAGTGCAGCATAATAGTGCCATCTGTTGGTTAGTATGTGCATAAACGAAATTAACGTGGTTTTTCGTTATGGCTCTCGTATATATTAAATTTTGTGCACTTATGCACTATAAAAGCTGATATACTTCCTTAAATGGGAAAAAATTTGCCTTCGTTTGTGTGATATATTCCAATAGCTAATCAGCACCAATTTAAGTCAAGATCAAACTAAATATCAAGTTTGTTAAATTCCATCCATTGGATTGTGTCATATGGCATTCTTGTTTACATGCATACACAAACATTTTCTAAAAATGGTCAAATTGTGTTCAAGGCATCTCTCCAAAACATGTAAACCCATTGAAAACAAGAAGTTAAAAATTTTCATAAATCCAATATTTTCTTCTGATAGAAGCATTGAAATAGAAAAAAAAAAAAAAAAAAAGCACAAAAGTAGAAATTATCATCTGCTTCCACTCATAGTTTTTTTCTGTTATTAAAAACTGTATTGAACTATTTCCTTTCTAATTTTATTATTCATTGTTATATTTCAATAATGTTTTTTTCTAATTTCAGAATATGATGAAATTGTTGCTAATCAAAAGGGTGATTCATTTTATGTAAGGTAGGATTTTTAATTTTAATAAAAATTTTCAGTTTGACCTTGATTAAATGTAGCTATTATTTTATGTCTATCTAAAACGCTCTTTTCTTCTGCAGAACACATTTTTCATATGAAGGCTCAGGCAAAGGCGAAATTGCATTTCATGTTGGTGAAGTATTTCATGTCATCGATACTTTACACAATGGAGTTGTTGGTTCCTGGCTTGTTTATAGGTTAGGCAGAACTAATCAAGAAATACAAAAGGGGGTAATACCTAATAAAAACAGGTAACTTTTAGTATATTTTTGTTCATATTTTTAAATTGTGTGACTAAAAGAAGAGATCTTTAGCCTCTGCTGATAGATAACAAAGGAAAATTGACATCTTCTAACTGAAAATGAAAAATTAGTAGTTTTACTAAATGTAGTCAAGCATTAACATTCAAATGAACCACTTGTAATTGAATGGCTACTGTTACTGGATTTAACAAAGGCTGTTCTAATCTGTTTCTCCTTTGTAATGGGGAAATAGTCTAGAAAAATATTATTCTAATATGAATGTAAATGACTGCTAGGGGCCTTGTTGCTACTGATATCACTTATGTTACAAGGGTTGATTAAAAAAGTTTTAAGCAGCAGTATTTGAAAAATAATAATTGTGGAAAGAAGATTTTTTTCTCCAGAGTAGAGATAGATGCCACTAGCTGTCTTACAACAGTTGTGGGGTTGGTAGTAAAAGTTTACAAATGCATCAGAGTGATTGAAATGACAAGAGTTTCAGAAAATGGATCTCACTTGGAGGCGTGAGCTTGATTCGTTTATTATCGGCAAATAATTTATCCACATGTTGAATGATGGTGTCATTTTCCTTTCTGACAATGCCAGACCCCAAACTGCTGACCAAACTCAAGAAATGCTGAAAAATTTCGAGTGGGAAGTCTGGTCCCACCCCTCATATTGCCCAGATTTCACACCCACTAATTACTTGTGTGATTTCTACAAAGATAGGTTAAACAGATTGATCCTGTGTTCAGATATATGCCTAAAACAGATTAGTGATGATATGGAAAAGTGACTGGCATATGCACCTCTTCATTCCTTTTTGCTTTTTTCATTTATAGTTAATTTTGAGTCCATTGAATAATATTTTTTATTACAGTTGTACTCTTTTTTTTTTTTTTTTTTTTTTTTTTTTTTTTGGGGGGGGGGGGGAGCACCTTTATATATTTTTCTTTGGGTTTTTAGAGAGAAGTTAATGATTTATAACCAGTATTATTACTATTTTTAAATATTAGGAATTACTTGTTTAAGTTTTTTGCTTTAGAAATTCAACATACAATGTTCTTTATAGAAATTCATGGCAATTCTAGATTTTATTTATTTATTTATTTATGCAAAAAATTATTTTTACTTATATTGATTCTTATTTAATTGATTATAAATTTTTTACTAAACTTGCAAAAAAAAAAAAAAAAAAATTTTAATAATAATAATAATAATAATAATAATAAATTCTAGAGCTGAGCAATGGGCACAAGAACAACAAAACCAAGCTAAGAAAGATGCTGCTTCTGAAAGTCGGGGTAGTTTTTTCAAAAGAAGAAGTGCACGTCGTTCAAAATCACTTAGCAAAGATCACTGGGAAGATGTTGTTTTTGGTATGTTTCATTAATATTACTATAATTAATATTAAATTTAAATACTTACATGTTAGAGTGTTTCTTTTTTCTTCTTTATTTATTTTTTTCTCTCTCACTCTCTTTTTTTTTTAAATAAAAGTTTTGTATTTTTTGCAGCAGATGGTATATCAAAATTCCCTGCTTATGAAAGAGTCACTTTAAAACACCGTAAGTACCATCATTTTTTAATAATATATTTTTACTTGTTTATCATTTTAAAATGTTATATATAGTTCTTATATAATCATGTTTTAATGTATAAAATATTAAACAATATTCTCATATTAATATTCATAGTTAACAGCTGATGTTAATATCAGCAGTACTGAAATTTGTTTACTTTGATATCTTTACATATAGTGCATTGCTCGGAAAGGTAATATCAGCACATTTCTGCAAAATTTTCACACTTAATTCTGTTTTCTTATTTTTTTCACTTTCTATCCTAACAATGTATTCATTGTTTTCTTTGGTGTTTCATTGTGTTCACTATATTTATATTATTTAGTAGCTTTCTGTATGTAACATAGAAAATGCTACTCTGTTTTGCATTTACTAAAACTTCCGACAGTGCATAAAACTTTCTTTTGAAAATTTGTTTTGAAATTTAGTTGTTTGCAGCAAGGAATTCATAATGATGTTATTTTAACCTTTTTCATTTAAAATTTTTGTTAGACCTAGAAGAGCAACAAATTAATAAAAATGAACTTTATGAATCCTTAGACTGTGTTTAAATTCATTGTTGCTATAAATAATTTTGATAGTAATATCATGACTTGCTGTAATATATAATCAATCATATGAAGTACTTATAGATAAATTTGTTTAAATTTTAAGATTCAAAATTGTGTCAAATTTAGATATGCATTCTAAATTTAAAATATCATTTTTATTCATAATAATCTAAAACTATTTGATATGTGTAATTTTGGTTACAATTTTATTTATATTCCTACCTTTAAAATTGGTATAAAATATAAAAATTTGAATTAAGTTGCATAAATCTATTATAATTTTTGACCAAAAAAAATAAAATAAATAAATAAATAAATAAAATAAATGAATAAGGAACACTTAATCAGTATATATTTGCTCAAATAAATCTTCTATGCAGGAACTACAATCTAAAACGTTTGTTTCAATGCTAACTTTTATGCAGCAACAATCTATCTTTCCCAGTTTTTTAAATTTGCTAATAAGGAGTCAGTCAAAATATGCCTTTTTTTTTTCTTTTAATCCAGCTTAAGATTTCATTACACATTTATTAATACTATCTTTGATAAAAATTACTTGTTTAGAAACATTTGTGGTCATGATAAAACTCGGCTGTTCATTTAAGAATAACTCTAGGGTAGAGATAATGAAGAAATAATAAAAAAAAAAAATCTCTTTAAACAATACTATTCCATGAAGTGACATAATTTAATAGTTACTTAAAAAATACAACCTTTTAATTTCTTCATGTTCATTCTTGGTAGACTAGTTTCGTCTGGGGCGCCCCAGCTTGGTCACTACCTTCTTGGTGTTCGAAACTGAAGTTTTCACGCCTTCTTCCTCTTTTAAATATTCTGCGCCATTGGCGATTGAGTAGAGCACCATCGTTGCCATTACAATTGTTGGAATTTGTCAAGATTTCAAATGACTCCCTGATTGCAGCGTAACTGTGGCTGTAATAGTTGGCCAACTTTTTTACTTGTCCGAATTTTATGTTGATTTCTTCATTTTTGTTTACTTGGGTTAAAGCCGTTGTTATTTTACCTGTTTTTATGTCGTGATTATGTTCTTTAATTCACGTCTTTATTTTTCTTTTTGTTTTTCCTATATAACATTTTTCTTTTTCTTGTTTGTTAGTATATGGTATTTTATATATTCCTGCAGTCTCTAATGGATTTATTTTATCTTTGTCACTTCTAATTAATTGAAAAATGTTAGGGTTCGGTTTTATTGGTACGTTTATGTTATGTTTTGCTGCAATTTTCTTAATTTTATTAAAAGAATTATTAATTATTATTATTTATTTAAATTATATATTTATTTCTAAATTAAGAAAATTGCAGCAAAACATAACATAAACGTACCAATAAAACCGAACCCTAACATTTTTCAGTTAATTAGAAGTGACAAAGATAAAATAAATCCATTAGAGACTGCAGGAATATATAAAATACCATATACTAACAAAGAAGAAAAAGAAAAATGTTATATAGGAAAAACAAAAAGAAAAATAAAGACGCGAATTAAAGAACATAATCACGACATAAAAACAGGTAAAATAACAACGGCTTTAACCCAAGTAAACAAAAATGAAGAAATCAACATAAAATTCGGACAAGTAAAAAAGTTGGCCAACTATCACAGCCATAGTTACGCTGCAATCAGGGAGTCAGTTGAAATCTTGACAAATTCCAACAATTGTAATGGCAACGATGGTGGTCTACTCAATCGTCAATGGCGCAGAATATTTAAAAGAGGAAGAAGGCGTGAAAACTTCACTTTCTAACATCAAGAAGGTAGTGACCAAGCTGGGGCGCCCCAGACGAAACTAGTCTACCAAGAATGAACATGAAGAAATTAAAAGGTTGTGTTTTTTAAGTAACTATTAAAAAAATCTCTTCCTTTTTTGTGAAAAAAATGGAGGTCTAAGTTTTATTATAAAGTTTATCTAAGTCTGTTCATTCTTAAATTGTTATATCTATAGAAAGAAAGTTCTTTTAATTGCAACATATCAAAAAGAACTATCATTTCCAGTTTCTGAATTACAAGAGATTATATAAAATATTATAAACATGAAAAATTAGAATATGATCTTTACATATGCTTATTGCAAATGAGTACTTAAAAATAAAATAGTATAAGTAGAGTCATTAACATGGAATATGCAACAATTTCTTTATTTTATTACACTCGGAAGTTGTTTTAAATATAATTATGGGTAAAATTATAGTTATTGAAACATGTGTATATGCCATGTGACTATGAGGCTAATAGCCATTCATTTTTTAGAACTTCACTCTAATATATTTTCAATTAACATCAAAGTTTCTCTTTATTTGGATACTTAGTAATATTTATTATTTTATTTTACAAATTATCATGTATTATTCATTATTTTTAGCTGGTTTCATTCGTCCTGTTGTTTTATTTGGGGCATTAGCTGATGTTGCACGAGATAAACTATTAAAAGATTATCCTGATAAATATGCTTCTCCTCGTAAGTACTTTATATTTAAGAAAAATGTTTACTTCTTTTAGATATTCTATCCTTTAAAATATGTTTTTCATTTTTTTTTTAAATATTAAACCCACATGCACACACACACACATATACACTAAGCGACAAAAAAAAACCCGCACTGCAGAAAAATTGACTTATACCTTTTGGGTTTGTAATAATTTAAAAACTAATAATTGCAACGAATAAAACTGTTATGTTTGTATAATACGGAAGTCATAACATGATACCTATGTACATATTCGATTTAATAATTTATTTTATTACACTCTACGAAGCATTTAATAAAAATCCACATAAAATTTTCTTTTTAAACGTAATATAATATACATATACTTTGTATTCTATCATGATTTATTATGTGAAATAAACAAGTGCTATCTTAATGTATGAAATAAAACTATTTGTTTGTTAGGTCTAAACAATTAATTAATAAAAATATGTATTCTGGATTGGATAATTCTGCCTTTATATGGAATTACTGCTTTAATGGGCAATTGCATAGTATTTTACAGTTTTTTAACATGAAACTCGGAAATTTCACTGTGCTAAATATCATAAATATTTTTTGCTAGTTCTTTCAAAGTTGTAGGCTACAAATTTCTAATCCCCATCCTCTTTTTCTAGACTAAACATTTTCGAGCGGATTGAGATTAGGACAATTTTTAGGTCTAATAAAGAAGAAATCCTATGATATTCTTTGTGAGATTTAATTTTAAGTAAAAAAAAGTTATGATAACTTACAAAATTATAGATGCTCATGAGAATGGATAAGTAATTTTAACAACTTGAATCAAATAAATGTATCACAAGTGCCATATAACAAGGTGCTTTATCATTTTGAAATGCTCATTATGGAAGAGTCTGAAATACCCCCAAAGTAGTCGGTCAGGTATCAATGTTTTAGTGGCCAAGTTTTATTTCGAGTAAATTGATCCCTTGAACATGAAAATTTGCCATACTCACCGAAAAATTATGCATTTTCGTATCGTAATGTATGGGAAATATGTCATTGTTTTAAAAGTGCGATTTTCATTAAGTCAGTCACATTTTCGTGATCAGATCTGCTTGTTTCTGTCTGTTCGAGATAAGTTAAACTTAAATCAGAGAGAACAACTTCAGCCCAATAATTATTTAATCATTTTAAAAAAATTTTTAACCCTTTAATGTCCTAATTTTCTAATTATTTTCGTTAAGAATGAATTTTTTTCAGATTTTTCTGACGATTAAACTTGCTTTGTTTAATTGTTATTTCACTGTATTTAGATAAATTATGCTACTATTCTGAATCCCTGCTATGTTCTAAATGTAATGCAAACTGATTTTTTAAGCGCTGGCTTTTTAACTTGATCTTGCTAAAAATCAGATCACTAATATTTTGTTAACATTTAAGAATTTTGACATCCCACGTATTAAAATAGTTTTTTGATTTTCGCTCTAAAATTAATATTTTTTGTGGTATCGTTTATTGTCTTATTCTTGCCAATTTTTAAATACTTTCTAAAATTACAATTTTCCGAACAATTGCATCTTGTTTTTAACACTTGGCTCAATCCTAAATTGCATGCGGAACACAATGTGATAAAATCTGTTAAAAAATTTACTTTTGAAACAATAAAATTAGCGATTACAGGAAAGAAAATGGAAAATATCCAAGTGCGGCTTTTTTTTTGTCGCTTAGTGTATATATAAAATTGTTTGTCCTGAGTGCATGAATGAGTCAGTGACTGATACATCATTCCCCAGCCCAAACCCCTGGACATAGAAGCATGAAATTTTGTGACAATGTTCCTTCTGTTACATAGACATTCACTAAGAAGCAATTTTGCAAAATTCGCCACCCAAGGGGGGGGGGGGAGGACAAAACGTGATTTCACAAAATCCTTCATATCTCAAAGAACAACAAAAACAGATATCCATAAAATTTTTGCTTTAAAATATAGCTAACAGCATATAATCTAAAAAACAATTTATGGAATTTTAGAAATTTGGTCCCCAAAGGGGGGGAAGGGGGCAAAACGTGATTTCACATAATCCTATATATCTCAAACAAGAAAAAACAGATATATGTGAAATTTTTGCTCTAAAATAAAGCTAATACAAATACCTAAAAACCAATTTCTGGAATTTTAGAAATTCAGCCCCTAAAGTGGGGAGGGGGGGCAAAACGTGATTTCACATAATCCTATATATCTCAAACAAAAAAACAGATATACGTGAAATTTATTGTTCTAAAATATAGCTAATACTTAAAAACCAATTTCTGGAATTTTAGAAATTCAGCCCCATAAGTGCGAAGGGGGCAAAACGTGATTTCAAATAATCCTTTATATCGGGAGAAAAAAAAAACTAAATAAATAAATAAAAATATATATGAGATTTTTGCTCTAAAATATAGCTCACACAAATATCTAAAAACCAATTACTGGAATTTTAGAAATTCATCCCAGGTAGGGTGGAGGTAGAGGGGGGGGGGGGGGGGGGGGTTATGGGGCCAGGAAAAAAAAAAAAAAAAAAAAAAAAATACAGTTAGACCGTTTAAAATTGGTACAAATAGGGAGGACGAAGGGGCAAAAATATAGAAATAAGAGTTAGAGTGTTGAAAATTAGTATTATTAGGTTTTAAGGCCCAATAAATTGATTGTGGATATTTTCAAAAGTGTAGAATTATTACGAAGGGCAGGCACCAGGTCAAAAATAAAGAAATTAAGATAGAACATTAAAAATTAGTATTATTAGGTTTAAAAGACTGAGAGAACAATTGCGGATATTTTTTAAACTCTGTAAAATAATTAGAAGGGGCGGGAACGGTAAGCGAAGGAACACATGCGTGTATATATGCTACTGCAGGCAGTGGGGGGCCTGGACCAATTATTACACCGATGAGAGAAGAATTTTTTTGTATTTTATATTTGTTTTTCCCTTGCAATAACATAATAATTCCTTAAGAGTGTTGAACAAAAATGCGCTCGCAGTGCACATGGCCTGCACTGCCAAAGGCAAATGCAATTTTGAGAATTCATTAATTTTTGTGATTCATTTAAAAATAGTGACCAACAAAGCAGACGTAGCGTGCTAGAATATATATATATATATATATATATATATATATATATATATATAAATGAATTATATTGTAAAAGCCAAGCAACAAATATAAGATAGATCACTGAAACCACATAGATCAATAAGAATGAAATTACAACAAATTTAAATAACCTGTGGAGACTGATTGTGATTTATTCAAACATTTATATTTTTGATTTATTGATTTTTATTTTATTTAACTTCAGTCCAACCATAAATTTATATACATACACTCCTGCACAAAAGTTTAGCAAAATCAATAATGTTTGTGATCACCCTGTATTACTAAATGAACAAAATGATCTGTAACTTTAGGATATGTTAATATAGACCCAGTACAATTTGTGGATGAATTTGAGTGACGATAGCATGTTAAATAACGGAGATATAAGCATTTATTTTAAAACTAAACGCACACCAAAAAAAAATCAGCATATTTTTTATTCATAATTCATAATATATGGAGTTTTAAACGAAATATATTCCCACTTTCAGATAAATTGAAAAAACACTTTTGAAACAGTATGCTGCAATCTGAATTCAAATATCTTGAATATCTCATGAAATATGAACATTTTTAAGAAAAACATTTTCACTGTGCATGCGCGAAAGGTGGAAAAATTTTTATTGCGTACATTGAAAGCTAGATATATTGAGCAACTTTTGTCAAAAGTTCATTTGAATAGAGTAAAAATTAAGCATGTTGTCGGCAAAAGAACGAGCTAGATTTTAGGTTATTTTCCAGGTTCTTTAAATACCCAATATTTGAAAACATTTCATCGTATGATAAGTATTTTAAATTGAAGAAAATCTGATCGCTTGCAACAGGAGTGTATATATATATGTGTGTGTATTATTGTAGAAAGGTTTATTTTTATCATAAAAAAATTAATTTTCTTCCAGTAAGACTTTTGTTTTGAAAAATTCACACTATGCTGATAAATTCTTTTATTAGTTGTGTAATTTTTATTTGCATGGTGCATTATATCATTTTCTCCGATAAATAATTTACAATATGCTGGTAAATTCTTGTATCAGTTAGGATAATTTTTATTTATATAGTAAATTGTATCATATAAAAAAAAAAAAAAAAAAAAAAAAAAAAAAAAAAAAACTCTCTTTCTTTTTATTGTATTAATTAAACATGTAGCTTTTCTAATTATTAAAGGAAAGAAAGAACTATTTTTCAGTGTTAATTAATACACACAGACAAACATATGAGGTCTGTCCAATAAATACGAGAACTGGTGCCATCTGTTGGCCATGACGCGGACTATAGCCTTGCTCACTACAGGTGCTAGTTGCCTGAGACCCAATGAACCATCAGTGCATTGCGAATTGTCGAGCTGTGCCAGTTGTGTTAGTTTCTGTTATCCTTGTTTTTACTGTGTGTCGAAACAGTTCTCAAGCATTTGAGATATTGCGTGCGTCGTGTGCGATGAAATTTGACTCAAGGCGATGAATGGATCCTTCACTATGACAATGCACATGCACATTCAGCATTAATTTGTCAGTTTCTGGCAAAAAATTCAATCACCATCCTTGATCATCCTCCTTATTTGCCAGATATCACCCCATGCGCCTTTTTTTATTCCCAAAATACAAAAATGTGATGAGGGGACATCACTGGGAAGAAGTGGACACAATAAAGCAAGAAACAACGAGAAAACTAAAAGGCCTGATTGCCAAGGACTTCCAAGGGTGCTTTGAACAGTGAAAAAGAAGATGGAATAAATGCATAGCAACGAATGGAGAGTACTTTGAAGGGGACAAAATCGATGTAGACTAAATTTTGCAAAATAGACTTTTTATGGCCTTAGTTCGCACATTTATTGGACAGACCTCGTATAAATAAATAAAATAAATAATTTGGTTTTCTTTAGGTCCTAGTCATACAAAGAATTCTTTTTTTTTATATATATATATTCCCAGTTTCTTCCCCCTCTCAATATATATATGCACTCATTTATTTTGAACTGAATATATATATTTTTTTTATATTAAGAGAGAGAAGTAAATTACAAAGTTTCAAAATGAGTATCTAATGATTTAAAAACTATAATTTACTCTTTTCTCTCCCCCGTCCCCCTTTTTAGGAATACTTAAAATGTAATTTGATGTTATAATGCACCATTGCATTTTTAATAATTTTATTTAATAGTGAAACTTTTATTGGGTATTATCAGAAATATTTGTTCTTCATACAAATAATAGCTTTTAATCTATGTATTTTTAATATAAGTATATTTATAAAGAAATATTTTAATTTATTGCTGCACTTGGGCTAAAAGTGTAAGTTTTTATTTATTACTGTAGCACATTCTTATACATTTTATCAATATTTCATATTTGTCATTTTAACATTTTTTTTTAATTATTATTATTATTTAGAATTAGATGGTCATTTAGATGATGTATCTAAAAGTCAAAAATCATCTGGTATCGTTCGATTAAGTGCAATCAAAGAAATCATCGAAAAGGTATTTTTTGATGTTTTTTTTATATGGCATTTTTGCATTTTAAGCCATTCATTTTTCTTATTTATTCATTTTAGAATGTCAGTTCTTTCTTCTTTGTGAGCTTGCACACCCACATGTACACAACTTCTTATATTTTAAAGAGCTATTATTTTATGCTTTAATATATTCATGTTAATGATGTACACAAATATACACTATTTCTGAATGTAAAAGATAATAGCTATTTGTAGCATTCTTTATTAATCTTGATATTATTTGTTAGTAATAATTATATACAGGGTGACCCTGAATTCATGGGACAAACTTTAAGGATAGGTAAAATACATATAAAGAAGTATTTTTTGTATAGCAATATGGGGTCAGAAGTGAAAAGTGTAAGTGGAAAAATAAGAAATGCTGAGGAAATGAAAGATAGCTCTTTACTTACATAATATTACAGTAAGTGCTCAAATGTGTACAATATCCATATTAATACAATCAATGCTTTAAATACATCAGTTTGAAACAGCATTGCTATTATCACGTATATCTTTTTTATGTAATGGTTTTCTCTAAAAAAAGTGTTTGTTAAAAACTCAACATTCTCCACATCTGTTAAAAAGTAATTGAAAACAACAGTTTCTTAAAGGGTTATGCTGACATTTTCAGGGCCATGGGTTCCTATGCAATTCTGAATCCTTATGATGTGCCCTATTTTCCCTTAAAGTTTGTCCCATGAATTCAAAGACACCCTGTATTCATGGAATACAGGGAATGTATATGAAATATAAATAGCATTCACTCCTTAAATATTAGTTTTTATAACCCTATATTTTTCAATTTATTTATTTTGCACCCCTTCCCCTCCAAATTAACACTATTGTGCTCCTAATTAATTTCTTGACGAAGTATTTTTTCTGATAAATTTTACTATAAGTATTTAATGTCAATTTTAAATTTAAACATGATAATTTCAACTTTATTAATTTTGTTGTCAATTCTAAAGTTTTTATTTTTCTTTTTGTAAGGAGTCTTGGCACCTTTGACTTTGCATCACTGAAGGTTTCATATAAAAGCTTATATTTCCATTTAGTATTTAAGTTGAACTATGTTTGCTTTATTCAATAAAATATATATTCATGCAACAATTTTTACAGTTTTCGATATATTTTTTACAGATTTGAAGTCCTTAAATTGCATTTTCTTAGTTTGCATTTTTTCATGAGTTCATGATCTTCAAAATGCTAAAACTTCTACAAATGTTTAAGAAAAGACTGTTGTATATTGTTGTGAAAACATTGACATTTTCATGTTTGCAAGCATAGATATAGTAATAATATATAGATTGATCATTGAGGAGAAAAAAGTGATTCCTTTTCACTTGGGAAAAGACGACAATTTTACCAAAATATGGCCATCTTTCCCCAAGTGAATACACACGAATATTTTAGCAAATAAAATTTATGAATAATTTGTTTACTAAAGATGAATGGAGAATTCCAGATACAGTTTCAAATTCATTTTTCTTTTTTTTCTTTTTTTCAATACCACTTAATGGCTGATTCAAAGCTTTTTTTTCAGCATCAAAAATCTTTGCACGATAACATTGGGATGATAGATCTATAATTATTACTATATCTATGGTTGCAAGTAGTTTGTAAATAAACTGGCAGGTTCCAGTCCATGAATGTTTTTGAAAATAAGCCAAAAAGACCATTACTAGAACCAGAACATACAATAATAAGATTATATACACTGCAAAGCAAAAGTATCGCTTGTTCAGAAGTTATATTCTAAAGCTTATTACAGAATCTCTCTTTAGCAAATGCACAGCTTAGAGTTCATAGAATTTATTTGTGTGTAGATAGCCTACTTTGTACGCTTTGACCAAAACTTAGCGGCAAGAAACTGTATATTATACATAGAAAAAAATTAACTCCAATAAAATTGAGAAAGAGCTTACTCATTCTGGCAATCCTGAACTATTTTCTGCCAAATTTAGTGCTATCTCACAAAGTTTCTGAATTCATCACCAATGCTGTTGGCAACTTGTTGCAAATGGAATGCTTTACTGACAAAGTTGGCAACCTGTTGTTAAATTTAGCAACTAGGCAGCAACAGTTGATGAAAAAGGGTAATTTAATATTGCCAAAGTTTGGAACCTCTAATTAAAAAAATTTCCAGACTGATCTATTGGTTTCTAGCAGAGAGATTTCTAGCAAATTGGTTTCTAGCAATGATCTATTGGTTTCTAGATTTATAGAACTTACTCAAAAGTTCTGTAAATCACTAATGAGTATAAAAAGGATAGAATCATTACAGATTATTGTTGACTAGAATCTGTCTATTGAAAATCAGTGATCATTTGTAAAATACTGTTTTAGTTGCGACAAAGCATGATTAAATGAGAATTGATTTTCACGATAAGAAATCTATTCTTATCTAAAGGTTTGGAAAAATACGGATAGCCTAGAAAAACACTCCATCACCCATGCTTTTGCCTTGTAAATGAATACTTTTGTCTATTAATATTCTTCTTTCTTCCTTTCTTTTTTTTTCTTCTTTGTTCAGATTGCTTTGGCCGAAAGACTCAGAATTACTTTTTCTTTTAGTATCTAAACAAGGCAACAAATCAACCTGTATCGGCACCCTTCTTCATCTGGTGCCTGGGGCACATGTCCTGTTTGTCTTCCCCTCCTTCTCCTCCTCCCCCCCTAATTTTGGATATAAAACTGTACATTATAATTTAAAAAAAATATTGAGAAAATTTACTTGTTTTTTAATTCATATTAAATTTCTATAAATCTCATGATTAAAATTTTTTTAGAATATTGCACATCGAATAATATTCATATATTAATTTTAGTTAATTCATACTGATGTGTTCAAATTCTGCATTATAATTGTGTTAAATTATATGTATTTCCCTTTCCTTTATATATACATAGACTTTCATTCATTCTTTTAGGGAAAACATGCAGTATTGGATATTACACCCAGTGCTGTTGACCGTCTTAATTATGCTCAATTTTATCCTATTGTAATTTTCATGAGAGCTGAAAATAAACATACTGTTAAAGAGTTGAGGTCGCGTTTGGCCAAATCCAGTCACAAAAGCTCAAAGAAACTCTATGATCATGCTGTGAAGCTTGAAAAATTATGGTCTCATATATTTACAGGTATTAAAAAATAATTTAATGAAATGTTATTTGTTTCCTAATTTAAAAGTAAATTGATCTTATCTACATAAATTTTTGTTATGTATTTTTATTTTCTTAAAACTTTTCAGTATTACAAATTTAAAATTGAATTTATTTGTCATTATATTAAAAATTAGTCTGATTAAAAAAAAAATGAAATATAGTTATTATTATTAGAGAATTTAATATGGTAAAGCCCTTGTGATTTTGATTCACTTTAAGTTTTTTTTTTTTTCTATTTACATTTTCGGCAATTAGTATTTATAAAATTATATGTACAGTGGAACTTGGTTATAATGTCATTTTTGGGACCAAAACATTTCTAATGCTATAACAGAGTGATGCAATAACTGTGATTAAAAGCAAAATGAAATTGCTTTATGTAACTGACATAGTAATAAACTAAAATTTTTACAGAAAACATAACAAAGTGTGGTTGTTGTTTAAAATCCTAATAAAATACACTTATCCTTCACATTTTTCCAGAAAAAACCTTTTTATTTAAAGTTATTTCGTTTAGAATGATGTTTAGTAATATAAAAATTTTACATGGTAAACACAATATATGTATTGTATTGTTAAACATTCAGTATTTAAAAAAAAAAGAAAGAAAGAAAAGAAATTTTAAAAGCAATTTTAATTTGTTATGTTACTTTTCTGACTTCTTCTCGAAAGGGGGAAAAGTAATCAAATCTACATAATCTCATATTCTATTTCTTTTTATGTTAAAATTGAGGTCATATGTCTTTATAAGCAAGTTATCTTAGCACTGAAGTCTGTGAATGACTGAGCGGGATAAATATTTTTGAAGTTATAAACAAGTTAACAATATAACAGAGTTCAACTGCTTGTATTAGTTATTTACTGTCAATCTAGATATTGCTTCTTTCTATAGAAAAATAAAAATATATAGGTTTTCTTTTTTAAATCTCATTTATTTCTTCTTTATAGCTACGATCACACTAACAAGTGCAGATATGTGGTATAAGAAATTGAGAGAAACCATTGATAAACAACAACAGTTATCTATTTGGGTATCCGAGTCAAAAGTAAGTACTATCTATAATTTTATTTTATTTTATTTTTTATTTTATTTTTTGTATTAATTTTAGGAAAAAGTGAGTAGAACTATCAAATATGTAGATTCCTTTTTGGGCTCATTATCAACAAATACATTTCTTTTGTAATGTAAATTACCACATTTTGTACTGTTTTCAGTGGCAGGGAAAATAATTTCTTTTCACTGTCACTTTAGTTGAACAATATTATTTTTCGAGTTATAATTTGCCATGCTGATGAATTTAATTGCAGCTTTATAGTACATTTCATTTGCAGAAAAATACAATGCAAAAACAAAAAAGAAAATTACAATGAACAAAAGCTTAAAAGCTTTTTTTTTTTCGTCAAGTTCAATGTAAAATGTAATTCTTGATAATGAATTATCGTTGAATTAAGAAAGTCCTCATTCAAGAGATCTAAATCACCAAAATTCTTCCTTACACCTAATTTAATTTTATTAGAGTTTTATTATATTTCCTAATACCTACAAATATAAATATAATAACAAAATAATAGCATAAATTGTCATAAAAATGATTTTTTTTGTTTTTTTTTCATATTTGTTTACAATAACTGCAAGGAATTATTTTTCATTTGTAATTCCAGTGTCAATCTGATCTCTTTCCTCTATCTAAAAATAAATGAATGAATAAATAAATTAGATATTTAAAGTGTAAAATTGTATGAAAATAGTGCCTTTCATAAATTTCAAAGATGTGTTTGTTTCAGTAAAATTACTAGAAATTTTGAATTTATAAATTAAAATGTCTAAACAGAATATGATATTGATGTGATTAGGAAGCTAACAGATTTTCTCTCTCTCTCTTTTTGTTTTATTCATAGCCTGAAGAGGCAATATCTGATGACTTTTTGTTTCCAATGACATCTCGTCTCAGTTATGCTTCTTCACCTGAAAGTGATTTAGAACTTGCTACTGATAATCGACCATCTGGATTGCAAGATTTGGGATTACCTGGTAGTGATAGGCATATGGTAAAAGCATCCAGTGATCCTAGTATTGCAACTCAAGAAGAGATGTCAGGCCCACCTGGATATAATCAACTATCGGGATATTCTACAGCTCGATCACGTCAGGTTAGATTTTTTTTTTTTTAACATATCTTTTACATGTTGTTGTACTACATGTATTTATAAATTATTTTGATTTTATTAATAAAGCTGGTTAAACAACTAATATATATATAATATTGTAACTTAAAAAATTTATTTCAAAATAGTGTAAGAAGCATTGAAATTTGAAATAATATGGATGTTGTTGTTTAAGGTGTAATAAAATGCATTTCACCTTCCAGATTTTTAAAATTAAAAAATTTCTTGACTAATGTGCAAATTTTATACAGGTTGATTTTTAAACACTATTTTGAAAGCAGACAAAAATTTCAAAGATTGCAAAGAAGATTCCAAAATTAAAAATAAAAGATTTGCTCAACTTTTTAAACTGTTTGCCTTATCGTTATTCATCATACTATTATTATTCATATACTTAAGTAGATCTTAATTGTCATTTATTAAAACTTAAGAATCTTAAATAACTGTTCCAACAGAAAAATTTATATCATGTCCAGTGTTCGCATTAGACGGTGGGATTGCGAGAATCTTGCAATATTTTGAAAAATTCTATTAAAAAATGTATCATAAGGGGATTTTCCCCAAATTTTTTCACATTGTTCTTTGAGTATTTCTCCAATTTTTTAGTTCAGTTGGGTAATATATGAATTGCTTTGAAGCCTGTAGTTCTTCTTTTAACTTCTTGAATTTCTTGATTTAAAGAAAAAAAAAAAAAAAGTGAAATATTATGTAATTCTTTCAAAATACTTCTTAATTGTAAATATTTGTTAAGAGGATAAATGTGTTTATTTTATCAACAAACAACTACGAAGTGTGAAGGCTAAATATTGCAATAATTATATAGCATATAATTTAGGTTATTTCAGTTACTGCACTTTTCGCAAGAACTCTTTGAGTACTCAAAACAAATTGAAAATAAATTTTGAAACAAATTAAGTAATAATTTGAGTAATTCCTTGTGCATGCTTAATGAAAATTTAGATCCTGAATATTAAAGCAGTATCTGTCCTTAGTCACAAAAGGAGACAGAAAATAAATAAATAAATTAAGTGCGAAAAATAAACTTTAGTTGCTAAATGCATTTTTCACACATTATAACTTCAAAGGGAATTATTAAAATTTTTAAAAATAAATATTTTTAAAATGAAAATCAATTTAATGGTTGTGAATTTTATAAATGCGAAAATGGAACTTTAAAAAATACATTAGATAATAAGTAATTTGCATAAAAAATGTCCACATTGAGTAGCATGGGGCTGAGTTGTCTCCCATGTTAGGTGTGGCATAGTTATTAAATGTATTTTATTGTATAGTTTTATTATTTTATGCAAAATTATTAAAAAATATAATTTTTGTTTTATTTATTTAATTATTTTCATTTACAGTTGCCTTTTGAATTCCTTCAACAACAAGTAAGTTTTTAATTTGCAACTAGAAATTTTGATTTAAAATAATACTAATTTATCTTAACATTTTCTGTATTTTATTTTATTTATTCTTATTTATTTATTTTAGCAAGAATCATTACCTCCAGTATCTGACTCAAGAGATTCCATCAGTCCTGCTAAATATAATCCTGGTGATTATTATATTGTTATTATTATTTACAACAAATGTTTGCTGCAAACTAGATATTAATAATTCTTTGTATCAGAAATTCTAACTTCTGAAAGGGAATTAAAATTATTACTGCAAATAATTAATACATTTATTGTAATTTACTTTACCAAATGCTAAAAATTAAATGGTAAAAACTGCAAGAAAATGTAATCTATCGGCACATTTGGAATATTCATTATAGGTGTTGGCAAGTATGGGCAGGTTTGGGGAGTAAAAGAAGGGGTATGGTCTCCTAGAATTTCAAAATCTTAAAGTGAAATTGTTTAAATAAAAATAAAAATGTTCTTGTTTATTCAAATTTGTTTTTGTGCTAATTAGTGATATGCATATTTACTTTTAATATCTAAAGTATTGTTTAAAGTTCCTACATATTTACAAATTACTTTATTCTCCATAGTTTCATTTGGATTAATGAAAAAGAAACTAACTCATTTGAAATTAAATTAATTCAGTCAGAACTATTTGCATTTTCTTTTATGTAAAACATCATCGCTAAAACAAATTTTGTTGCCAAATATTCAAAATATGCACTTAAAAGAAAAAAAAAATTATGTTTTATCATCTCCAGGCCCAAATTAATGACTTTAAGGGGCCCCATGATATACAGTATTTTAGGACCTCACACCTTTATATAACGTCTGACTTTTAAATGCCCAGCTACATATTTTAAGTATTAAAATTGAAGTCTTATGCTGCCCCTATACATAAAAAAAAAAAAAAAAAAATGCAAATTATTGGCACTTTTTTTTTCTCCTCCTATTTTTATACACACTAGGGGAAAATACAACACTTAAAATATTACATTTATCATAAATAAATGCATAGATATGAAGCATGAACAATCTATATAAATATTTCTCTAAAGTGAATCAGTTACGATTACATTTTATCGAAGCGATACAATACACTTTGAATTTCTGAAAAAAAAAAAAAAAACTGAAATCCGAATATTTTTTTTATTATTCAGTATTTTGTGCTAAATTTTGGTAAAAATATAGCTTTTTAAAATCACCTTGACGCTAGCACTTTCAGCTGCATAACGCAGCCTTCCCACTCAGCATGCATAAGAAAAGCTAGCTGCATTATGCAGCTGAAGCGCTAGCATCAAGGTGATTTTAAAAATGGTTTTTAATAGTTTTTAATGGAAATTTCAAAATATATCTGTTTATTATTTAGCATTTCCAATTTCCCCAAAAGTAAATTATGTGAGGATAAAAAATATTTATATGTGGTCAAGATGTAAGCATGCAAACTCAGTTCATTTGTCATTTGTTTAATTAGATCATTTTATAGAAAAATGTATTTTTAAAAGTTGCATCTTGACAATTTTTGCAAACATCATTTTAAACCTAGCAACATTTTTAAAATATAAACAGAATATGAACTATTGTCATAACTTGACTAAAAAACACAGTAATCAAAAGTATAATCAAAATAGGTGCTAAGTCTTTTTAACAAAAACTTATGCCAAAATAAATAAATAAAAATGCTTCATCAACATGGGAACAAAAATTTAAAAGTCACCATGGGAGTCCTATACTAAAGCTGCATTTCCTGGGGAAGTATATGAACTGGATCGTCAAATATAAATTTTATTTTTGAACCTTTCTTTGAATGTTTTTGCTCCAACTATCATTAGCATTTCCTCTCACACTAATAATTTGGTTCCTGATGAATTAAAATTTTAAATTAAGTAGGGAAATTGGTTTAAGATGTATGAGTTTCATATTTTAAAGGTAAATAAGAAAAGAAATAAAGTGCAAAAAAATCCATGCAGGCTTGCTAGTACAAAGTAAATAAAGAACATTGCATCTTAATAAAGAACATTTTCTAAAATTATCTAAATTTTGACCTAGTTCTCTAAGGGTTACTTAATGAAGAATTAAAATTATTAGTAGAAATAAAAATAAATATTTCTAAAATTTAGTTAACAATTTGGGAGCCTTTAAATCTAGGAGCCTTGAGCAAATGTTTGATTTGCCCATACAAATCATATTATGCTGATGCCGTAATGTGGCCCTGATTATCCCTTTTAAAAATTCTAGTAATATAATCAAAATGTACATCCAATTGTACTATCAATATTTGGTGAATAAATCCAGAAAGGTTATATGGTAATTTTACATTTTACAAATTTTAAAATAAAAAAGAAATAATAATAATTTTAAAAATATCCCTTTTGTACTTTGTTAGTATTGTTGCAACCATACTTTTTTGGTTTTCAAATCTTTCAGAAATAAGTATAACTAAATTGCATGTTTACAGAAACACTCATATTAAAAGTGAAGATTTTTTCAAAATGATATTGTGTGCAGTATTGAATTCTTAAAAATATTAATTTAGTTTTGATATCAAGTAAGGAATCTGAAGGAAAAGCTAAAGGAAAGTTTTTAAGGCTTCATATGTATTACAGATTTTTTATTGATTATGAGTATTTTAGATTGTAATTTAAAAACTGCCTATGAATAGGAGGTGAAACAATATCGAAAGGTCGTTCTGCTCAACCAGAGCCACCACCACGAGTGGATAGAACAAGCAAGCCAACACATTACCGAACAGCTCAAGAGAGACTTTTTGCTAGAGGTCGGCATTCACTCTTAATTGAAGGTATTTTTAATTGGCCTGCAACTTAGAAACTAAAGCAAACTTGGTGTTTCCTGCATTGCATTCTTCGCTTACTTTTCTATGATATATAATTTTGCATGCATATCTAAAAAGAAAATTTCATTCTGCTTATATTATCTTCGTTTTTGATCTTATACCTTCTCATAAGATATTTGCATATTTGATTTTTTTTTTTTCTATTCATAAGTCTACAAAATATTATTAAATTAGAATTATTCTCAATTCCAAATTATTGAAATCTAAGAAACACTAAGAAATACTTCAGAAATTAGTATTAATCTATATTTAAAAATTAGACTAGCTAACATAACCTAGGCTCATCAGAAAAAAGGGATGATATAGAGAAAAAAAGATAATAAAATTTAAAAATTAGAAAGACTCAAGCAGTTTTTAAATTGGGTAAGAGACCCCATTTTTTTTATCTCTATTTTACCCAAATATCAACTTTCTAGCATATTCCTTTTTACCCACATTGACCCCTATTTAAAAGGATTGGACTACTTTTTATAGCATAGTGAATAAATGAAGAATTTTCATACCAAATATTGAATTTCTAGCTCAAGCGGTTTCCAACTTGAATGGCATACCCCAATTTTTTTTTCCATTTTCAACCCTTTTAAGAGTTTAAGCGACTTTTTAATCACACGGTGAATATGATTGAATTTTCATACAAATTATCATGTTTCTAGCTTAAGCGTTAGGCATTTTCTGAATTATACAGCAGACTCTTTGTTTTATTCCAATTATAAATCCTTACCATTATGGAATTTGAGCAATTTTTTTTTTTTTTTTTGTGTATTGAATATGAATTTGAATGAAGAATTTTCACTACAGATATTAAGTCTCTAGCTCAATCAGATTCCAAATTGCACAGCGCACCAACTCAATCTTCAACTCAATCTCCTACTCAGTCTTCTTTAATGGGTAGCAACTTTTGAATAGGGTAATGAATATGAATTTGAATGTAGAATTTTTAAACCAAACATCAACTTTCTAGCTTAAGTGATTCCTAAATTTCATAAACATACACCTTTTTTTCATTTTTTGTCCACCTAGAAGGAGGGGGGGGGGGGGTTAATACCGTAGAGAAATTTTCCAGGTGCTAAAGAACAGGTGTACCAGTTGTCTTTTAAATCCATTACAAAGTACAGATTTTGGATTTGTGTAGCAGACAAACAAACAAATAACTTCCATATTTGTATGTAGATAATACAGTGCGTTAAGAAATTATAAGACCACAAGCATATTGGTGATTTCTGAAGGAGAGAGCGTAATACGCAAATTTTTAGGTGCGTACTTAAAATTGATAAGAAAACGCATCCTATACTAATTCCAACTTTTAAAATTAAATTAAATTTCATTAAAACTTATTCATTTTTCTAAAAACTAAAGACTGTGACTGTTAAGAAATTATAAGACCACGTGAGAAAATTAGCATACTATACATGACGTTAAACTCAATATAAAGCGCATGCGTCAGTATTTCGTAAAAGCATTACCTAAGAAGTAAAGGCTTAGGTTTTGAATGTGTTATCTACGATTAATTTGACGATGCCTCGAGGTAAAGAATTATTGGAATGCGAAGTAAGAAAAATTTTATTTTATAAAGGTTCTGGTAAATCTGAAAGAGATATTGCGAGGTTTATGAACCGTTCTAAAACTGCCATTCATAATGCCATAATTAGAAAAGATTTTTCAAACAAAATAAAACGATCTGGTAGAAAAAATATTTTGACAGCACGTGATAATAGACACATTTTTCGACTGTCAACTAAAAAAGGTCCTTCAACTCGTGAAATTTCGAAACGTTTCAGCAAAAAAACTTCACATGTAACAGTCTGGAAGAGTCTTAAATTAAATATTAATACGAAATTTATGAAATTGAAGAAAAAACCAAAGTTATTGAAATGTCATCGAGAAGAAAGATTAAAATGTGCTAAAAATGTCATGTCATGGAATGATGAGTGGAAACTGGAAACAAATTATATTTTCTGATGAAAAGAAATTTAACCTTGATGGTCCGGATAGTTACAAACACTATTGGCATGACTTGAGGAAGGAACCAAAAGAATGCTTCAGTCGACAAATGGGTGGAGGATCAGTAATGATTTGGGGAGCTTTCAGTTATGAGGGGTTGTGTGATTTACAGCGGATTTCGGGTCATATGAACTCTACACAATATCAGTCTATGCTATATGATCATATGATACCGTTTGGACCTTTATTAGGTGGTGCTAACTGGATGTTTTAACAGGACAATGTTGCTTGTCATACATCTAAATCCACATAGGAGTGGTTTAAAAAAGAAAATAATAATGTTTTGCCATGGCCAAGTCCAGTCTTGAACTCCATGGAAAACCTATGGGGTATATTATCTCGCAAAGTTTATGCTAATAATAAACAATTTTCATCTTCCAATGAACTGGAAGTAGCCATTCTAAAAGAATGGTACAATATTTCTATAACTGAACTTAACCACCTGGTTACTTCAATGAAAAACAGAGTGTTTGATGTCATCAGGAAAAATGGAGGACAAATATCATATTAATTTTTTTATACAATTTTGTTTTTTGACAAGTGGTCTTATATTTTATTAACAGATTATTTTTCACTTATTTCTAATATATATTTTAATTAAACATTTATTGCATTATACCAAGTTATTGCAAACTAATTATAAAAATATATAGAGCAATATGTTATTTTATGTATTTAAATTATGATTGGAATCTTTATTTTTCTTATAATTTACAAAATTAAAGTGGTCTTATAATTTCTTAACGGACTGTAATTCACTCAATGATATTGGATTTAAATAGAATTTATACTTCCATGGTACTGAGTGAGAAATGTATAGATTGTGACCCTAGATTTTTATTTGTAAAATAAATTATTTTGTAGTGTACTATAATCTCCTCTTTTTACTGTGAGAAAAATTCTTGTAGATCCCTAAATATTTGTATGTGCATGCTTGTGTACATCTGGGTCTGCATTTTACATATTAAAGGGAAATTGTATTACCTTTACACATTTAGTAATTGCTATGGGGGGAGGGGGGGGGGAATTTTATTTGCTTCAGCAATCTAAAAGCCTCTTGCTTTGGTGGTGGTGTTAGTGGTGATTGTTGCTTGGCTTTTTCTTTTAAGTTGCTATTTTTTAGGCTTTGATTCTTGTTAAAATAATAACATATAATAAGATTTTATATTTTTTTAGGACGGGATCAACGAGAGCCTCCAGATTACATTAACACTGGAAGTGGTGGTCAGCCACATTCATTAGAAAGGCCTAATGGACGACTAGTAAGTTTCAGTTATATCTAAATGGAATCTATATCTTGCAAAATGAGTATGAGTATAATATGTTATTGTTGCTGTTGTTGTATATCTATTGAAAATAATGATTTATTTATTTTTAGAATCATTATAGATTAACAGTTTGATGTATGTTCATTTGTAAATTATCACTTTTGAGTATGTTTATGTTTACTTTTTATCTCTTTGGAAACTTCTAAAGTATAATTATTATATTTTGTGCTAAATGTTTGAATGTGATAGTATGTGAAGTTTTCAGAGTTATTCCTTTGACCACATAGTAATTGATGACTAATGTATTTCAATTACATAACACTGATGCTGTAATCCTTTTATAAACAATAAATAAAAATAAATAAAAATGAATTAAAATTTAACAAGTACATTAGATTTCATATGCCTTAAGGGGGCTTTCCACTTATCATCAGCAGCAACCAAACCCCATGTTAGTTTATTGGAAAGATTTGTTATCATGAGAATTACTCAATATCTAATGTATTTTATAATTCCATTTTCATATTGATAAGATTCACTACAGTTAAATTTGTTCTTTTTTTTCCCCAAAAATTTACTTATGAATTCTTTAATATTTCATTTTGTAGTTTTAAAGTGTGAAAAAAAGGAGCTAAGTGTAATTTTTGCATTGTATAACTTCAAAATGAAATATTAAAAATTTAAAAATCAATTTTTGACAAACAAGAACAAACTTAATAATTATGAATTTTCTGAAACTGAAAACAGAATTAAAAAAAAAAAAAAAAAAAATCTGGTATTTAACAACCACACGACTTCCATTACTCACTATTATGGGCATTATATCCACTTTTTGGATATGGTCAGAAAATGTAAAATTGATCTAACAAATTAGACATCTAAAAAATGTCCTGTGAGAGAAAACTGATACATGTGTAAAGACATATAAACAAAGTTTACATAGCAAGTGTTAAAAATTCAGTAGTGCTGTTTTTTGAAATACCCATTTCTGATATCTAAAACAAACCTACCTAATGAGGATGGCTGTCAATTCTCCTGTAATACTCAGGGCTCATGAAATACAGTCACCTGGTTGCCATTGGTTGACTTATATATTTTAACTGGGTTTCATCGCTAAGGAAATTCAACATTATCTCTTTTACTTTAATGTTTCGGTAAAAAAATGGTCCCAGAAGCAGGCCCCGATTTCACTCCTAATGTAGGCTAACTGTCACCGTTTTGATTCCCACTCCTCTCTCCACGTTTTGAGACACTGTGTTGAATTTACACCACTAATTTACATACACCACTTTCCTCTGTGCATGTTTCACAACTTGGTGTTAAAATAATGCATCATTTTAGGGAATTGTTTACACTGCTTCTGTTTACGCGTGCTTTGCGACCTGGTGGTGCTGAATCATTCTGCCCCTATAATAATGTATCAATGTCGATGGTATAAAACCGATTTCATGTTGTTAAATTTAAACAGGTGTTTCCAGATGTATTGTTCTGTTCTAGTAAATATTTGGTTTCTATGCATAGAATTTTATTTTCTATATTCAAGTACATTTCTAAATTGGAAGAAAAAAAAAGGGAGATATTTTTTCCTGGCTACCAGAAATTTTTGCTGGCGACCAATTTTTTTCAAATTTCTAGAGCCCTGGTAATAAACACATATACTTTTAATATACACATATTAAAAGGATATCTATAAAGGAGTGTAGGCCACAGTTTTCAAGAAAATCGTTAGAGCCATTTTTGAGATACAGACTTCTACCAAAATTTGGCAAACTCGGTTATTGACCAAAAAATAACAATTACATATGAAAGGATATCAAAAAGAGCATTAATATGGCGAGTTTGAAAAAAAATCTGTACAGCCGTTTTTAAAAGATTGCACTTGCGAAACTTGAAATTAGCCTACTTATACAGGATGTTTATCAATTTTCATGAACTAACCAACTATTACATACGAAAGGACATCTAATAGGGTGTTTATACAGCAACTTTGTAGAAAATCGTTTGAGCCGTTTTTGAGATACGGACCTACTTCTGGTTTCATATGTCCCACTTCCAATTTTCCAGTTTTCACCAAAAGTTTAAAATTCATCTGTACACCAGACTTAATTCAGTTCTGAAGTTTCGTCTTTCTACCTTCATTAGTATTCATAGAAGATTCCCCCCCCCCCCACACACACACACTCACCAATTGCCAAGAACCACTTTTTTAGACTCAGAAGGCCCTAAAACCTTTAAATCAGTTAAAACTCAATATCAAGCTTTTGGACCAAATACAATACTCCCAGTACTTATGGTAATAGGATAATGGAAGTAAAAAAAGAAATGCATTAGGTAATGAGTAATTTTCATCACAAATTTGTCCTTAAAATAACATGAGATTTGACTATTGGCATTGTTGATGAAGGAATTGTTAGAGATGGAAAAATAGAGCCTTAAATAGAGAAGATGAAATTATGGAAATTGAAACCTAATTTTAAAATCTGAAGAAAGTCTATAATTTTTCCCAAAACTTTGAAACAGTTTTGGAAAAGAGCATGTGATCTATTTTTAAATAAAAATTAATGCCAATAATTGCTAATCAATCATCATACTTTGTGAAATTCTAATGGAAAAATAATGGTACAACGTGTTAAGTAAAAAAATATATAAATAAATAAATTTGCTTTAAATCTTTAAATATATAAAGATCTTTGACAAATAATATAAATTGCAAAGTAGCATCAAAAAAGCATGGAATTTTATGAAAGCGGTTAAAAATTTCAGGAGATTTAATTTCAAAAATTACATAATTACACTTTTTATATCTTCCCATCAAAATAATTTTCAGTTTCCAATAATTCAGTGTATCACATGCCCTTAAAAGGTTTATTTTAGCAATTGTATGATTTAAAAAAAAAAAAAAAAAAAAAAAAATCTTTGATATATGAAAAGACAAAAGAAGCTGAATTAATTTTCTAACAACCTTTAAAAAGGGAAAAATTGTAAGTTGTATTCATTGCAACTGCACAGTTTTTTCAATATATTAAAATAATGCTCATTTCAACTTGAGATTAAAAAGGTAACTATGCACATGATTATTATCCTTATGTCTATTATATGAGAAATTCAAACTTAAAAAACAAGTTAAAGGTTTGTAATTATATAATTTTGAATTTTAAGTGAATTGTGGAAAAAACAGCAACTCAGTGACTAGATATATCCATCAGCAGTGATCAGATGGTTAAACCACTTTTCAGTATGATCTGAATATAAGCTTTTTATTGAGGGTGGGGGGAATAATTTGTGATTAATTAATCAATAACTTTATTTAAATATATCTCCAAAGCTTTTTATATGAAATGCTGAATTTTCACATATGATCTTATATCTTATTAGAGTAGAGCATAAAGGACATTTTACAAATTAGATTTTTTTTTCTTTGTATGGGAGACTGTATAAATTTTTTTTAATCTTCTGAAATTTTTGACTGATTTTGATAATGTGTATATATATATATATATTTAATGTAATTTTGAAATCTATAGTATATATCTAAGATCAATGTTTAACTAATTAAAACCAGTGTCAATGTTTTTTGAATACCTTTTATATTATTAATAAATTTTTGATGGCATGTTTGTTAAAGTGATACAATTTTATTAAAGTCGTTTAGTCTCAATTAATTTAGATTTAATGATTACATTAACGTTGTTAAAGATTAAAAGAAAATGATAATATGATTATGATTTTAATAAACAATTTTAGAATTTTGTTTTCACCATGACAAAAGCACATGAATGAAACGGTTTTATTTGCATATAAGTATGATTTTTATATATCCTCATTTTTCATACTAAGACATGAATATATATATATATATTCATTTAAAAGACATATAAATAAAATATATTCAGTTTACAGACATAAAATTTAACTAAAACTGTACTTTGATTTTTTTTTTTTTTTTTTTTTTATAATGATAGGAATATAATTTAGGAATGAATTTATTCTGTTTGCTTTGTTGACAGAAAGCGATTATTTGTAATAATTTGACTTACATTATTAGCTATTAAATATTTAATCACTTAAAGTAGTATTTAAATTTTAAGAATTAAACTCATATATTTTAGTTTCCTTCAATGATTAAAATTAGCCTCTTCTTGAATTATATCTTCATACTCTGGTTTTTACCAACATAAGATGCAATGAGGATTTATTTAAGCATCTGATTGATGTAATTATCAATTGACAGTTCATTATTATAAATATATATGAATACTGGATTGTACATGCTATGTATTTTATGTGATCAAATATTTATGTCTCATATTAACATCCAGAAATTTTTTATTTCCTTAGCTCATTTTTTTATAATCTTTCACTATTTGTCATTGTTTTTTATATGGTTAACTTTTATTTCAGGGAGCATTCGATAGTTCATCATACAGTAGTGATTCTTATAATCAATATTCTTCTAACCCAAACGATAAGAATAGAGGTGATATGTATAATTCTTCATCAGGCATAAACAATCGTTCTCCTCATGATCCTTACAGATATGCTAGAAGCATGTCTCAACCACCTGCCAAACCTATGAATGTGGATCGTGGAAGGGTACCTCCCCCAAATAAATTTAGGTAATTTAGATTCTTCATATTTTCTTAAAAATAGTGTTTGTTTGTTCATATCACATTTTACATAGAGAAGAAAGAAAGAAAGCATGTTATATGTAAAGAAATGTCAATATGACATAATCAGTAGATTTCCTTTTCCAGAATTGTTCTTTAAATTTGGCCTTTGTCATGTTAACTATTGTACAATTAAAATAATATGTCGTTAAATTAATCAAATCTTATAACAGAGCTAATTTTTATTTTCGTTTTAATAGAAAAGAGAAAAAGATGAAAGATTATTGCATTGCACTTTTGGCGATGCATATCACTATAATGATATTGGTTTAAACCGATAAATAAAAATGCATTTCTTAAGAAATAATGTATAAATTGTTTTTGATGATTTTTGTTGTTGTTGTTGTTGCTGCTGCTACAGTTTATTTATTTTTAAGCACAGTAGTCTACTACTAAACTTCAACTTTATCTCAGTTCACATTTCATTTAAAAATTGATCATTCTTTTTCTAATTCTGTTATCCTGTACAAGTATAGTGATCAAGTTTGTTTTGAATACGAGTGAAGGCAAAATAAAAAGAATTACTGACATATCAGCATGCAGTTGTTTGTGTCATACTTGTAGAAGAGCTGAAATGAAATTTTTCCTCACTTATATGTGTACAGTATAGGATCCGTTATCCAGAAAGCTTGGGACCTGGGATATTCTGGATTAGGGGTTTTTCCATAATTCGAAACACTTTATTATATGTATAAAAATGGTGCAAAATAATTTCATAAATAGCAGTGATAAACATGAATAGTATACATAAGCACTTTACCTATATATTTGTTCGTTTAATAAACTATTTCCACAAAATAAAAAACATTCTTAATTAGAATTTTAAACTATAAATAATAATAGTAATAATAAATAAAAATAAATAAACATATATAAAATTTAATTTTGGATTTGAGATTAAAATCCTTTCATTTGGATTTTGCAAGCATTTCTATGATTTTTTTTTTTTTTTTTTTTTTTTTTTTTTTTTGCTTATAGTGTGTCTCTGATACCAATTGTTCACAAATGTTTCAAATATTTTTAGCACATAATGCTAAATATTTTATGAAATGAATTCTAAAAATAATGGAAATTAATAAAAACTGTTTAAAATTTTTATAACAATTGGGACTTCATGCATGCAACCTGAGTTCAAGGGTGAAATTCATCTGCTATTGGGCACTTTAAAAAGTATGTATTATTAATGTTTATCTGTTAAAAAATACCATAAAAATTCATTTTCTAACCTAAATTTGCAACATTTTCAGTAATTATATTTGGACAATTTTGTGCTCGCCATATTTCCCCAGAATAACATCGTAGCATTAAAGAAAACAGGTTGTAAAACTATAATTCTGACCACTGCTATTGTATAACTTTAATTCTTAAATTTTATGATAATTAAAAATTTTGGTAGTTGGCATTTTGCATTCTGGTTTTTGGAACATTCTGGATAACGGGTTTCCGGATAACGGATCCTATACTGTAGTATTTCTTAGATAATGTTTACAAATTTAAACATGTTCATAGAAAATTAGATTGAGTGCATTTGGAAACTTAAACAATAAAATTTTAATGAAATGTTGGGTTTTACTATACATACCAATCTGATCTTAATGTTTTTAAAAAAATTTGCAGCATATGACAGATTATTAGCATATAGCACCCTCTTCTTTAAAAAAAGAAAGAAAAAATGAATATACCCGTCCTATTTATATAGAATATCTGTTTTATGTAAATGAAAAACTGTGTAAATGAAGTTTAATTTGCTTTGTTTGTAAAAAAAAAATACTGCATAAATGGAGGGATAGGTTATCTTAAGAACATAGAATACATATCCTAATTGACAGCCAAAGTCCACATTATTTTATCAGGAAATTTGTTAATAGAATAACTCATTACCCAATATATATTTTCAAATTTCATTTTCAGATTCAGAAAATTTATAACTGTTAAGGTTGTACTCGTTTTCTAAAAAATGATTTTTAAAATTTTTAATATTTTATTTTTGAGTTTAAAAATGCGAAGAATTAACTTTAATGCTACCATAGACTGTAGCTGTCGGCGAAGTAAACACTGCATGCTCTTAAAAAATTTTAGTGCATAAATCATGTAAATTGATTTCATGCACAAAAAGCACCTCATATAAAAACTTGGCATAAGTAGTTATAATTAATTGCATAAAAAAGAGTTATTTATGTAAAATTATGTATAACGTAAATGAAAGGAGAGATGTATTATAAAGTTTCTCAGCCCCTTTTTAATGAAGTATACACTAATGATTTCTATACTAATAATTTCAATAATTAGGTGTTTTGACTAAAATTCTCTTTAAAATATAAAAATGTTTGCTGTAACATTCCTGTTTTTCACCTTCGAATTTTAAGTGCTTGAAAAAATAAAAACACATTCAAAATATATGCAGGTAAATATAGTATTTGTGAAGCCAAATTTATAATGTTGTTGGAAGTATAAATATTTAGAATGTTAATACATTAAGTTTAATAACATTCAAAAAGTAATTATAATTCATTTTGCTAATGAAATCTATGCTATTGTAGAACGGAATGCATCCTCTGGTTAAATATGTTTTGAGATAATTTTGATTATTTTTTTCTTTGTTATTTTTTAGTAGTTTGTAACAGAAACTCTCTTTCTTATTTATTTATTTATTTATTTTTAGACATCCTGATGAACGACCTGCACCTCCATCTCCTCCACCTAAACCTGCTAATTATTCTCAGAGGTAACTATGTTTATTATTTATTTTCATTTAAGGTTTTGTAATATAATAAATAACGTATAATAATTCTGTACAATTTAGGGCAAAAAGCCACCCCCTCCCCCAAAATTTTGGATCTTTTCTTTATTTTAAAACCTTTTTTAAAGTTGTTTATCAGACGAAAAATAACTGGCATATGTGCAGTGTGAAAGCAGCAACATTCATTGCTATTTTCATGTGCATTTATGCCTTGTGTCATTTCTAAAGTTATTCCAAAGCGACAAATAATGCTTTTAAAATCAGTTTTTGACTAATGTCTTCTAAATGCACATGTGATTTAATTTACGAAAGAGGGAAAATCATAAGGAAATGATTAAAAATACACAATATTATTATTTGTGTATGTGTGTGAATTTTATTTGGAAATACATTTTTTTTTAATATATAAAAAATTATCATTGGATATTAGTGTTTTACATTGGTATGACATCTTTTTGTTTATAAAAGAACAAAATCATAATGTTGTCCAGTATTTGAGAAAATGCCATTAAACTGGCCATTTATGCAGCATTTATATTATTGTTATTAATTTACTTAATATTCATATTTGTCACTTTTTTTTAATTGTTAGGGTTATATATATATATATAATTATGACTTTATAAGTTATGAAACAATAATAATAATGATAAAAACATGCAATTCTCATAATCTATATAAATAATATAATAAAACTTATTTTTCTTTGAATGTAGAATGTCTGATGGTCGACCCGTTCCTCCTCCTAAACCCGGTCATTATCAATCGAGACCTTGGCGACCAGAGGATGATGTTCCTCCACCTCCACACAGTGGCATGCGACCACCTCCTCCTCAGCATGAGTACTCAACATCTAATCACAGGTCATCTGAAGCAATGCCACCACCTTACACACCCAATCAGCGAAGTCGTAATAGCTTGGACTTCATGGGTTCTCCACCATACTACACACCCAGAAGTTATAATCCAAATGACATGCATATAATGCCACCTAAACATTCACCACCACCACCTGTTCCAGATGATCAACATGATAATTACAGAAATCCACCTCTTGGATCTCCGAGTAGGAGGCCTTATAAATCAGATGATAACAGTGGTTTTGATTCTGGACGTGGTAGTAGCTTGGACAGGAACTATGATGTTAGATCTTATACAAAATCTATGGGAAATCCTCCATCTTGGCCTGCTGTTCATATGAATGGAGGAGGACCTTATCATAATGTACCATATCGAGGACCACCCAGGAGAGATCCTATGTATCCTCCTCCTTATGATCATCATTCCTCTCCACCACAACCTCCACCATCAAGTCTTATAGACTTATCTAATAGGGAAAATAGGGGAAGTGCCTTCGAATTATACAAAAAGCCTGATGCACGTTCATCAATGGGACTCCAGTCTCTAAATGCTGGAGCAAAATGATATTTAAAAAAAACTGCTTGAGAGACTTACTATTTCTTTTATTGTATAAATTTGACAAATTTATTTCATGTATATAAATGTTAATTAAAAATTAAATTTACTGTACATATACAAAACAGTTTTTATTATGTTGAAGATTTTTCTTTGTTTGTAAGTGAAGTGTATTAAAAACTAATGTATAGCTTAGAGTATTGTAAAATCAAAATGTTCAAAATTATATATATGTTTTATTTTGAAATAATGTTCACAAAAAATGCTTTCAAAATTCTCTGCAATCTTTTATCTGCATTATTCTTCGTATTTAAGAGACTTTCTTATAATTTAAAATGCCAAGTTTGTTTTCTTTTACATTATTTATACGAAAAATGAAAATGTTTTTATGAAAATTTCTTTTTGTTAATATTGTTGCATTTATTAATATATTGTTTTTATTTTTCATTTTTAAAATATTATGTATATAAAGTTTTTAATTATAAATTGCTTACAATATATTTTTGAGTTTATTTCTTTGTCTTAAATATTTTGTTGCTTGTAGTTGTAGTAGTAATTCATAGATAAAAGATTAAAATAAAATAACTACAGCTGCAATCATATTATCAATCATACTAAAAGCGATATATTTTTAATTAATATGAAGAACTGTTAATATCTAACAGTTTAAGGGGTTACATGAGTTTCAAAGGTTAAAAAACAGCATATTTTCTGTTTTTTTTGTTTAATATAATCAATAAAATTTTTTACTAAAAATTTTAAACATATAAAAGAGCAAATTTTAAACAATATTTCATAATTTTTTTTATTAAAATATTTGGAAAATTCAGCCGGTGGGTCCTTATTTCCAGAGACCCTTCAGAAAAACAGTAGACACGATTTCTCAAAAATTAATGCACCGATTTTATTGAAATATTTAATTATAGATTGCACACTTCTTCAAAAGAGAATTGACTTGTGCTTAAATGAAGGGTTAAAAAAATAAAAAAATAAATAAAAATAAAACCTTGAAATTTGTTTTTTGTCAGAGTTGTATGCAAAAGCAGTACAATTTTCAGAACATTTTATCCCAGGTATAGTCTTGTAAAATTAGTTGCAATTGACAGAAAGAAAGATCCTTCATTCAAGCACTTCAGAAATTGTATCCACTACTTTTCCAGAAACCAGGGACCACTAGCCAAAATTTCCAAATTTTTTAAGGAAAATTTTACAAAATATTGTTTAAATTATTTTTATATACTCAAAATTTTGAATAAAAAGTTTTATTTATTATATTAAAAAGAGAGAGAAAAATACACACACACACACACACACATATATATATATATATATATAACTTATACTATTAAACACAATGTAATCAATCAGTGAATTTTATTGTTGCTTCGTGGTTTCATTGTTATTCATCTGCTTTGAAATTTTGCTTTTTCAATCCATGACTCCTATTCTGGTCGTGGCAGGCTGGGTGAGTGTTGCCGGCATGAAACTAGTTTAACTCCACAGAGTCACAAGTCTTGCCGCCTGCCTCCTTCCTTCCTATCTTATGTTTCTTAAATTATTTTTTCATAAATTTTGATAAAGTTTATGGTTTTAAGTTAAGATTTGTTGTGTTACTTTATTGATTCGTTTGTTTTGCAGGCTGTTAATTAATAAATCTGGTTTCTTTACATTAGTGTATTTCATCCACTGATAATTTTTTTTTTTATCTTATTGGTCATTGGTGTTTCAGTGATCTTGTATCTGTTGCTTGGCTTTTACTATGCTTAATGGATCATCATTATTATATATATATAAAGCCTTAGAAACCCATATAACTCCTTAAACAAATCTCTGTAGAGGTTATTTTTTAAGTCATATCAGATAAAAATAGAATATGTAATCAACACAAATCAAATATCCTTTTGAATAATAATAAAAGAAACTCTTCAGTATTTAAAGAGATGCATCACAGTATATTTAAAATTTGCCACAGCTCATGTTAACCTACAGTAAAATAATTCCCATTATTATTCATTACATAACTCAGATTTTTAAATTCCATTTTCACATTTTTATTTTAAATTGTAAAATACATAATTTCATTAACTGACAAAAGCTTTAGAAAATTAAGGGGGAAAAAAGGAAAACAAGGACTGATTTAACTGTTGTCAGCTTTTCTGAAGGTGAAAATGGAATTAAAAAATATGTATTATGTAATGAATAATAATGATGATTATTTGGGATTATTTTCAAACAGGTTAATATGGGGTTTGGCTGCACTGAAATGCATCCTCTTAAGAGCAGAATATACCTGATCTCTAATACAATACCTAAGAGCAGACTGTACATAATCTCACATCTGGGGCTCTATTCTTGTCTCATCGTTACATAGAAACCAGTTGTTGTGAAGCGCAACAATGACGATTTGCTATTCTGGTCGAGTTGCGCCAAAATCTTACCAATCGTTCCAGATTGTTTACAGTTGTTAATTTACGAGCAACTAGGAGGTAGTTGTTGAACTGAAAGATCATGGCTTATTGCAGTCAAGATGGCACGCCTGTATAAGGGTTGGCAAAATCCTAATTTTTTAGAAAAGTTTTTCGTGTTTTTTCAATTAAATCTCAAGGTGGAAAAAGCCAGTTTTATTTCTTCTTCTTTTTTTTTTTTTTTCTTATAAAAAAATGGATTGTTTCCAAAGAAAGTAGGTGTTTTTGGATTTTTCAAGTAAGGTTGGGTTAAAAAAAAAAAAAAAAAAAAATCTTGAGTAACAAATGAGACTAGCTAAAAGAAGTTAAAAATTGAACATTTATGTGTCATCTGACTGTATGTGTACATATTTTTGGATAAATTTGAAAAATATCACTTTTATTTATTTATTCTTTTCATTTTTAATCCTGTAATACCATTCAAAACTTGTTACATTTTTTAATTAATTCCAAGTTTTAAAAAGAAAAGCATGATAAAAAAAAATCATGCTCATGTCCTACAGTGTCTTAATTTGCAGCGATATATAAAATGTTACTTTTAAAGTAACACAAGAAAAAATAAAGCTTTTGGAGATTTTTATGAGTTAATTGGAAACATCCTTCACAAAGAGCATATTTAAATATCTTTAAAATTGAGCCCGTTTTAAAATTTTTTATATATGATGATTTACAAATGTATAACTTTTCTCTCTACAAATCTTCAGATAATAGATTTTTGGCCCTAGGTAAAAATATTTTGAATTATTTCTTCATCAGTTTTAAATAACAGGCAGTTTATATATTCATGCTCGAAAAACATCATTTTTAGTTTCCCATTGTATCCGTGAAAAATTTCAACGTCAAATTTTTTACATTTTTATACATTTTGAGGCACTGTTCGTTTACTTTTTTTTTTTTTTTTTCCGAATCATCTATTCTTTGAGTCGTATTGCTCTTGTTTGCTTACCATCAAAGCTAGAAGACAGGAAATGCTGGGTTCAACTTCAGGTCATGCTCATCGGCCAAGCCATTCGAAAATTTTCCGTAATTTATCCAAAACTTATGTGAATACGGGCTATGACACCTTAAAAAGGGTCAAAGTGAAAGATCCCAAGAAGGGTATCTCACCTTAGACTCAGGTCCTTAGTGTAGACAATTGACATAAACACGAACACCATGACATTAAGCTGGAAGATGGAAAGTGCTGGTTCGATCCCAGGTCGTGCTTGTCGACCTAGCCGTTTGCAATTTTTCTTTGTTTTCTCAGAAACTTACGTAAATACGGATAGGACTACTATGAAAGAACTACACAAATGATATCCCACTTAGGCCCTGTTCCTTAATGTAAACAATTGGCCTTACCCGAACACCACCACACCATTATTTTTGAAATTAATTTAGCAATTTTCAAAGAAAATATATAGTGACTGGTAAATGATTAAATCACTTTTAAACATTTTTCGGTTCATTTACCACTTTCGTCAACTTTTAAAAAAATCTTGCACTTACATGCCTGCTTCATTGCAACATAGTAGCACCACCTGCAGGGCGATTTATTCCGAAATGTAATCAGCATTAATTCATATTGAAAATGTATCTAAATATAAAGATTTGTGGAATATCGTCTATCATTTCATGAGATACAGTGCCCAGAAAATTTTGGTAACACATACAGAACACACAGATAGACAAACAAACATTTTTTAAATTGTCAAATTGTGTTCAAGACATTTCAAAACGTGTAAATCCATCGAAAACCGGAAATAAAAAAAATTATGAATCCAATACTTTCTTTTTGTGAATAGAAAAAAGTAATAAAAATCCATATTTTTATCATTTTCGTAATTTCAATAAGACAGCAATCTATATACTTGCCAATTTATTTTATATTTCAAATAATCCTAAAGAATATATTTCTTATAAGCTTTTATCTTTTTTTTTCCATCTGATATTTAATTTTAAATACGAAAATTATTTCTGGTCGCTAGATTATTTTATGGAAAGGAAATGTAAAAGAGAAAGGATATTTAAGCTAAAATGCTCCATTTACTTTATTTCATTGTGGAAGAAAAAAAAAGTGGGGGGGGGGGGATGAATGAAATACTAAACAGAAAATCTTTTCTCAACATTTTTCAAAGATAGGTCATGATTGTGGTAATCATTTTGCTAAATAATTATCAATTTTTTGTGCTTTTGTAACTAACGGCAATAATGAATGCTTTGCTTTGCATAGTTAAAGGGACATTACATTTATTTCACATTTTCTGCCATTGAAAACCGGTTGTTATCATTGCTATTCACATCTTTCCTCTCCGAGATCAGGATCACGAATGATCACTTGAAACAGATTGGTTAAGACGAGAATAGCACTTAGTCAGATGATGGCTATTATGATGGCTATAACAGTAGTTACAGACTGACGTTAACGATTACAGCTGGTGGTTAATAAGCAACTAGACGAGAATAGAGCCTCAGATCCTTTTCCTATATATAAGAGAACTTCTCTCTCATTTCTTTATGCACTGAAAACGGTATGCTAAATGCTACCAAAACAGCTATCTGCTTTCCTATTATTTCTTTTTGGCATTATAGACGTTGTTTGCCTTGTTTTTGTAATACCTAACCTCACCGACAGCCATGGCCCATGTTATTCTATGGAAAAATTTGTTTCCGTAATTACTCATTACTTAATGTATTTTTTAAAATTCTGTTTTCACATTCAAAAAATTTACAATCATTAAATTGTATATATTTTCCTGAAATTAATTTTTTACATTTTTACTATTTCATTTTGTGGCTAAAAAATGAGAAAATTTCAGTTAGTGAAAATTTGCATTTTTAAACTCAAATTGTAAATTAAAAAATTTTTGAAAATCAGTTTTTGGAAAATGAGTACTAATTTAACGATTGTGAATTTTCTGAATGTGAAAATGAAATTTTAAAATATATATTAGACAATGAGTAATTGTGGAAACAAATCTTCCTATTGAATAACATTGGCCATGGCTGCCGGGAGATTAAAGAGCGGACAGTATGTAATCTTGTTGACAGCAAAAGCCTATGGGAAATTTTTTTTACAGAATTACTCATTACTTAATGTATTTTTTAAATTCCGTTTTCACATTCAGAAAATTTACAATCATTAAATTAGTACTTGTTTTCAAGAAATAATACCTAATCTTGTCGACAGCAAAAGCCCATGTTATTTTATGGGAAAACTGTTTTCTACAATTACTCGCTACTTAACGCATTTTTTTAAAATTTCATTTTCACATTCAGGAAATCCACAATCATTAAATTATTACTTACTAACAGGCAAAATCTGCTTTGCTAATCACTATATTTAAATGAATTTAAAAAAAAAAATCAATATTTTTTATACCGTTCTACAAATTAAAACTAAAAAGAAAATACATTAAAATTGTTTAAAAACTTTGCTTTGGGCCCTCGCTGACTTCAGCAGAGACTTCTTCACTGCAACGTCTTGGTACTGGATAATCTAATTTATAGAAATGCCAATAATACAGGAAAAACTGCATTAGTCATTTTCTTTTTGATAATAAACAGAACGGAAAACACATAATATTTTACATGGAAATATTTTGTGTAATTAGACTGATTTAAAAAAAATGTTTTTCTTTTTTTTCCCACTCGCATTATAAAAATATTTAAAATAAAATTGAGAAAAATTGTGCAAAAACATTGAAAACGCTTGGACCTCTTGGCAGAACTTGAAATTTGGCACTAAAGTAGCTCGGACGTTTCTCTCCAAAATGTTTACTTATGCATTTGCGACACCCATATCAACTCATCGCTGAAATGACAACAAAATTATAAATAATTATTAGATTAAAAAAAAAAAAAAAAAAACTTTTTATATACCATGTTTTTAAATTTTCTGTTTAATCTTATAGCTATACGCAAGCAAAGTGTGACGTGACATCACTAACCATCCATGGATGCAAGAAAAAGATTTCTTATGTTAATCGCCCATTGGATTTTTTATAAAAAATTATTAAAAATCCAGGAAAATTATTTCCTGATTTTAATCCAAGTATTTGGGTATAGATATGTATTAGTTATCATATGCATGTGTTAGATTGAGTTATTTTGCTGTCAAATTGACCAAAATTTTAATTTTAAATTTCAAAACTCTGTCATCCTTGGCAATCAAAAATGTAATAACATGCTAGATGTATATTTTCGTAATATGTATTGTACGAAATATTGTTTCATATTCTTCATTACTCTCTTAATATAAGTAAGTTGTTAAAATAACCATGATTTTTGAAAGGAATTATACATGTTCGCCAGATAATTTGGAGATTTTTTTTTTTTTTTTTCCGCCAAGGATGACAGATATGAAATTTAGTCTGCTGCAATATATGAGTATCTTATATCAGACACTTTATTTAGACATTTGAAAACAAATTTGACTTCAAATTATGATAGAATATTTATCATTTTCCTTTTAATTAGTATATTAGTTGGATATTTATTGTGTAAATATCATCCTTTGAAATTAAATGTTTGTTTTCAATCGAATATAGAAGTTTCCCCCTTTTTTTTTTTTTTTTTCTAGAGTTTTGAAATTTAAAATTCAAATTTTATCAATTATACAGCAAAAACAACTTAATCTAACGTATGCACATGATAACTAATATATATCTATACCCAAATATGGGGATTAAAATCGGGAAATAATTTTCCTTGATTTTTAATAATTTTTTACAAAAAATCCAACGGGCGATTAACATAGGAAATCATTTTCTTGCATCCACAGCCGGCCAATGACATCATCACTTTGCTTGCATATAGAACTACATTAGCACTTTATCGATGTGTAGAAAATTTTAAAATGATAATGACGTCAATTTTTGTGAGATGCATAATTTAATTTTTTACAATTTTTTAATGTTTATGTTTAATTAAATGTATTTAATTTTATGTCAAAGGAAAATTAACTCGTAAAATTTTTTTTGGCAACTATTAAATTATAACTAATATTTATTTTCATATTTTAATTAATTAAAAGAAAACTTTGCAACGTAATATATTTAATAATTTGACATATATAGTGTCCATTCAAAAAATGAACAATTTTTAGAGCTCTTTTAAAAAGTATAACATCTATGCAGTATCTTTTAAAAAAATTCATCAGTTTTTACTAAACAAAAATGGCCAACTTTCATCAACAAAGTAGTTAAATCTATACCAATCAAAAATAGGAGTGGTCCACCGGGATTGTTCCCGACAAACTCTTTACTTTCTTTATATAGATTTTCAAGAAACAATACCTTATCTCGCCGACAGTAAAAGCCTATGTCATTCTATGGGAAAAAAAAAAAAAAAAAAAAAAAAAAATCGGCATTTACTCATTACTTAATATATTTTTTGAAATTCCATTTTCACTTTCAGAAAATTCACAATCATTAAATTAGTACTCATTTTCAAGAAATTAATTTTTCACATTTTTAATATTTTATTTCCTAGCAAAAAAAAAAAGAAAAAAATGTGAAAAATGCACTTCGTTATTTTTTAAACTCTAAAATAAAATATTAAATAAAAATGTGAATTGAAAAAAAAAAATGAGTACTAATTTAATAGTTGTGAATTTTCTGAATGTGAAAGCAGAATTTTAAGAAGTACATTAAGTAATGAGTAACTGTGGAAACAAATTTTCCTATAGAATAATATGGGCTTTGATTGTCGACGAGATAAAGTATTGTTTGCTCCTAAGCAGATTTTCCGAATATTACGATTTTTTCCTACATTAAAAATATATGAGACTATATTAACTTCTCATATTCATAAGTAAATAAATAATAAAAAAAATTAAATTAAAATGTGGAATGAAATAAAATTTTACACATTATTCTATGTGTATATGTACTATAAATGTAGGAAATTAAATATATAAGAATATAATCCAATTTTAAATTATATATTTAGGAATACAATAATTAACAAAATAGCTCACACAACATTAGGTCTAACAAAATTACATTAGAACTATTAAATAATAGCTTCTTAATTTTTATGTATAACTTCAAACATGTACTCATACATTTTAGAATACATTCTAACTTCTAACTATTATTATAATTTTAAAGATTTATTATCAATCTTGCTTCTGTACAATATCGAAGACTGTTTCAAAAATTTCTGATTTGCCATAAAGTTTCATGATAAACAACCAAATCTGATACAGTAAAAATAAAAACTTCAAAGTTTATGAAGCTAGGAAAAGAAAAAGCTATTAAAAATCTCTAAATGCAAATTTCATTGTAATGAAAAGAAATTTTCACAAAAAGAAGATAAATGAAAATATGAAATTAACACAAAAATATTTATAGAAACATGAACTGTCCCAATTATAAGTTTGAAAATTGGGCACAGAGCTTCTGATTGTCAAAATAAATTAGCTGACAGAAAAGCTGTATTAATAAATAAATCAAAAGAAAAATTTATGATAGTTGAAAATTGTCAATCTATGATGTCAGTGGGCAATTCTTTTAAAAAACATTCTCATTGGCACCTCAATAGTGGAGTAACTTCTTACTTGTGCAGACCTCAGAGTTTGTTTACAAAATCTTTGAACTTAAAAAAAGAAAAAAAAAAAAAATCAAAGCAGTGTTTGGGGACTGTCGATAGAAGTGAAAACTAAGTAACTTGTGAATTGTATCGTTGAGCTATTAGATTATTATTTTCGAATTATTTTTGGTTTGTAAAGAAGTGTTTATGATCTGTATTATATGATTCGGCACAATATTTGTAGCTACCCAAATTAAATTAACTAAGCCTTATATTAGGTAAAAATATTGATTACTTATGAAATTATTTTAATTAGTAGCTAAGATACAAAAGAAAACTGATACAGGACACCCCAAAACATGTAAATCAGGTGAAATCTCTAATTCCACTTTCGATAATATAAAAGAACTTTAAAATATCTTTCGAATGATGTATTAAAAATAATTTAATCATAATTAGAATTTGAAATATTGAAATTTTAAAATATTACAGCGCCATCTGGTGGTAGAAATTTCTGTAATCTACTGTTCGATTCCAAATCAACAAATCTTTCTAATGATCTATTACTTATGAAATTATTTTAATTAGTAGCTAAGGTACAAAAAAAAACCCATTCAGGACACCTCAAAACGTGTAAATCAGGTAAAATCTCGAATTCCACATTTGATAATATAAAAGAACTTTAAAATATCTTTCGAATGATGTATTAAAAATAATTTAATCATAATTAGAAATTGAAATATTGAAATTTTAAAATATTACAGCGCCATCTGGCGGTAGAAATTTCTGTAAGTTACTGTTCGATTCCAACTCAACAAAGCTTTCAAATGATGTATTACTTGTGAAATTATTTTAATTAGTAGCTGAGATACAAAAGAAAACCCATTCAGGACACCTCAAAACGTGTAAATCAGCTGAAATCTCGAATTCCACTTTCGATTCTCATGGAAAGCCTTCGTTGACGATGACGCGAGTTTCATGATTTTTGTTCACCCAAAAGTGTTCAACATGCCTAAAGAAGTTTTCACTTCAAATGGAAAACCTTCACTGACGATGACGCGAGTTTCATGATTTTTGTTCACCCAAAAGTGCTCAACGCACCTAAAGAAGTTTTCACTTCAAAATAAAAAAAAAATTATAACACCAGCAGTTAATAAATCTGCAAAATAATAGGAAATAAAAATCCCTTAATTAAAGTATTAACCATAACAGAAATGACAAACTTCACCCTAATGAATGTTTTGTGTGTCTTAGAATTAAAGTGTAATTTCTATACATCAGAAGCCACTAACAACATCTGCTCAGTCTTTTTTTTTTTTTAACTTGAAGGCATGGAAACTGGACTGGGTGTGACATGAGATTTGTATTTTTTTAGCCCAACATGGAAACATCTGCAGCAGTTGAGGTAAGACAGTAAGAAACTTTAAGAAGTAACTCTTAAAAAGCCACAATATCAAAATTGTTAAAATTTAGAAATATGATTAGAGATTTAATATTTCTTGAGAAAGACTCCTATTTGTATTTAATTAATCAGAAGGATTGTAATTCATTTTAAAATATTAAATACCTTTAAAATATTTTTTTCTAATGTGCATATATATTTTGGCATACTATCAGCCATCCACAGTGCTGCAATACTGGCTTCCATGTTTCTCTTCATTTCTTTAATTATATGTTGCCACCTGGACGGAATAATACTATGCTATTGGTTATACAGCAGAATTAGTTGCATTTCCAAAGCTTTGTGCTTTTTAGTGCATAATGGTGGGAATTATAATGGGCTATATATTTATACAGTTAAAGTGTTAATGTTTCTCAGAAGCAGCCACAAAGTGTACCATTCATCTGTGATGTTCTCTAAATATAAACTCAATTCAAAACTTGTGTCCAAATCACAGTACTATGTATGATCATTGTTGGCTATTAGTCAGTTATTTAGTATATATCTTTCCATACTTTGTGTTTATACTTATTGCATCCACTTCGCTTTTTAATAAATGTATGTTATTACACCACTGATTAATGCTGGGAAAAGACATTGCTCTGTGAACCATCACCTAATTTTTTTCTAATGAGACATTGAATATTTTAGTTTGTATTTATGTATTATTTAAGTAATAGTTTAGTGAATAAGTAATAATAATTTTTAATTTTTTAATAGAGCTATATAAAAACACACAATTAGTTTCAAATATGACATACTCTTTTAAAAAGTTTTAAAAGGATTGATTTCATAACTTCCATCATCAGAGCTCGAAATGACAAGAAAATTACTGCTGGGCGGTTTGTTTACTCTTCCCTTCCTCTTCACTTCGCCTTGTTTGCTGAAACAGGGGTTGCAATTCTGGTGGAATAATACTATGTTCGATGTAGATTATAACCCTGCCATAGTGGATAATTTCTATAAAAAACGTATTAAATCACTTAATCGTATTCCAAATGCTCAAAAAATAAAACAATCTTCCACTCCCGCAATCCCCTATTGTAAAGGTGCCTCCGTAAAAATTAAAAATGAAGCCAAAAAACATAACATTAATATTCCGATCAAACCAAACAAAAATATATATCAATGCATACATAATGAAAAAGATCCAATTCATTTTAAACATACCGCAGGTATTTATAAAATCAATTTTCAGTTCCACGATAAAAATAACACCAGCTACAACCAGCAATAACACCAGTATGACAAAATGAAAAATTAAAGACCGGATCTCCAAACACCTTGCCGACCTAAAATATAATAAACAATCTACTGCATTTTCAAGAATTAACAGTATTAAACCAATTAACACTAATTCCATTAATTATCAAAAAATAGCCCCTTATAACTCTCATCATTATGCCCTTAAAAGAGAAACCCTTGAAATATTAACTGAATGACATAAAACATAGTATTATTCCACCAGAATGGCAACCCCTGTTTCAACAAACAAAGCGAAGTGAAGAGGAAGAGAAGAGTATACAAACCGCCCAGCAGTAATTTTCTTGTCATTTCGAACTCTGATGATGGCTCCCGTCTGGATGCCGAAATATATAGGCTCAAACTTTCTAAGGATTTTAATAAGGTATTTTTAATTTAATAAGTTATGACATACTCTTTTTCTGGTTTTGTCTTTTCATGATTAAGGCTCATTAGAATAGAGTACAGTAAATAAAAGATTAAATTTGATGAAACACTCATTGAAAAGCAATGATAGTTATATGATTCTGATGCAATCATAATAAAATGTTTTACAGGATTTTTTTTTTTTTAACTTTTTCTTATCCGGTATATAGTAGAGAAAAGCAATATTAATGGGTCATTTTTTTTTTAAATTTAGGTTTTGCTATAATTGCATGTTTTGAGATGTTCTGAATCCAAAAATCTTTTTTGCAGTTTGTGTGTGTGAGAGAAAGAGTCTTTCATCAGCACAACTCCAAAACAGATGTTAGCAGGACGTGCAAATTCAGTGTTTTAAATCTGTATCATATGAGGATCCAAGCTGATTTTTTTTTTTTTTTTTTTTTTTTTTTTTGAGAATTGCAAGATACAGTTTAACATTTTTAGACTATTTTAAATAAAATTAAATTTACAGAGATTTTTTATATGTTTAGAAGCATGTTTCACATGGCATATAGTATGAACTATTATTCGTTTACAGGACCACACAAAAGAATTCAGATGTATTATGGCTATGGTTGATAACTGCTCGAAATGTATTTCAAGTTGTGTTATTTTTTTGGTGCTACATTTGAGTATATACAATTTATAGACAACATGCATGGTTACTCAAAATTATTTAAATGTTTTAAAGAGTGGAAACAAGCATAATTTCTTTGAATCATTTGAAATAAATTTTAAAATTTAATAATAGCCGTAAATGCATTTCTATGAATGTAACTATAATATTTAAAAAAGGAATTGAAGGGATGGCATCCCTTTTTCCTTCATACATGTACACAGAAACAAATGTCAAATAAAGCTATTTCTAAAACTAATATGAACTGTTTCTGAAGTATTTTGGAAATGTTCAAATACAACACTTCATATCTAACACCTCAAACTGTAATGTTTCTATAGCAATGTAGGGTTAAAAAAAAAATAGTGTAAGGGCCACACCAGATTACTTTTTAATGAAAACGTGCAATTTTATTTTAATTTTTAAATGAAGTCATGTACAAAAGCCAAAATATTGGTGCAATTATTTAAAAAAAAAATCAGTTTTATTAATTAAAGCGCAAACTTCAATTAAAATTAATATAATTTTTATCTACAAAAACATCTCAATTAATTACATGAGCTTAATTTGAGTTATTGAATTGATAATTAATTGTCTTAAACAACAATTATTGAAATGGATTTTCTTTTATATATTTATAAAATGACAGATGAAACCATCTTCAGTAATTTCTAGTTTATTTCACATCAATATTTAATTTATAACAGAAATGAAAGAAATTTCTCCTACTGATTATAAGTTCTACGAATATATATTTTTTTCACAACTACAAATGAAGGATTTTTAGAAGTTAAAAACAAAAAATTAAATTATTAAACAGTGATGCCGCTAGTCTTTCAAAATCCTGGGTCTCTGAGACCCATGAGTTTCAAAAGTCTGGGTCCTTTTTTCAAAAAATGGGTCCACACATAATTTATATATTATTACAGATATAAATTTTATATCATTGAAATGAAAAGGGTTTTTTTAGGAATTTCTAACCAGCTCTTTTGAGATTGTTTTAAACTAATATTATGTAGGAGGTGGTTTTTGTTAAGAAACAACTGAAAACATTTAGCTCAATGTGCTCTGGAACCAGAAAATAAATAAATAGATAAATAAATAAAAGAGAGAGAAAAAATATAGTATACCTAATAGCTAATTCTTCTTCTTATTATTTTAAACTAGAAACATTTTTAAAATTTTCCTCAAAATTATTAGCATTATTATTATTATTATTAATTTTTTTTTTTTTGAGAAATGAGTAGTTTTTAGATTAGCAGACTGATTACAAAATTTTGTTACACATTTCACTTCAAATACAGTACAGGATCCATTATCCGGCAATCGCGGGACCGACCTAATTCCGGTTATTGAAATATTCTGGATATCGGCCCTTGCGTAAACAGAAATATCACGCCTGCAAAAGCTACCCCAAGACCCCCATCCTCCTTTAACCCCAAAATAACTTACCAATAAACTTTACTGATAACTTAAATAATGTATAAGAGAAAAAAAATAAAATAAATGCATTTACTTATCTGTAAAAGAAATTACTGTATTAATAATAACATTCAGACATTAGCAAAAATGTTTTATTTTTTGCTTAACACAGAAAACATATTACCGTATTTACCCGCGTATAAGTCGAGAAATTTTGGACAAAAAAAGGCTTTAAAGTTGGGGGGGTCGACTTATACGTGGATCCTTAATTTTTTTTTTTTTTTTTTTTTTTTTATCAGAAGTCTAAAATGCCCTTTTGTAAGACAATTGTTCTCTTCTCACATTCCATAACACAATGACGTCGATTTCTATACCAGAAGAGAAAAAGAGGCAGGAATTGTTTTTCCTTATCAGTGCTGGGGTGGGGTTTCGAGGCTGAGTTACGGGATTGGTCCAGGCGATGAAAGTACGCCACCACCCCCTCGCCCCCTCCGAGAGATCAGTTTCCGAGAATGTATCACCCCTATGGGTAATTGAATCGTCCGCAAGTGGCTAGAAACACATGACTCACTAGAAACATGTGTTCCGCATTATATCTTGCTCGTTCTTAGTAGTACACTTTATTCATTATTTCTTCGTTTATCTTACTACACTTTTCTCCTTGTTTCTACTGATATGGCTGATTTAGTTATTGGAAAACAGAAACGCAATTCATACGCAGCTGGATTTAAACTTAAAGTTATTTCTTTTGCGGAAAAGTCTAATAACTGTGCTGCTTCTCGTCAATTTGGGGTTCACGAAAAATTGATTCGTGATTGGCGCAAGAATAAGGGAAAGCTAAAAAATATCCCAAAATCAAAAAAGGCTTTGCGGCATGGAAGATCACCCTTTCCAGAACTCGAAAATGTATTAAATGATTGGGTTGTAGAGTGCAGGCAGAATGGTTTTATTGTCACTAAAACTGGCATACGTTTACGCGCCATGAAGCTTGCAAAAGAAGAAAAGTATGGTGTTCCAAACACGTTTCGTGCTTGGAACACATATTGGTGCACTAGATTTATGAATCGTCATGGTTTGACTTTACCCCAGCGCACTAAACTGGCACAAAAATTACCATCTGACTTGGAAGCAAAGATTATGAAATTTCAAAAATACATCATCGATCAAAGAAAAAGGAATTCTTTTGAACTTTGCCATATAGGAAATATGGATGAAACACCCATGTGTTTCGACCTACCAGAAAATAAAACAGTGAACTGCAAGGGGGAAAAAAGCATTTTGGTAAAAACCACTGGGCACGAAAAAAACCGGTTTACTGTCGCACTTTCATGTTTGGCCGACGGTACAAAGCTTCCTCCGTTAATTATTTTTAAGAGAAAAACTTTGCCGAAAAACGTTACATTTCCATCTGGTGTGCTGGTTCGAACCCATGAAAAGGGTTGGATGGATGCTGACGGAACCGTCGACTGGCTTAAAAATGTGTGGGGTAAAAGACCGGGAGCTGTTTTCAAAAAACCTTCCCTTTTAGTTTACGACTCGTTTCGTGGCCACTTTTCTGAAAACGTGAATAAAGTGACGGAAGAACTGAAAACGACTGTAGCTGTAATCCCGGGAGGTTTGACATCCGTCATTCAAACCCCTAGACGTTTGCCTCAACAAGCCCTTCAAAGCAAATGTTAGAAAATATTGGGCAGAGTGGATTTCATCCGATCATCCAACATTTACAAAGGGCGGCAATATTAGAAAGCCCGACATCGCATTAATTGCCCAGTGGGTTAAAGATGCGTGGAATCAAATTCCTTCAGAAATGATTATAAAATCATTCAAGAAATGCTGCATAAGCAATGAACTAGACGGAACAGAAGATGATGCCATTTTTGAAAGCGATAACGACGAGGAAGAATGTAGCGATACAGAGATTGAAAACGTGTATCATGATGAGCCGATGACGACAAAGGAATTTTGTGAATTGTTTGGCGAGTCCGATACTGAATCGGACATTGAATCAGTTTAACTTTATATATTACTACTTTACCATAACATATCATACTATCAGAAAATGTAATATTATTATTATTCATTATTATCAGTTTAATTTTGTGTACTAAATTTGTGTATTATTATCTTTATTATATTATTTATTATATATATATATTTTTTTTTTTTTTCAGATAATTTTGAATAAATTATTTTAAAAAAAAATTAAAGCTTCCTTATTATTGTATATTTAATACTTTCTTTTTTTTTTACAGATTATTTTGAAATAAACGTATTTAAAAAAAAAAAAAAAATCAAATTTCTTGATCAGGAAAATGGGGGGGGGGGGTCGACTTATACGCGGGATTTTAAAAAATTCAAATATCTTGATCGGAAAAGTGGGGGGTCGACTTATACACGGGATCGACGTATACGCGGGTAAATACGGTACTTCTTTTTAATACTTAGGTTTTCTTAATAATAAAATTTCTTGAATCTTAATACAGACATAATGTCATGTTCTTGTAATTACATTCGTTCATCCGTTTCATTTGTTTTTGTTTTGTTTGAAGGAACTTAGATTGATGCGATTCAATGTATCATTGAGACTCATTGAAACCTTTGGACAGCCCCTGCCTGCCTGGACGTGCCAAGCTTAACGGGTTAGATGCTGTCCGCCGGAGCGAATAAATCGCCGGATCACTGCATGATAGCCGCCTACTGCCAGACAGTAATCTAGACGCAACAGAGAATGAGCTGTGTCCTATGGCTCGTTCAGACTTCTAGCATCAATCGGGAGATGACCACTCTTCAGCTAAGGAACAGGGTGACATCACAAGACAGCTCTGGTACGACAGGGTTGCGACATCTTCTTCTGGACACATTATGCTCGACTGATACACCACGCCTCCAGATCGCACAAGGTAGGAAGCGCACAGTCACGCTACCTGGATGCGAGAATTTTGAATATGTGCACACTATCCGTGAGCCAAAGGGGAAAAAAAAAAAAAAAATTAAATTATTGTAGTTAATTAAAAAAAAAAAAAAAAAAAAATGGATTTTTGAAATTTGGAGAGGGGGGGGAACTTCAGGGGGAGCCAAAATGATAAGTTGTGCACTCTGAATTATGCCAAAATGAGGAGGCTAAATAGAGTAAGGGGGGGGGGGGAGCTAAACACCAAGACTGCTGAACGACAAACTTGAGAAGAAAAAAAAAAAAAGGAATTTAATTCTTGCCACTGGTGGGGGGAAGGAAAACTTTGGTAGCGCATAGTCTAGAGATTTGAAGTGGCTGGGCGAAAAAGAAAAAAAAAAAGGGGGGAATGGGACCATGCGCTAAAGGCCTAAAAGGAGAGGAAAGAGGGACCATCGCAATTTTGATCCACCACGGGGGGATGGTGCCCCGCGTTGGTAGCCCGACGACTGCTTAACGACCCCATCGAGCACTTGACGGTGCAGCACATTTTTACGAGGACCAGACACCGCCACACCCTCGGATCGTTGACAAAAAAAAAAAAAAAAAAAAAAAATAATAATAATAATAATAATAATAGTAAAAATAGAAAATAAGAATAAATGATTAAATGAATTAATAATAGTAAATAATAATAAAAAAAAATAATAAAATAAAAAAATAAATAGATAAATAAATAAATAATTAAATAAATAAATAAAATGAGGTAATATAAATAATAATATTGGATAAAAAGTGAGAAAAAAAAAAAAAATAGATAAATAGATAGAATAAATTTATAATTATTGTTGCGGTTTGTTGTTGTTAACCAAACCTTCGGGGCTTCGGAGAACTGCGGGGAGGCGAGGAGAGAACAGCGGAGCTTGCAGGGAGCCGGGAAAAGAAAAAAAAAAAAAAAAAAAAAATTGGGAGGAGGGAAGGGCCGCACTTGCTTGGCTCCCGGTCACCTTACCCACTTAAGGGTCCGGTTCAGGATAACCAAGGGGCCCAAAAAAAAAAAAAAAAAAAAGAGCCGCTCTAGCTTGGTTCCCGGTCACCTTACCCACTTAAGGGTCCGGTTCAGGAATACCAAGGGGCTCAAAAAAAAAAAAAAAAAAAAAAAAAAGGGTGGGAGAGCCACTCAAGCTTGGCTCCCGGTCACCTTACCCACTGAAGGGTCCGGTTCAGGAAAACCAAGGGACTCTGAGAAGGAAAAAAAAAAAAAAAAAAAATTGGTTGGTGGGAAGGGTCACACAAGCTTGGCTCCCGGTCTCCTTACCCATTAAGGGTCCGGTTCGGGTAAACCAAGGGGCCCAAAGAGGGGGAGGAGAAAAAAAAAAAAAAAAAATTGGTTGGTGGGAAGGGTCGCACAAGCTTGGCTCCCGGTCTCCTTACCCATTAAGGGTCCGGTTCGGGTAAACCAAGGGGCCCAAAGAGGGGGAGGAGAAAAAAAAAAAAAAAAAGGGAGGGGGGGAGAGCCACTCAAGCTTGGCTCCCGGTCTCCTTACCCAATTAAGGGTCCGGTTCAGGAAAACCAAGGGCCCCCCCCCCCCAAAAAAAAAAAAAAAAAAAAAAAAAAAAAGGGGAGAGAGCCGCTCTAGCTTGGTTCCCGGTCGCCTTACCCACTTAAGGGTCCGGTTCAGGAAAACCAAGGGGCCCAAAAAAAAAAAAAAAAAAAAGGGGGGGTGGGAAGGGCCGCACAAGCTTGGCTCCCGGTCTCCTTACCCATTTAAGGGTCCGGTTCAGGAAAACCAAGGGGCCCCCCCCAAAAAAAAAAAAAAAAAAAAAAAATTAAATAATAATAAAAAAAAAAAAAAAAAAGGGGGGGAGGCACCCACGAGGGGGCGAACCCTGGGGCCTGAGCTGGAAACTATGGCTCTGACCGCTCCCCGCACTTATCCAAACTAACCCGCCGAAGGGAGGGAGGAGAGAGTTAAAAAAAAAAAAAAATATTATTAATGGTATATGACAGTTAAGTAGTTAGTTAATTCAGTTAAAATTGTTTTATGGAGAGGAAAAAAAAAAAAAAAGAAGGTGCATGACCAAGATTCGAATGAGGCACTACGGACGTAAGGTGGCTTGCGAGGCCCGATGCGAGGATTCAACCTTTGGGACCCTTCCTGGGATTCTGGAGTTTTGTACTTCTTCTGTTCGGACCTAAGAATGCTGATAGGTGAATCCAAAGCGGTGTGCTGAGCGGTAGTGCCTAGCTTCTTGATCACGCCATTCATACAGCTCAAAGAAAAAAAAAAAAAAAAAAACTGGATTTTGTACTTAACTGAGATTAATTAATTAGTTACTTTGTTGATTCTATGGGAAGAAAAAGAGAAAAAAAAAATATATATATATATACTATCTTAATTTTTGGTTACATAACCCATTCATGCGCGGTCATGAGCGTGGTGCGGACTTACAGACCAATTAAGACCGAGGACCGTTTACATTTATATGCACATTTTTTATACAATTTTTATTTTTTTATAATTTTTTATACATTTTTTATTATAATAGTTTTTTATACATTTTTATTTTTTTTAATAATTTTTATTTTACAAAGATTTTATAATATTAACATTTTTATTTTTACCGGGCCTCAAGTAATATCGATGCTAGCCGCTTTAACAACAAGGGCCTCGTTCATGACCTAAAATAAACAAAAAGTGGCGGTAGCGGTAGGTGCCTCATTGGCTGGGAGGTCCTCTTCTTTCGGTTGTTTGTTACTATTTCCTCTGAAGGTTGTAGACAGTATTTGAAGGAGTTAGTTGTGGGAGGTGCTGACACTGCTTTTTGCTATTGTAATTCAATGTATCAGCACTTTTAACTGGTAACTTTTTCATATTTGGCTTTCGTTTTTGCATTTCAGAACTTTGTTTTTGCGCCGGCCACTCGTGTGCATTTATCATATTGGATTGGTATATCGTATTGGAATTGGATAGAAATGTTTTTTGTATTTTTTGAAAGAATAGTCTTGCGATCATTTTTCGAATTTCATATTTCGGCTAAGCTTTGATAGAGGGAACCCATTGGTGATTCGGTGTATCGTACACTTTTTACTAATAATCTTTTTGCATCGAAACATCGTTTTCTCGTCTCGGAGTGGGAACTTGTTTTTGATTTCACGCCGGCTGCTTGTTTGTGTTTATTGTAAAGGATATGTTCTTTTTCCTTTATTAGTAAAATGGAGTTTTAAAGGATTTTTTTCTTCTTCAGAGCAGAATACTTTAAAAATATAAAGAAAATATTAGTTTTAAACAAGAAATATATTTTTAATTTAGCTTTTTTTCTTTCTTCCAGTTCAAATTTTTTTTTTTTTTAAGAATGAAAATTAAGCGCCCCCTAGGACCACAATAAATTTTTCGCATCCTGCCTCCGATTTTTCATGTAATTTATGCGCTATAGTGCGTAAACGGCATTGCTGATTAAATATTAAAAGCAGAAAAGATAGGCCACACTTCAAAAGGAACTCCCTAATATTTCAAATAAATATTGATTCTTAAAATTCAGTCTATGAAATAAAACAGAAATGTATCACAAACAAATTTGAATTTTATTCCACAGTTAGTTAAAATGGAAGATTACAAAAACAGTTTTACAGTAACACACAATCACTAGTAAAATTCACATAATATCATACAAAAGCAAGTAAGTCACTGGTATTCAATGAGTAGACAAATATATATATTTGTAATACATTTTCACATATTATCTTCAATCACTAATTGATTGAACTTTAAGTTCACAATAGGGTGTAACCAGACTTAATATTTCAATTCTAAGTCAAGAAGTCTGCATATTATATTGTAAAAGAGAGGTGATAATTTTTTAAATAAAATATGTCAGAAATATATATATATATATATTTTTCTTATTTTTTTATAATGCCGAAGAATTACTGCTACAACTACATATAACTTATCAAATAACAAAAATAAAATACAGTTAAATTCTAAGATATCTCTCTTAATAAAATAAGCTATATTTCAGTATCTTAAATTTCAACTTTATTTATTTATTGTTACATTAATATTAACTAGAAATATAAATAATTTATGCTTAAATTATTGTGAAGTCCTGACTATGATTTCCTTCCCCGTTGTTTTCTAGTTAAAAGAGCAAAAACAGATAATTTAAAAAGAATGCTCATAAAAATTAAAGAAATTTATTTTAACAAAACTAATTTTAAAATAATTTAAAGTACAAAAGGGGCAAATTAAAGTATATATATATATATATATATTAAAACTAATCACTACTAGTATATATATTATTAAAACATTTTGTAACAAATTTAAATATAAAAATATAACTCAGCATTAAATCATCTGTTATTTTAATTTAAAATTAAAGAAAACAAATAAAATAATAAATTCATTTGATCATTACTATATGATTAAATGTTACATGATGAATTTTAACACTGAATTCCATAAAATCATCATATTAATAAATTAATTACTAATTTTTTCATAGATCAGACCTGCCAACCTTGGTGGGAAAAAAAAAAAAAAAAAAAAAAAAACAGGAGATTTTATGTAATTTCAAGGGAGAAAAAAAAGAGATTTACGGTTTCATGGAGAAAAACAAAAAAAATCTATTTTATTCAATACATGATACTTTTTTTAACTAAAAAGACCTAATATAACTTTTGTTTGGTGATTTATATTGTAAACTTATTGGGGGAAAACAAATAACTAAAAAGCTCATTAACAAAATCTAAAAATAACTACATATGTAAAGAATATTGAGCACTTCTATCACTTCAGTTGGTTCTAAAATCCAATGAAACAAGTTTTTATGAACATTGATCCAGAGTTTTCCCCAGATAATTTCAGGAGGGTGCTGCACCTTGCCTGCTCTTTGCTTGGAAAAGAAAGAGAGAAGAAAAAAAAAAAAAAAAAAAAAAACCACCCTTCTTGCCCCAATCTATTTTTTTCCCCCATTACTGTCTTTGTAGAAAATAACCTACAAACTGAAGATACATGCTATAAATATAAATAAAACTATTGTGTGACAATCAGCATATTAACAACAAGTAAAAAAAGTTAAAGCATAGACTTTTTTCTTTTTTGTATTCATATTTACAGCTAGCTTTTTTAATTAAGTGTTTAGAATTTAAATACGAAATGTGCACTTAAAAATTCAAATCTGCCCTCACAAAATCTAAAATGAGAAAGCTTGAGCATCAAAGGGCATTCATCATTGATTGGAGGGAGGGGGAAATGGGGGGGGGGGGTGTCAAATGATAATTACATGAATGTGAACTGTTAAACATTTCTACTTCTTTATAGGCTCTAGAAATCTAATAAAGCAAGTTTAAAATGAATATTGACATTTTTGTCATGGCTTGTGGATGGAAAAAGAATGGGAAACAAAGGAGTTCTATAGGGCATTTGATCACCGATCGTCAGTTGGAGATAAGAAAATACAGGGTGGAGGGGGAGTTAAAAATAATTACGTGAGCGAGAAATATTAAAGGATTCTGTTTCTTTAGAGATTCTAAAATCTCATAAAGTAAGTTTTAAATGAATATCGACATATATGTTGTGGATGGAGAAAGATAGTGAATTGGAAGGCTTTCATAAATCCGAAAAGATGGCACCTATGAATTGTCAAAAATTAGTGTTTTTAATCCAATTTTTCGAAAATATTAGAAAAACGGGAGAAATACACATTAAAACGTAAAAACGGGAGACAGGACTAAAAAACAGGAGAGTTGGCAGGTCTGATAGATAAATCCAGTTAAATTTTAATTTGATGACATATTTATGGACATTTATTACACTTCCTTTTTTGTTTTTAAATTAAATTCCTCCATTCGTAAAATTTCTGTGTTCAGTCTTAGAAGAGAGATACGTAGCTGCCTGCAACTAGCAATTATTTATTTTCATTTTTTCCATTTTCTTCTTTGGACTATTGATACTCACTCGCATAGAAGTTCTCAATTCTCTCATTACCTAGTTTTCATATTAAACAGGGATGGAGTCATACATGAATATTTTTTGTATTAAAAAATTGTTTTAGTTAATACATTTTATAGAATTTTAAATGAATATCAAATTATGATACCAGATTTGTGATAAAAAGGGTTAAAGCGAGCTTAATTTTTAAGCTATAAAAGAAATTGAAAATTGCTTAAATTTGTGTGTGTGGCTGGGGGGGGGGGGAGAGGGCTGGTTATGAAATATTAAAAGGAGATTTTGCTTTCGATAAACAAATACAGGAAAAGTCTTCAACGGATAGAAGAAATAAATAGCGAAAAATGCAGATAACTATTTTGTACCAAACATATGTGCTGGGAGTAGAAGAAATGTTATAGTCAGGATTTTACTCTATTTCAACAATAACTTAAAAGTCACTATTCTAAAACTACAAGATGAATTCCACAGCTGCCAATATTTCTAATTTATTCTGCAGAATTTTTAGTACCTTTTTTTTCACACCATTTTTTGAAGAGTAATTTTCATCTTACTTTATTGTAATTACATACTGAAGATACTCTACAAAAAAAAAGTGATGTGAGAAAAGGTGGGTACCCCAGTAGCAGAAACAGTGCAGCACGGCAGCAAGCACTGCAGATTGTTCACAACTCTGCAGATAAGTTTAACATCTCAAAAACAACTACTAGACTTAAAAATACAAACATAATTTACATTTTGCCTCTAGTACAGTGTAGTTAATACATATTCTTAATTTATTTTCTTTGTAGATGCAAATTATATATATTTTATGAATTGCTAATACTTTTATGAAGCCAGATTTAGTTCAACATTCCTGAATTACAGACACATTTTGTTTTGCTGCAGACAAATACAGAAAATTCTGCTATTGGGTAGGTACTAACAATGCTGCAGAACAAATAAGAGATGGGGTCAGCTTTGGAATTATTTATGAACCATTACACACATTGCTGCAATTAAGATCTTACAATAGTTGGGGGGGGGGGAAGTCTGGTTACACCAACAAATATAATTAAATAAACATTTAAAAAGAAAAAAAAAATGTGAACTAAGCAAACAATAATTAATGAATCAACAAGTTAAACTTTTGAAGTTTTATTGTTTAATTATCACCATTGGAATAACATACTACACATGAACAGTAATATATAACAGATTTAATGAGGTAGATTTGATCACTTAGTAATCAGTTGATCTGTTAAATAAAATTGTTTTATGCTTGAGCAGCCAAGTTTATGACAACAACAATACTAATAAATGAACATTGTTAAACTGACATTGGTATTTCTGAACTTTAAGATTTAAAATATTTATGTCAAAATATTGTAACACATATTTAGTAAAACATAATACAACAAAACATTTTTTAAAAAATTGTTTAAAAATATATACTACATTAACAATTATAAATAACACTTAACAGGGTAAAATGAGGTAGATTAATCAGATATTAATCACATGATGGCAGTTTTTATTATTTGGTAAAAATTTAAGTACATATTCGTTTGCAGAATTTTAAATAGATAAATTTTTGGGGAGAAAAACTAGTACAGTTGGGATGTTTTTTCCCCCCTTCATTTAAAATACACACACAGGAAAGAATAAAAAAAAATATTTTGTACCGTAATAATATCACTTTTTTTTTTTTTTTTTTTTTTAATGCAGTTGCAAAGTTTTAGTAATAAAAAAAAAAGGGAGATTTTAATATTATTATTATTTTCTTTTCACATTAGAAAAATTTTCTTGATTAACATTCAGTACTTGATAAAAGTTCAAGATAATAGTAATAAAAATTGTCTCTTATCAAATATTATTTATAAAAATTGTCTTATTAAATATGTATGTATTTGTATAGATATAATTTAAGCTTTGATTGCCTTTAAATATAACAAAATAAATAAATACACTTAATCAGTTAAGTATTATGGAATCTTTTTTTTTTTTTTTTTTTTCTGGGCAAATTTTATTTCAATATGGTGGTGTTACTGTAAAGATCAAAGCTGGGGCATAACCGAATACATTATCTACAAGAGGCTTAAGCTTAAGGTAGCTTGCAGGAGGCTGATACCAACTTTATTGTTTAAATAATCAAAAATGAAAATTTATTTAACCTTTAACTGTCACCAAATTTGTCACACAACTACCATAAGTAGAGCCCCTAAATAAAATAATAGGCCGGCGCATCACTGCCATTTTTTTGCCTCTGAAGAGGACAGCATTCCCACTGGGCGTTCTTATCGCTTCCCTAATAATTTTAAGAAATCTTGACCCGAAGCTAATCCGGTCAAGATAAGAACAATAAGCAACAATAATATTACTAAAAACACATTTTTTTTACAGTACATTCTCAGGATGTCATTTTATTCTGAGGATATCCTATGGATGTACTGGGAAGAGGATGTGTTGTTAGGGCGGTTTCTGTTTCTTTTACAAAATATCGCCAAAACTCAAATACACTGTAATAGAAGGTCTGTGAACACTTTATATTCAATTCTTGAATGATTATAGTGGTTTATTGCTAAACAAACTTCCATATCATAGTTCACTTTGCTAAAATTATGAAATATAATAAAACAAGTTACTCTAAAGTAACGTAAGACGATAAAATTTTTTTTTTTGTCATTTGTTTATCAGTGAAACGCGCTGGGTACATGTGACAACCCTAAGCAGGGCTCGATTAAGCTTTGAAGCTAGGGGGAGCTCAGCATCATTTTGGGGGCCCCTTTCGTTTCGGAAAATCTTGTTTTCCTGTTACATATTGTAATATAAAAAGGCTATAGACCAAAAAATAGCTTGTGTTTATTATTTTTATTTTATTTTTTGGGTAGTTTCTACACAGAACATTAAAATCATACAACTTTTTAACTAAGAACATTCAGATTTTTGAGGTTAAATAATAGATTTTTCCCGAAATAGTGAGTGTTTTGTCTTGTTTTAGGTAACCTTTCTCAGAAAAAATTCAATCTCAGTGTGAAAATATGAAACTAAAAAATCAAGACCATGCTTTTAATCCTTATGGGGCCCCCCCCCTCTTAAATTTTAGAGGGGAAGCTTGTGCTTCCTGAGCCTTTTGGATAATCAGGCCCTGACCCTAAGGCAACAAAATGCCTGATGCGCCAGCTCGTATATATAGGAGCCTCAACCATAAACGGTCTCTCAGACCATGAAGTTAAAACGTGAATACAAATTCAATTAACTTATAAAAACAGTTTTTGTATTTAAATATTTATTGATTTAAATGTCTTAGAAACCAGTTTTAAAAACTTTAAGGTTATCTTTTGAAAATGAACAGATAGGATTATAAAGGAATATTGGTGTCTGTGATCAGCAAGAAAACATAATTAGGTTATCTAGTTGCAAAATCAGTATTCTCCAAAAAATAAAAATTTTGGGAAAAGCTGAATTTTTGCCACACTTACAAGAGAAGTGTGAATTAGTAAAATTCCTACTGAAACCAAACCAATCTTAAATTAAAGAGCATGATTGAAAGCATAGGGTAGAGTGCAAATTTGCTGCAACAACCACCCATGCAGCAAGAAAACGACCCTAAATGTTTTAGTTGTTTGTATGAAGTCCAACGGAACAGACACATTAGCAAGATGGCGTATCATAGTGGTTAGAGTGTTCAGTTTGAGTTAGACAGGTCATGAGATATCCCCAGGCAGTGAGGCAGGTCCCCAATAGCCACTCGCAGTGTATTTTTTATTTATTTATTTTTTGTAAATGAAATAAAATAATAAAATAAATGAATAATTTAAGGGGGGGATATGTATTAAATTCAATTAAAAAATACATGATATATTTTTTAATTATTAATGTATTTTATTTCAACTAAAAAAAAAAAAAAAAAATTCTTTATAATTTAAAAATGTTTTTTATTATACATTTTTTTCGTTCCTTAAGTTTACTTGAGTTCAAATCCCAACAGAATGCTCTTTTTTTTTCAATATTATAAATAAATGAATAACTTTAGAGAAAATTATTAAACTTAATTAAGAATTAATAAATAAATAAATATACTCTATATAAGAAATATTCAGGATGAAATTACCTCTTTATGAAGAAAAAAATCTTGTTGAAATTTATGAATTTATTTTTAAGTTATTAATGACTGTGATCAGAAGTAAGAAAATTATCAAAGCATAAGTACTTTTCACGATGAGAACAACATATAAAAGTTATCACAATTGATTTCATTACAATCTTATTCAACGTTGAAGCACATATCGCGAACAATTTGGAAATTATTCGGTTTTTCTTCGAGATAACCAGCTTTACAAAATGCACATATAACTAGATTTTTAAAATTTGGAAATGTCAATAAAGCTATAAACATATGCAAGAGCCAACAGATTAATAACAATAAAAGTTCTTTCTTTTTACGTATGAATAATAGTGACAAAAAAAAATAATACAATATAAATATTTTTCGTTTCACTATTCACTTGAAAAAAAAATTTTCACTTGAAATAAAATGTTTTAATAATTTAACAGAATATTTATTTTTATGTATAAAAAATAACAAAATTAAAAGCAGATGATCAGCATTTTCTACTAGCAGCTTTAGCATAAAATATTAATTTAAAAAAATTAAATTTTAGGGGGGAGGGGGGACGTAGAAAAAAGAAAAATATTTTTTCATAAATTATTCATTTATTTAAATTATATATATAAATATATAAAGTAGTTGAAATAAAATATTTTAATAATTAAAAATGTATCATTATATATTTTTTAACTGAATTTAATACATGTCCCCCCCCCCTGAAATTATCCATACATTTTTATCATTTATATTTATATATATATATATATATATATAGCTGTGAGCAGTCACCGAGATTTGATCTTACGACCCTCATCACAAACTTGAGTACTCTAGCCACTATACCACGCCGTCTTGCTAATGGATTCTGTTTCGTTGTTTTTGATGGAAACAGCTAAAACTTTTAGAGTCGTTTTCTCACTTCAAGGAGGGTTGTTGCAGCAAATTTGCACACTGCCCTATGTTTTAGACCATGCTTATTAATTTAAGCTTGGTTTGGATTCAATAGGAATTTTACTGATTCATACTTCCTTTGTTAGCCAAAATAAGATAAGAACCAAAACTCAATTTTACAGTCGTTAAGGCAGTATATCTGAAAACTTGAAATAAGGCAGCAGGATCACATGAAGAGAGAGGGTATTCAAGATTTATTTTGGATTTATCCACCTTTGCAACTTCCTTTAGAAATGGCTGGTTTTGAAACTCAGCAGCCTTAGGATTTGACCGGTTTTGCAGCACATCATGATTTTCAAATACATATAACACAGGACTGGCTTGATATGATTTCTTGTTTCCAAATGTTACTTAGAGCTTAAAAAACTGAAAAAAAAAAAAAGAAAAAAAAAACACATTTCCGATTTTAAGGAGATGGCCAGTTTTTCAAGTAGACAACACAATAAGGGCTCATTAAAAGCAGTCAAAGGTTAATTTTTAAATATCTTGGTGGGAGGGGCTAATTTAAAAGAGGCACAAATCTCATAGTCTCTTTTTGATTTAAGGCCTATTGACAACACAAGGTTCTAGGTTTGGGTGGGATATGCCTTACATGGGAGGCCTTTCTAAGGAGGGTCTAGCACATATTTTTTTTTTACAATACATTTAACTAAATTATTATTATACATACATACAGTGAAATATTTTAGTATTTGTCTTTTTTTGCCGTTTTTATTTCTCAATGGAAAAGCTCAATTACCAAAGTAATCAAAATGAATAAATTATTAACTTTAATTAAAAATGTTAACATACTTAAAAATAGTACCTAATTAAGTTTTTCTTGATAGCATTTTCAATTGTGAACTAACGTTCTTAATTTCATGTCTGCTTATTGAACATGGTCTGTCACTTCTGCCTTTCTTCTTCTCCTTAACAGGCAGCACCACCCTGTATCTATTTCTAAGGGCTCTGTGTTTATTATAGGATATCATCATTAGCCAAGATTTCATCTGCTTCACATTTAATGACTTAAAAATAATTGCCGTAATTTGTGATTTTTTTTTTTTTTTTTAATTATTAAAAAGTACTTGATTATGCCAATTACTTTTATACCTTTTAAACATATGGAGTCAAAATCTTTACTAATGATAATGTATTAAAACTCGAATAAACCAATACGTCAGAAACGCCAAAGAAAAATATTGGACATGCATACAGCTGTTTTGGCAGCTTTAAGCGTGCCATCTTCAGTGCAAAAAGGATGCTTTTGCATCCTTTTTCCTTTTTTTTCCTTTTTGCACTGAAGACGGCACGCTTAAAGCTGCCGAAACAGCTGTATGCATTTCCAATATTTTTCTTTGGCGTTTCTGACGTAGTCGTTTATTCGAGTTTTAATATTCCAACGCCAAGTCTCCTGTTATTAATGATAATGTATGTTACGTCACAATTGAAAATGCTATTGAGAAAAACCTAAAAAGGTATGTAAGATTTTTAACATAATTAAATTAATCTATGTAATGTATATAGTGTGTGCATGATGGAAATTTTTTGTAATCACAATAAATCAAATTATTTAGATCATTTATAATTACATTCCATTAGCAGATTGTACAGTCCTTGGGATTTTAGCTAATGATCTAATTTTGTTGACTTAAAAATAATAATAAAAATTGGAAATAAAAAGAAATCAAGGAAAACTATGAATATTCTAATTTTGTTGTCTCAATACAACTGCAAGACATTGTCTCTCAAAATTTCACATTTTCATGAATAATGTTAGTTAAAACACATATAATAATAATAATAAAAATCAGTACAAACAATTTTTTCTCTGTATATTTAAAAAAGTCAAATCAACATAATAGACTGATTTTGACTGAGAATTTTCTCCACTGTTAGCGAAATGCATTGAATTATTTAATTAGCTCAGCTGTATTCAGATTTCATTTTTTTTCCTTTCGAGAAACTTTGGCATAAATATCTTATAAATAGCAACATAACAGGAAAAAAAACTGGATCACATTTGAAAAAAAAAAAAAAAATATGAACATACTATGTATGTAAATATTATCAATATATATAAAACAAAAAATTTTATGAAAATAAAACCACTCTAAGAGTGGGTCACATGAAAATACATGCACATCACAAGAAAACTGCACATGTATAAAAACTAGTGTATACATCTATTCTAAAAATAGAGTTAAAATAAATTTTATGAAGCAAAAACATACATGAGGTAGTCACACAAATTCAGATGAGGTGCTACAAAGCTTTAACAAGTAAGTTGTAAAGAAATGCACAATATAATGTGAGACAAATAAATGAGACATTTTCAAGAATTGACACTGAAAAAAAAAGTCATAAGTTGTACAAATAAAAATATCACAAAATGAAAATTTACACTTTTAAGTCAATGAATAAAAGCACAAATAATTGAATTAGTAAAAAAAAAAAAAAAAAAAAAATCAGAATTTTGAATATAAATAACACAAACTTTCTTGCTTGGAGGAAGGATTTGAAAGGAGTTGACATGTGTGGAAAAACATAATGTGAAAACTGTAACCACAGGAGTCATTAAGCACACAATACTAGGTCGACTCGATATGGCTCATGAAGTAGCACCGCAACTAATAGCAGCCATGTTGAATATGCCATAGTTCAACTTCATCCTGCATGTCAATATGCTGTATGTCAACCTCTCTGAAATGATTCCTCTAACATTTCTGTAATGTGATTCAATTACATTCTTAAATTAATGCTCTTTCATGAACACAATGAATAATTTTTGAAATTATTGAATGCTACAATAAATTGTTCAAAATTTATTTTAAACCTACTGACAAGCATCCATAACACCTCTGCAATACAAGCAAGAATTTTCTTGTTTATAACTTTAAAATGACTGATTTTTCATTTCATTACATGCATTCCACAGAGAGAGACAAGTTTTAATATACATAATTTTTTTGCTCTTAGGATCAGGATTAAAACCTTTGCTCCTGAGATATTTTAAGAGCAATTCCTTTGACACCTTCTGTCGGTGAAGAATTTCTGAAGCTGTCGAAGCACTCTTTATAATTTCATTGGCTAAATCAGGAGCTGTGATACCATCATAATGATCATCCATCATGTGGCTGGTGGTAATCATTGCAATTTCTTTTAAATGATCCAAACTTAAGCAATTCAATATTTCACGTAAACCTTCTACTTCGTGGGGATTCATTGAAATTAATTATTCAAATGATGAAAATGTATGGACTTGAAATGTGCCTTAAAATATAAAGCAAAAGATTATGAATATAAAAAATAACAAAAACATTTACACACTCAAATAAAAAACAATTTAGTATACAAATTTTTTAAATAATATTTATATATACATGTATAATATTGGCTCAAGTTTTATAATGATAACTCACGATACATAATGACAATAGACAGGCTAAATCTTATATTTAAACTTTTCCTTCTCAATAAAATTCATTTAAAATTTTTTTTAAATAAAACTGAAAAATATTATATTAGTGGTTTGTTTATGTACTGATCTATCTAGGTCACCAAAGATCTAATTCCAATAATAATAATAATAATAAAAAGAAACCCTAAATATCCAAAAAATGCAAATAATTTTTTACATTTAAACTTTTCTAGATTCTCTTACCATTTTTCGAGATTTCCCCCTACTTTTCCCTGACTCTTTATTTCCCACGAAAATTTCACAACATTAGCGAAAAAATTAGGGATTTAAAATAGTATTGATAACTTAAGGATTAGCTTATTTTCACAAAATTTGTCAAAATTCTTTGACTTTAAATAATTCCCCGATTCTTTTATTTTCCCTGACTGCTAGCAATGCTAGTCACCCTGCTTTAATTTAATACAGAACAACTACAGAAAATTCCTAATTAAAAATAATCTATGCAAAATGTATATCATTTCATAGATTAAAAAAAAAAAAAAAAAAAAGTTAATTGAAATAATTCTAAATATATATGTTGAAAAAGCCTGCTTAATGTATGATCTTGAGAGTCTGGGAATTTAGGCACCAAAATTTCATATATGATCAAAGGGTTATATATCAAATTTTGGTGGTAAAAAAAATCATGGTAATTACATCATTTACTATAAAAAAAATTTCTTTCTTATGAATTTCTAATCAGGGATTTACAAATTACACCAGAATTAACAGAACTACACTCATGTCCATAAATTAAGTATAATGCTAGCCGAGGCAAATAAAGGTTCAGAAGCAAAACAAACATGACTTATTCATAAAGTCCATTTATTAAACAACCGATCAAGAACAAAAAAAGGTGGTTTATGTAGGATGCCATTTATAAAAACTACAATTTTTGCTCCCTGAAGCGATTACAAGAAATATCTCCCTTACAAAAACTTAACATTACGTGGCTGATATGATGGTTAATACATTGTATGTCTCTCAGATGATGAAATACAGTCCTTACAACGCCTAGGAATGTTCAGTATTAAATTATTGATATGATCTTGGGGAAGATTACTCTATTCAGTAAGGAATGCTCTCCGAAGTTCCCGTACACATGTAGAAGGTGGTTGACGGACTACAACTCGTCAGAAAAGCATGACCTACACATGCTCTATCGGATTCTAGTCAGGTGAGAATGCTGGCCATTGCATGCGGGTGATAGCTTCAGATTGTCGGCATCCTTGTTCAACATTTTCACGGTGAGGACGTGCATTGTCATCCATAAACACAAATTCTGGGCTCATGGCATCCCTAAACAAACGTACATGTTGCTCCCGAATGATGTCCCGATAAATTTGGCCTATCATTCTTCCGATTTGAACATGCAGATTTGTTCTGGTGCCCAATATGATTCCCCCCCCCCCCCCACAAACGAGCACTCCTGCCCCACAGGAACGCTGTCGTTCAATTATGTTGTTTTGGTGGTAACGGGTACTTCACGTTCTACATATGAAAGTCTGGCGTGAATCCCACTGCAAGCTTAACCTGAACTCGTCGGAAAACATCACACAAGCTCACTTTACTGCTGTCCACATTGCATGTTCTCTACTCCAAGTTAACCGCTGGGACAGTGCATTGCCGTGAGTGGAACACATCTAACAGGCCTGCAAGCATATAGACCAATATCTCCCAAATGTCTATACACGGTTTGTCTTGAAATTGTGGCACTCGTGGCTGCAGACAGCTGATGAGACAGGTCTGATGCTGTGGTTTATCTGCTTATTTTGGCAGCTACTGCCAAATACCGGTGGTCATTTGGCATTGTAACTCGGGGCCGACCAGTACTGTAACGTCGACTGGCATTTCCATCATTTTGGAATCGTTGCCAAAGCCTAGAGATGACACTTTGGGCGATTCTAAGCACCCCCGATACTTCTATCTGAGTACGCCCACATTCTAGTCGGCCGATAATTCTACCACATAAAAAATTATCAGCATGCGTCCTCTGTGTCATAACCATTCGGTTGTGGCACTGAGCGGTACACAGAACGCTTGTGAACAATTTTCCTTCTTTGCTTCCATTCCTTATCTACCTCCTTCTTACACTTTCGTCATTGTAACATCATATCGGCGTCATCTGATGGCTTCCTATAATTTGCATATTATTCTTAAAGATGTGTGTGATATTTCTACAGGTGAAATTTTTGCACTAAAGTTCGATTTCAGTGTGAATCTGAATTATCCTTAATTTATGGACATGAGTGTATTTTTCTATGCATAAACTACTGTAGACTTGAAATGAGGAATTTGCACGTTTTCTAATTTTATCATTAGTTAAAAATGCATGAAAAAATAATAAGGATGAAAGCAGGAAAGCATGGAAGTATGGAGCATGAAAAAATAAGAATAAGGATAGTGAATATGTGTTGTTTTGTCAATCTTGATTATTAATTTCTGATAGTTTTAATATTGCACTACTTTTTGTATCCTGAAAACACAGCAGAATACATATGGCATCACACTTTATGAAGATGAAACTAAGTTTTTCCCCCTCTTGTGTAAACCAGTGCTGCACTGATTTCTTCTTATTTTAGCTTGTCCTTTTAAAATATTCTTTTTATTATGACTGAGATTACACAGTCTTATTAGAAATACTGTATCGTGCAAATCTGACTAAATATAAAGCCAATTTAACTATGAAGAAAGATGATAAATTGACACCGCAAGTATTTAAGGAAGGGGGGGGGACTTTTCGGTGTTGTGAAAATAATTTTTTGGTAAAGCAACACTGTATTTTATTTAAATATTACTATTTGAAGACATTAAATAAACTGCTTATATACCTAGTTATTTAAAACCAAGCAAATATATAAATAAATAAATAAGTGCCTTAAAGGGTTTTTTTTTTTTTTTTTCCCCAAAAATACTGAAATCAAAGTATTTTTATAACTATATGATGTTGCACAGCCATATAATATCTATAAGGGTTTTTAAACAAAATTGTTTTACTGTTTTTTATCAAACAGATAAAATGTAGAAACATCCAAGGAATGATATGCACTAAGTCACTGCTTTGAATTCACAAGTTATAGGACTTTATTGAGTATTCTGCTTATGCCATTAAAGATGATACATACACTGATGGAAAAAAAAAATCCCAACACCAGGAAGGAGCTGTGCTAGATAAACGAAATTTGGTAGGCGTGTTTATACATCTGAAAGATGACGTCGATTCAAATTTCGAGCTACGTGCATAAGTGTGGCGCTAGTAGCGACACTATGAACATGCAAATGTGGTTTGCTTTAAATAAGCGCTGTAAGGTTCGTGATCGTTATTTACAGTTGAGATTTGACGTAGTGGGTTAATGTTAGTCAAGGACGCCTCTAAGAAGACAAAGAAGCCATTATCAACAGCTCACTGAGTTTGAACGAGGTCGTGTAGTAGGGCTACGAGAAGGTGGGTTTTCTTTCTGCAATATTGCAGAAAGACTTGGCAGGAATGTATCCACTGTGCATGAGTGTTGGCAGCAGTGGTCAAGGGAAGGTACTGCCTCAAGAAGACTGGGTTCCGGGCGGCCACGTGGCACTACTGAGAGGGAAGACCGCCGTGTTCGGCATATGGCTGTGGCTAATCGTACTGCGTCTGCAGCTGAAATTCGAGCTGCAGTTGGCACCACAGTGACACAACGAACTGTTACAAATCGGTTACTTCAAGGACAGCTCCGAGCCAGACGCCCTGTAGCGTACATTCCACTGACTCCAAACCACTGCCGTTTGCGACGTTAGTGGTGTCAAGCTAGAGCTCATTGGAGGACGGAGTGGAGATCTGTTGTGTTTTCTGATGAAAGCCGGTTCTGCCTTGGTCGCAGAGATAGCCGTGTGTTGGTTAGAAGGAGGCCAGGTGAATGCCTGCTAGCGACCTGTCTGCGGCCTAGACACACAGGGCCTACTCCTGGAGTTATGGTTTGGGGAGCAATTTCGTATGACAGCAGGAGCACTCTCGTGGTTATCACACGCACCCTGACTGCAAATTTGTACGTCAGTCTAGTGATACAACCTGTTGTGCTCCCATTCATGAACAGCATTCAACGGGGTGTTTTCCAACAGGATAACGCTCGCCCTCATACCGCTGTTGTAACCCAACATGCTCTACAGAGTGTCGACATGTTGCCTTGGCCTGCTAGATCACCAGATCTTTCTCCAATCGAGCACGTATGGGACATCATTGGACGACAACTCCAGCGTCATCCACAACCAGCATTAACCGTCCCTGCATTGACCGCCCAAGTGCAACAGGCATGGAACTCCATCCCACAAACTGATATCCGACACCTGTACGACACAATGCATGCACGTTTGCATGCTTGCATTCAAAATTCTGGCAGTTACACCGGTTATTAATGTACCAACATTTCACATTTGAAATGGCTCTACCTGTGATCTTGAAACTTTAATCAATTAAATATGTTACCTAAACAAATGTATTGCTGAAATTTCATTGCTGTACAATAATTTTTTCTTGGTGTTGGGATTTTTTTTTCCATCAGTGTATATTATTTTTTCTATTTATGGTAAAGAAAGTATTGTTTTTAGAACAAATTTTCAAAACTGAGTTTTCGCTATAATTATACATTTTGAGGTCGCCTATATTCAGAAATTGAATTTGTGAACCTGTAATCAGCTAAACTTAAAAACAGACATTAGCAGGAATCTCAAGTTCATTATTCTAAATGTGTATCACATGAGATACTACTTGACACTTTTCACTGAGATTGGACAAATGATCTGCAGTACAGGAACATACCTAGAGAAATTCAAATACCTTACATGCATGGGTGGAATTTATCATTGATAAATTTTTCCAATTAAACGAAATTAATAAATAATTTTCTTAGACAATGAAATGAAAATATATACTTTAATGGCCATAAAAATACTTTTTCTATATAGAATATTTTATGAAAATAATTCATTGTTTACAAGAACAAACAAAGAAATTGGGATAGGGGAGAGAGGGGCACCTTTGAACAGTTTTTTGGAAAATCACCATATTTTTTTATTTAGATGATAATTATTAATTTTAATTGTTGCACAATAAAAAGTAGGAATTTCTTCATCATGTGAGCTAAAAAAAAAAAAAAAAAAAAAAAAAAAATCAAAAAAATTAAATATGTTATAAGACTTTAAAAATTGTTAATATTTCAGTTCAAACCTGCCCCATGTAGGGGTACCTTTGAACAAGCTAGGGGCACCTTTGAACAAACATAAACAAAGAGAAATTATACAGAGTTTTTATCAAATGCTGAATATTTTTAAGGATTATAAAATAATAAGAATAAAATTAAAACATCTACATTTACTGAAATTACTAAATTTTTATTATTTAACCAAATTTATATCCATCAAAATTGACATCAAAACTCATTGCTGAAACAGCGCGTAAGGTACCTCCAGTAATGTTTGGTTGAGGCAGTTTTTTTACAATATCGTTGAAATCCACCAAACTGATATCTAGTGATTCCGAAAAAAAAAATTTATCATTTTCTTTTTTACGGAGAAACTTAACATTAAACTATTTTATCCTGTAATTGCAATTCAATCTGACCAACATAGTGAAGAATAGTTTTTTTTTTTTTTTTTTTTTGGTAGCAAATTTTACTAAAATAAAATCATTCACATTCAAATCTTCTAAAACAAGAGTTTTTCCTTCTTCATCCTCCATAACGATAATAGTATCTTCAGTTTCATCATGCACAGAAAATGTGCCATCTTCATCGCTGCTTGAATCAACAAACGTATGCAGTCTCTTCTTAGTTGTTTTTTCAAAAGCAGAGTTATACTGTTTATATTTTTTTTCTTTTGTTCTGACGTGCTTTGTTTTCAGCTTCAATTGCATTTTTCTCAGGAGTCAAAGTTAGTATCCTGGATTGTCCTTTCTTACGTCCACCCCGATTATTTTTTCGTGGTTGGGCTTTTGTCTAAGGCCTTACTGATTCTGGAGTAGTAAGAGCAGTTGAAGTTGAAGTTGAAGTTTTGTGTCAAAAACTAAGTATGATGGTAGATGACCATAATCAAAATAAATTTTTTCACTATAAATATTTTTAACTTTTTGTAAAGAAAGCAAACTTTTTTGTAGGAAAAATGACAGCATGCAAGATAGAAAAAAACAATAGTAGTAATCAAAAGTGATGTTCACATGCATATAAGTAGAACTTTAATATTAAGTAAACAATAAACTAGCTCTTAAATAATTTGTATGTCGTCACATGAGATTGATTTATAACTCTTTTCTTCAAAGTTTTGTTTGCTCAATGGTGCCCCAACATTTTTGTTCATAGGTGCCCCATCATATGGAGTTTGGCATTAGAACAATTTACTCAGTTAGGTTTAAGAATCTGAATAAAACAAAACTTATAAGCTAAAGTTAAAATCTTTATTTCAACACTGAAACATCAATTAAAATTATAGGTTTACAAGATTATCAATAAAAAGCTTACAACTTTATTTTGTACAGTTTAGATTCAGGAAAGAGAAAAATACATACCTTGCTTAGACAGCAGTGTGCATGTAAAATGGTAAAGCTTTGGCTAGTTTGTTGCATTGAAGCAATAGTAATGTGCTGCCATATATATTAAAATATAACATAATTTTCTAGGAAAATATTTAGATTGTTCAAAGGTGCCCCCCTCTCCCCTACATTAGGCACTATGGATAGAAATGGCCTAAAAAGTATTTCAAGTGCTTTATTTTTTTACTGTGAAAATTTTAAATACCCCGCATATAATTTATAAACAATATTCAATGCTATTAAAAATGAGTTGAATACATTCAGTCAATAAAAATGTCTTCTAAAATGCAGAGTAAGGGAAAGTAATATGAGTGTCACACTAGGTTATTTTTAATAAATTAATGTCTAACTTCTTTCATTTATTTTATTACTATTATTATTCTTTAATCATTTTTGAAGTAATTATTTTATAAGAGCACTTTGTTTTTTCTTAATGCGTCAGCAAGTCAAGTGCTTGGTTTTGGTTTAATTTTTTAATGGTAGCATACAAACTACTTATAATTAGTGTAATAAAACATTTTACTTTCTAAACATGAAAATTTTTAAATAATTTTCTTTTCACCAGTTTAGGACTGATTTATTTTATGACCTTGGTTAAAATCAAAATAATTCCAGTGTCCAGAGTATGGTAAAGAGTGCAACATTTATATATATATATATATATATATATATATATATAGTATTAATTATATTTTTGTTTATGAGATTTATTAGCAGACTAATATTTAGAAAATTTTGAAAAAAAAAAAAATCAATGTTTTAAACAGAATTTTTTTTTTCAGTAGAAAGACAGAAAAATAATATAAAATTAGAGAAAAATTAAACGTAGTTCTATTAGAAAAATAACTTTCTAAAACTGTTGTTTCCTTCATCTCCAATAAATATTTTTATTACTAGTTGAAAAAAATATAGTAACACTTCAATAACCAAGAAAAAGAAAAAAAAATGAAAATGGATTAGTTATTAAATGAAAAAGCTGAACTATTATTTCTTTTCGAAGATGAACAAGCAAAGTCACAGAATACAGAATTATCATAGAGATCAAACTTAAAAGTAATGAAAAGAAATTTACATATACCTATATATATCAGTTAGTAAACAAATCGTTACTGTTAACAAAATAACATTGACATGCAATAGACCTCCGGTCGCACTGCTAGATTTTTTTGGGTGCGTCATAAGGTGTGATTGATGTCATATCGAAACACACTCCTTTTCGGAGTCAGGCAGTTTTTGTTGAATTTTAAACTTAATTTACAAATGGCTGATTTTTTTTTTTTTTTTTTTTTTTTTTAAGAACATTTTTGGAAACTGTGGGTCCACATTTATCAGAAAAAAGAAAATTTGATCAATTTCCACATATGTGCAAATTTCTTATTCCGCAAATATTTTTTGTGAGTTTACAGGTGGTCTACAAGAAGGGGACGTCAAACTGCATCAGGACCTGGACCACACATTAGTTTAATCATGCCTTGGTTGAATAAGATTAAAATATATAATTATGAATGACTGACTATTTTAAAGTATAAAATTTTATAATTCATTAGAATTTATTTATATGAATAAAGAAAAGTATGTATGTGTCTGTCTGCTACTGATTGCAGAGCTACAAAACTTGGCAGAAGGATACCAGGGTGGCTACAGAAATTCAGAAAAAAAGTTCCCTGATTTTTCCATGATTTTCATGACTAATTTTGACAAACTTCCATGATTTCCGTTACCTATTGTATACATTCCATAATTTTATGTATATCACACTCTTGTGTAAAATGCTCGCTAAACCACTGCAATTCAAAAAACTATACTAATGTGCAAAAATATCTCAATCTTTTTTTTTTTTTTTTCCTTACAAAAAGGAAAATAAAATGAAAAATTCAAAATTTTGGAAAAATTACAAAAATATGACTCATTTTAATTGCACAACATATTAACATCAAGCCATAAAATTATTCCTCAAACTGTTGCACGTTTTTTTTTTTTTTTTTTTTTAATGTCAACTTGGTGAGATTCAACAAGAAAGCAGCCAGTCATGTGCAATCATGGTTAAGATAACACCTGTTTGGCGATCTTTCAGTCTTGCTTGCTGGGCAAAAATGAAAATTTCCATGATTTTTGGGTGTTTTTACAAAATTCCCTGATTTTGTTTCCATATTGATAAAGTACCCTGATTTTTCCATGATTTCCCTGATTGTCGCCACCATGGATACCTTAGATTCTGCAGATGTGCACTTCATCAAGATTTTTTTCAGGCGCATTTTCTTATGTATAGTATAAGAATTAGGCTACTTAGTGTGACAGTATTAATTTTTTGGACTAGCATCCAACTAAGTGAAAACAGAAAATAATATTTTTAAGGTTGATTAACTAATATAAAATCTATATACTATTTTATAGCATTTGCTCAGGAAATTATATTAACTCTGTAAATTTTAAACTTGTTAATAGATATTGCTATAAATTACATTCTTTATTATTATTATTTTGTTTTATTTTTTGTCAACAATGATAGAATTAAATTTAAACGCAATAATAATATTCTAAGGAAATTAAATTTTTACCTATCCAAATGAGCAAACTTAGTTTAAAACAAAGTTTATTATATTAAAAACTGAAAAAAAAAAATAATTATTTTCCCTTCAATTGATTTCTTCTTTTTAAGTGTCAGTAAACAACTTTAAATAATACCTAATTTGTTTTTCTTGCTCCTTTTCGCTATCATTTGAAAAAAAAAAAAATTTAAATCTTGTTTAATTGTAATGCAAAAAATGCTTATAAAAATTAATTAGGACACAATTCATTCATGCTAAATTAATTTCTTTCTTTGCAAATTATAACACAATCACGTATATATATTTTAATTGTAGAAATTTTAAAATAATACATCAATGAAAGACAAAGCCATTTAGTTTTACTGAAGAATTATAACAGCAGTAATATACAGAAAAAACGTAACTCTTTAATAAAAATATATATAACTATGACACAAGTATTTTTATGTGACAATGATAAACTATACATAACACAATAAAATGAAATGTAAATTATGTGACAATATCAAATTTTTCTTTCCTACTTTTATTAATTGAGGTAAATCAATTTATGAAAGTAATAAATATATCTCTAAATTAATAAATAATACTCTATATTACCTATATTATTTTATCATTAAAATAATACACAGCGATCAACTCAAGTGTTAAAATATGAATAACAATTAAATATTGATCTTAAAATACTAAACAATATATTACCGTGTAACTCTTTTTATTGAAAATATGGTTTAAACCAGCAATTAAAAACTTTAAAGGAGTAACTGATTAATAGACTTTATCCAAAAAATTCCCTCTCCATTACTTTTTACTGTTACTTAGCCACTACAATACAGAATCACCGGCGAAAAAAAGTCACGATTTTTTTTATAAAAGCAAAACAAAAATCAAAATCGAAGCCGACGCTTTCATAAACGTTGCCACAGAACAAACAAAAAACGGAGGTCGAACGGTTACATCCAGACTGCAACGCTCGCTCGCTCGCAAGCGAGTGATCACAAATCCGAAATTTGTGATCGCCAAGAATGTTTCATTCCAAACGCAACAATTTCAGTCGCTCACAAATGACGACGGCTGATCGCAAGTTTGTGATTTCCGGTTTCCAATACATCGATTATTTTAAACGATAAACCGTAATGATTGGCTAGAGAGAAACATGTGACCTAGCATATGCTTGCGTTTTTGTTTATATTTATTTATTAACGTATCCGTAATTAAAAATAGAGAAATGTTTAAATGTAATTGTTTTCCTGGAAATGTCTCTCCCTGTGTATTATGAGAGGGAGATAAAATAAAAAATAAAAGGATATTCACACTTATATATGAAGTTTAATGCAGTTTATGTTTAAAAAAAAATTAGTTGAACTTTTTTTGTGATAGGTTGTTTACATGCAGCTTTTTAAAACTTAGTTTAGAAATATTAATGTATTTGTATCTTTTATATTTTTAGCTTCAGAAACGTTATGTATACGCATCAACTAATCTAACATTTAATCCATATTTTAGGCATTTATTTAAAAAATTCTAAAGTTATATTTGCATAGTACATGAAAACTAGCATTTATTTTATTTGTTTAGTAGGTAATTTTCAACAATTAGAAGCTTATAAAGCTTTTGTAAATTGATATAATTTTGGATAAACTGTCAGGCTCTTTCATATTATTTAATGACCAGGGACAAATGATACATTGCTTAATTATTTAAAAAAAAATTAAGGTTTATTATTATCAGTACTTTTCTATTTTGCTGGTGCAAATCTCACCATACGAAAATGTTAATAATGCTGCAAATCTTGCCAAGCAAATTTTATTGATGACAACACACAGTTTACGTATAAAAAATTTTTAATAAATGTTAGTTCTAAGAATTTTTTTGCACAAGAAGTAATTTTAGGCTAAATGTGTTTTGCTTGAAATAAACTGACAGATTCTTCCTCTGTTCAGGCAAATCCCAAATTTTTATTGATTTTGGTTTCTCATCCATTTTTGATGTATTAGGAAAAAGATGTGACTAATAAGAAATGAATGCAGCTTGTTTTAAAAATGTGGCGGTAAAGAGTTACCAGTAAGGATATTCCATTTGGTGTTGGTAGTATCTATTTTGGCGACTTTATAGAGCTGTACTTTACTATCATTCATTATTATAGGCAAATATCCATTTTCCTTCATTATGATTATTACATCATTAGTTATATAGTAAAGATATGGAAGCACTTGGATGCAGACAGCAGTAAATTTTGTTTGTGTAAATAGGGTAATGTGGAGGTATTTGAGTTAATAAAATTTAACACGTTCATCTCCGTGTCTTCCAGATATGGGTGACGCTCTTCTCGTTCAAGTTAACACAAGATCTTGGGCATCGGGACAATGAAGCAGGGGGGGGCACTTGCCTCTCCCTGGAAAATTCTAATAAGCATTTTTTTCTTTAACTTTAAAACTATGCTATCAGAATTTTATTTTTAAAAAAATATTTTTTCAGGTTGTGCCCCCCCCCTGGATTTTTTTCTGGTGACACCACTGCATGAGAGTAATTGTGTCATTTTTTATAACGCTAGTAGTCGCATGTCGGTCTATTCCCCGCTGTTGTTTAGTATAAAGGGAAAGCCAGTAGAGAAAGATGAGCTGCCTTTAATTCATGCAAAACTTTTCCCGCAAACCTCTAACCTTTCTGAAAAACTAGAAGTAGGGGAAAAAATAATCAACATTAATAGTCGCATCGCAGTCAAATACCGATTTTAGAAGTAAAATGTTTTTAACTGCTCAAAAAATATCAAGAATGACTTAAAAACAGACTATGTTAGAGAACATCCACTCAAGGTTAGTTACACAGAATTTTCTTACTTTATTTTTAAGGGGTGATCTGTTGGGGAAATTTATAATCAGTGGGCGGCAAATAGACCAATATGTGACTACTAATGCATTAATAGGATTTTTAAAAGGAAATTAATGGAATAAGCACTGAAATATAAATAAAGGATATACAACATAAAAATACTAAAAATATACACATTATGCTGTACTTTTTATTAATTTATATTTAGGAAAACATTACATTATACTATATCACATGGTGTTCGTTAAAACACTCTAAGCACATTTGAGGTGATTCTGGACAATAGAAACAATAGGTTGCATATATAGTGTTTCTTTTACATTTTTCTTTGCTTCTTGGGATTTGGCAGTTTGCTTCCTCTTCTGGTAACATAGAGCACACACATACATACTTCTTATAGGCTCACTTTGCTGATTCTTACAAATCTATGAAGGGTGGGACACTTCCTTGTTTTACTCCTATTATTGTCGGGCATAGCGTTTTCTGAGGACAACTATTTGATAAAAAAAAGTTTCTGGAATTTTCTAATTTCTATTTTTTCATTTGTGGCTCTCTGGTACATGTCATCTCCGACGATCGGATTTGTGCCCAGTGAGAAGCTCAGCTGAATCATGCTGGGCAATGAACGTGTTAATAACGCTATGAGTCTGACTGAGGTACCTTTAATGAGGACCTTTTTAAGGGATTCTAGCTCAAGTTGTGTAAGTTTCAGACCGCATTGAAAATTCTAAATGGCTAGGCCATTGAGCACAACCTGGGCTCGAACCCTATAACATTCAATTCAAAGTTAGAATAAACTAATTATAAAACAAACAAAATCCTAACTAGGTAGAACAAGCGGGCAATGTTTTTTTAAAGTGGTTTGTTTTGTTTAGTTATAAGCTTCATTACTAATGAATATTAAAATTTATAAACTTAAACCCATAATTTAAAAAAAAAGAAAGCTTTCACAATTTTTTCTATGTCAATATTATACTTGACAGGCAAAAATTGGATTTAGGCAAAAATTGGGACCTATTTGCGCAGCGCGCATATCCCCTAACCTGTGCTGACAAAGGCAGTGGGGACTCGGTCTAACTTTTTACTCGATGATAAAGGATTATTTTCGTTTTCTTTTCTTAAAAATAAAAGTTTGACTTGAGAAAGAACACATGCACATGCAGCACACATGGGTCTGCACTGCCGAAGGCAGTGGGGACCCGGTTTGAGTTTTTACCCGATGATAAATGAATTTTGAGAAATCATAAGGAGGGTGAAGGAATATGCACGCGCTGCGCATGGGTCTACGCAACTACAGCGTCTAGAATAAAGTGTGGAAAGCGGCGAATAAAATTGTACTAAAAAAATTAAGCTTGTCACCAGATGTCATTGTAATCGAAGCTAGTGTCATGACAACAAAACCGAGACTCCCTATGGGTTAATTGTATGCTTAGATCACGTGATTAAACTGACGAAACTGGGAAAAGCCAATCAGGTCTTCGATTTGAGCAATAGCTTCGATCACAGCGACATCTGGGTAAGCTTAATTTTTGTAGCATCATTTTAACATCACGGTTATAGGCGATTGCCACACTGTTTATTCTAGACGCTGTAACGCAGCCGAAGGCAATTTGGACCCAGTGTGAATTTTTAGCCAAAGCTGAATGATTTTTTTTTTTTTGCAATTCTCTTTCTTAAGAATGAAATTTATGAGTAATAATAAATATGGAATTTTGAAAAATCATAAGGATGGTAAAAGAATATGTGCGTGCAGTGCACGGGTCTACTCTGTCGAAGACAGTGGGGACTCTGTTTCAGTTTTTACCCGATCACGATTTTTTTTTTTCTTTTCTTAAGAGTAATGTTGATGAGTGATAAGATGCAATTTTGAGAATTCATTCATTATAGTGATTCATTTAAAAATACTGACCCGCTAGCGGGCGAAGCTCGCTAGTGTCAGATATAAAATCCATTTCGCAAATCAGGATTACAATATTTTCTTATACATTGTATAAGGAAGTAAAAAGAGATTGTTTTTAGTAAAATTTTAATGTATTTCAAATGCTATTTTAATTATGTTTTCGATGCATTAGGTAGTCAAACCTTATTAACATGAACTATTTCTACTATCCCCACCAAAATGAAGTTTGGTTATTGATAGTATGAAAACAAATTTTTTCCTCTCGAGATTCACGTTAACAAATTTCAGTTGTATTAGGGTATTATGCATTTTAAAAAAGTTTTTTTTTTTCTTTTAATGTTATGATTGATCGACTATTTTGATGCATTTTCAGAACATCAATAAATCGGTAATCAGGCAACAACTGTTTCCTGCTGATGCTTCAGTGTAAAATTAATCGTGACACAAATCTGATAGACCATGTAATAGGTATAATATTACAGGATTATCATTTATGATTTAAATTTAAATACCTTATATTTATCCTTTCTTTAAACGGATATATTTCGGCATGCTTATTGCAGCCCTCTTCAGCGTCGAAATGACTTCTATGATTTAAATTTAAATACCTTATATTTATCCTTTCTTTAAACGGATATATTTCGGCATGCTTATCGCAGCCCTCATCAGCGTCGAAATGACGCTGAAGAGGGCTGCGATAAACATGACGAAATATATTCATTTAAAGAAAGGATAAATATAAGGTATTTAAATCATAGACAATGTAACTTTTACTTAGAAATATCATTCATGACCTATGAATATTTATTTAGAGAAATGGAAGTGTAAGGTTGAATTTTTTTGTACAAACTATGTGAAAAATATCCAAGCTGGGAATCAAACTCGAGCACCCCACTTACAGTGCAGATGTTCTACCACTGAGCCACCTTGGCTGATTATCAACTCGGCATTTCCCACATGACATCTGCTGGCAATGTCACTGTATTTGCAAATGCAGATTTAACGGGTAAACATATAAAGTTTAATGATAGCACAACTTTGATAGACCCTGTAATCTTTACTTAAATCATTCATGAACGATGATTTATTTAGAGAAATTTGAGTGTAAGATTGAATTTTGTATACCAACTACGTGAAAAAGGCCAGAGCTGGGAGCTGAAATCGAGCACTCCGCTTATTATGTATCGCTGAGCTACCCTGTCAGATACCAGCTCAGCATTTCCCATATAATATCTGTTTAAGTACCCGAGTTAAATTCTCAGCTCTGTCGTTTTTCATATAGTTGGTATAAAAAAATTATCCTGACATGTTAATGGATATTATGTAGGAAATTCGAAGTTGATAATCAGAGAGTCAGTTGCTGACAAGAAGCTGAACTCATGTTATTCTATGGGGAAATTTGTTTCTATAATTCCTCATTGCTTAATGCATTTATTAATTATGTATTCATGTTGTGAAAATCTATAACCGTTCAATTAGTATTACTTTTTAAAAAATTAATGTTTCACTTTTGAGTTTAAAAAACAAAAAATATTTAAATGTATTTTTAAGCTGAATAAAATGTTAGAAATTGTGAAAACAAGTAGTAGTATGGTTCTGAATTTTTTGAAGGTGAAAACAGAATTTAAGGTAAAAAAAAAAAAAATAATAATCATGTTAACAAAACATGATCCTTCGTCAGGCGAATAAAGTAGGCATGAGTGTTTGTTTGCAGCACTCATGCCTACTTTGTACGCTTGGCAAAAGATCCTGTTTTCTTTCAACCCAAAACAATTTTTGTGAATGAAAGCGTTTTATGGTGTAAATTCAAAGTTTTGTATGTATTACTTTTTAACGTCAGTTTTGTGGTACAATAAGGTTTTTTGTTTCTTGGAAAAGATACTAAAAGCTCTCATTTGAAGATATATGTCAAGTATAAAAATATAGATACAATGGTTTTGTATGTTCACTTTTTTGTAATATTATGGATTACGTAGAAAATTATAATTGTAACATTTATATAGTTCATAAATTTTAGGCTAATTTAACCTTTTTACAGGCCAACGTTCCCAATTTGGAACATCAAATTAAAACTTATAGCACACATATTTAAAAGATGACTTGATTTTTTAAAAAAACAGAAGGAACATTTTTATCATTAGTTGGTAACTGTACAAAAAATCTTAAAAATCATCATTTTCATATTTCTTTTATCGAGTTATTTAAATATTCTTATTGTAAATAACTGCTACCACATTTAACTGTAACTGTCTGATTAGTCAATTTTTTTATTTATGGTATATATTTATAGTTGAAAAAGTACAAGCCACATTCTTTCTCTATTAGTACTGTAATTGTGTTTTGAAAAATAAAATATTTTATCAAAGAATAATGCATATGTATAATTAATAGCTGCAGCTATTTCATTATATTTAAATTCAATATTAGCTGTTAGTAAGCTTTAAATTTAAAATTTTGCTATTAAATATATTAATGTTTCTCTTTCAGGCTACAATGCTTTAATTCAAGGCTAACTGGTTATTGCTTGATGCTTGTGTGTTGTATTCAATTGACTATATCAAGTTATTTAGTTAAAATGAATGTAGTATATGAAGAAAAAAATCAGTAACAAAGTAATAAGCAATTGGGAAAAAATAGATCTAGCAGCAGTGAATTCAAACACAGCAAAAAGAGAAATAATAATAATAATAAAAAAAAAAAAAAAAAAAAAAAATGGAGTGAAGAAAGTGTATTAAAGGAGAAGGAAAAAAGTCTATTTATTGTGTAATCATGTAACCATAAACAAAGTAACAGGAAGGGGAGGGAGAGCAGCATATCTCCCCCTCCTCCTCCATTTTTAATGGATAAGATTTTGTAATTTATAGTGTTTAATCATAAAGTTTTCATTTAAAGCTTACAAACAGTTAAATACTGAATTTAAATGTAATGAACCAGCTACAGATATAAATTATGCACATGTATAGTTATTTGACAGTAAAATATTTTTATTCTCCAAAACTCATTTTCAACACTAACAATGAAGTTGTATATTTTCAGCTATAGAGTTTTACATATAATAAAATAAATAATTGACTAATCAGGCTTTTACAATCAAATGCAATAACTGTTATTTACAATAAAAAGTATATTTAAGGTTTACTACACCGAATTATAGTTTTACGAAATATTGCGGCCACATCATCTTCTTATTTTTTTTCGCCTAAATAGAATAAATAGATAATGGAATAAATAATTGACTAATCGGGCTTTTATTTACAACGAGAAGAATATTTATCCAAATGATATCATACCAGATTGTAAAGTTTTAACGAATATCATAGTCATCTCATTAAATAATAGAACATATTATTCTATATTGTAAATAAACAATTACAGAAACATGACATATTACGTGTAATTTACATTAAATAAGCCTAACATTTATAAAATATACAAATGTTACAATTATAATTTTCCGCATAATCCATAATAATATTTCAATGTTAAACATTTAATCTTACATGAATATACAAAACCATAACGTAACATATTTTACACTTACATTTATCTTCCAATTCCAATGAGAGCTTTAAGTATAATTTCCGAGTAAAGAAGAGTTTCACTATGTTGGATAGTATTTAATTCATATTGTAGATTAATGAAATATTATAATATTTGTTTCGGATTATGTATTATCATTTCAAGAATGATTATTACAACAGACAAATTATATCCTTGTCTGTGACTATTACTTTCTTCGATATCACTGGACAACAGCGGCCATGTTTTTTGAGGCGATAGTACACCTGCGATCGAGTTGTGAGAGCTCTGAGGCAGTCACAAATTTCCCCCTCATCGCTCACAACTTTGCGATCAGTTTTGTAAACAAATGTTGCGTTTGGATTGAAACACAGCCAGATTTGTGATTGTTTACCTATTTGTGATCACAATGTTTCAGTCTGGATGTAACTGGAAATTTTTCGCGAATGCATCGCAACCACGGAGTAAGAAATAACTGGAGGGGAAACTAGCGTAAAATGTGTGCTGTCCAATGAGGTTTATCCGGGTGACGTAATGATCACGTGTCGGTGGTATTTACATCTAACCTCGTGGATTGTTTACTCTTGAACTAAGCAGTGAGCGCCATTATTTTTATTAAATTTTTTCATTATTTTTTGTTTATATTTCTCCCTTTTTTCGCAGCAGTGAATTTTTAAGATCATGGTTTGATCCTTGATCGGCCGTTATGATTTTTACCATGAAAATATCCAAGAATACATTCTCTTAAATTCACATAATGAAGGACACGGAAGTTCTGCTGCTTACAAGAAAATATTAATGGGTGTAAGCTTTTTAAAGCAGGGTTTGTAAAAAAAATTGACATTTCAAGAAGTCCATAATGGGATAAATACTGCTACCATTGTATCAGCAGATGTCAAAGCTAAATATAAAAAAACAGGAATAAAACTTAAACGTGACCATCGCAAGTGACAATGAGGTAGAGAGATATAGAGGTATGAATGTTTTCATATTCCATAGTGTTGAATGTGATTAAAATTAGTTGTAAATATATTTGTAATACTATAGTTCATTATTGTATCTCTTCCATTCCTTGTATGAATGTTTTTTTTTTCATTATGCTGTGTTTGTAGTGTAGCTAGAATGAGAAATTTTTTAGACTATTCGAGCGAAGCATATATGGTGAAATGTATTAAAATTAAGTAGTTTATTTTTAATTTATGACCCAATTTAATCCCCTTTTCCCGTATTTTTGGAAGTGCCTATTAAAATTAATAAATAAGCTTAGTGTAATTACATATTGTGCAAAAAAACATATTTAAAACGTCGAATTCTACAAGGATACCCAGCTTGATAAATTATAGAGGCAGTTCCGCAATTCTAATGTCATATATATATACGTATATATATATATTTTAAAGCTATTTATTGTTTATAATTTACGTATTTCAATTAATTTTGATTTTATTTTCAGTGATTTAGGAAGTTATTGTGCCAACTTTAGGAAGTTATTGTGCCACGAAATATAAAGTTCATTTTTGTTAAACGATTAATGTTAAAGAAACTGTTATTTTATTCATCTCGGAGAAATCTGTTTGTAAGAAATTTTATAGATATCTGTGTTTTGAGCCAGAACCATGGACATAATTTCAATTAATGGCAATGGTTACACTTTTTCAACACCTTTATATCATATGGCACCCTTGAATCACAATATTCATATAAATTACACCCCTCACCCACACTAAATATTATAGGATATAAAATGTATTTATATTCCCACTCCTTTTTTTACCTAAATATTTTTTGTATATGTTAATTCCACTTTATTGATTTAAATAAGAAATTGACCAAATGCATTAAAAAAAAAAAGTGTAAAACGCATAAGAATTCTTATGTGTGCAACTGTGAATAAGCCACAATAACTAAATTAATCCGAAAATCATATAGCTGTATGTAAATCAAATATTTGTTGTACTAAATTTCCAGTCAATTGAAGGATTATGTAAATTATCACAATTTGTTTTAGCTTTATAAAAATAATTACTAATTCTGTGTCGACCACTTTTTATGCAAACCATGCCTTTAAACATTCTTATAACATGCTTTAACTATGTTGCATGTATAATTTTAAGCGTGTACAAGGAGGCTTTCTACTTATTGCCTGCTGAAGCCTAAGACCATCATATATTCTGTGAGGAATTTTATTACAAAAGTTACTTTCTACCTAATATATGTTTTTAAATTTCATGTTCACATTCAGAAAAAGCACAATCATTAAATTTGTTCTTGTTTTTAAAGATTTATTATTGTTACTATTACTTTATTTTCTTAAATTAGAAAAATGAATTTATTCATTTTTCAAATTTTATAGGCTATTTGTACCTAAAAATTTTAGTTTGATAACTATAAAATCACATCCAATTATCAGTTTTGACAGTTAGGTTTATTTTTTTTTATTTTTATTTATTTTTTTTGCTTCAATGCAAGGCAGTCGAATTTTAAAGTGACTGCATTGTCTTTTTAAATACATTATATATGAATTTAATCAAAGCTAACAAATTACACAAATAAAGAAATACTTCACACTAGAAGCATCTTCAAATTTACAGAAAATATCAAATGAATAAAATTTTATTTTTTCTCTGTGTTAAACCTGAAAGTATAACAAAATAATATGTAAGAGAAAAAAGATCTGTTATTTTATTTGAAGATGTTAATTCATTATTTGGGTAATTTTATCATTCGACAAGATTGTGAGAAAAGTTTGTCTACTGTTAAAGTGTTATTTAATTTAATCAGGCATGAACGTTTTCAGACTTTAGTCTGAAATCCTTCCTTTTGAAGGCCATGTTGGCTGTTTCCGAGATCAGTGTAAATCCAAAGAGAAACCATAACTAAAATTTATGGGGGGGGGGGGATAGAAAATCATTTTAACTTCCCGAAGTGTGTGACTGTTTTGCTGAAAAATCACAAAATTACTGTTTTAATTTTTATTTTGCTACAAATTTTTAAAATAACATGATTATTTTGCTGTTAAATGTGACAAAATTTTGTACTATTTTCAAAGTTAATTCCAGAAATAAAAGATTATTTTAGTGTAATATTATATATTTGCTTTTTTGGTAGCAAATTTCTGAAACATGCAATATTTTCGCAGTTGATTAGGGGATTATGGGTTTATTTCACTACTGTTAAAAAGAAAAAAGAAATTACATTTATTTACAGCTAAATTAAATGCTGAAGTTAGGGGTAATTTTTGCTGCCAATTTCCAAAATAATGAATATTTTGGCACTACCAGGAATAAAACTTTTTTTTTTCAATATGTGTTTGTCTGAAATATGTAATTATTTCATTAAAATTTCTTCTTTTTTGGTTAAATGTATGATTAACAAATATGCAAAATTTGCTGATTCTTTTTTTTTTTTTTTTTTTTCTTCTGCCAACTTCATTGAATTTACTAATTAATTTGTCAATTGTAAGTTAACAATTGTACACTTTTGTGAATACATATTTTTGCATTTTATTGTGATAAATTTGTATTGTGTGCAAGTTCAGACTTTTTATTTTTTATGAAACAATTTTATTAGTTAGATAGTTATTTTTGTTTGTTATTCTTTTTTTAACAAAGAGAGATGGATAACCAAGGTGAGCTTGAACCTCCGACTACTTCTGAAACACGAGATATAGCAGACCCAGACCATAAAGCGAAAAAAGGAGAGGCAACTTCAACTAGCGATTACAAAGAAACGTGCCATCTTAAAGAAGTTTCATCAGATGAAGATTATTCAATACCTAAAGCCAGCAAGTCCACAACCTGAGGCACCCAACCATCCCGCTGGAGAAAGCCATCAACCTGAGGCACCCCACGACAGCCGACACAGAGAGCTTGTAAATATTTATAGATAGGATTTAAATGTAAATAAAGGCAAACGCCTGGTGGGTGTCTAAGTTGTGTGGTGTTTATTAAAATCACTGCACGACTAAGATAACTCTCCCTGGCAATGCAAAAGAACATCGCTTCATCAAAGGACATCAGAGGTAATAATTTAATTATTATTATTATTATTTTTTTAGTTAAATTATTTTTTAAATTAATTTCATGTAAATAAAAAAACAGAATTTTATGACAATACTTATTTATTTAAACACTTATATTTAAAATAATGATTGTTATTATATGAAAGATCAGGACCCTGTGCATTTTCGAGAACGTCTGTATACGCAAGTGAAGTGTAACATCACTGACCATCCATGGATACAAGAAAAATATTTCCTATGTTAATCGCCCATTGGATTTTTTGTAAAAAAATTATTAAAAATCAAGGGAAATTATTTCCATATTTCAATCCCCATATTTAGGTATAGATATGTATTAGTTATCGTGTGCATGCATTAGATTAAGTTGTTTTTGTTGTAAAATTGATAAAATTTTAATTTTAAATTTTGAAACTCTAGGGGAAGAAATGGCAAATTTCTATATTCGATTGAAAACACAAGCATTTCATTTCAAAGGAAGATATTTACACAATAAATATCCAACTAATATACAAATTAAAAGGAAAGTGATAAATATTCTATCATAATTTGAAGTCAAATTTGTTTTTGAATGTCTAAAAAAAGTATCTGATGTAAGATACTAATATTTTGCAACGGAATAGATTTCATATGTCATCCTTGACGGGAAAAAAAATATCGCCAAATTATTTGGCAAACATATTTAATTCCTTTCAAAAATCATGGTTATTTTAACAATGTATATTAAGAAAATAATCAGTAATGTGAAACAATATTTCGTACAATACATATTACAAAAATATACATCTGGCATGTATATTTTTGTATTACGTTTTTGATCGCCAAATACAAAAAACGCTAAGAACGACAGTGCCTTGAAATTAAAATTTTGTCAATTTGACAGCAAAATAACTCAATCTAACACATGCACATGATAACTAATACATATCTATACCCAAATATGGGGATTAAAATCAGGAAATAATTTTCTTTGATTTTTAATAATTTAAAAAAAAAAATCCAATGGGCGATTAACATAGGAAATCTTTTTCTTGCATCCACGGATGGTCAGTGACATCATTCGCTTGCATATTGTCCTGATCGCCTTCTTCATGTTTGTGTTTTTTGTTGCAATGATGGTCGCAATCCAATTTTCTTTTATTTAAATCGTCATCTCTCAATAAAGAATTATCTGAAATATTAGGAAGCGCCTCATCCTCAAGATTTATTGAATCACCGGTATCGCCATAGTGCGGTGTGTCCAGTTCAACTGGACGACCCATTGTTTTGTCTAGTATCTTTTTAAGTATTTGCTCTGTGTTTGCACTCATTTTCTTTAATCGAAAAAAAAAAAGTCGAAAGCCAAAATTATCGCCTGTATCTTTAGAGTAAAAATTCCTACCTATGTACATTAGTTTCAGACACAATAGACCAATGCCGTCATCATCAGTACATAATCTGAAATTGCTAGATGATCACTTAATTGGTGGTAAAGCCACATTTTCACTTTTGCAATAAGTTTATTCTACCCATTGATTTTGAGCATAAGGGTGAAAAGCCTTAGACCAGTGAGGATCTTTATTTTCAAATAATTTATGATGTTTAGTAATCATAGGAGCATTTCCAGTTCTAGTAAAATTAGCCACAGTGACTCCATCATGATGAAAGCAATATGAAAATAAAAATAATTATAAGATAAAAAACTTTTTATAAACCATGTTTTTAAATTTTCTGTTGAATCATAGCTATAGAACTAACTACATTAGCACTTTATCAATGCGTATTGTTACGAAATTGTAAATAATTGTATTTATTTTTGTATAAATTCTTTCAAAGAGGCTTAGTAAGTTGATAAAATGTCAATCTGCATTTCCAGCTCTTTCGCGTTAAAATAGCTTAATTTTCCCTTTAAAATGCATTAAAAAAGCTCCAATAGGCAGGTAATGGATTTGGCGAGAAAATCCTTATTATCGATATTCCAAAGATGGATGTTCTAATGTGATTGGTTAAAGAGTTACGGGAAATTTGAATTAAAAAAAAAAGCTGATTTAAAAAATAAAATACTAATCCTTTTAGAACAGCATATACAGTAACCGCCACTTATTAAAATCACTGGTTAATAAAATCAGCCGCTTAATGTGATGAATTTGCCAGGACCAGAATCAAATCAATGCAAACTAATTTTATAACTGCTGCTAAAAAAACTAAAAAAAATCTCTCCAGCAGCAAAAATGTCATTTATGCACACTAAAAAATTTTTATTTACACTGTGATTTTTTATTTTAAATGAAATACAGCAAACCCTCAGTTATCTATTTTTGTCGAAAATTTTACATTTACAGCAATTAAACACGTCCCATTACTTGTCTTAGTAATAATTTCAAGCAATGTATTCTTCAAAGTATGGTAATAAGTTAAAAATTTAATTTGGCTCTTAAGTGATTTTTTTTTAAATGTACATTTATGTTTAATTATAAGACAATTTTTGTTCTTATTCTGAAATAACTAAGAGGCAAAAAGCTTTAAAGGAAAGATTTTAAAATTAAAAGAAAATCGTGAACTTTTGGCAAAGTATTGATTATTTCCCTCAAAGGAGAGCGCATCAGAACTTGAGATGTGTTTAATTCACTTATTTTGAAGGAACAATCAAAGAATTATCTGTTAAAAATTAATTAATATTGTTTATTAGTTCCATTATTTGGTAACTTTTGAAATTTCTTTCCAAATTCATATAGATAATACCTTTTTCTTCAGTGAAGGAACGTTCGCTGGATATAAAAATCAGCTGCTTAATAAAATAACTTTTGCACAGAGCGAATGTGATTTTAATAAGCAGCGGGTACTGTATTTGCATCATGAACTACATTAGCACTTTATCAATGTGTAGAAAATCTTTAAAGTGATAATGATGTCAATTTTTGCCAGATGCATAATTACTATTTTTACAATTAAAATTTTTTTACGCTCACAAATACAATTTTTTAACGCTCATGTTTAATTAAATTTATTTTTATGTCAGAAGAAAATGAACTTGTAAATTTTTTTTGGTAACAATTAAATTATAGCTAATATTTTAATGACTATTTTGATTGCTATTAGGAGCTCATTATTTTCATATTTTAATTAATTAAAAGAAAACTATTTCAAACTCTGACTTTGAAGTATTGTGTTGTCATCGGGTTCTGAGCTACTGTGAAAGTTTCAAATGTCTAGCTTGTAGGGAAGTTAGTTAAAAATAGATTACAAGATTTGTACCAGACAAACAAACACAGAAGAATAGAAGTTAATAAAAACATGGTAAAAAGTAAAGTGATTTTGCCTGATTAGATGATAGTCGGTGATATATGTCACTCGCAAATAATTCCTCTTTAGTTACACAGCCTTTTTTTTTCGTGGCGCTTTTCTCCTGACAATGTTTCTGGATTGGGTAGAATTACTCTTTTTACGAGGACGTTGCTTTCTATTCCTCCGTACCGAACGGAGGAAGGAAAAGTACCGATTAATGTAACTAATAATTAATTTTCTTTAATGTTACTTGAAATTAAATAACACAATTGTTTTGATTTAAATAAAATTACTTCTTAATTACTCTGAAAAATCTTATTTTAATGATAATTAAAAATAACAGAATTTTTTTCAAATGATAAAATATTTTTTTAAAAATTGAGTTTTTATCTGTTCAACTAGCTGAATAATTTGATATTTCGCCAAACTGAATATTCGGTGCATCCCTAGTTTGTAGACTGTAATGGTACCAAATTCTTTGGTGTACCTACAAGCACTATACACAAGACATACCACTCAAACACTACACACACACAAACACACACAAAAAAAAAAAACTTTTAAATAATCCCTAATGATACTGATGAATCCCCTGCTCCTTAAATCATTTATAAGGGTACTATAACAGCACTATAGTATAGAATCTTATTTGAGTACTACAATATAACAGTGCAATGCTTAAATTGTTTAATAAATCAAGTAAAGAGACATGCAAGCAGAAGCGGGTAAAATTTCATTAATTTCCTTCAAATACAACTGTTTTATTAAAAGAATGACAAATAAAACAGGAAAGAGATAATTTTATATCAATAAAATGCAGCATATTATATTCAGATTATTTCACAGAATGTGACTTTGCTTACCATAATTTTACAAAAGAAAAAAAGGTTTCTGAAAAGTGATGATTAACACAAAGTAATTTTGCTGTGTCTGACAATTACACTGCTATCAGTTTAGAAAATAATATGTACAAGAAAAAGTTATTTGAGTATAAATAATATACGACTATGAGAAATGTAAATTGATAAAAAAGGAAACCATAATGCATAGTTACAGAAGATGAAATGATTTCATTGTCTTTGTTCTACAAAAATGTGAACAAACTGGAATGAAGAAAAAAAATAAAAACAAATGTTTTAAACAAAGTGTACACATGTGTGTATTATGATTTAAATAAGCGTTTAAAAAAAAAAAAAAAAAAACCTTAAACTGGTTTTAGCAAAGAATAATGGTTTGAATTGATTAATGATTTTTCCATGCATTCCGTATGGTACTACATATACTGGGTAGTGGGTGATAAGAATTAAATGTAAAATTGTGTCTATATTAAACGTGAACAATTTGGATAATTTAACAGTCAGAAACAACATAAATTATTTCAGTTTATCTCCAAGACTTGGACCTCAATTGAAAGAACCTTTCCTTATCTCATTAAATTCAGTTTTTAAAAAATCACTATAAAAATAATAAGTGCTACCCTGATTTTTTCCTGTTAAACTTTACTGTAAACTTCATTGTTTAGATTGGTTGTGTTACACAGATTTCTAGGAGTCTACAATAAATTTGAATAAAACTGAAAGAATTAAAAAAAATAAATATGTACAACAACCAGGGCCTGATTACCCAAAAGGCTCGCTACCCTCTAAAATTTAGGAGGGGGCCCCAAAATGACTAAAAACAGGGTCTTGAATTTTCTGTTTTATATTTTTACACTGAGATTGAATTTTTCTGAGAAAATTCGCCTAAAGCAAGATAAAATACTCACTATTTTAGGAAAAATCTATTATTTAACCTAAAAATCTGAACGTTCTTAATTAATAAGTTATACGATTTTAATGTTGTGTGTAGAAATCACCCAGATATATGAATGAAAAAATAAATAACTATAAATACACACTAATTTTTGGTCTATAGCATTTTTATATTACAACATGTAACAGGAAAACAAGATTTTCTGAAATGAAAAAGGGCCCCGAAATGATACAGAGCTTCCCCTAGCTTCAAAGCTTAATCGGGCCCTGACAACAAATCTTTAGGATAAGAAAAATTATAAAAATTTAACCTTACTGTATCTGGTACGCACAAAATGAAAAAAAAAAAAAAAAAGGATAACCTTAATTTTGTAGTAACATTGAAGCATATAGAAGATTTATTGTAAGAAACGAAGTAGAAAATTCCCTATTTCCTTATTTTTTCATTAAAATTTAAATTATAAAATACGGGTTCCAAAATTAACTAAAAATGCTGATATATAAATTGACTAATGGAGGGTAACAATAGTATATGGTATGGTGCAGTCTAAAAGTTTAACTAATTTAATACGCCCAATAGCTCTTTCGACATGAATTCTATGTCGTGAGACTTTTTTACTTTCTTTTCTTTCATCAAATGAAAATTGAACTTTGTTTTTTTTTAAAGTGTGGTGTAACTAACTTAAAACTAAATATAGACGGTACGGCATCACTTTTCAGAAATCTCTGTAAAATTTTGGTAAGTCAAGTCATTTTCGGTAAAATGCTCTGAACATAATACGCTATGTTTAGATGGTGTAAAATTTTCTCTTTTCTGCTTGATAAGCCATTCTTTTAATAAACCAGACGAATTTAAAGGAAATGCATGAAAACTTACACGTTTCTGCTTGCATGCTTCTTTGCTTGAATTATTTGTGGATCTAAAATATGCACAGTATATGTTGCTTTCTTGTTTCTTTCGACTTCGCATTTGCAGCGTAAACAAATCATGGAATACCACCGACACGTGACTTCCGCACAAACGTTGCCAACGGTGAATAACCCTCATTATTTGAGTAAAAGATGGCGCAACTCTCGGCTAATGTTCGATCATTCCCATTCCGTAATGCTTTTCAATGGGAAAAACGCTCATTTATTTTATTTTTTTAACGAAAAGGATGATTTTTGAGAAAATCAGCGAAAAATGAATTTGAATATATAGGGTTTTCTTAACAGCATAAAATTTTACAAGCGGCATAGGACACTTGTTATTTTAAAAGAGGCTTTCGTCAAGATCATAACGAATTAACGGGAGACAAGGACATTTAAAAGGACTAGGGAGGGAAATGATATCTGTAATAAAGAAAACTGTAGATTGAAAAGAAATGTATCGTATAAAATAAATTTTCGTCACCCATATATAAATAAATATATATATATATATACATACTTTTATCATAAATTTCAATTTTAATTTATAAATAAGTAGAAGAAAAAATTTATTTTATTTAATATTATTATTATTTTGTTATTGTTATTATACTTCTCAGTTGCGGATGATTCTATACATTATTTAAATATCTTAATAGTATAAATGTATTTTATGATTATGGTTTGTCATTATTACATTTAGCTGTACAAAGTGAATTTTTTTTTATATATATATATATATATATATATATATATATATAATATATGATTTAGTTTCTATAATTAATTTATGACTATAACTAATTATTTTAAAATAATATATATGATTAATTTAGTTTATAAAAATAATATTTATAAAATAATAATTTATTTTTCACCTTATAATATATCAATCTTCATACATTTCTGAGTGGCGCGATACTGCTTTTGAAGTTGGTAGATTGGAAGCGCTGGGTTCGATCTTAGGTTGTGCTCGTCGAATAGCCGTTCGAAGTTTTCCGTGGTATTCTCTGAAACTCAGGTAAATATGTGATGGGATCCCTTAGAAAGTCCCCCGCTTTTCACTCCTTGGACACATAACTGAGTCACAAAAGCCTCGTGTAGTTAATTGCCTTAACAGTAATACCAACATATTATTTCGTCTGAAAATATCTTTTTAAAGAATTTTGTTTTTTACCTGCCCCACGATTGATCGAATGGCTATGTTCTCAAAGTTGTTTGACGGGAAGTGCTGGGTTTGATACCAAGACGCGTTCACCAACCTATCGCATGGTGTTTTCTATGGTTTTCTCCGAAGCTCGCAGGAATATAATGTAAATATACTTAAAAAGAAAAAAAAACTACTATGGAGGGCAGGGTATTTACTCAGGTCTAAGACCTGATTGGCCTAAGACTCTAAAATTGCATTTCATCTTAAATTTAAAATATTCATTGCTTTTATGTAGACTTCTTTTTTTAATAGAATGCATTTCATTATTTCATTGGGATTAAATAATAATAATAATAATAATATAATGTAATAAAAATTATAAAATATATTTAATATATATATATATATATTACTTACATAAATTATTTGAAATTGAATATCCCTTTGATTAATTTTCATATTGGCGACAGCTTACACAAAACTGGCTTTTTTAAAATAACAAGCCTCGCACACTTCTTGTAAAAAAATATATGTTGTTAAATAAACCCAGTATAATCAAATTCATTTTCGTGAATTTCTCAAAAGTTATTCTTCTTGTTAAAAAACTTTTTTATATGGACATTTTTGCAAGTGAAAAGCATTACAGAACGAAGACAATAGGGCACTTACCGTAAACAGAGTGTTTTTCTTTAATATGGTGTTCTTTTCAAGCTGATAGACGGGAAATGTCGAGTTTAATTCCAAGTCGCGCTCGTGGACCTAGCCGATCGGAGTTTTCCGTGATTTTCTCCGCAACTTGCATAACTACTGGCTAGGATCCCATAAGGAGACACACTAAGGGCATTCTACTCAAGCCTAAAACTCAAGTGCTGTCAATTGGTTCTATAATCTCAAAATCACACCACGAATAAAGTCTAAAATTTACTTTTTCAAACCGTTTACATATAGTAAAATTGCATTTGGCAATCAGAAATATTTATTACTTTTACGTAGATTTTTTTTTTAATGGAATTAATTTATATTTCATTGGGATAAAAAAAAAAATTAATTATATAATATAATAAAAATTATAAAAAATACTTTTTAAGAAATATTTATAAATTATTTGAAATTAAATGTTCCTTTTAATTAATTTTCCTTTTCATGACAGCTTATACAAAACTGGCTTTTTTAAAATAACAAGTATCACATACTTCTTGTAAAAAATATATGTTGTTAAGAAAACTCTGTGTAATCGAATTCATTTTTCGTTGTAGGTAGGTAGGTAGGTAGGTAGGTAGGTAGGTAACTGAGTAGGTAGGTAACTATGCCAAAACGGCAGCTTGAGCTCGAAAGACACAATCACGAGGAGAGGCCAGGGTCAAGACCAAGGCTATTGACGGATAGAGAGTGCATGTTTGGAAAACTGGATAAGATGGAGAATTCCATGGGGAGAACTGAAAGCAGCAGCCATGATGTTGTCATAAGAGGAATGGGTATTGACTTTAAGAGCAGAAAAGATGTTGCGCCGGGGGACGTTTAGGCGAGGACAGTGTAAAAGAATATGTTCAGGCGTCTCATGATCATAGCAGAAATGACACAGCGGAGAGAACGCAAGTTTGAGGCGGTATAGCTTTTGATGGGTAATTATGGTTTTGGACCTCCAACGAGCCATTGTAACATCCATCATCCTGGAAGGGGACCAGTCGGGAAAGTTCCTGGTTAAGGAAAGGTGAGAGAAAGAGGTCGCGTAGTCGCAGTTCATCCATATATAGTCGTTTTCGATGTACCAGGCTTTCCTGACGTGCGTCCGCAGATCTTCGCGAGAGATCCAGGGAGGAGAGTAGCAAGTGTACGGACCATTACGGGCAAGCGCATCAGCCTGCTCGTTTGGATATATTCCTTTATGACCCGGGCACCAAATTAGGATAATCTTTTGGCCGCGGATGTTGCGAGCGTGGATAAAGGAAAGTAGAAATAAAATGACCTTTGGAGATTGAAATGACCAAACGCTAATCGCATTAAGTGCTGAAAGACTGTCCGATAACACAAAGATGGTAGGGAAGCTGGACGGGAGTTGAGAGAGAGCAAGGCAGATGGCCAAGGCCTCGGCAGTGAAAACTGAGTTAAGATGATGATGCGGGATTAGAGATGCAAGCGCAGCAGAGGACTCTATGTAGACCGCTGCAATGGCGGTCCGGTAGGCATCTTTTGAGGCGTCAGTGGCGAAGATAGAGCAAGAGGAGATCGAGGAGCGCCAGCTGCACCAAGCTTTAGCAATATCTTGTCCAGAGAAAGAGATGCCAGCGTTCTGAAAAGGTAGACCTTGCGTTATAACCTGAAAATTCAACGTATTAGGGAGGGGAGGCCAAGAGAACTGAATTACTTGGCTGAGAGGACTTTGGAGGGAATCCTGCAACTCTTGCAAGGGCTTACACCATTTCCACTCTGTAGACTGGCAGGACAGGAAGGAACGCACCAAAGCGCCGAGACGGAGACCAGGAGGCGAAGCAAGCAGCCGGAGCAGAAATTGTTTGGTAAGTAGAGAGAGGCGACTGGTGATACTTGGGACCGCGGCTTCACGACGAAGGACCGGAATTGGGGTCCACCGGGGAAGACCAGTTGCAGTTCTGATGCCAGCATTGTAGATGACCTCAAGTTTGCGGAGGGAGGTCGGAGGAGAATCGAAAAAGAGAGGAGCACCATATTCCAGGAGGCTGCGAATGAGGGCATTGATAATCTTAATCAGGTGGTTGCTGTTGATGCCACGCGAACGACCTGCAACAGCTTTCACATAGTTTAGCCGGCGGAGGGCTTTAAGTTTCAGAGTAGCAAAATGATGGGCAAAGGTGAGGGTACGTGTGAACCAAATCCCCAGGATTTTTACGTGAAAGCTCCAAGAGATGTCTAAGCCCGACAGTTTTAAAGGAGGACCGGGGTCTCTGCGGCGGGTGAAGTTAATGGCAGAGCACTTGTCGGGAACAATGGTGAGCATATTAGAGGCGCACCAAGTTTGGATTCTGCTGAGAGTGTCCTGGAGTTTGCGGCGAGACCTCTCTTCATCAGGGCCGAGAGCATAAACAAGAATGTCATCCGCGTAGATAGTCATATAGACCCCATCCTCCAGAGTCTCTGCAATATCAAGTAGATAGACAATGAACAGGAATGGAGAAAGTACGGATCCCTGCGGGACCGCTTTGGAGCAGAGGCTGACCTGGGAAAGAACTTTCCAACGAATCTGGATCTGTCTGTTGTTCATGAAAGAGGCCAACCAGTGGCCCATTTTCCCCCTGATGCCATGACAGGCAAGCTTGTAGGTAAGAATGTCAGGTTGGACGGAATCATAGGCGCCTTTAATGTCCAGACTTACGGCGGCAGCAAACCAGTGATTGGACCTGGCCGTCGAGATATCATGGAGAAACGTACAGAGAGCCATGGTGCAGTCCCTTGTAGGAATAAAACCGAAGTGGTCCCCGTGGAAAAGCTTCCGCTGACCAGCCCAAGAGAGGAGCCTGCGAAGAATCATGCGCTCAAAGAGTTTGCAGCCAACTGAAGTAAGGGCAATCGGGCGATAGGAGCTCACCAGATGGGACGGCTTGCCAGGTTTACGGATGGGGACAATTGTGGCCAGCTTCCAGGAAGGAGGGAGAACCCCAGACTCAAAGGTGCTGTTGAAGGTGTCTAGTAGGGATTGCAGATGATTACTGGAGAGGCTTTTCAGGAGTTTCACAGAGATTCCATGCGCGCCAGGGGTAGTGGAGCGAGCATGCCGGAGGGCATGCGTCAATTCGTCATAGGAGAAGAGGGCGTCAAGATCTTTGTCCCCGCCACCCAAATCGTAAGGGATGATACGCTCTTGTTCAGTCTTTGAAAAGTGAAGCAGGAAGGCTTGAGCTTGGGAGTAGGCCGAAGCAAGGGGGGAAGGATTTCTTATTATGTTGTCACCTTGAACAGTATTTTTATTGGACAGCCTTTTGAGGATCTTGAAGATTTTCTTGCTGGAGCCACAGTTCCGGCAGAGATTGTCCCAAAACCGCCGAGAGGCCTGCTTTAGGTATCGACGAAGCTTGGCGGCGTAACTTTTGTATTTGAGCCAAACGTCCCTGGAACAGGAGGAGCGTTCGAGACGTAGATGCTTACGCTTTTGAGCAAGTAAATGATAACAGGTAGTGTCCCACCAGGGACAGCTGGGACGGTAGGAACTGCGTCTGTGAGTTTGATTAGCGATGATAGCTTGAGAGCAGGTGTTTTCAAAGTCCTCGTAAGACTGGTTGGGAAGCTGAGCGAGGCTGTTGAGAACGGCGCCCGCTTTGGACCAATTTGTGTGACGGCGACCATGGTCCGAGCCGGAGTGAGATAGATTGGAGATAAGGAGGATTGGGTGATGATCCGAATCATAGACATCAGGGTGAACATAAGACTTGAATAAAGGGAAGAGAGAAGGAGACACCATGGTGAGGTCCAGCAGGGAGGAGGAGCCAGTGATGCTGGTGCGAGTTGGAGAGTCCAAATTCAAAACACACAGGTCCTGCGAGCTAATCCATTCCAGCATTTGCTGGGCTCTAAGCGGAATAGGCGGGTGACGATTCAAAAGGTTTATGTTGAAATCTCCAAGGAGAATAACTGGATAACCTTGCAAAGCGATGACGTCAGATAGCCAGTCTTCAGGAAGAAGCCCAGTAGGAGAGTAAATGTTTAGAATAAAAATCCAGGTATGATGAAAGAAAACGTTGACCCCAAGCGCTTCGAGTTCTTGGATAGGGCAGGGAGAGAGGTCAACTTTGAAGGAAGCAATCGACGAGTGAACAGCCGTCAGAAGCCCACCTCCGCGAGAGGCCAGCCTATCGGCTCTATAAGTTGTCATATGGGAGAAGGAAACTGAGTCTGTGGGGTTACAGAAGGTCTCTTGAAGGTAGATTATGTTAGCGTGTAAAGCTTGGGATACGTGTAGCCAGTGGCCATTCGAACGAAAACTTCGGCAATTCCATTGCAAAAGGAAAGAAGGAACACTCATAAAAAGAAAAAAGGAAAAAAGAGGGGAGCTGTCCTCGGAAAATGAAATAACGAGAGGAATGGCCATGAGCAGGAAGACCAGAACAAGGAAATTAAGTCCCTGGTGTGGTGAGATTGACCGGGAGGTGATACCCAGAAGCACCTTGAAAATCCGATGGAGGAATATCCATCGGACAAATGTCCTTTTGGTTGGGCTCCGTGATACGAGGTTTTTTACTCCGGAGGATTTCTGAGAGCACAGACGCAGTTGACTTTTGCACTTTTTTAGTTTGAGATTCCTGAATGCACTCCAGGAGTGACTGTGTGGCAGACAGAAGCATAGATTGAAATGAATTTGTGAGCTCCACGCACATCGTCTGAACCATGTTTGTGAACTGAGAGGTAATTTCTTGAAGGGCTGATTCCAAGGTTGTTCTGGTGACCACATCGGGAGGGGGGCAAGTAACCACAGATGCAAAGGACCTGTTAGTTGATACTTCCTTGTCGACAAAGCGACGCCGTGCCTCGCTGAGAGACAAGTGATTTTGGCACTTGAACTTTTGTAACCGGGCCTCTCGCTGATAGCTAGGACATGTCTTGTCATTGGCCGGATGAGCGTTTTTACAGTTGATGCATTTTGGTGAGGAAGCCGTGCAAGGGTCATTGTGAGATTCACCGCAGGTGATACACAGTTTGTTGCTAAGACGATAAGCCTTAGTTGAATGGTTATATCGATGGCAGTTTAAGCACTGTCGAGGTCTATCAACAAAAAGGGAGATTCTGTGTAGTTGGAACCACAGCTTGACTTCCGAAGGGAGATGAGTACCTAACAAGGTTACTAGCACAGTCGAGGAGAGGAGTTCGGCGCCTTGGGACTTCCGGACGAACCGGGGAACTTCAAGTGTATGTAGCCCTTGCTCCGCGAGTTCCTCAGCTATATCCTTGCAAGAAACAAAAGCGTCGATATTATGCAAGAGGAAACGAGTTGTAACAGTCTCAGTTTGAATGTATGAGTCTACTGAAACACCAAGTAGAGATTCAATGCCTAGAGCAGTTTGAGCCACCTCCGTTGATTTAGTCGTTATCTGGATTTTTCCTTGACGGGTAATTTTAATGTTATCAATACTGTCTTTATGACCCAACTTAGAAGCTAACTCTTCCTTCAATTGGCGGGGGTGGGTGCGGGGAAAACTGCCGGTTTTAGGAGTGATAAAAAGAGCTATCTCGGTTCCACTCTGCAAAGCTATTGACAAATTGTCGTTAAAATTGGCAGCGTTACTATAAAAGTTAGCATTAGACGGCAACTCTGACTGAGAGCCCACGTTCGCCATCAACGCGTCAGAATTTGTTGTCATGCGCTGATGACAACCACAGAAGACAAACTAACAACCAAAGAAATAAATTAAAAAGGGTAAAGAAAGAGAAAATACCTGTACACTGGCAGGGAAAAGCAATAAGGAGAATGAAAACACCAACTTGGCACAAAGTAATTAACGAAATACCTAAAATTTGCAGCAGATGAACACACACAGTAGCAATGGCGACCAAAACAATCCACGTCAAGACGAGTTGAGGAGGCGAGCGACCTACCACCTACCTACCCCGAACCCCACATCAATTGAATTTCATCTTCATTTTTCGTTGACTTTCTCAAAAATCATTATTTTCATTAAAGAATGTTATTAAATGAACATTTTTGCAATTGAAAAGCATTACCGAACGAAGATAATCGGACATCTACCGACGAGTGGCGCCATCTATATTACCTAAAAGTATATTCCAGTTTTTCAAGGTTTCGGCCATTGGTGTTCCCCTTCCAGTTATTTCTTACTCTGTGATCGCAACTTTGGAAAACACTGAGCTGGGAAGCAATCAGCTGAAAAGTAAAAAAAAAAAAAATCTGTTTAAGTATAGGTTACATTCAAATGTAACATTAGTCCCAGGAATTCAAGCCGAGTTTCCGAGTGCACGTGTTTACACCTCGGAGTAAATAAGAATGGAGTCGGCGAGAACCCGTTATCAATGGAGATAAAATTGTACTTTTAAAAAATTAAAGAACACGCTTTTATTGAAATGTGAAGTTAAAAGCACACAATCTTTATAGTATAAAAATGCAGGTTAAGAAAAAATTGTGTAAGGGACACACCATATTACAGGGTGATTATAAAATAAATTTAGAATTAAACAAAAGCCATTTTTAAAAAATCTCCCTTGACTGGGCTCGAACGTTAGACTTTTAGGTTCGTAGTCCGGAGCTTTACCTCACAGCCACAGCGTTCACGTAGGGAAAGTCTTTTTTTACAATATAGATTTTTTGTTTGCTCCCAAAGCGGTTACAAACATACATACAGGTGAAGCTAATAAAAGCGTGTTAAAAAAGTGAAGTAACTGTATGAAGTCCCTTTAATTGATGTCCCTTTAACTGGACACCCAAAACATTCCCTTAAATTCTATTGCCGTGAGTGATAAACGTACGAAAAAATTTATAATTATTTAGTAAAATAATTACCACAAATCATGATTTATCCTTCAAAAATACTGAGAAATATGCTTTTTGTTTAGTGAACCAATTTTTTTTATGTACAATGAAATAAAATAAAGGAGCATTTTTAGCGTTAAATATTCTTTTCATTTTCCTTTTTCCTGCTATAAAATTACACAGTGGCCTGGAATAACTTTCTTATTTAATGTTAAATATCACATTGAAAAAGCTAAAAACTTATAAGAAATATATTCTTTAAGATTTTTTCAAATATAAAATAAAAATTGGCAAGAATATAGGTTGCTTTCTATTTGAAATTGTGATAATGATAAAAATAATTATTTTTATTACTTTATTCTACTCAGAAGAAGAAAGTATTAAATTTGTGTAAATTTTTTATGTCTAGTTTTTGATGCATTTACACGTTTGCAATGCCTTGAAAATGATTTGACATTTTTTAAAAATACATGTCTGTCTGAGTATCGTGCTTGTGTTAACAAAATTTTGTGGGTGCCGTATCTCATTAAATAATGGGCGGAATTCCACAAAATTTTATATTTAGTTAAAACTTCAAATGAATTGGTACTGATTATATGTCAAAGTAAATCGTCCAGCAGATGGCGCTAGTATGCATATTACCCCCATTTAAGATAAAGCTATATTTCATCTTCTGTTGCATATTTTCGTAAAATTTTATATTTAGTTGGATGTTCATGGGAATTTGTCCTGATAACACTTTGTAGTAAATCTCCCAACAGGCGGCGCTGATATGCTGTAATTTCTTGCTTGCTTTTTAGGAAAGGTAGGCATATAAGTGTAAAAAGACTTTTAAAAAGGTGACGAAAGGAAACAAAACATGTGTCAAAAGTGACTTAACCCTTTAAAGTTCACTATATACAGTTGAACCTCGTTAACGTGAATTACTTTTAGCATGAACAGTTTCCACAATGCCCGTCAAAATGAAGATTAGTTTAATTATATAAATATTAAACACTGATAGTATGAACTACTGATAACATGAACATTTTTTTATCCCCTTTAGATTCACGTTAACAAGGTTCGAATGTATTTTCTTTTGAATATTAACTAATTTCAAAAGTGGTATTGGTGTTTAGGTTAAGACCAGTTATCTACTCTAGGGACCTGGGCCTAAGGATACATGCCCTCTTTGGGCAGAGCAGTCTTTCTAAAGAGTCCTATCCCTTTTAGGATAAATATTTGTGCTTTTAAATGTGAAAATATCTATCAAAAAGACGGATAAGATCAAACTAATTATTAAACGTTTAGTCATTTTATTTTATTTTTACTTTCTTCTATATAAATAAATATATATATATATATACAGAAGAAAAATTGTTGCATGGATGCATTATATATATATACTAGTGAATACCCGTCAAAATTTGACGGATCATCTGCATCTTAAATCTTTTCACGGCATAAAGTTTTAAACATCCCTATTTTAATAATCCGCATTGCTCTTAACCAGTTTAAAATCCACTGCTGTAGTAAATTATTTTTTGGTTGGAGGGGAAGGGGGGGGGGGGAATAAATTTCATGAAATTTCAATATACAAAATTTAAGCGTAATCCATATAATAAAATTAAAATCCGAAGATTTTTTCTAATTTTACTCTAAATATGACCAAAAGAATGTTTGGAGTAATTAAAGGCGAGACAGAATTTATAAATTATGGTTAGAATGGAGAAAGAAAGCACACATCAATATTTAATGTTTCTCATACATATTATTTTAATTTGCTCGCATCTATAATATTCCATTTCAGTTACAATATGACAGTGGCGCCATCTATAAAAATAATCGCTAATAAAAAAAAATCGCAGAATTTTTTTTTATAAAAATATTTTTAAAATCACATAAATTTATAAGGCAAAATAATTTAATTTAAAATAAATTTTAATAGAGTTTTGTGTTTTCTTTACATTCTATAATTACAATTTATTTCCCCTTAGAAATAGAATAAATATACTACTCAGGGCTCGAATAAGTAATAATGCATTTAATACTTTAGCAAGTTAATTTGCTCATTAAATTTTTAATAGTAAATTATTCTATGCATATTTTTACTCGTATAAAATATCAATATTTTTAAGGTTATTCTTTTTTAATTATTTTTTTATGTAATATAGTACAGAAATGAAATATAAGCGATCAATTTAAAATTAGATAAAAAAAATTAATAAATAAAATAAAACTTCCTTTGATTTTAAACATCTACCTTCATTTTTTCTAAACAAAGTTTTCAATTGATAAAGTTAACTTTTAAAGAACAATAAACACCGACAATTTATTAATTTTAAAAGATTTTTTTTTTTTCGTTTAAGAAACTGAAAAAAATAATATTAGGAATATGGCATGGTGTTGTATGTTTATATGATAAGAGATGGCGCCGGAAAAACTCTTAAAATATTATCCTGTGTAGGAAAATTTTCGGTGAAATGAAAATGCATACGGTGATAGCCGATAAGTATTCGCGAATTGCTTTATTTTTAACATACTTCCTTGGAAAATATGAATCAATGAATTAATCGTGTGAATTGTTTTTATTATTGAGCTTTAATCAGGCGTCTGCCATAGACAGGCGAAATATCATTGTCGTCCGCTCGAATTCTATCATCGATGTTCATATTGCACTGCATGAAGGGGAAGGAATATTCCTGTTCCGAATTGGTTCATAATTTTCTCGCGCATGCCCAGATCGGGCGATTTTGGTCTTGAAGAAATACTCTTGTGTTTTAATATTATAGATCTTATGAGTTTAATATGAGAAGTACAAAAACCACTGTTTACTGACCGTGAGCAGGTCTAAAAAAATATTAAATTCAATTTCTCACAGTGCCACATATCCCCACCAGTTCGAGCCCAGGTACGTTCGTCATACTAGTAGCTCGGAGTTTTCCGCGGTTTTCTCCGAAACTCGTGTAAATACGGACTAGATCCCGTTAGAAAGACCATCAGTGGAGGGCACACACCACCAGGGTTAAAACCCTTGTGTAGTCAATTGGTCTTAATCCTAATTTTAACACAGTTGAATTAAAAAATGCTAAGTGTTTGGTTTCAGGTCGGAACCAATGAACGTTAAAGGGTTAAATGGTATACGACATCAGTATACTTTTCTGTTTAATTTCTCTTCAGTCGAATTTTAAGGTAAATTATGTAAATAAGATAAATATTTTTGTTTTATAATGTGAAAGTCCTTACTAAAAAGCAGCATAAACCTCAGTGTTACGTGATTTTATTTTATTTTTACTTTCTTCTGTATCCATAAGAAGAATGGAATCCCCCAAAATTTTATATTTAATTATACCTTGAAATGAATTAGTACTGATTACATTTTGGAGTAAATTGCAACAATTGCAACAACTTAATTGTTCATTCATTTAGAAAAATAAGTTAACTATTATTAACACGTTGAGCGCCATGTCAGCCATTCTAGATATTTTGTCATATATCTCTAACAAAGCAACATTCAAAAGGTGTCGTCTTCAAACAATATTGAAAAAAATATATGTGATTCTACTCTTCATAAAACACCAGAAAGTAAAAAAAAATCATCGGCTGAAATGAATTACAGCGACCACAAAAAATTATCAAAATTAAGCATTTTTGGCGATTTACCGCTGTTAGGCGATAAGTTCGCTAGCACCGAGATTGCCGTGTACGAGAAAAACTGTGTTTTGTTTCTCCGCCAAGTACTGAAAATCAATCGCCTAACAGTGTGAAATAGACAAATATGCTTAATTTTGATAATTTTTTGTAGTCACTGTAGTCTGTAATTCATTTCAGTCGATAATTTTTTCACTTTCTAGTGTTTTATGAAGAGTAGAATCACATATATTTTTTGAAGACGACACCTTTTGAATGTTTTCTTGTAAGTACAGAAGGAATCATCTTGAAACTTTAGGAGTATGCAGAGCATGTTATACTTCAAACATTTCAGTGAAAGTTTTACCCCAAAAGTAAAAGCAGTACCAATAAAAAATTAAAACGTTGAGCGCCCTGTCAGCCATCGGTGGCTGAGTGTCAAATATGATATAAAGCCGCATCAACCATCGGTGGCGGATATAAAATAGGATATAAAACTAAAAATATTACATTTAATGATTGAAAATTATTAAAAATTTGCTTAATTTTTATTTATTACAGGAGGAATCATTATGGAATTGTAATGGCTTTTAAGAATTTGCGTGGCGCTCAATGTGTTAATGTTCCAATCATGACACGCGGCAGTGGCCAGTGTCTGTGTGACGCAGCGAAGCTCTAACGTATATATACTACACGGCTTTGCTTTTATATGTAGGGGGCCGTGGGGCGCGCTACCCTCAGGTAGTGGTCCTACATGCGGCAGCCACCTCACCTCCAAGATGGGTGCCCCTGGATAGCCGCTTCGGCGGTGAACTAACAAGGTGGCGTGGCCGAGAAGCTTGGCGGATGGACATGTAGTCCTCCGCATCCACTGTGCTCTATGCTCTATGCCTTTATGGCCTGGAGGCTAAAACCACTCGTCGTTCGTAAAGTAATAGGTGATGTGTTATGTTGCGGGCTGTGTTGGTGGCATGAGGCGCCAGGGCAGTCCTACTTGTAATTGTCACCTACTCTTCACCGCTGGCCTTGTTTCTCAAATAGGCTCAAGTGAGTTCCAGCACCCTTCTTAGCACACCCGCCGGAGAGCAGTTAGGGCGCATTCGAAAGTATTTCCCGGTCACTTCCCGAGTTGGGAAATGACGTCACGCGGGAAGTTCGTGAAATGACCGGGTTATTAGTACTTCCGAACACATTTCATCTTCCCGGGAAACAAAAATATAAACAAACATGGCGGAGCATAGAAGAAAATATATATTTTAAAAAATAACCACAAAATTTAGAAAAATAACCTCAATATTTAGAAAAATAACCATTCACTAATTCAAATTGCGCTAAAATGAGCACCGACGAAGCATTCAATCCACGTGTGTTGTGTCACGTGATTCAATTTCCCACACTTCCCAACAAAATATTTCGGGAAGTTCGGGACAAGTCTGGTCGACCGGTCAAAAGCTTTCGAACACCATTTGCAACTGACCAGGCTTCCCGGGAAGTACTTTCGAACAACTGTTCTTCTTCCCGGTCGACCGGGCTTCCCGGGAAATACTTTTGAATGCGCCCTTAGTTTGCTCGCGATTTTGTGGGTCTTCCCTTCCCGCGGGCTCCTCCGGGTCCGTGCCCCTGTTCGCGGGGTCGCTGGAGAGTTATGATATGTGTTCTGCTGGGTGGGTACACTTTTAGTGTATAACTCCAAACCGGAAGGTGAGTTGTCCGTCTTGGCTGTGTCCTGTCCTGCTTTTATATGTATATGTATAACTAATGTATGGCATAAAATGATATTCGTCGTCGGTGATTTTTACATTTAACGATCAAAAACGTAATAGGAAAATATACATGCCAGATGTACATTTTATTTTCATATTATATATTGTACGAAATATTGTTTCATAGTATTGACTGCTCTCTTAATATACCTTAATTAAAATAACCATGATTTTTAAAATTAATTAAATATGTTTGCTAGATAACTCGGCAATTTTTTTAGGTTGATTTCTTTAGAAATCGACCTATTGCAATCACTTCGTTTATCTATATCTATCTATCTATCTATCTATAATGAAAATTTTCTCATCACGATAACTCCCGAAATAATATTCCAAATCGAACCAAATTTGGACAGTGAACTAACTGATCTTATAAATATCTTGGATGAGTTCGTTAACGAAGTTGCTCCGACTTTTTGTTTTCAAGTGACCAGGAGCGGACTGGGTCCTCTGGAAGGGCGCATACCTTGGATTTTCAGAGGGCGCAAGTCGCTATTAGTTAATTATATATAACGGAAAAGGGATGGTTCAGGCATTTTACAGATAAATAGTAATATTTTACATAATAATCTGCGAAAGTTGAGTGTTTGTTTGCGCCGCATTCCTTTATCCTTTGAGCTATCGGTTCCAAATTTTGCACACAGATTATTTAACGGGGAGGGGGGGGCATACAGATGTATTTTTAATTATTAAATTTCAATTAGCTTTTTAATTGTTTTTATATTCAATGGAAGAGAGAATTGGATTCGTAAAAATTTTCGACTTCTAGTTTTCAATGGATTTACATGTTTTGAGAGGTCCAGAACACGATGTGACAATATTTATAAAATGTATGTGAGTGTGTGTGACAAGAATTTGTGGCGACTGTATAGAGCTACTGCTCAGAATTGCATATAAATTTATATGCATATGCACCTTGACATAAATTAGTGTGTCAATTTCTGGTGCTAATCGCTCTGTTGGTAGAGGCTGCTATTCCATTTCAGCAGTTTTAGGGAAGGCTATACTCAGGAATTATTACACAGAAATGCATATAAATTTATATGTAGATGTCCTTGACATAAATCAATGTCTATCAACTTTTCGTGGCAATCGCTCAACAGGTCGCACTGCTATACTGCTATTTCCTCAATTTCAGGGAAAGCCATATTTCAGGAACTACTGCAGAGAAATGCATATGTAGATGCACCTTGACATAATGTTTATTTTGGTGCCAATTGCTCAACAGGTAGCGCTGCTATACAGCGATTTCCGCAAATTCAGGGAAGGCAATAGCAATATATTTAAGGAATTACTGCACAGAAATGAATATAAATTTATATGTAAATGCTCCTTGACATAAATTAGGTTAAGCCAACTTTTGGTTCCAATCATTTGACAGGTGATTCTGCTATACAGCGATTTCCACAATATAAGGGAAGGCTGTATCTTTGGTTCTATTGCGTATAATCGAAAAAACTTGGTATATGTAAAGGCCATTATGAGACATTAGGCAGACTACATTGAGTGTATATTCGCTATAGGTGGCGCGGTTATAATGCAGTTTTTCCCGAGGACGTGAAGAATGTTATCTGCACAGTAAAATTTCACTTTTATTGGTCATTTTAGTGTAATACTTCTCTAAGATGAAATTCGTCTGCATTCATAATGAATAAAAAAATAACAAATAATTTGTATTGCGTGAATTTGTATGGGAAAATATAGAAGAAAATTTTGTGATGGCCACTGCATACTAGTTTTAAATTAATTTTTAAGAATTTAAACATTAGCTCTATGGTAAATTTTAACCTTTTTCATTGTTGCATTGTTTCCGATTTTCATATGAAATTGAGGTAATAATGCAAAATATAAAATTAATGTTAACAGTGCGTAACTTTCATTTGTTTACTTACGTAATATTGCAATTACATAAACACTGCCATCTATTACAATATGACTTATACATAAGACTCAAAATACTGTTACGAAAAACTTGTCGATTTTCTTATGCGAGAAAGTAGTTCGTAAAAAACAGGCAAGTTCTGGTCGAAGAATGCACTTTATTTTGCATAACTTCTTGAATCTTTGCAACAAAACTGCTATTACAATGAATATTCTCGAAAAAAGTCCAATAATACTATTAAATCTTTTAACGATGTTTTGAAAACAATCCAATGAAACTGCCACTCGTACCGCAAAAGTCGCTATTAGACGAAAGCTCTGAAATAGTCCACACTGTACAAAAAATATGTAAAATCACGGGATTTGAGCGTTTAATTTTATGGGAAATGACTGTTTTGCTATCTAAACGGCTAAAACCCATAATTTGATATCATGAAAGCATAATTTTAAAATACTGGCATTTTTTTACAGGCAAAAGTTGTTAATCTAACATAATTTACTCAAATCTGCCATCAAACTGTATTTTTACGGTCAAATCCCTTCAAATGTAAAGTGCTAGCTTTTCAGTGACGTCATATAAGAATCACATCGTATTTGAAACTGAAAATATAATTGTAGTTTTATTGGTTGAGAGAGTTTATTTAAACACTCGTGGAAATAGCGATCGATATATTCAAAGTTGTATGTTTGTCAAAACGTAAAATTACAGGGGAATACATTATTTGTGGTCCAAATGTTTTTTTACGGACTTTGCTTGGAATCTCTGTGACCGGGCATTGCCCGTAATTTGGCTTGAATTTTTTTTACTGTACAGGAAAACAGTCACTTGCTCTTGTTCCACAGGAATAAAGCAAATAACATCAAATACTCCAGAGCATAAATTATCGCTAGCTAACGAACAAAGTTCTGTCTCTTAGAGCTCAATTTCCAAAGTGCAATCGCTCAGAGCAACTCTGAATAGTAGTGGCTGCACACTCATTCGCAGAAGTCAACTCACTCTTATTTATACCTTTTGACGGTGGGATTTCAAGGTATTTCAATCCAGAACCCATGAAAAGTTCTAGAAATCGGCCCCCGTGCAAAGTACAGATTCGAAACTTTGGGAACCCTAAACTACTATTTTTGTCAAATTATATAGCTAAATTCGTCGCCAAGTTTTTTGCCAAGGGGGATCTCATTGAAAGTGAATGAACTTCCCCTTTGCCTGTAAAACTACGTTCACTGCAACAGAACAATTGAGACAGGAGAAGAGATTTAATCCGTTGTAACAATACTAAGAGTATCTTCATTTCAGAGCTTTGATAACAGTGTCTGCTTATTATTAAATGATTATCGATTGCTGCTTTAGATCTGCATCACAAGAACGGCCACAAGATTTGACTGACATAATATTGATCTAGTCTGATTTTAATAAACTTTAGGTGTAGAAAAAGCCCTTTCACAGCTGACTTGTGCCAAAAGGCTGATTGACGTCAAAAGGAAACGTTTCTTTTTTTAATACAACATTTCATTATTTATTACAGCAATGAAAACGAAGAAAATTTTCCCATAGATCTAATGTTAAAATCATTGAAAAGTAAATAAAAATAATAATAAAATTTAATAACTAAAAGTACATCATTCTGTATATATAATAATTAAAAACCTTACTTCAGCTTCACCACTTGGTGACTTTTTAGTGAAGTTTCAGGTAGGGGGATCCCCCTCATCATCGGCACCAGTCACTTCGGCAATGTTGTTCCTTCGTGAAAACTTAGAACTGTTGTGCTTCATTTTTTCATCAAGTAGGTGGTGCCAGTTGGCATCTATCCCTGTTTTCGATTCTTCATGGTTGCATGCAAATGGTTGATTGAATATTTCAATTTTTTCTTTGAATGAGGCATATTGGTTGCTATTGTATTTCGAAATTTTCCTAACACGACTAAAATCGATTTCTATATTTCCGTTTTTGTTTGTTTGAGCTTGCGCGGTGGTGTATTTTCCGAATTTTATATCATTATGGTGTTCTTTTATACGGGTTTTAATCTTTCTCTTTGTCATACGTATGTCGTAACCTTTGCTATTGTCTTCGTATTGAAATGGGATTTCGTAAATACCTGCGGTTTCGAGGGGGGAAATTTTATCTTTACCGTTACGGATAATTTGAAATATATTGAGGTTTGGTTTAATTGGAATGTTAACGTTTAATTTTCTAGCATATTTTAACGGCGGCTCCTTGTTTGTATGGGATGGCGTTAGTATATTTTATGTGTGATTTTTGGTGGCTAGGAATATGGTTTAATTGTTTTAGACGCTTTTTTATAAAGTTTATCTACTAAATTCTTGGGATAGTTTGCTTGAGTGGTTAAATTCTTTATATATTTAATTTCTCATTCAAAGTGCAGCGGTTCGCTATGCCAAAATAGCGATAAAGAACTGCCCTTACTGCCAGTTGGCGGAAAAACTGTAATATGGCAACCTGCCAAGAGGGAGAAACATTCGCGCGTCTCTCTCAGCATCAGTCTGTGCTCTGCTTCTGTTCACGCTGGTATCGTCGGCCGTTGGGTCGCTGGCAAATGCCTGTTTGTACTTAAAATGTTTTTGTTTATTCACTAATCTCTAAATTAATGTTTATCGTTTTATTTTATTTTCTATTAAACAATGTTAATATTTAATTGGCTGGTGTTTTTTAGTTAAATATATTTTCTGACTCAAAATTTATCGGCATGCAAAACGCACGCCGAATTGGTGACCGCGGACAATCTATTTTAATCTTTCAAAATTAGCGAAATCCAGCCTTAATTAATTTAAAATATGAGGGTAATTTATTAATTAATTTAAAATATAGGATTATTTATAGATTCTGTTTATTTATTTTTACTTCGCGGCAACCGTGTGCACGTGTTATATATCTCTACCTGGAGGAGTGCCATTCATCATAAATAAAAGTATGTGTTCATTTTATTTCTATTACTTTGTGATTGGTCGATTATTTTTATAATTATCTTTTTATATCAAAAAAAAAAAAGCGTTATATATATTTTTTAAATATTGTAAATTGCTACGTATTTGATAATTTCTGTAAATTTTGCGCAATTTTCTATTTACACCTACTTTAAAACTTGGTATGTGTACTGATATCCTCTAAGTTTTTGACTAAAAATTTATTTTACCTCTCCTTTAAATTGATATTTTCATTATGACTGGTGAAAACACACAAAATAGTACTGCAGGTACAGAGTCGCAGGTATCGCATGTCTCTGTAAAAATCCCTCCCTTATGGAAATCTAACATTAAACTGTGGTTTATACAGGTAGAAAGCAATTTCGCGCTTGCTAAAATTACCCAGGATTTAACAAAATACAACCATCTTATTGCCTCTATAGATCCCGAAACCTTATCCACAGTATCGGATATTTTGTTTACCCCACCCGCTACAGATAAATATGAAACTTTAAAAACTAGATTAATAGCTGAATTTTCTGCTTCAGAAACAGAGCAGGTCCGCCGATTGATTTCCGGACTTCATTTGGGCGACGATAAGCCGTCCCATTTACTACGAAAGATGCGAGAATTAGGGGGTTCAGGAATAAATGATGATTTCCTAAAGACTTTATGGTTGCAAAGGCTGCCATCTGAAATACAAGCTATTTTGTCCATTAGCTCCGAATCGCTGGATAATTTAGCCAAAATGGCAGACAAAATTTCAGAAGTCCGTACTTCTCCACCAGAAAATAGCGTCTTTGCCGTCGGGCAGTCCAGTGTAGCAGCCACTGAGGGTATTTCTCCACTAAGCGAGTTTAACGCAATTAAAGGCGCAATCGCCGCCCTCAGTAAACAAGTCGAACATCTTTCTCGCGATCGATACAGAGTGCCATTTCATCGTGACAGTTCCAAACACCGCGATTTTTCTCGTGGACGCTCCCGTGATGGTAAAAGAGATTTTTGTTATTATCACAAACGGTTTGGGAAAAATGCAAAAAAATGCCGATCACCTTGTTCCTATTGCCCTACTACTACCGATCAGGAAAACTCTCAGTAGCGGCTGTCGATCGAGATACATCGACGGCAGTCGCACAGTCATATCGCCTGTACATTTATGATAAAAAATCTAATTTTAAATTTTTGATCGATTCAGGCTCTGATGTATCTTGTATACCTCTTCCCAAATATCTAAAAAATCTAAAGCCTGATCCCTTGCAATTATTCGCTGCTAATGATTCAAAAATTTATACTTATGGATCTAAACTAATGAATGTAGACCTAGGCCTCAGGCGAAATTTCACATGGAAATTTTTAATAGCTAATGTTCCTATTCCTATAATTGGAGCCGATTTTTTACAAAATTTTGATCTATTAATAGACCTTAAACGACGCAAACTTATCGATAATGTCACAAAACTTACCCAACCGGGAATAATTTTAAAATCTCCAGATTATTTTTCAGTAAAACTTATTTCTGGCGATTCGGTTTACCACCAAATTCTAGCGGAATTTCCCGAATTAACAAAATTATCATCCCGGGTAAAACCTGTTAAGCACAACACAATCCACTACATCGAGACAACCGGCCCACCAATCCATAGTAAACCGAGACGATTAAATCCAGAGTTATATGAGGCCGTAAAAAAAGAATTTCAATATATGATAGATCAAGGCATCTGTCGGCCATCTAAATCACCATGGTCGTCGCCTCTTCACGTTGTTTCAAAAAGTTCCGGTAACATCCGTCCCGTCGGCGACTACAGGAGATTAAATTCTCGTACCGTGCCGGATCGTTATCCCATACCCCACATCCAAGATTTTTCTAATGCATTACACGGAAAAACTATCTTTTCAAAACTCGATATTGTCCGAGCTTATTTCCATATACCAGTGCACCCTGATCATATACAGAAAACTGCAGTTTGCACCCCTTTTGGGTTATTTGAATTTCCGTTTTTAAATTTTGGTCTGTGTGGGGCAGCACAGACTTTCCAAAGATTTATGCATGAGATTCTAGGTGATCTTAAATTTTGCTATGTTTATTTAGACGACATTTTAATTTTTAGCACTACGGAAGAGGAACATAAAGCCCATTTAAGAATTGTACTTGATAGGCTAAATAAATACGGACTGGCTTTAAACATTTCAAAATGTATATTCGGCGCATCAGAAATTCCTTTCTTGGGACATTTAGTAACGGGGAGTGGTACCAAACCTTTGCCGGACAAGGTTGAACCAATTATAAATTACCCACAACCAAAAACTATTAAAGACCTTCAGAGGTTTTTGGGATTTTTGAATTTTTTTCGTAGATTTTTGCCTAATATAGCACAACATCAAGTGCATTTAACTTCTTTCCTAAAAGGGGCTAAGAAAAATGATAAAACAAACTTAGAATGGTCAGATAAGGCAGAAGAAGAGTTCCAAAAATGCAAACAATTAATCTCAACTGCAGTTTTATTGGCACATCCCAAGCCAGATGCAGAATTAATTTTACAAGTTGACGCATCAGATTTTGCAATTGGGGGATCATTGTCGCAAATTGTAAAACAGGAATTACAGCCTTTGGCATTTTTCTCTCGGAAACTTTCCCAAACAGAGAAAAAGTATAGCGCATATGACAGAGAGTTATTAGCAGCTTACGCTGCCATCAAACATTTTAGGCATATGCTCGAAGCGAGACAATTTTCTTTATTCACCGACCATAAGCCCTTAACTTATGCCTTCCAACAGCGTTCAGATAGATGTTCCCCAAGGCAGGCTAGGCAATTGGATTTTATATCCCAATTCACCACAGATATTCAGCACATAAAAGGCTCAGACAACATTATAGCAGATGCACTTTCACGTATAGATTCCATAAGCATGCCAAATCCCATCGACTATACGGAAATTGCCCGAGCACAACAAACAGACCCAGAGTTAGAAAATTTAATTAAAAATTCAAAAACTTTGCAATTAAAACAAATATTTTTATCAGATAATCAAACACATATTTATTGCGATTTGTCAACGGGCACGGCTCGTCCATACATTCCTCAATTATTCCGTAAAAAGGTATTTTTATCTTTACATAATTTATCCCACCCTAGTATCCGCAGTACTTCAAAACTTATCCGATCCCGATTTGTTTGGCAGTCCATTCGAAAAGATTGTGCCGAGTGGGCTAGGACTTGCATCCCATGTCAAAAGTCAAAGATAATTCGCCATACAAAATCCCCTGTAGGTAAATTTTTAGACCAATCACAAAGATTTGAACACATACACCTCGACCTTATCGGTCCCCTTCCTCCTTCACAGGGAAATTACTATTGTTTAACTATGATAGACAGGTTCACTAGGTGGCCAGAAGCAGTTCCAATACCAGATATATCTGCACAGACAGTCGCACAAAACTTTTTTACTCAGTGGATTGCTCGATTCGGATGTCCATCCCGTATCACCACGGATCAAGGCAGGCAATTCGAAAGTGCCTTGTTTACATCGCTTGCTCAGCTGCTAGGAATTAAAAGAATTAGAACTTCACCATATCACCCTCAGGCAAATGGCTTAATAGAGGAATTTCACCGTCCATTAAAGGCAGCCTTGAAAGCCTACGACACTGATCAGTGGTCTACAGCATTACCAGTTTTACTGCTTGGTTTCCGTTCAGTCTTCAAAGAGGATCTGAGATCAACAACTGCTGAATTAGTGTATGGTAAATCCTTACGACTACCAGGTGAGTTCTTCGATCCAACCCCTGTGGATATCTCACCTAAGCAGCTGGTAGAAGACCTAAAATGCCATTTCGCCAAGGTGCGTCCTATTCAGACTTCCTGCCACGGTCAAAAAACAATTTTTGTGCATCCTCACCTCAAAATGTGCTCGCATGTGTTCCTTCGGCATGATAGTGTGCGTAAACCTCTCCAAGCACCATATGACGGACCATACAAGGTCATTTTCAGACGAGAAAAAACTTTTGACATCGAAATTAAAGGGACTTCTCACACGGTGTCTATAGATCGTCTCAAACCTGCTTTTATAGCTATGGACCTTTCAACCACTTCACCTCAAAGTGCTACTGTACCATCCACACCACAACCAGCCCGTGAAGGACAACAGACCCACACTCCTCCTCAGGATGCCAATACACCACCAGACGTACGAACTGTTCCAGTTGCACAGACGACCCGTACGGGCCGACCTGTTCGTCCCCCACGTCGTTACGTGCATTTTCAATGACACTGCGGAGGGAGTGTGCAGCGGTTCGCTATGCCAAAATAGCGATAAAGAACTGCCCTTACTGCCAGTTGGCGGAAAAACTGTAATATGGCAACCTGCCAAGAGGGAGAAACATTCGCGCGTCTCTCTCAGCATCAGTCTGTGCTCTGCTTCTGTTCACGCTGGTATCGTCGGCCGTTGGGTCGCTGGCAAATGCCTGTTTGTACTTAAAATGTTTTTGTTTATTCACTAATCTCTAAATTAATGTTTATCGTTTTATTTTATTTTCTATTAAACAATGTTAATATTTAATTGGCTGGTGTTTTTTAGTTAAATATATTTTCTGACTCAAAATTTATCGGCATGCAAAACGCACGCCGAAAAAGAAACAATTGAAATATTGAATCAACCATTTGCATACATCCATAAAGAATCGAAAACAAGGATAGATGCCAACTGGCGCCACCTACTTGATGAAAGAACGAAGCACAACAGTTCAAAATTTTCACGAAAGAACAACACTGCCGAAGTGACTGATGCCGATGATAAGGGGATCCCCCTACCTGAAAGTACTTCACCACTAAAAAGTCTCCAAGTGAAGATGAAATAAGGTTTTTAATTATTATATATATGAATTTATAGCTTCATTAACAAGGAAACTTAAACATTATTCTGTGTCTTACCTGTTAGGTAGTGTGTATGTGTAAGATTTAGAACCGATATCTCAAAGGATAAAGGAATGCGGAGAGAAACATACGCACAACTTCAGAAAATTGAATATTAAGATGAGAGCGCCAATTTTTAATTTGGGAGGGTGTGCTAAACGTGCCAGTACTGAATGTGTTGTTAGTTTCAATTCAGTTATTTCACTTAATTATACTAGTCCATCTCTAAATTCCTTTGTATTTCGGATTTAAATTAGTTCAATCACTCACCCCAATTTCCCGTTAAAAATTGTCTTATTTCCATTATTTCCAATAATGCTGTTTATAAAAATTTCATTTGATTGATGTCACGGGTTCGACACTCAGATGTAAACTCTTGTGCATTCCACCCTTCTTTACTAATGGGATAGAAATCGTACTAAGTTTAAAGGCATATCTATAAGGCATGTGTATTATACCCCGCCCCTCCGCCTCAAAATCTCTTTTCGGGGGTTTAAATGACCACACGCGCTAAATAAGCAATGTTTAATTTCCTAGTAATGCAGTTTTCATGGAATAACGTATGCATTACGGTTGTTTTTACAATGGCTCGGATTTGTTCCTCATATGCAATGATAAATCCCCCCCCCCCCAAAAAAAAAAAAGAAAGAAATAAAGAAATAAATAAAGAAAAGAAAAGAAAAGGTCCTTCTTTCTTTTTTTTTTTTTCACACTAAGATTCTTTGAGCGATTGCGGTTGATTGATCATAGTTGATCGATCGAGTATTTGATTTCTGAAAAATTGCCACTCCCCAAAAAGTGCTACTTTACCTGTGCATAAATCCAGACATAGTTTTCCGCCAACCAGGAAAATTGAGTTATTAAAAAGCATAAAATTAAAAATTATTACAAAACGTAAAACAAACTCTGTTTCTATATATATATGTAAATATTTCTACTCTACAGTATACATTTTGTATTTATAGCAGCGGTATCCCAGTCGGCAGAGCGCCGAGCTTGAAATTGGAAGATTGCAGGTTCGGTACTCGAGACGGCCAAAGACCATTGGGTACACTAATGGTGGCTGGTGCACGTAAAATCTGTCGTGGCCGCAGTTTCCTCCATGTTTCTATAAAAATTATACCTCTGGAGGTTACCGAAGCGGGGGAGCCATCCTCTCCGTGTAGGATCAAAATTGTGATGGCATGTCTCTGGACCACCTCTAGGGGTGAGTTCCAGACCATCGCCAATTACCCACTGCGCAGCACCGTAAAACTCAATCCATCAACCATATTTTTGAAAAATAACACAAGATGAAAATTTTCCTGTAGTTTTCTTAAACGAAAAATTAACAAGGGCTTAATATTATAAGCGAAATTGTTTTAAATCACGCACTGAAACAATGAGATTAGACAGCTATGAAGGAATCGTGTGCATGGATCCTGTGGAAGGCAGATGTAGGACACAGATTAATCATACAGATAGGACAGTGAAGCTAAAACGCGAACCGGAAATATAGTAGCACCACGAGTGTCAACAGAGGGGAACTACATGTGGTAAGTCTACATGAATAGCATCTTTGATAGAAAATTGTTTTTCTATTTTGCGAGTAGTTAGTAGCAGGTTAGTATGGGAAGTTTTCTTTTTCTTCACTTTCTATTGTTTTTGAATTCACAAAATTATCCTCAAAACGTTCACATCTATTCTTCTAAGAAATAAAAATTATTTTTTATAATGTTTAAAAATATGCTTTGTGAAACGTATTCATATTCAAGTACAAATTAAAATTACAAACTGTAATTCTGAAATAGCAGTATGAAATCATTAAATATTTAACGTTGCTTGGTTTAAATAATACAAAATGCCTTAAACTGAAAAAAAATGTTTTTATTTTATGTATATTTTCAAAGTTTATTTTCTTAATATTTAGCACTTGCTTCTTAAAATAAATTGCTTTTGACAATCAAGTTTGTAAACAATAATAAAGTTGCCAACGAAAACGTATGTGCAGTTTTCTTTCCTTCACTTTTTCTAGTACTTTTAAATTTACAAAATCATAACATTCACAGCTATTTTCTAAGAAATAAAACTAATTTTTATTATGTTTGAAAATAAATTTTTCCAAACACATTCGTGTTCAAGAGTACAAATTAATATAACAAATTGTAATGCTGAAATAGCAGTATCGTATGAAATCTTAAATATTTAACATTGCTTGGTGTAAATAATACAAAATGCTTTAGAATGAAAAAAATATTTCTGGTTTATGTATATTTTCAAAATTTATTTCCTTAATATTTAGTACTTGCTTCTTAAAATAAATTGCTTTCGACAATCTAATTGCTAATTGCTAACATATACATCAGATTTGTATGCTTGACTCGTAGTCCGCTTGTAAATCTTCGTCAGACAATTACAGATAGCACATGACAGAATTACAATACGAAGAAATGGAAAAACACCCAGGGCCTGCACGGGAATCGAACCCACTCTCCTACGCTCGAAGGCGATTAGCAGTGTGGTGACATAACCACTCGGCCACGGAGGGCCCTCGACAATCAAAGTCCAAACGTAAACATCAATAAATGGTTAGTCGGTTGGATGTTGGGTTTAACGTTGCACTAATATTACGATATGAACATATATACAATAAAAATAAGACGAGCGATTGCGTAAGCTGGAGAGCTCGAGAAACTTACAGCCGTTGACAATAGGGTCGTTGCAGTCAAATTCCGGTTACCGAAGAATATACGGGAGTGTCCTATCTGTATAATAATCTGTGATGTAGGAGGTCATAAGGAATGGGCATGTTTACAAACAAACGCTCCGTCAATCAATCTTTGCCACTTTCGAGTGTTGAAAGATCAACCTCTATTGGTGGAAATACCAATGTTTTGCCACCTTACCCATAATTTGACTGCGAGTGACGTCACGTGCCCTTTCCTTATTCCAGCCATGCATACGTCACGGGCACGGATTAAAAGAGTATAGGATGTATTACGAATGTTACGGAAAAGTAGTAATTTTCATCTTACAGATAGAGGGCGAACACATCTCAAACATCCACCAGTCAGCGCGTTTATGTACATTTCTGGCTGCTCATTCGCGGAAATCGGATGATGACTGAAGTCGAAGGCGGGCTTTCACTTTCTTCCGATAAGTTTCAAAGATACTACACCAGGCGGCGATCGAATCGCTTTCCCCCACTCAGCTGAATTAATGCGGAAAAGAAAGCTCCGGTTCCCGCGCTCGCTGCCCTATCTCGTTTTAATTCCTATAGAATCTTCTTCCGTGGCCACAGAAAACAGGCAAATAACGCCTTTTGAATTCGTCACTCTCATCCATTTATTTTTATCACAAACTCTCTATTCCAGTGAATGGCAACTCTGATCTCCCTAAACTATCTTTTTTTTTTTTTTTTTTTTTAATGTTAAAAATGACAAATCCTGGTATTAAGAAAAGAACAACAATAAAACAGATGTCATGGCTTTGTTTATTTTCTGCATTAAAAATAATAATAATAATAATTGATTGACAATTTTAACTCTCAGTAATACAAAGAGAGGGTGCTGATTAATCCATTCATTTCTACAAGTCCCGTCGTGTTACCCATATATCTCTTGACTTCATTATATAATGTCTTTATTATTTGTGCTAACATTTTCTTTTATCATTAAATCAGAATATCATTACATTGTAAGACTAAGAGGGCATATACTTGGCAATAGGTTAGCACATGGGGTATGACCAGGGCGCATTGAACACCCATTTATCTTGACCTAAAGCGCAAAAAAAGCCTCTAATAATAAAAAAAATCAATAAAAAAAATTTTCGACTATCGCCCATGAGAGCGCACCAGCCTATTGCCTATGAGGGTGCATCGGTCCTAGGGCCGGTGGGCCGGCGGCCCAGTCCGCCTCTGCAAGTGACAGCCACTTGAAAATTTCAAACCCACAACGTAAAAAGCAGATTTAAAGCAAGATTTGCTTGAATTTTGATGTAAATACAGGCCACATAAAGGTCTCAATGAAGTTTATTAATGAAGTTTATCCGCCATTTTTAATAAAGTGGTAGATATTTTAAGTTAAGCGGGGCCACTTGAAATCAGGCTACCACTTGAAAATTTAAAATCACTATAACTTCCGAAATAATACTCCAAATCGAACCAAATTTGGACAGTGTCTTAACTTAGTTTATAAATATCTTAGATGAGTTTGTTAACCAAGTTGCTCCGCCATTTTGTTTTCAAGTGGAGACCACTTGAAAATTTCAAATTCAAATTGTAAAAAGCGTATTCCGAATTTTTTTGAATTTTGATGTATATATAGTTTATACAAGTGTCTCAAAGAACTTTTATTACTGAACTATATCCACCATTTTTAATAAAGTGGCGGATATCTTAAGTTAAACGGGACAACTTGAAATCAGGCTACCACTTGAAAATTTAAAACTATGATAACTTCCGAAATAATACTGCAGATCGAACCAAATTTGGCTAGTGAACTTATCTTATCTTGGATGAGTTTTTTAACCAAGTTGCTTCGCCATTTTGATTTCAAGTGGAGACCACTTGAAAATTTCAAATTCAAATTGTAAAAAGCGTATTCAGAATTTGCTTGAATTTTGATGTATACATAGATTACATAAGTGTCTCAATGAACTTTATCCGCCATTTTTAATAAAGTGGCGGATATCTTAAGTTAAGCAGGGCCACTTGAAATCAGGCTACCACTTGAAAATTTAAAATCATAATAACTTCTGAAATAATACTCCGAATCGAACCAAATTTGGACAGTATCTTAACTTATAAATATCTTAGATGAGTTTTTGAATCAAGTTGCTTCGCCATTTTGATTTCAAGTCGAGACCACTTGAAAATTTCAAATTCACATTGTAAAAAGCGTATTCCGAATTTATTTGAATTTTGATGCATACATAGACCATATAAGGGCTCAACCAAGTTGATTTATGAACTTTAACCGCCATTTTTTGGAAAGTATCGGATATCTTATACTAAGCAGGCCACTTGAAATCAAGCTCCCACTTGAAAATTTACAATCACGATCACGATAACTTCTGAAATAAAACTCCAAATCAAACCAAATTTGGAAAGTGATATTATCGTATAATTGTCTTGAACGTGTTCACTGGGCAACTTGTCCCGACATCTTGTTTCTATGTTGCAACCTCTTGAAATCACACTGCCACTTGAAAATATGGCATCACGATAACTTATAAAATACTAAACTAATTCAAATAAAAGTTGGATAGTGAACTTATGGTTCAAATACCTAAGATAAGTTCACTTGGTGACTTGATCCGCAATTTTATTTCCAAGTGGTGCGTGGCGGCCACTTGAAAATTTGTCATTATGGTGATTTTAGTAATACTGAATCAATTCGCATCAAATTTGGATAGTGGATTTATCATTCAAATATCTAAGATAAGATCGCTGGGCATCTCACTCCGCTTTTTTTACCAAGTGGTGCCACATGAAAATTTCTTATGACGATAATTTTTGAAATACTGATTTAATTTAAACTAGAACTGGACAATGAACTTATCATACAAATATATTGGATGATTCCGCTGCTCAAGTTGTTTCGCCATTTTTTTTTCCAAGTCGCAGCCACTTAGACTACCACTTGAAAATTTGCCATAATAATAACTTTTGAAACACGGCAGTGATTTGAACTTTGAACCACAGTTGGACAGTGAACCTATGCTTCAAATATCTTGGATGTGTTGTTTGCTGGGCAACTTGTTCCACTGTATTGTTTCCAAGTGGCGGCCACTTGGAAATTTGTTTTCACGGTAAGTTTTGAAATACTTAATCAAATCAAATCAAAGTTGAAAAATGGGTTTATCATTCAAACAACAAAAATCTAGAAATTTCTCGTAACACGTGAACCAATCGCGTTATTGCATCTATCTTTGGTATATCGATAAAAAGTATTTTCTCGCCAAAAAAGTCGACATTGGGGAAAAGGTGCGAAATTTGGCGCCAAATCCATTACCTGCCATTGGATATTTTTAATGCGTTTTTAAGAGAAAATTGGGCTATTTTAATGCTAAAACAAACTAGAAATGCAGAAAACTAACATTTTATCAACTTATTAAGCCTCTTTGAAAGAATTTCTAAAAAAAAAAAAAAAAAAATTGCAACGATATCTTAGATGAGCAACTTCCTCACTGCCATTTTGATCCAAGTGGCAGCCACTTAATTTTTCAACACGATGACTTTTGAGATTTTGAATTTATTCGAACTATATGTGTACAGTAGACTTATCTCACAAATGCATTTGATATATTTGTCAACTTAACCCACCATTTTGTTTCCAAGCGCCGGCCACTTGAAAATTTTAAATTCACATAAAAAGGTATTTATGAACCGATTTGCTTAAAACTCCATATGTGCATTGCCTACATCAAGTTTTCTACGAAGTCCATTAATAATTTGTAGCCACCATTTTGAAACAAAATGACGGCTACTTGATAAGAAAAAAGAAATCAACCTACCCTTTCGAATAAGCCGGAAGGACTTGTTTTTTTTTTCTTCTCGTCAAGAACACAAGATACATTAATCCACCTGCTCTATCTTAAATAATGATAATAAGCTTTAATAGGTCTGCTGTATTTTCCATTTAACACCACCTAACAGGGTGTCAAATTCATTAAAAAACAAATTTTGAAGTGATTTTAAGCTGCCCTAAACTCAATACGGGATTTTTTTTTTTTTTTTTATATATTGTTACACTGGATACTTCAGTTGCTTGTGAGAATCCGTAAAACATTAAAATATATAGTAATTTCACACCACATGAAATTTATATACACTGGTTCTCATAATTATAAGGACACCCGTTTTTCTATATTAACTAAACACTGAACACTATTATTTAAACAAATATATTTTTTATTAATTTGAATTTCATTAATAGACTATATTTAAAAAGTTTTATCGTATTTCTATCTTAAAAAACATTAAATACGGTCAAAAAGATGATTTTTCACGTGTTCATAATTATAAGGATAGTTCGAATTTTAGTAATTTTTTTTCAGTTATTCTTTAATTAATATTTTATGGGGTCTCTTTTTAGGGTGAAACAGTCAGACATTCTCTCTGATATATACATATACATGTACATTTTTTTTTTTTTTTTTTTTTTAATATTCAGTTTCAATACCATTTCATACAGCATAGATGATATTCTGAATACATTTAAATTTAAACTATTTAAAATTGCTTTCCACTTGCATGCACTTTTCTAATATGATAAGTTAAGGTTTTTTCAACTTTTAGGGCACGGGAAAAGCAATAAAACGGAAGTTTCTTTCTTCAGACTATTTTTTATTACTCTAGAAGTAGAGCAAAAATGTAAGTCTTGTTTAAAAAAATATTATTGCCCCCCAAAATCTAACAAAAATCTGAGAATTCCACGTTTAAAATTTGCGGATATTCTCTTGATGTTCATAATAGCAGAAAAAATTACTAAATTCATTCTGCCTTCAGTAGAAACAGCTCCCCAGAGCACCATACATCCACCTTTAAAATGCCCGATTCATATCTGCCTTTAAAAAATCTGCTCTGTCTTTCGCTATCTTCAGATCGTGCCAGTACCTGTTAAAACTATTTGGTTAATCAAGACTAAAATGTTTTTCATCCGAAAATGCAACATTTTATCATTTAATATTGTCTTTATTCAACTTTAACACAGACGTTCTTTCCCCCATTAAATGCTTATTGATTATTACAGGTTTTTTGTTCATTTTAATATATTATTAATTATTTTAAACATAAACTGTACTCCCGATTATCCGTGTGCGGATTATCCGTTTTGCGGATTATCCGTGCAGCCCAAAAATTTAAATTTTCTCGTTTTTTCCTGTTCTCATTCAGGGGCGGAAAAAAAAAATAAAAAAAACTGCGTTTAAAGTGACGGATCGTGATGGAATGAGATTTAATAATTTTCTAAAGAATGTTGTTTTTGGGTTACGTTGTAAAACTAGCATCTAGGAATGGAAAAAGAACAAAGCAAAACGGCTTTCTTATAATCGCTACAAACAAATGCAATGGTCTGTTTCAGTAGCAGCTGCAAGCGTGTAAAAACAAAAGCAGAAATTGATGGAATTTACCCGCGATTGTGTTAGCGAAGCAGCTTCAACGACAAGAAAAGTAGTTAAAAAATCATCTTTTGAAAACCTTGATGCTTGCATGATTCAGTGGGTGAAGCAAAAAAGATCAGAAGGCATTCCTATCTCCGGTCCTATATGCTTAGAGAAAGCATTGTTTTTTCACAAAGCTTTAGGCATTGAAACCCCATTTAATGCATATTCAGGTTTGCTGACTCGGTTTAAAAAACGTTATGGTATTAGAGAAGTACAATTAAAAGGAGAAATGTTAAGTGCAGATTATTCAGCTGCCGATTCATTTATTAAATAATTTGATGAGTACAGGAAAAAAGAAGAATTGTCTCTCGATCAAATTTTTAATGCTGATGAGACCGGTATGTACTGGAAATGCCTCCCAACTGAAACATTAGCATCGCAAGAAGAGAAAGAAACTCCGGGTTTTAAAACTTCAAAGCAGAGAGTAACTGTGATGTGCTGTCCAAACACTTCCGGAACATTCAGGTTGAAACCCCTTGTTATAGGAAAGTCTAAAAATCCTAGATCTTTCGGGAAGAATTTTGAAAACAAAATACCTGTTTATTATTCTCAATCATCATCTTGGATGGATACCGACTTGTTTAGAAGGTGGTTTCATAAGAAATTTGTGCCACAAGTGAGCGAGTGGCTACGAAAAAAAGGTCTACCGAAAAAAGTAGTTCTTTTAATTGACAATGCGCCATGCCATCCGGATGATATTTCGTCATGTGATGGAGATATTTTTGTAAAGTTCTTTCCTCCAAATGTAACTTCACTCATCCAGCCAATGGACCAAGGAGTTATCTCAACAATTAAGCGCATCTACAGAAGAAATCTTTTGAGACTGCTATTGAAAGAAGATGAAAATCTCGTTAAATTTTGGAAAAAGCTCACGATCTTTGATACAGTGCAGCTTATTGCTGAAGCTTGGGATGAAATTCAAAACTCGACGTTGCTTCATGCTTGGAAAAAATTGATGACATTATTTCTGATGTTGATGGATTTCAAAATATTGATAAAGAAAATGTAGAAGATTGGATGAACGAAGATAAAAACGAAAAAGGCTATAAAATTCTTTCAGATCAAGGAATAGTGGATGCAGTTTCAGGCGAGCAAAGCGAAGGCGAAGAACGGGAACAGAGTGAAGATGAACATGATGCAACAAGTGTGAGTCACGAAACAGCATTGCAGTGCGTAGATCAACTGTTAGACTACATGGGTCATCAAAATAATTTCGAGTTCAATGATGTCATATATGTGCGCAACGTTCGCCAAATTATAAGGGAAAATGCCACGTTGGCTCGCAGACAAACAAATATAACAGACTTCTTCCAGAAGAACAACTGACAGTAATTATGTAAATTTTAAAGTTATGCCAAATTTTATTACATATTTCATTACTCACTTAATGTATTACTTTTTGTATTAGTAGAGTATCGTAATTAAACCCGAAGTATTTTATATACCACCGTGTACTTTACTTATAGCCTCCAAATATACACACTTTTTTGCATGTTTGGTCATTTTCGGATTATCCGTGTTTTTCGATTATCCGTGTACACCCGTGCATTAATTAGCACGGATAATCGGGAGTACAGTGTACATAAATGTAGACCCCAACCTTTCGTTAAAAATTACGAGCAAATTCAGCAGCAGTCATTTTGAGTAGAACAGTAAGAAGAATTATGAGTCTTCGATCTTTGTAAAACAACTCTGATTTTGCATCAGATCTGTCTCCTATCGAACCAGCAGTTCAACGTTTGGTCACATTTCCTTCAGCAATTTTAGATGTTCGAATTTCATTAGAAATTCGGCGGATTGAAATTATCCTTCCACTTAAAAAACACATTTATAATACTTCACTACATGGACGTTCTTTGTTTCGAGGAATTATCAGTAATGTCCGTCCAAAAAAAAATTGAAGGCTTATATATGAATTAATCTAGCCCAGTAGTTAACAAATGCGCATGTCAACTGTAATTTTCCCGCTAATAAGTTAAATAAAACGAAAAAATATTGATTGTCCCTATAATTCTGAACATCTAAAAACGTGGAAAAAAATATTTTGCATTGTTTTTTATTAATTTTGTTTCATATTAAAAAAATTGTAGCAGTTTTGGTTTTTAGAATACTAGATATATTAAGTTCACTCCGTATAATCTTGTTTACAATTATTTTTACATTAGTTATTTCAAAACATGAAGTGTCCTTATAAATATGAGAAGGAGTGTATATGGTTCTTCATATATCAAATATGGGAGAAAACACAATCATCATCTATGTTAATAGTGGGAATAAGCCAGTAATCATTCTGCTACCTTGGGACATTATTAATAGTAACTTATATGAATAAACTGACGACTTTTACCGTATTCAGTATATAGCTCAAGGTAATTAAATTTGTTATAAGTGTTGAAGCTAGAACATACAGGGTTAGCAAGAAATAAGTTGCCCACTTCAAAAGGCTCTAGAATCCGTCCTATTGGTCCAAATGACATAAAATTTTAACTACAGATAATTCAAATGTTGCGCTTGACATTTATTTAAAAAAAAAAAAAAAAAAAAAAAAAAAGTACAAAATTCTGCCGTTAGGTGGCGCTGTAATACACATAGCCATATTTAATATGCTTTAAAAATATGCGTGAAAAATAAAGTAACATTAATACAACTGCTCAATATGATACCTTTCATGTCCAACAGTGTGCTGTAATCGCATAATCATATTTTCAACAGCTGACCGGAGTAAGTCTGCCGGAATATCTAAAACATGGCGCCGAATGCTGTCCTTCAGATCAGGCAGAGTTGATGGCCTTTGACGGTAGCTATTGTTCTTTATCCAAAGAATAATGCTAATAGACATGCGCTGAAACACAAATGCTGTTTCTGATTTTGAATATATGCAAATAAGTACCATTTGTGTGATAGCGCCATCTATCGACGGAATTTTGTGTTAATATTTTTTTATTTAATAAATGTCAAGCGCATCATTTGAATTATTTGTAGTTAAAATTTTACCTCATTTGTACCAATAGGATGGATTCTAGAGCCATCTTCTGAAGTGGGCAACTTATTTCTTGCTAACCCTGTATATCAATTACAAATGATATTATATTATATTACTTTAATACTGGTTTTGATGCATAAAAATGCTTGTAATCGTTCAATCACATTTTTTTTTTTTTTTTTAATATTGCATTAGGATGTAAATGAGTTAAATAAAAAATATGAAGTATAGATCTATTAATAAGTAACACTAACAATAATCTCAATTTCATAATTCCGATGTATTACATGTTACAAATTTAAAGGCAGATTTAAAAAATAATAACAATAAAACATAAAACACATCAAAATTTGTTGAAGCTTCAGAATCGTATAGTTTTTTCGAGCTATCTTTCAAACTATCATAAATATTTATGTCTAAATTAACTTCTCTGTCATTGTCTCCTTATTATTCCCCAGTATTTTAATATATTTGATGTTTTCTTTTAAAACTAGTATGGTGTGGCCCTCACATGACTTCTATATTTTCCTATACAAATTCAAACAGTACAAATAATTTATTAAAACTATTATTTATTAAAGTTATCTACCATACCATGATGAATGCAGATGATTTTCATCTTAGAGAAAACTAACACTAAATATCCGAAGAAAGACAGTTTTATTTTCTATAATTAATATCTTAAAAAATGCGTTTTCATAATGGCTATCTTCATTTCAAGTTTCGTAGAGTTATGCGTCATAGAAGTTGAGATATTATCTTCCTGTTCTCGGAGAATATTGCAGTATAGCAGCGCCACCTATTGGTCGATATGCATCAAAATTGAATTAGCATATCTCATAATGACCTTCTAACATATCAGGTTTTGTTTGATTATACGCAATAGAACCTGAGATATAGCTTTCCTTTAAACTGTGGAAATCACTGTATAGCAGCGCCACCTGTTAAGAGATTGACACCAAACGTTTACAGGCACTAATTTATGTTAAGGTACATCTAAATATAAATTTATGTGTAATTCTGTGCAGTTGTTTCTGAGATATAGCCTTCCCTTAAATTGTAGAATTCGCTGTATAGCAGCGCCACTTGTTGATAAATGAATACCAAAACCTAATACGCACTTATTCAGGTCAAGGTGCATCTACATATAAATTTATATGCAACTTTATGCAGTAGTCCTTGAGATATAGCCTCAACTGACAATCTTACTACCACTATTATCATAGTAGACTGTTTTTTTACCATGTTTTTATTAACTTCGATTCTTGTTTATTTGTCCGGTACAAAACGATTTTTAACTACCAACTTCCCTACTAATTAGACATTTGAAACTTTTACAATAGCTCAGAACCCGATAACAACACAATACTTCAAAGCCCGATTTTTGAATTTTTGATTAGTTTTCTATTAATTAATTAAAATATGAAAATAATAACCTCTTAATAGCTTTAAAAATAGCCATTAAAATATTAGCTATAATTTAATTGTTGCCAAAAGAAATTTACGAGTTTATTTTCTTTCGATATAAAAATAAATACATTTAATTAAACGTGAACGTTAAAAAATTGTAAAAAGTTAAATTATGCATCTCACAAAAATTGACGTCATTATCACTTTGAAAATTTTATACGCATTGACAAAGTGCTAATGTAGTTCTATAGCTATGATTCAACAGAAAATTTAAAAACATGATATATAAAAAGTTTTTTTATCTTATAATTATTTCTCATCATTTCATGTATTAATAACAACCCAGTAGCAGAACTTTTTCTGTAAATCTGCGACATCTATTTACAAATTAGAAAATAATCTGCAGAATATTTCACAATAAGTCCCCCCCCCCCCCCCCACAAAAAAAAAAAAAAAAAAAAAAAAAAAAAAAACGAATTCAGTAAGCGTATTTTTATCACAAGTTTCGATTTGTCTAATGTTATTAATCTGCTAGTTATGATCAAAGCATTGTAGTTATAAAATTTTAATTACATATAGCTATGATAAAGAGTTGGCATTAACCATTATCTTTCCCTTCATATAAAGAAATATTTTTGTCCATGATTTTGTTCACACTGACTCTATTCAAATGTTTGTAGTAAGAGATTCTAAACACTGAAATTAATCTAAAATTTTCTGTAACCAGATGGAGGGGCATTAAGAAGTATAAATAACTTTCTTTTATGAACAAGTAATGGTTAGTTCGTCATTGCTATCTGTACATTTTAATTGCATTTTGCTTACTTTCTCAATGTCTGAACCTCAATTTTCACAGAAAACTTCCACAGGATTGCCACACTACCTGGAAAAGTCAGGGAATTTGAAAATTGACCATGAAAGTCAGGGAATTTGAATATTTTAGCCAGAATCTGGAAAAGTCAGTAAATTAAATTGAAAATTTCTAAATTCAATTCTACTTCGTTATAAGTTCTAGCAGGGATTGATCTATGTTTTAATTTTTGGGGCCCATTTTTGTGAAATTTATTGCTATGAAAATCTATTTCTTTTTACGATAAAAAGAATTATCGCATGATACCTTTCATTTTAACAGTTACTCTATCTAATATTTAATATCAAGCTAATAGCATTTTATTGAACCAAATATAGACACTCATTAAAAATAATACTGTAAACATGGAAATTTTTTTTACAAAATTATCATTTTTATAAAAAAGAAATCTTATGAAAGTGCTGTTTTTATGAATCTGAATTTTGTGAAGGGACCCATTTTATGGATTTCAATTTTGTGAAAGGTCCCATTTTATGGATCTGAATTTTGTGAAAGGTCCCATTTTAGAGATTTGAATTTAGTGAATGGGCAGCAAAAGAGTCCTGAATTTTGTCTGATTTGACCACTGTCTAGAATCTAATAAAGTGAGTTTAAAATGAACATTAACATTTATGTTGTTGGTGGAAAAAGATTGGAAATCACAATGCTTCTGTGGAGCATTTGATCACCGATCGCTAGCGGGGAGAAGAAGGGGGAATATAACACATATATGAGTGAGAGATATTGAACAATTTTATTTCTTTATAGATTCTGGAATTTAATTAAATAAATTTAAAAAGAACATTGACATTTGTGTTGCGGATGGAGGGAGATTAGAAATTGCAAGGAATAAGCAAACTGTTTGATCTTTGGGGGGGGGGGGGGATATGAGTGAGAGATATTAAACGATTCTACTTTTTTTATAATTTCTAGAATCTAATAAAGTGTGTCTAAAATGAATATTGACATTTATGATGTGAATGGAGAAAGAATGAAAATTAAAAAGCTTCTGTGGAGCGCGTTTGATCACCGATCGTTAGCGGGACAGGGTGAACGGGGGGGGGGGGTAAACAAATATATGTGTGAGAGATATTGAACAATTCAACTTCTTTATAGATTCTGGAATCTAATTAAATAGGTTTAAAAAGAATATTGTGGATATGTCGCGGATGGAAAAAGATTGGAAATCGCAAGTATTTTGGGATCTGTTTGCTCGTCGATTATTGTGGGGAGGGGGGGGAGGGAAGGGCCACAGAAATTTACTGAGTGATAGATATATTTCTTTTTAGGTTCTAGAATCTAAAGCCTCTATCAGACTCCACAATTTTTTGGGTAATTTTTTACCCAACGCTTAATTTGCGCCAATTTTCTGGGAGAAATTGCTTCAACATCCAGTGTGACTGCGATTCTGAATAAAAGCAACTTTTTTCTTTCATGCCTTAAAAAATTGGGCGTACGGACAATTTTCTTCCAGCTTTCAACCAATCAGAGGTATAGGCTGTGTAACGTCATCCTTCAACATGGCAGACAATACGAAAGAGAACATCTCTCTGTTAAAATGGAACTTTTAGAAAGGAAATGTTTTAATTGAATGCATTAAAAATTGTAGGCATTGTGGGATGTTTAAAGTAGTTAAATATTTGATTTCCGTGTATTTTCTTTATTAATGAATGATGTGACTAACTGAAATAAATATTTAAAATTTCAGTGTCTATTCGTATCCATCTGCTATATATGAGTCTGCGACCTCGAATAGATTTCTATATGTTTTTAATGCTTCATACTTTATTAAAATAAAATCAGTAAAAAACATTTATTAAATTGTTTTCTTGATCACTAAGAAAAAGTGTTGTATTATTACAATTTTTTTTTTTTAAATATAATTATCGTTTATATATATATAAAAAAAAGCTATTAATACTTAGTAATAATTTCTAAAAAATTCTCTCAAATCAGCCTTATTGACAGATTTTTCTTGAATTTTATTTTTGCAAAAATTAAATAAAAATAAATTATTATAACTTAAATATATATATATATATATTAATTTTGTTTGTTTTGTGAAAAATATTCAAGTATAAATGTTCTCAAAAAATAAACTCCTCTATATTAATATCTATATAGCACATTTTTTGTTTTTCAATTAATATTATATAAGTAGCACAGTAACTGGATGACTAGTGCATAGAAATGGGTGGGGCCATGGGATTTAAAGTCCTACCCATTGGATTTTGCATTATATCTAAATCCTATCCATCGGATCCATGGAATCATAGTCCTACCCATTGTTTTTTTTTTTTGCATTGTCTCAAAGTCCTACCCATTGGATTCCTTTCAATGCTTTATGAAAGAAGTATTCTTTTAAAAATATTCGTTTACATGCAATTTTTTGTAACTGATATTAATAATGGGTAAATATTAATTACACTTAATTATTAATTGATTTTCTTGAAAGTAATTTTTAACCTTTTTGAAATGAAATTGTTGAATAAAATTACAATGTGAGGTGTGTTCAAAAAGAAACCAAATTTTTGCTGTATCAGCTTTATTGTTTATTGTACAACATTTTAAGCACTGTCCCCTTCAAAATAGTCCCCTCTACTGGCAATATACTGTTCCCATCATTTCTTCCATTTCTGCAACTTCTCCTGGAACACATTTTGTGGGACGGCACACGGGTTTCTTGTTGCATTGTCCTGTATCTCCTCTATGGTTTGGAAACAACGTCCTTTCAAAGTGTTTTTCAGTTTGGGAAACAGGAAAAAGTCTGCTGGGGCTAGGTCCGGAGAAAACGGTGGATGGGGCACAACAGGATGTGGTGTTTTACTAGAGAGCTGCATGCTGCAGACAAGGAGTTCAAGGACTCTAAATTTGATGGCATGATCCTACGTTGATGCCCACCTCCTCAGCAACTTCCTGAACAGTTAAACAACGATTTCCGCGAATCACAGCACAAACTCTATCCACATGGCCATCATCTGTTGATGTGGAATGACGTCCAGACTTGGAATCGTCACAGACTGACATTCTGTCCTGTTGAAAACGTTTAAACCACCACTGCGTGCGACTCATACAGTCCTTCCTGTATGCTTGGCTAAGTATTTGAAATGTCTCTGTGAAAGTTTTGCCAAGTTTGTAGCAGAATTTCACACACACACGTTACTCTTCAAGCTCCTTCATTGTTACTTTGTCACTAATCCGACGAGCAGGCTGTACACGTGCTTACTTCAGCGGCTGTGGTTCGCTTGCTAATTGTCCGAGTGACACGAGGCAAATGGCAGTTTGTTGTCTAAACCTGCCGCTAGGTGTGCTCAGTAGCAGCAGCATGCTCTCTCTGCTGGTTGGTGTGCTATTTCAAAAGTTTGATTTCTTTTTGAACACACCTCGTATTATTCATTTCCAGGGAATCAAATAAACACAAACCGTGAAAAAGACATTTTCATTTATTTAATTTCATAAGTACTAAAAACATTTTTATTATTGTTAAATAAAATTAAGCAGAACAGAATTTGAGCTTTGCTTGAAGAAACCAGCGTTCCAATGATTTATTTTGCAACAAGAAAAGCGCGATCGACAGTAAATAATAAACCAGTTGTACAAGCAACTTTTGCTACGATAATTACAAACCTCTTTTCTCCTTTTGTCCAAAAAGGTTGGGACAAATATTGTCCCAAAAGTTGTTTGATTGAAAAATTGCCTGGTCTGATAGTGGCTTAATAAAGCATCTTTAAAATTAATATTGACATTTATGCTGTGGATGGAGCAAGATTTAAAATCGCTATCTTTCCTGCCAAAATCGGGAGACTTTGAATCTCTGCACAATACTATTTTGGAAATAATCTGCAGACTAAAAAAAAATATATATATCTGATGTACGTCTCACGTCTTCTGCTACGGGCAGAGATGCCAACTTCTAATGACAAAAAAGCAGGAGATTTTTTAACAGAAATCCCGAGACTTTTTCCAACAAGAAAGTTTGTAAGAAAAATGTGTAAAATAATGCAAATTTAATTTTAAGTAAAGCTTTATAAGCTTAGGAGGTATTTACAAAGCATCAGTATTAAAATTAAATGAATAATATATGTTTCTTGCAGTAAAACAAACTATCAAAAAAAAAAAAAAAAAAAAAACCTCAGGCATACAGTTGTTTAAAATTTAAGTCAAAATAGACAGATTTGATCATTCTGCTCCTAATATAAAGCAATAAGGATCTTAATTATCTTTGTAAAAGAAAAGTAATAAAGAAATGAAAATATCAGCTTTATTCTAATGAAATTTGAATTCTTCAAGTTTTCAATAGTTATGGTATTTAAAAAAAAAAAAAAAAAAAAAAAAAATCTTTTATTAATAAGACATTTTTCATTATGCAAAAATGAAAGTTAAAAATTTATTCTTAGCAAAAATTAGTTTCAAAGCATTGTATAATAATTCACATTCAAACTGAACTTGATAAATTTCAATTTTCTTTCAAATTTGTTTTACCCAATCCCACAAATTTTAAGCATAAATTATGCTAAGAGGGATAGAAAAAAATTACATCAGAAAAGCAGGAGAAATGAGTGGAAAAGCAGGAGCATAGGAAAACAAGCAAAGAGCAGGAGACTCCTGCCAAAAGCAGGAGACTTGGTATGTCTGTACGGGGAATAACAATATATGTGAATTTCATGCTGTATGAAATGACTTCACATTTTTTAATTTTTACAGTTTCTGACTTGTGACTGACATAAAATTCACCATTTGCAATGTAAGTGACATTTTCTTATATTATATAAAGAATCTCTAATATTAAGTTTGGAGCAGCATGGAATTATTTTAAAATCTATTTTTTTTTTTAAACAAATTTCACATCCTCTCAGAAAGGGTGTAAAAATCGTTCTACTTCCATTCTCCCTCCCTGCTTCCACAGATGCTACTTACTTTGGTTACTGTTTATACCTATTCAGTTACTAGAATTAGGAATTGGTCCATATGAAATCACTATAAAAAAAATCAAATGTTATCTCCTATACTATTAGTAAACTTATGTTCTCAGAAAAACACTCAGACTAATTTCAGACTAAACACTCAGACCCAACCCTCTTTAAGAAAAGCTTTTTACCTTTTGAAAATGATATAGGCCAAAGTTTCAACATTTATATTAATATATATTACTGTCAGCTACATGCTTAACAGGATGGAAGTCATCAATTTATCTGTGTTCCTGTGTAAGTTACTTGATTGCATTTGGATTTTCTATGATGCAATATATTCATGGGTTTGCTTGGCAGACTTTCTACCACTGCTGAAGCAGCTGATTGTTTTTTCCCTTTATTTGATGTTTGAATAATCATATATATGAATTTCAGGCCATATGAAATGTCTTTATACTTAAAAATTTTCTGCCTAGCGACTGACATATAATCCACTATTCGAAATGTGACTGATGGTTATTTTCTTATTGTTCATTTTATAAACAATCCACTTTACCAAGCTTATGAAATAGCTTTTAAAATTATTATTTATTTATATTTTGATAAGTTTGAGACCCTCCTACTCCTATCTCTACCATGTATGACAATTGTATATATGATAAGGTGGTTGAGAATAAACATTGGTGTAATTATCAGCTGGTATGAAACAAAAGACCCATTTGCAACACTACCTCCTGTACTATTTTTGAGTTAACTACCATGAAGCATCCATAATCCGGCAGCACCCATAAACTGACACTAATGACTTTTTCTGTTTTTTCTGTTTTTTTTTTTTTTTTTTTTTTTTTTAACTTCTTAAATCCTAGAAGTACTCAACTTGTTATTCGCAGCACTCTTACCAACTTTTATGGATCGTTAATAAAGTTTACGGATTTTTATTTAATTTTATTGATTTACGCACTAGCGTGAATTTTTTACACATTAATCAGGATGATGGCAAAAATTCTGAAAAAGAACAACAAAATTTTTGTCTTGCTATGGTAAATCCAAAAGTTATTAATAAAAGACATCGTTCCTATTCCTGATACCGAAAGTCAAAATAAACACGACCACCTGAAATCTCGGTCAACAGTTTTTAGAAATACTTGAAAAATATGATTTTATCAGCGATAACCAACTAATGAATGTGCATATGTTAATCAGTCAATGACAAACTGAAAAATGGAAAAGAATGAAACAAATGAAATTGACTGACATATTTAATAGAATGTAGCATTGTCAAATTCCTGATCTTATTTGTAAGCCAGTTTTAATATCAATTTATTGTTATTATTATTATTATTATTTGTACAAAAATAAACGATCTGTATTACTGTTTAATAATTGTTATTTTAAAAATTTTAATTTATTTCAAATGTTATTTTCATTTTTGATAAGGGTTTGCAAACATTTTTTAAAACTAATTTTTAAAAAATATTTCTTTTGATTCTGCGACTGATATATGATTTCCATTTTGATATACATTTTCAGAACATCTATAATCCGGAAAAATCCATAATCCGATCCAGCAATGTCTATTTCTCGCCGATGCCAGATTCTCAATGCTTCACTGTAATAAATAAAATTAGTTTATTGGGATCCTACCGCATGCATCTTATTAGAGTACACATTCAACACTGAAGTTCCTATCCAAACAAGTAACCAAAATTAAGGGTAATTTTTGTCGGTGAGGTGATGAGTGAAATGGACAGATCCGTTCAGTTTGTCACACTTGGCTCATCTCCAACTTTTTGTTTTCTCCGCTTGGCTTATTACAGGTAGTGCAAAATATTCTCTATCTCTTTCTCTTATTAAGATTAAATTATAATACTTTAAGAAAACACAAAGTGGGTTGAATACTCCAAAAAATTAAATGTAATTTATTATTAATTGCAATTTTTATAATACATTTTAAATATAATAAAATTTCAAATTAATTTTTACTATTATTTATCGGCAATTAAATTAGCATGCACAAATGCAATGAAAGAAATTTTCATTTTGTGCCTTAAATATTTGATTTAATATTATATTAATATTTCAGTAAAATTTAAAATAAAAGTATATACTTAGTACTTATGAAATGATAAGAGTCCTTCTTTGACAAATTTTTCTTTGCATCCAATACATAGACTTTGATTTTTTTCTTGGTGTAACTGGATGATATAGTGAACATTCTTTGTCGCTCCTTGTCCGAGGAGAAGAGTGACCCTGTGATTTTTAAGGGTAAAAACTGAAAAGCACTCATCACGTGATTTCGGTATTAGTTACTTGCTTCAATGGCGGATGTATTAAAAAGTTTAAAAAAAAATTGACAGATAAAACAAAAAACGATCAAATTTATATGTTTATTAAAAATGTGTTCCAAAAATTTAATTATATTAAAAGGTATAAAATTAATACTTATATTACTTTAATACAGGTATAATCTTTAAAATTTTTGAAGGGTGTTCAATACAATAGCTGGAGCCAATTTTTTTACAGTGCAAGTGTATTTTACAAGAACAATTTTATCTTGAATACTCTTTGGAGAGGGCTTTTGCAAAATCTGTTCAATCTCCTTTTCCAGGTTATTTATATACTGCTGCCTTTCAGTAGTCTGACCTAAATCATACAGAAAATTAGTCAATTCAATAAACAAGATAATAAATTGAAAATTGAGTTACCAATGGCATTTTTTAATCATATTACTTTTTTAATATTTATTGTCCTTTGATATGCAATGAATAATATAAAAATAATAATTTTCTAACACTGTATAAAATTTACTAATCGGAAGGCAATGAATAACATTGTTTTCCATTAGAATCAACATTTATGAAAATACACAATATAGCTAAATTTAACCCTTTATTTTCTTTAAAATGTTATTTGATGTTGAAGAAACAGCTTTTCTAATGATGTTTATTTTACCCTTTCACCTCTAAACATAAGCGAAGAAGAATGCATGTATGTATGAATTTTTTTTTCTCTTTTTCCTATCATCAATATCAGCAGGATGTATCGAATATTCGGCCTTTTCGGCCATACTGCTGGAATTTTTGGTTTGGCTGAATATCAAATTATTTGGCTACTAGTCGGCTAGCCGAATATATAAAAATTCAACTTTAAAAATCTTAAATCATTTGAAAAAATTCTTGCATAATTGCTATTTGTAATTATTTTTAAATGAAAACAAATTGTTTAATAAAGTTTCTAAAGTAATGTTAAAGAAAATTAATTATTAATTGCATTAATCATAACAATTAATAATGTCTAGCAAAAACTGTCTTTTGTAGTAACAGTATAATGACATACGTCTTTAAAGTTGAATTAACAAGGAGCTAATGATGTTGCCATCTAAGAAATTTCAACAGATCAAAGATCAAATTCACCCTGGCAAGATAAAAATGACACAAGTCATAATAGAGGAATTTTGAGTTTGTCATTGAAAAGGTGTAGGAAGTACACCAACATGCACAAAAAGCGTCACATCTGTATCTCACAATTTATCCACATGAGAGACATTTGTGTCAGTTTTACTGTAAGCTATCTAATGCTTTAAAATAAATGCACCAAAACCTGACACTCTGAAAAATAATTTTTAATATATATATATACAATAAACGACAAAAAAAAAAAAAAAAAAAAAAGCCGCACTTGGATATTTTACTTTTTACCTTCTACAACCTCCAATTTTATTTTTTTAAAAGCAAATTTTAGAACAGATTTTATTATGTTGTCCTCCACATACACTTCAGCATTTAGTCCAGTGTTAAAAACAAAATGCAATTGTCAGGAAAATTGTAATTTTAGAAATTATTTCAAAAGTGGTAAGAATAAGGCAATTAACGATGCCACAAAAATATTAATTTTTCAATGAAAATCAAAAAATATTTTAATACGTGAGATGACAAAATACTTAAATGTTAACGAAATATTGGTAAAATGGTTTTTAGCAAGAAATAAAATTTTTTGGCTGTTTAAACTGGAAATTTGGCTTTAGGCGGCCGTGTTGCTTATCCAAGCGAGATAACCGTAAGTTAAAAAACCATTGCATATAAAATCGGTTTGTATTACATTTAGAACATAAAAGATATTCAGAAAAAGTGTTTAGCAGCATAATTTCTTTAACTACAGTACAGCAACTATTAAACAAAGCAGGTTTAAATGACAGAAAATTCGAAAAAATTCCATTCTTAGTGAAGAGAATTAGGAAAGCAAGACCTCACATGGCTAAAAAAATTAAAAAATGATTAGTTAATTATTGGGCTGAACTGGTTCTCTTTGATGAGTCAAGTTTAACTTATTTCGAGCTAAAGGAAAACAAGCAGATCTGACAACAAAAATATGACCGACTTAATGAAAATCGCATTTTTAAAACAGTGACACATTCTCCGCACATTATGGTACAGAGGTGCATAACTTTTCAAACAGTCGGGCAAATTTTTATGCTCAATGGATCAATTAACTCGAAATAAAACACAATTTTCATAAAAGTGGTGCCTGCCTGACTATTTTGGAGTATCTTGGACATTTCCGCAAACAGCATTTCAAGATAATGCTACATGGCGTCTGTGGTAAGTTTATTCACTTCAAATTGTCAAAATTTCCTATCCATTCCCATGAGAACCTATAATTCTGTAAGCAATCATATCTTTTTTTACTTTAAGTTAAATCTCATAAAGGATATAGTAGAATTTCTTCTTTACGAGACATGGAAATAGTCCTAATCGGGATCCGCTCGAAAATGTTTCATTATAAAAAGGTGGGGGAGAAGGGAGAGGATTAGAAATTTGCAGCCTATAACTCTGCCAGAACTAGAAAAAATAATTTGTGATATTTGGCACATTGAAATTTCTGAGATTTATATTAAAACACTGTATAAAGCTATTCCATTGTGCATTAAAGCAGTAATTCCATATAAAGGCGGAATTAACCCAATGCAGAATACATATTTTTAATAAAAAATTGCTTAGATCTAACAAATGAATAGTTTTATTTCATATATTAAAATTTAACTTGTTTATTTCATATAATAAATCTTAATAGAATACGAACTGTATAGTTATTACATTATGTTCAAAAAGAAAATTTTATGCAGATTTTTAAAAAGTACTTTGTAGAGTGCAATAAAGCGATTTATTAAATCGAAAATGCACATAGGTATCATTTCATACCTTTGGTATTATGCAAACAAGACAAATTTATTTGTTTCAAACATTAATTTTAAAGTTATTACAAACAAAAAAGGTATAAGTCATTTTTTCTGCAGTGCGGCTTTTTTTTTTTTTTTTTTGTCGTTTAGTGTATATATTTTCCCTCCCCCCCCCCCCTAAAAATTATGTGCATGACTATATTTATTGTTATTTTTAAGTTGATTTTTCTCAAATGCTGTATTTTTGAAATGAGTCATATATATATACACACACATTATATATATATATTATACATAGTTGCTAAAATTTTAATTTATTCAGGAGCATTTTTAGCCTTGCCTCTATTTCGCACCAATTTACTTTTAGAGAATTTTTCTGCAACGTGTAACTGCAATGTAATAAGAAAAATTTACTCTTAAAAAAAAAAAAAAAAAAAAAATTGGAATGGAATAAAGGCAGGGCAAAAATGCTACGGAATAAATTAAAATGTTGGCAACTTTGTATATATATATTTGAATAGGTACGACAAGATATTGTTATTCAAGAAATTTTATGTGTTCAAGTAATATTTTCTAACATTTTTCTACATTTAAATAAACCACAATTTCTGAAATTTTTTTATAATATTTTTTCATAATTAAAAATGAAAATATTGCTAAATGTAAGTGGTACTACTGGAAAAGTTAAAAAAAGGAAAGTGATTGATACTTGAATGAAAGAATAATTAGCCAGCCGAATAGTTACAATTCGGTTGACCAAATATTTGTTATCTATTATATTTAAGATTTTTAATTAATTAATTTTAATAATTTGATGGCGTCTACATGAAAATTAATATGTTGAAAAAAAAAAAAAAAAAAAAACCCTGAATCAAAAGTTTTATAGTTTAAAATTAAAAATTATGCCAGAAAATTAGCAAATTTAAGTTATATAATTTAGCAATTTATAATGAATATGTGAAATTTAATTTTGTAATTGCTTACTCATTACATAAAATTTAGAATCAAAGTGAACAGTCAGTCTCATTTTCTAATAAAAGATAAATTGAACTAGCTTTTTCAATGATAGATAACTTATCTAATTCTTTATCATCAATATTACCTACTTTGTATAACTGTTTTTGCTTTTTATTTGGTGTTTAATTTAACATTGTATACATACATCAGTTTGTCACTTTTTCTACCAACACACTATTTCTTTTTCATTTATAAACAGTGCCATATCTTTACTCTTTAAATAGCTGTTGGATAAATTCATTTTTATCTCATATGGATAAGTGTAAAACATTTCAAAGAAAAAAATATAAATTATTTAGAAATATTTTTCTTTAAATATCACCTTTTAAAAATAATCTTTAATGAAATAAAAAAATTTCGTTTAATACTTTGTCACTTAGTTACTTGGATTATCACTAGATTCAATATCACTATCAATAATTTAAAAGATTTTATCTTTTAGCCCTGAAGAATTCATTTTATTTTAATACCTACAACTAAATAAATTTAATTATTTCTTTAATCAATCTAATTATTTTATTAACAGCAAAATTTCAAAAAATTCTAAATTTGCACATAAATTAATAATTATACACTTATACAGAGCACACACATTTTGAAACTGCAAGTTATTATAGCTCGATTATTCTCTTCGAGGAGAATATTCTGAAGAATATTCTCGAGAATTTTACAACTCTACCAATACCAATGTGTGTCTAATGTTGCAATTTATAAAAAGTATCTTCAGTGGAAGATTTAGATTTAGACCCAGATCCATAAAATACGGACTTAGGGGCACAAATGTTTTAGTAAGTGGTACCTAAATTTTAAAGGCGACTAAAATTTGAATGGCAGTGGTGATTTTAAAATTTGAAGGATGACCAAAATTTAAAAGGGAATTACAATTTAAAAAAAATGAGAAAAATTAAAAATTGATAATTGATTAGGTGTTTCATCGATTATAAAAACTGTTTGTATACTCCATTCAACATGTTATGCAGACTTAGATAAAAGGAAAAAATTTCTGAGAACATGAACATAACATGTTTATTAAAAAATTTTCTGCAGAAAAAGACAATAGGTAAAAGATTAAATAATTCGTAAAACAACAAATATATGAGTAAAGCATAAAATAATTGAAAATAAAATCTCATGTCTTCATTTCTAGTCAAGTTTTTAAATCAAGAGTATTCAATCAGTTAAAAAACATTTTTAATAACTTTATCTTTCTTAGAAGTAATGCTGAAAAATATTCTGTGCAGAAAAGCAAAACTTTCTGTGAATTGTCATTAGTGTACAGGATGCGGCAAAAAAAAAAAAAAAAAAAAAAAAAACACACAAACAATTTTTAATATAAATTTATTAAAAATAAATAAATTAACAAAATATAATAAATAATAATAAGAGTAGACTAAATTTAATTGGTTTGAATGTGGCCACCTTTTGCAGTGATGCACAGGCGCAAACAATTAATGAAATTCTGGCCACCTTTAATCTATCCCATTCCCGCTGAAGTAATTGCTTTAGAGAGTCCAAACTTTTTCTTGGTTTAGGGCAGGCCCTAGACTGCAAAACAGACCATACACTGTAATCCATAGGATTGAGTCTTGCGAGTAGGGTGGCCATTCTTCAGATGGTATCATGTCCAAAAAATGCATCTTGCACCACTCTTGCGTCTTTTTGGCTTTGTGAACTGTGTGGAGTCTTGTTGAAATGTCCAGTTTACATTGCAAAAGTGCTTTTTGGCCCACAGAAGTACAACAGCTTCTAAAATGTCCCGCTGATACACTTTTTGATTTATTTTAATGCCCTCATCCACAAAAACCAGTGGTGTTTTGTTTCTTGTGCAAATTCTGCCCAGACCAGGACCAACTTTGGATTTTGGCAATGTTCAACAATTTCTGAGGTGCTTGGAGTGTCTACAGACCAGATCCTTTCGTTCTGGGAGTTATGAGCTTGTTGGATTGTAAAGAGCTTCTCATCAGTGAAAATGAAACTCTCCCAGCTCTGACTTGAGGCCTGTCTCAAAAGTTTTCGGTATTTTTGGAGCCGCACGAATTTGTTTTCTTCAGTGAGAAACTGAATTTTTTGGAACTTGTAAGGCTTCAGTCTAAGCTCTGCTTTTGCCATTCACCACACTGATCAGTCACTTCCAATTCACCAGTGATCTTTCTCATGGAAATCCTTGGACTTCATTGAACTCGCTTTTTGGTGGCCTTACGATTATTGAAAGTGTTCACTGTACATTTTTGTTCCACTTCCTGGATGTCGACCATCATTGCTTAAGCTCTTTGAAATGGCAGATTGCATCAGACTCTGTTTCCCGAGGCACATTAAGCAAACGAACGATTTCACACTGTTGTTTTCCTTGCTTAAATAATTCTAAATAAGATAAAACTAAGAGATATATTATAAAATTTTTATAATTAAAGTAGCAGACAAAAAGAAATGAACACACAAATTAAAAAGAAATTAGTTAATTTTTATTCTATGATGTGATAACTTTGAGATTTTTTGCCGCACCCTGTATATTATGCATGTCTGACATTATGGATTTTGTAGTATGTAACTATGGTATGTTGCAAACCTTGGTAGAACAACAACAAAAAAAAAATCTGGTGTGAAACAACCACACAACTTTCATTACGCGATATTACATGCATTATATATATTTTTTTAAAATAATGTGATCAGAAGACATAAAATTGGCCTGACAAAGTAGACACCTAACAAATTTTCTATGAGAGAAAGCTGATATAAAGACATGTAAAACAGTTTACATAGTTAAATTTACAGAGTTTACATTACAAGTAAAACAGAGTTTACTGAGTTAAAAAATAAGGGGGAAAATGATTGTTATTGTTTGAAACACCAATTTCCGAGATCTAAAACTTACCTACCTAAGCGGATCACTGTTAATTTTCCTGTAATAATCACATAATACACAAGAAAGGATATTTAAAATGGATTTATGTAACAATTTTCAAGAAAATCGTTAAAGCTGTTTTTGAAATACCAACTTTTAACAAAACTTGGTACACGCAATTATTGACTGGAAAACAATAATTACGTACAAAAGAATATTTAAAAGGGAGTTAATACATCGAGTTTGAAAAAAATCTGTACCGCCATTTTTAAAGGAACATGTTTGTGAAACCTGAAATTGAGCTATTTATACAGGGCGTCTGTCAATTTTCCTGAACAAACTATATCATTCGAAAGGACATCTAATAGAGTGTTCATATAGCAAATTTGAAGAAAATCTTTAGAATCGTTTTTAAGATACAGACTTCTGGTCCCACTTCCGGTTCTTCGATTTTCATCAAAATTTGGAAAATTTATCTGTACCTACACCAGTCCTGTCTCAATTCTGAAGTTTCGTAGTTCTATCTTTATTAGTTTTGGAGATATGATAGCCAGAAGATTTCACAAATACGTACATACATACACACACACTGAGACCAATTGCCAGAACTACTTTTTTGGACTCAGGAAACCTTAATATGTGTAAATCAGGTGAAAACTCGACATCAAATTTTTGGACTGAATACAATACTTCCATTACCTACGGTAGTCGGGTAATGGAAGTAAAAAGAGACAGAGAGAGAGAGAGAGATATTTTACATAATTCTTAGGGAGATTTACGGTTTCGTGGAGAAAAATGAAAAAAAATTATTTTATTCAATACATGGCACTTTTCAAATAAAAAAGATTTAACATAACTTTAGTTTGGTGATATAATATGCATTTTAAATGTATAGGAGAAAAGTAAATACATTAAACATGTTCAGTAATAAAGTCTAAAGCAACTTTAAAACAAATATTGACATTTTTGTTGGGGAGAGGGTAAAAAATAATTATGTGAGAGAGAATTATTTAAAAATTCAATTTTTTTTTATATGTACTCGAATCTCATAAAGCAAGTTTTAAACGGATATTGACATTTATGTCAAGGATTGAGAAAGATTGGGAATTGGAAGACTTTCGTAAAGTGCTTGAGTGCCAATTATTTAAGCAGTTTCTTTTTAATAACAAATGATATATGGATTTTTTTTTAAGTGGAAGAAATTAATTACAAATCAGAAGCTGGAAAATTAATTTAAAAATCGGAAAATTTCTGCCAACATTTGAAAAGTGAAAAGTTGGCACCTATGTGATATCTATTGACAAAATTCAGAAAAAAATGTCTAAAATTAGTATTTTTAAGTTTAATTTTTTGAAAATATGAGAAAATGGGCGAAATACACATTAAAACATAAAAACGTGATATATGGCTAAAAATTGGAAGACTCCCATTTTCAAGGGAGAGTTGGTAAATTTCAGCACATAATACTGAGTGTTAAAAATGATGTATAACTCAAAAAATTTCCACAAATTTATGAAATTTTGGAGGGAGGTTTGATCCTCAACCCCAAACCCTCCTTCCTGACTACAGCTTAGGATGAGTGGAATTATTTTGTTGAAATAATTAAATATATAATAATTTAAAGATTAAAATATTGAACAAAAAGCTATAAAGAAACTATTATATAAAGAAGCTATTTATAAATTTATTTATAAATCAAAATAATTTCTATATTGTTTAATAAAAATATAAATGTGACGTTATTCTGTTCTTCAGTGATTAAATAAAAATATTAATTCAGCTTATTATCATATATTTCTTTGTAAGATCAATCATATCTCTTCACAGGAGAAACGATATAAATTAATTGATTTTTCTCATCCCATTAGACTATTTATTTTTTAATTCTATATTGATTATTATATGCATGTTTCTCAGTGATTGATATATCTAAGAATAATATTTTTTTTTTTAGTTGTATTATATTTATTGCTATTATTATTATTTATTTATACATAATGTTTCAAAACATGGGGAGTGAAAGAGGCACTATATCGAAATGGTTTCTAGGGCCCAATCTAATTTAAATCTTCCTCTGCAGTGGCGTAGCTAGGTGGGGGCGGCAGGGGCGGTCCGCCCCGGGTGTCACCCTCACAGGGGTGACACCCGATCTATTTGAGAAGATGCTTCATAAGTGTTTTTGTGGAAATATTTAAAAAATATATAACAAATATGTAAAATGAATTTTTCAGCCTAAAACATAAAGTAACTTCACTCTATTAGTAGTGATGAGATTGTACGCGAAATAGAGTGACATAAATAAAACAGTTAACAAAAACTTATCAATTTGATTTAGACCACAACAAGCACAGCAAACGGGAAAGTCAAAATTATTGAAATTCTATTGGAACATAATAAATTCTTCTTTATTTTCGATTCTGAATAGGAACCTTATTTTTAAATACTTGATATATCAGCGAACAAACAAAAGCTGTGTATTAAGGGCCTAATTTAAAAAAAAAATCTGGACAATTAGCCATAGTACAGTCGGCAGCAAAAGTGTCCGAGCACTAGTCAATAATTCTGATATCAAAAAAATACATTTAATACTGCTTTGTTAAATAAATCCTTGTTGAATCATGTTCTTAGACTGACTAAGAACATTATTCGATAAGGATTTATTTAACAAAGCATTATTAAGTGTACATTTTTTAGACAGGGATTATTACTAGTGCTCGGATACTTTTGCTGCCGACTGTACATCTTGGCTGATGCACTTCCTAAAACATAAAAACATAGGGTTCATTAAATTTGAGTTTTTATTTACCACATTGGATTGACTAAAGCAGATTGATAAGTTTTGAATATTGTAGTATATAATAATTTTTAATATTTGATTTTTAAAAAAATTTCTGTTAAGAAAGGTGGCATTTTTAGCAAAATATACATGCATTTTTAGCATATATACATTTTTTTTAATAAAAATTTCAGGGGACTTTTAAAAAGTGGGGGGGGAGGGGGTGCCGTAGGGCTTAAATCACTTAATAGAAAATAGGGGCTTATATCACCTGCTTGAGTAAATGACAGATTTTTGTGACAGCACAATGATTATTTTTTGTAACCCATCAATTGGTAATTTTATCAATTTTATAAAACTGTGGTTATTAGCTTCATTGGTTGACATATTTCATGCACTTATTATCTAGATATATTCAAAGAGTACATCCACTCAATCACTGGCTCACATAGGCGTGGCAATTCTATGGGAAATAAGGTGACGAATTTTGGTGTAAATGTTGGTTTTGATGCCCGACTTCTACTAAAACGGGGGTTTTGTAAAATTTCCCGCTCTTTTCCTAGGGGAAGGCAGGGCAGGCGTCAAAAACATGTGTGCAAACATAACTCACCTTGGATAGAACTTTTGCTACTTCGGTTCGATAAGGAAAGGAGCGGGTCAGTTTCAGAAGATTTAAGAAAAATGCTGACGATGAAAAAATATTTCGATTATGGATGACTTATTCACCAATTTCTAACAAGTTGTATTGCTTTTGCTGCAACTTGTTTATTTCATCTTGCACGGACACGAAGTCTATATTTATAAATGAATTTTGTAAATGGTGGAAAACAAATCCTAAAGTAGCTAATCATGGAGGTCACAAATGAACATATATATTGGAACTCTTGAAAAATGGAAAACTCTGGAAACGGGATTATCAAGATTCAATTTAACAATTGATACACAGCAATACAGTTAGTAGATGCCAAATAAAAGATAAGGAAAGCTTTATTGTAGTAGGATTCTTAGACATTACTTTATTTTTATCGAAGCAAAATTTGCCATTTTGTGGTTATGAAGAAATCAGGAACTCTACTAATAAAGACCATTTTCTGGTATTAGCTAAATTGTTTTCAAAATATGATATTGTGTTGAAGGAACATCTTATTAGTTTACGTCATGCATCAGAGTATTTTATCTGTCTACAACAATACAAAATGAATTTATAAAATTAACATCTTAAAAACACCATAAAATTCTAAGATTGGCAGTTAATTTTTAAATAATAAATATTTCTTCATAGGTAAATGGATGTAGTACCACAACAAGGTTAGAAATAAATGAGTAATTAATGCTATTTTTTAATGTACTCTCTCAGTGACATATGACTATTTGACTGAAAACAAAAGTTTTACTTTTTAAATTTGAACAATGAATCATAGATTTTTAAGGCATATTTAAAATTTTATGTTTTCTCTTGTATACGTAAATATTGTAGAAAGTAGATAACAGTAATTCAAAAAATTAAAAGTTATGTCTTACTTTTAATTTTTTTATTTTTTTTTATTTTCCTATAATCATATTTACCTTGTATGAATAATACATTTAATATTGCCTTTTTCAATTTGGCAGAGACGTTTGAATATATAACATTAAAAAAAAAAAAAAAAAATCTGGAGTGACTCCACTTGGCTTTCCGAATATTAAGTAATTAACGGTTGTATAAATAAATTAAAGTAAGACAAGTCGTTAAATAAACAAAGAGAAAATTATATTAGGTAATTTGGGTAATTTTCTCCATGTGGTTATGATCTTTAATCTAACATTATTGCACTTCATATAATTTGATCCTATAAATTATAAAGAATTTTTCGCTATGGTCCCATAAAAATCTATGAGTTCTAAATTCTCCAGAATCTATACAGTTCGTGCGACAGTGACCCATAACATGAATGCAAATTTTAAATTCAGTCCAATAAGGCATTCAGTAGACGCTATCGCACTTTAAATAATTTGAGCCCATGAGTCATAAAAAATTTTTCTTTGTATTCCTGTAACAAACAAAAAAGTATAAGTTCTAGATTTACCCAAATCAATAGGGTTTGTGCTATGGTGACCTATAACATACATACCAGCTTTCAGCTTATTCGAACAAAGATTTTAGGCGCTGTCATGTTCACTCACACACATACATCACTGTAAAAATAGCAAAAATAAACAAAGGGCACCTCAAAACTTATAGAAATACCAAAATCTCAAAGTTGAATTTTTGTCACGATTACAATACTTTCTTTACATATGTATGTTCAGAAAGTAATATATATAAATATCAAAGTAAGGGGTGACACCATTTATAACTGCCCCGGGTGTCACCCATCGTAGCTACGCCACTGTTCCTCTGAGAATCTTCTGAATAAACTTATTGAATAAAGTTAATTAAAATTTTTACGTGTCATTTTTTGATATGAAAATTTTATAAAATCTATGGCTTTTTCAAAAACTTTGTTCATTTATTTTTTCTTTTTGTGGCAAGGCAAACAATCTTAATTATGCTCATTAATACAAATTAGAAGTACAGTAAGTAATCAAATTCTTTTTTTTTTTTACATTTTTTCAATTTTCTAAAAAAATACTGGACAAAATGGTCTGGCACTTCAGACATGCAAAGAACATTTAAAAACTCACATTTTCCACTATTGATTTAGTTGAGTGTAATTAGGGGATCAACCACAAATTGACAAAGAGCGCAAATTCTTTGGATCACCCTGTGTCATAAAAAGCTATAAATGACTTGTCAGTGGCAGATTTAAGGGGGGCTAGGGGGCTGAAGCCCCCCCCCAAAACACTGACATTCACAACTAAATATTGCAACTGTAAATTTTTTATTGGTCTAGAATAACACTTTGAAAAATCTTAGCCCCCCCCCCCCCCCAAAAGTCAAGTTCTGGATCCGCCACTGTGACTTGTAACTTTAATATATTGTTGCACATACTATGTATAATATTTATGTATTTTGTTGTGGAAATTGCGCAATTATTTAAGCAGATATAATTTTTCAAAAAGGTTTTTGCTTATAACTAGAACAGATTTCCATAAAACTTCACAAAATTTACAGAAAAATTGACAAAACATTAGAGAAACATTATTCCGAAACATAAAATCCCCACTTGTAATATTCGCTGAAACATGAGCATTTATATTTTATATTAGTAAATATTGTCTTACTGTGCATGCACGAAAGATAGAAAAATGTTTATTACATAGGTTGAAAGCTTAAGAAGATATACTGGGCAACTTTTGTCAAAACTTCATTTGAATAGAGTAAAAATTAAAAAAATTGTCGGCATAAGAATGAGCTAGATTTTAGGTATTTTCCAAACTTGAAATCTCTTAAGGGGTTTTTCACATGCTGCATACTGGTACACTTACAGGCCAGTAGTGAAAATAAAATACATTAGAGAAAATTGAGAAAAAAGAGGAAAACAAAAGACAAAAGTGCTTCTTTTCTTTTTTAAAAAAGGGAAAAAAAAGCACAGAAAAAATAAAACTTTGCTCAGCTATGCAATAGTACATTTTATAGTACTTTTATAAAATTTTTATAGTACTTTTCTTTTATAATGGCACATGGGGCTACTATAGAAGAAATGTACCAGAGAAATATTTCAAACATAGACCTTACTGGTGGAATGTCATAGCTTTAAAATAATTTTTACTTTCAGAAAATATACTTAGTAAGGAAAATATTGTAATCATAATTTGCAAAATGGATATTGTATCTTGCATAGCACAAAAAAGAATGGTCGTAGAAAGTTGCAAATTTATATTTGTGACTGTCATGACGTCTAGTATACACCTCCAACTTACTCTTGACACCAGCTCCCCTTTTAGAGATATATATGATTAGATTTTACACTTTTTGTGATGTATATATGTGTGTGAGTGAACACTATAGTCTAAATGCTTCGTTCAAATGAGCTGAAAGTTGGTAAATATGCCACAGGTCGCTGTAGCATGAACTGTATAGATTTTGGTGAATTTAGCACTTGTAGATTTTTACAGGAACACAATGAAAATACTTTATCATTATGGCCGATGGGTTCAAATTATTTAAATTAGTGCCTAGAAGCTTTATTCAAATGCAGATTTCAGACTCCTCTTACTTTAATTTGTTTAACAACCATTAATTAATTTATGTCCGGAAAGTCAAGTGGAGTCACTTAAGATTTTTTTAAATTTCAAGGTAAAAGGGATGTTTTAAATTAGAGATGAAGATTAGGGGATCCGGACATAATATTGCGGGACAAAATCTTGCCGTACAAAATATCGTATAAAAAAATAGTATGATCTATTTGAAAATTAGATTTTGTGTCACATGTGATCTCTGGCGGGTGCCACAGGGCCTTATAAATATTAATTAATTAATTAAAATAAATAAATCATAGTTGAATTTCATTATTTTATCTATGTTTATTTTTAAGTTATTTTCTTTTTTTCTTTTCACTATTCAAAATACATTTTAAAAATCTTGTACATCACTACTGACATTAAAGCTGAATGCTGTTCACAAACTTGAATTAAAAATTTAAAAATTAATAAGCACGATTGAATTCATTATGACTAATTTTGACAAAAGTTAATAAATATAGTCTTTACACTATTTTAAGTAAAATTTATAAAAATTTTTGTTGTGGGTTTGTCAGAATGTCAGGGCTCTGACTAAGGTATGCGCTGTCATGAAATTTTATACAACATTACTAATAATTACCAACTCATTTTTGCTTTGTATTCATTTACGTCGCCGATATTTTGTCCCCAACCCAAGATTAGCGAGTGAAAAAGAAGTAAATATAGCCTTTAATCTTCCATTCTGGAAATTTGCTAATTCCCAGAGATCACACAATCATCAAACAACAAAAGCACAAAATTGAAAAAGTAAAATACTTTTTTCCCCCTAGATTCCCCCCTCCCCGAGAAGGATATATATTTTTTTCTTTTCTTTTCCAATTTAGAATACTAATTTCAATCTTAAGTTATTAAAAAAAAGCTGACATGATAAAATAAATATTAAATATAATCACACTTACTAGCTGAATCTGGAGCTGCAGAACTTCCGTTAAATATTTCAGCAGAAGTATGATGAGAAGGTGGTCGATTTGGTGATATTTGAGCATCAGCTGAACTACTGACTGTGTAACTTTGGGATAAAGAATCTTCATCCTGTAAATAAATTTGTAATGGAATATAGTAACACATAGAATACTAAAGAAAAGAAAAGGAAAATCTCTGTTCATGCATAAATTTAAGTTTTACAGTATTAAGTTGAAGATTACAAATAAATAATTTTAAAATTTTGTCAAAGTAGACCATTTTAGTCAGTAAGTAAGAAAAAATATCTATGTGACACACACACACACACATCGATGCTATAATTCCATATTCTAATCTCTAACCCTGATTCTGTAGCTGAACCAAATGTAAGTTGTCAAGTTTTAATGACAGAAGTTTATCAGAATATAACAGATATTGGCAATTGGTGATCCATGACAATTTTGGTGGTCCAAAAAAATATCTAAATATTAATAAAAATGCACCAGGGAGTAATAAATAAAGTAATAAACAAAAAACTTTCAATAAGCAACATAAAATACAAAAAACTCAGAATTTTTTTTGGGGGGTTGAAATAACGCATTGCCGCTTTGTTTTGCAGCACTTGTGCTTACTTTGTTAGACAACACCGAGCGGGACTTCGTTAAAATCAGAAATTTGAAAGATCATAAAATGGTGAGCGAACAGGCTGTTTCAGATATTGAAACGGGAAGAGGGCACCGCAGGTGCTACAGAGTGGGAATTTACTGCAATTAAATTTTTCAATAAAGCTATTTTCACTATATGTCAATAAGCTGTTGTAAGACCTGAAACGTGAAAAGGGTGCCACCGAGCGGGAGTTTTGTAAAGTCGGATTTTTCAAGGATCGCGAACGACCTGGTCACCAAAGGCGGCTAATGTTAAATATTTGTAAGTTTTTGTTTAAGAAAATTGTGCAAATTTTTAAAATTTGTATTTTCCTTTTTGAAAACGTACTTTTTATGCTTTATTAAGTAATTGCTGTAAAACATGTAAAATCGGCCATTTTGAAAAGATCAGGAAACAAAACTGTAAAAACATGCCGAATTGGCGAGTTTGGGAAAAAATTGCCAAGCAGTTTCATAAAGCACATTTTTCCCCACGCACCAATTTGCTCTAAAGCGCGAAGCTATTGAAGTCTTAACTACTAACAAAGCCATCAATGATAGAGAGCACAGCATAATACCTGTAGACTGGCAACACCATCTTGAAAGAGTGAAGCAAAGTGAAGAGAAGTTACAACAAAGGAGGGAGGAACAAAGGCAAAATGGAGCCGGCAGTGTCATTGTCAGCACTGATGATGAACCCGATGGTGGTTCAAAATATATATGCTCAAAGTAAAAGGATGTTTTGTAAGATAATTTTACCAAAATCTTTATTACAATACTTCGATTACCTATAATAGTCGGGTAATGGAAGCAAAAAAAAAAAAAAAAAGAGAAAAAGCTAAAGCTATGCAAAAGCAAGATATTGAAATTAAATACTGGAAAATTTCCATGACAAAATCATTATATTAAAATGATAAATATATATTTTTAAATCTTCAATCTATATAAAAAAAGGAGTAAATGATTATGCTTAATATTCAACCATTGACATGAATATGTAAAAGTTTTATTTGATTAGCTGATGTAGCAAATTCACATCAAGAGAAATACAAATAAAATAAAATGCTAGCTAAATCTACAAAAAGCTGAAGAATCTCATTTCCGTAATTTACATTTATATTTTTAAAAGTTTAAAAGGACATCTTTAAAATCTATTAATATGCTTGATTTTACAAACAGCCTTTTGGTAACTACATATAACATAAGACTTTAGAACTTTTGAAAGGAATGACTTAGAAAAGTATGTATTAACAAGATCAAACAAGACAATTAACATAAAATTAAAAAAACATGCAGAGTCACTTAAAATATAAAAAGGTAGCAGAAAGGGGAAAAAATACCTTTGTAGGTTTTTCTTGTGCTTTGTTGAGAATCATATTATCAAACTGATCTAAACCACCATGATTCTCTTGAGAACTAGAAACCACAGCATCAACTAGACTATCATCATCTAAAACCGCTCGATTTTCATTAATATTGAATTGTTCATTGGCAATCTTTTTTTGCTCAAATTTTTCTAAAATATCGGGAATTGCTTTAATACAACTTTGTAAATTGTCTGTCTCCGGTACGGTCATACCAAAGTGAATATGATTTTCTACTGGTTTCAATGGAAATTCGAGATGACTATTTTGTTGCTCATTATTTTTATGAACTTCGACCACAGCATCATGGATTTCACTGCCTGGAAAATCAAAATCATGATTACTATTGGGACAAACAGGGGGTGATATTGACTTAACAGTTTGAAGTAGATCCATCGAATAATCAATTATGTCATTGTCCAGTAATTTTTTGCTACTCTCATGCAGTGAATTCATTGGTAAATTAGAGCTGTCACTGAAATCGCTAGCTTCCATTTCATTAATTTCAATTCTGTATTCATCTATATCTAACAAGTAATCGTCTTTAACACAATCAAACACATAGCGCGAGGATATAAGATTTTTATTAGGAAGAACAGTTAAAACTTTTGTGCCAGGGCTCACTAAAATTATAGCTTCATCACTTAATGTACACATACCCCCACCATGTTCTATAAGAGCTTTTAAAGATTCTTTTTCTGTTGTATTTTGGATATTATACTGTATTGGAATGCCATCATCCCCAACAAACAAAACTACACTATGGGAAAACTCCGTCATGAATTTTTTTTCATTAGAAAAAAATATGGCCAAAGAAACAAATTATAATTATTAATAAAACAAAAAAGACGATTACAATAAGCCAAAGAATATTATGTATTAGAACAAACACAGCTTCGGGCTGACGCTGCTGACTTGAAACCATATATTTGTTGACTCTGGTTGATGGGTTGGCTGCATACACGGAGTATTATTTAATAGGAGACGAAAGAAACGCTAAATTTTGCGATGTTGTTTTCTAACTTTAAGAGAGGGCGCCAGCGTTCGCTATACCCTGCTTTCCAGCTTCCGTAACGTTATTCAACAGGGAAATGTTTCGTTTTCATTAATTTTTTAAGAATAATATTGAGCTTAAAAAAATTCGGTTGAACGCAGATTTTATTTAATAGAGTCTTTTTGACAACATGTTTTTTTTTAAGAACTATTTTAAGCATTTTACTTAGTGAGAGAACATTTAAAATGACGTTGATCTTTATGTGTAAAACCGAAGCTAAACTACATTGTTATGGAGAGATATGTTTTTTTTTTTTTTTTTTTTTTTTTTTGAGACTGTAAGTTTTTTTAGATATCTTATGGCAGTGAGTCTTATAATTTTTCGCTTTTGCTATATTTGACGGTGTAATAAAATAATAATAATAAAAAAAAAAAAAAAAATTAAGAAGTTGCTAGCGGTTTGATTTTTTCATTCATTTCCTTTTACCAACATCAAGCTTAAAATAATTCTTTGTTATGCAATTTTATTTTTTTTTTTCTGTATAATCTGATGTGTAATAAAATTACATACTGTTTCAATAAATTTTCAAGTGTTGGCATTATATTTTTCAGTAAAAGGAAAAGTTACTTTGGCTTACTATTGGTATGAAATTTCCCAATATAGTCCCGATAAAAAATTACGTTAAAAAAAAAAAAAAAAAAAAAAAAAAAAAAATAGAATAGACATGTTAAATCATACAGCAGAAACACTCAAGATTATATGCTCGAATAAACTAAATTAAATTAACAAATCATAATTTGTGATTTGCAGTTTCAATAAATTACTGTCATAAACTCATAAATCACTAGTCTATGTTGAATATTTGAATAAATCATAAACTTTGACCATCTTGTGATTTAAACTTGGACTTTTTATTTAGTTTAGTAATTAAATTTATTTCATGTAGCTTTTATAAAATGCATTTTTTTTTCTTTCATTTTCTTTTTCGCACTTTAGAAATTGGTTTTAAAAAGTGATTTAAAAAATAAAGTTGTAATTTTATGTAAAGATTTTTCTCTAAAATTTTCACCAATGCATGCGAATTTTGTAATTAAGGCTTTTTTTTAATTTTGCTCTGATATATATATATATATATATATTTTAATTGAATATTTGATTAAGATTATGACCAGTTTCAACTGCCTGAGTCATTCTCAGAATCAGAGATAATGAAGAATCTAAGTCTAAGCATTGCTGTATCATGTAGTGCAGCAGTACACTATTTTAACATTATACTACTAAACCCGTACGAAACTTACGCAATTGCATAAGTTATTAAAATTTCAGGATTTTTTTTTTTTTTTTTTTTTTTTTTTTTTTTTTTACATACAAAATTAAGTTGAATTTTTGCATAATAATGGATTATCATGAGAATTATTACGTTAAAAATAGTACATATGGAATTGCATAAAACTGACCCTAATAAAATTAAACAGCAAAAACTAGGATAAGGTAAATGTATCAAAGTGGAGGAAGAAAGGATAGCCTAGTGAGTGAGGCATTTCATTCTGAGATCATGCTGGGTTAATAATACATTTCGTTTCTTATAATATTAGTGTAATAGGATACTTGATATTAGAAATTTAAGAGAACAATTAGTTTAACTTTTAATACAATATGGAATACTATAGCAACGGAAATTTAAAAAAATTTCCCGCATAAGGTCGGAGGGAACTGCATAGTTGTAGTGAGAAGAGAAACATTAAATATTATATTATAAGAATCATTTATTCCATTTAATTAGATATACAAGTTATAAAATACTAAAACAAAGTAAAAATCATTTATAATTAATAAGTGAAAATTATCTTGCAATGTTAAATTTTAAATTCTAGTTTTGTGAATTATTAAACACAGAGTATTTACACAATAATAACAACAATAATAATAATAACTATTTTTATTACAGAGTATTTACAGGTATTATATATAATAATTTTTGATACTTTAAATACTGCACCACATTAGATTGCATATTGTAAATTAGTAAATGAAAAATTACCGAATTCTAATTAAAGATGTTACCCATTTTTAACATAAATCATAGAATGTCCTGCAATCGATGTCGCACTTAATAATGAAAGGCCCACCAGCGGTCGAGCGGTTCTGCGCTCAAAGCTGGTAGACGTGAGGTGCTGGGTCGGCCTAACCGTTCGGAGTTTTCCGTGGTTTTCTCCGCAACTTGCGTAAATACGGGCTAGGACCCCTTAGAAAGACCTCCATGGAAGGCACTCCCTTTCAGGACTAGGACCCAAGAGTAGACTATCGGCCTTATTCCGCAACACCAACACACACTTAATAATGAAAAAAATATGTCAATGTTTAAACCTCTATTATCATGAACAGCATTAATTTATCTCGAGAAACGGCAGGCATTACACGGATCAAGATACTAATTCATAAGCTTAAAAACCAAAAAATAATAAGAGTCCTGCATCGGGTCGGGTAACCCGATTTAACCCGAACCAGACCCGACCAGCGGGTCGGGTTCGAGTCGGGTTGACAGAATGTTTTACAACTATGTAACTATGTTTACAACTATGTAACTAATTTAAACATTCTGCACATACTAGACATGTATCGGTTGGTTGTTTGGTTGGAGGATTTAAGGCCGATTGACTCCAGATGTGTCCTAGGCCTATAGGGGGAATGCCCTCCGTTTGAGCCTTTCCAAGGGGTCCTAGCCCGAATTTACGCGTGTTTCGGAGGAAACCACGGAAAACTCCGAACGGCTAGGTCGATGAGCGCGACCTGGGATCGAACCTGATTTCCTTAATTTAAGGAAAAGAGATATCTCAGGTTCTATTGTGTATAATTAAAAAAACCATAATCAGACATCATGCCGATTCAATTTGGATGCATATCGGCCAATAGGTGGCGCTGCTGTCCTGCAATTTTCCCCGAGATGGAAAAGCTATATCTCAACTTCTATGTCTATGGTGTATACCTGTACAAAATTTGATAAGTGAAATAACCATTATGAAAGCGCATTTTTTAATATACTATTTATGGAGAATAAAACTGTCTTTCTTTGTTTGATTTCCCTAAGATGAAAATTATTTGCATTCATCACGTTAAACTTCTTAATAATAGTTTTAATAAATTATTCGCTCTTAGTGAATTTGACAGAAAAATATAGAAGAATGTCTTGTCTTGTGGTGGTCACAAGTCGCAACATACTAGTTTTTATATATATATATATATCTATAATTTACCAACTGTGTGACAATGAAAATTTACTTTATTTTATATCAAGTTATATCATTTCATTTTACCTTATTTTGCATGATTTTTAGATGAATAAGTAATGTTGATTTATTTTTCGGGTCGGGTTCGGGTTCGATAAGTCGGATTCGGGTCGCAAAAAATTCTCTGTTGCGGGTTCGGGTTGATGAAAATTTTTTTGTCGGGTTCGGGTCGATGAAATTTTTTTTGTCGAGTTCGGGTCGGGTTTCGGGTTGATTTAAAAATCATCTGTTGGGTAAAACCCGACCCGCGCAGGACTCTAATAATAATACTTACCCGTGGAACAGAAAACAAACTCGAGCATTTCTGTCCTTGGGCTTTTCTTTTTTTTTTTTTGTCACTATCATAACCTGTTTTACATCCAAGAACGAAGCATTTACATGAACCCATCTCAATTAAGTAGTTTTAAGCACGTACAAAAGTATTAAACTGTTTAAAATTCAAAATTCGAAAAGCACATCAGTAGAATGAAACTGAAAACAACAGTACTTCGCGCCGAAATATAGGGTAGGGACAAGTGTCGCCCCCAATCACGGATTAATCCGTGCCCCCAATAGATGGCAGAAATTCACATCGCAGTTTTAAAGCTTCCTCCCATTGGACTTTCATCTCCTCTTTCAATAATACTCCGTGGCTGCATAAATGAGGATTTGTAAATCATTTTTTCTAATGCCTTACAAACTATTAATCTGTTTATTATGTTAGTTATTGGTTACATAAAAATTTTCACAGTAGCAAATTTATTGTTATTTAAAGCACAGGAATTATATTATAAAAAAAGAAAAGAGAAAATAAAAAACTTTGTTGAGTTTAGCATTCATTGTTTACCCACCCACCCAACCAAGTTTCGTTAAAAAAATGACAACATAAACAAAGAAGAAATTAGGTTTTTTGTCATTGGTGTGTGTATGTAATTAAAATTCCATTTTAGGACTAAAATACAAAATGTCTCAAGAGAATATTGGTTTAGGAAGCACAACAAGTCTCAGTTTATCAGCACCTGTCGCATTTGTTCAGTCTTTACAAAGAGAAGTCGACGAGAATGATATCCAAGCTTTAATTCAGTCCCAAAAGCACATGTAAATATTAAATTTAATTTCTTTTAAATAATTGCTGTGTGGTTTAAAAATCTCATTGTTGAAATGTCTGGTAAAATTATAAGCCCTGGGGATATTTTATCAATCTTGTAATTAAATAATTTGTCATCCAGTAGCTTTAAAATTTAAAGTGTAATAAATCTTAAGCATTTTTGTGTGTTCCTAAATAGGCAGTAATATGTTGCAAAAATATTAAATCATTTGTAAAAGGATTGTCAAGAGCTTTATGCATAAAAATTTATTCGAACTCTTTCATTATTTAACTGTGGCTTTAATGGTCTTTATCATGTTTGAAATTATGCTTTTAATCGTCAAATTCTGCACTAGAAATGTAAAAATATTGATTGTTTCGGACCATAATTTTCAAAACAACAAATTTGATTATTAAAATATATTTTTAGTAATATTTCAGTGTATTTTTATTTTTTGCAATTATCCTATTATTTTTTAAATTCAATATAATTTTTTTCTTACTGTTTTAGAAGTGTCTTACTTTCATTTATACAAATGTATAACTAAAATTTTGCTTGCGTCAATTTTCTATGAGCGTTCTTTTTTTTCTAAAAGATTTTATTTTTGTCTACTTTGTAGATAAAATTTTATATACTAAGCTTTTATAAAATATTGCATATATTACATATCCACAAGATGGTCATAAATTAAATTTCTGCTATAAACAGCTGTTATAGTTAAAATGGACAAGATCATTTTAGGAATCATCTCTGGGCTAAGTTTGGTTACAATCTACTCACCCATTTTAACTGCAGAAAGTTGTATATAGCATAAGTTTAATTATAATGTCTGTTCTGTGTAATACAAATTTACACAATATTGAAAACACCAATGTAAAAAATATTAAAAACTGCAGTTTCGGTAGTGTTAAGCCTGCCGTCGTCATTTCCACCATTTCTGTACTGATGACTGTACACTTAATGACTTAACCCTACCAAAACTGTAGTTTCTAATATATTTTCAACATTGAGTAAATATTTATATTTCTGTTCAATGTCAAATCTGGTTATATATTTATTATGTCTCTGTATTTATATTTTCATAATTTTTTAGTTTAGTTATTAATAAATGTCTGTCATTAGTATATATTTTCAATATTGCATAAAAATAATGAAATTCTTACAGCTACTTGGTATTGGCTGAGTACTCAGGGATTAATCCAGCTTTTTAAAAACGGTACCCCATTTGTGAATTTATAAAATAATTTGTGAAAACATCAAGTAAGTTTATGAAAATTAATGATACTTCAGAACAATTAACTATAATATGTAAAGCAGTTTTTTTTTTTTTAATTTTAAAATACATTTAAAAAATAAAATGAAACAGTTGTAAAAATAAATATATGTATGGGTGAGTTTAAGATAAGTAGGTGTTTACTTAGACATTTATCATTGTCTCCAGTAAATATTCAAATTGAGGGTATTTTTCTGTGTTCCATGCAGTGAAGCTTATAAAATATTTTAGTGTGCAGTTATATTGCTGAGAATTGACTTTGTGAATGTACCTCTTTGCTGAAAGTTGAATTTGTGATTGTGAAGGTACCTCATTGCTAAAAATTGACTTTGTGAAAGTGCCTCAATGCGGCACTAAATTTGTTCTGGATTAACCTCTGGTACTTAGTCATATTTTAGATGAATATCGAGTACTCGGTACAGCTCTTGTTTCTTTATCTCTCTCCTTTTGATAGGTTTTATACATTTAAGAGTGGCCTTTTTAATGTGCAATGTCCATTTGGCGTTTGAACTTACAACTTTGAAATGACCAGATTAATTTTTTAATGTTAATTTTGTATTATATTTAAATGTGAGAGAAAAAGGGCAAATGATGATGAATTTTATAGTTTTGTAAATTTTATAAAAGATATTCTGAAATAGTCAATTTATAGTGAATCACTAAAATTCTAAATTTAGTTATTCATTAAAAAAGAAAAAGTTGCTGCAAAAGTATTTTATTAAAATAATAAAATATCCAAAAATTTAAAAAAAGATCAAAGTTGAATGTTATAGGGATGTGTAAAAACTGAACATAAAATTTTATACTTTACTAGCAGTCTTTGCCCGCTTTGGTCACTATATTAAAATGATTTCTTTCTAATTGAATAATTGAAACGTTCAAGTAAATATATTTCAATTGGCAACAATTTTCACCACAGCTTTAGTATGGGATCTCCTCAGTGATATTAAATATTTTTTTTAGCTTCTCGAATCTATACAACAAAACTATTATTAAAACGAATATTCTTGATAACAGTCCAATAGTAAAGCTTATTCTTCGACTATTCTGGAAACAGTTGAAGCTGTTACTCATATAGCAAAATTCACTATTCGATGAATGTTCTGGTATACTCTGAAAAACAGTCACTTGTTCCACAGGACTAAAGCAAATAACATCAAATACTCCAGAACATAAATCTTCGCAATCTCAAGAAAAATGTTCATTCGCTTAGAGCTCAATCCTTAAAGTTCAATCAATCAGAATAGGTCCCTTAATAACTCTGATTCACAGTGAGTACATACTCTCTCGCATAAATCAACTCACTCCTATTTATAACTTTTTGCGATGATTCCATCGAGAATCACATCCCTGATGATTCCATCGAGTCGGAAAGTTCGAGATCTGTGCTCTCGTGTGTCGGAGATCTTCGAAACTTGAGGAATTCTTAAGTACCATTTTTCATCAACATTGGTTTCCCTCTCACCCAATCTGGTCACCCACTCACCAAGTTTGTTGCCAAGGCTACAACTGAAAGTGAATGAATGAACTGCCCTTTTATTTTCACTTTGCCTGTAAAACTGCCTTCATTGCAACAGTGCTAATGATGTGGGGCAAATAACTAATCCCTAATAACAATATGCTATGAGCACTATTTCTGCTGCATTTTAGACAACTAATATTTTTATGGTTATATATATTTCCCATTAAACATATTCTTATTTATTTATTTAAGTATTAATTTAAATTAAACAAATATTTCTGCCGGACAGCGTGCAGGTACAGTCACACACAGCAGCTCGTATATTTGTATTATAAATTACTGTAGTGATTGGTATATAAAAAATATATCTTATACTATTAAGTGAGCAATATTTGTATATATATTTCACTGTTCTCGAAAACAGTAGCTCGGACAGACACGAGATTTAACACAAAGGTGCCCCCCGAAGGGTCATTGTGCACATCAAAGTCAGATTTTTGAATTTTTGATTAGTTTTTTCTTAATTAATTAAAATGTGAAAATAATAGCCTTCTAATTTCTGATAAATAAGCCATTTAAATTTTATCCATAATTTAATTGTTGCCAATTTTTTTTTTTTCGACAGAATAATAATAATTAAAAAAAAAAAGTACATTTATTTAAAATGAGGAAAATAAATCATAAAGATTAGAAAATAAATTAGAAATATCAGTCGTATCGTTACAAATGAGATACCAAATGAAAGGGAAAATTTTTGTGAATCCGATGCATTAAACAGCTTATCAATCGGAATATTAGATGTTTTAAAATTAACTAAAGTATTAATTTTAGGTGGCAACAGCAGAAGATTGTATGGAAACCATTAGGAGAAAAAAAAAAAAAAATCTGCTTCACATTAAGTCACATGTTTTTGAAGTGGGATTAAAAATTGCAGTTTTCAGATTCTTTTAAATTTTCTCACACGAACACAGAAATATAATATACAGCCTGTACCCCACAAAAACAACTTGCATTTCAAATTTCATCAATTTTTTGGTTAATAAACAAAAAAGTTACTTTTTTTTTTTTTTTTTTTCCAAATTGAGTTTTATTCTAACTTCGAAAAGATTTATGTGATCATAAATATAATAATATATATAGATAGATCTATCATCCCCATATTATCGTGCAAAGATTTTTGATGCCGAAAAAAAAAGCTTTGGAATCAGCCATTAAGTGGTATTGAAAAAAAAAGAAAAATGAATTTGAAACTATATCTGGAGTTTTTCATTCACCTTTAGTAAATAAATTATTCATGAATTTTATTTGCTAAAATATTCGTGTGTATTCACTCGGGGAAAGACTGCCATATTTTAGTAAAATTGCCGTCTTTTCCCGAGTGAAAAGGAATCACGCGAAAAATTAATTGTCTGATGCGACAGACGTAGCCGGTCACAGCATATTGTAATATTTGGCGTGAAATTGCTGTCATTTTATGGTTGATTGGGTAAACATAGGAAATAACGTAAAAGCAAATATTATGTGCACCACGTATAGTGTTGTTCACATGTAACTGGGATTCAAATATAAAAGGGAAACTCCAATTTTTTTTATACTATCTATTTCGAAACTGTTATATAATAAGTACCTAAATGGAAGCTCATTGGTAAACCATTGTCACAGGTAATAGGGACAAGCGCCCGAGTTGCAGTGGATGACCAAATCGCTGCTGAAGGCAACAGGGACCTGAAGCGAGCTTTTGAACAATTTCAGTAATTTATTTTATTTTATTTTTTTAAAGCTATATAGAAAAGAGTTTCCTTTAAATTTAGTGACCAGCGAAGTGGGCAAAGCCTGCTAGTAAATACTATGTAAACATTACCATGCTACACAACTTTATTGAATCTCTGCCTTGGCAGCTTTTGAATTTTTGTCACCATATTAGTGATGATTTTTTTCTTTAATATCATTTCTTGTATAAAAGGGGGAATCGTATTTTGGTGATACTTTTATCGGATATCTTTTCGCTAATTCGTATGAATTCTTCATATTCTGTTTATAATTTTAATGGTTTTTAGGCTGAAAATAGTGTTGAAATAAATTTTCTGTTTTTAAAACTACATCCCCCCCCCCATAAAATTATCTATTCAGGGAAAAATAGATCATTTATGTGACTACTATTTCGGTTTAATTTCTTTAAATGGCTATTTCTAAATTAAACGTCTTGGCAAAAAACATTCGGTTTATTTCAATGTCAAAATTTAAAAATCTCCCAGTATGATCTATAAATAAAACTGATAAAATAAATTTATAGTTCATAGAGTTTATTGTAGTAAAGAAACGCTACGCAGTCAAATGTGACAGCATGGGCAGTTTTTTTTTTCTTTTTAATAACTTGACAGTGAAAATCTACAATAGTTTAAAAAAAAAAAAAAGAACAACACATAATAGTACCATAAACTATATTAACACTTTATCAATATATGCAAAATTTTCAAAGTGATACTGAATGTAAACGTATTTAAAAAAAAAAAAATAAATAAATAAAAGAACTCGTAAAAATTTTTTGGCAACAATTAAATTAAGGATAAATTTTTAATGACTGTTTTTGCAGCTATTATGAAGTTAATATTTTAATTAATTAAAAGAAAACATCAGAAATTCGAAAATCGGGCTTCGAGGTGCACAAGGACCCCTCGGGGGGCACCTGCATGTCGAAACACCTGACTGTCCGAGCTACCATCATTGCGCTACGCTGTCCACACACACACAAACATTGCGTTTATATATATATATATATATAAAGATTTTCTAATTTTCCTAATTTATTTTCCTCGTTTTAAGTAAACATACTTTTTTTTTCTTTGATTCTGTCGGAAAAAAAATTGGCAGCAATTAAATTATAGATAAAATTAAAATGGTTAATTTATCAGAAATTAGAAGGTTATTATTTTCACATTTTAATTAATTAAAAGAAAACTAATCAAAAATTCGAAAATCGGGCTTCAAGGTGCATCAGGAGAGGTCATTACAAACCTCCATGCAAGTTTGTGTAGCTCAGCCATCAGCCGTTTTCCTAAAAAGCTCAGGAAATACATACACAATGACACACACACACACAAACATCTTATTTTATTATATGTATAGATAACAGACCTGTCCAACCCAAAATACTTGGTGGACCACATTGGAAATCTATTTTATTCAGGCGGGCCGCGCCGCTCCGAAGTATATATGTTCCTATGTATATATGTTTGTGAGTGTATGAATCATGTATATATAGCATACTGTTTTCGGAGGAGGGCAGGCTGAGGATTTGGAGCAGAATACATTCATTTTAATTATTTTCATTCATAAATTTACATTAAAGTCATGAAAAATTTGACTTTACATTAATAACTTTAATAAAAAGAATGAATAATGGATTTATTCTTTAACCACATTTTTCACGACTATGGGAGCCTCTGCGCAAGTGTGAACTCAATGAACCCAGTATTAAAATAGGGGTGATAACCCTTGTCGTTGAGAAAAAATAAACAATAAAGGAACACCGAATGACTGGATGTTTGCCAAATCCCAACTTGTCGGTCAATCTGGCACCCTTCCAAGCCTTTGGATTCGTCCTCACTGCTAAGTGTAAGAAACGTGATTACACAACAGTAATATTTCATTACATCAGTGTGATTCTTTAGTTACCATAATCATTGAAAGGTATTTTCACTTCAAAAAGTCAGAAGGGATTTATTAATTTTTAGTGTGTTGAACAAAGTTGTCAAACTTTAAATATTGTTAGTCTCTCTGTGGGCCGCAAAGAACTACTCGGCAGGCCGCATGCAGCCCCGGGGCCCACAGGTTGGCTACCCCTGCTTTATAATATATCATTTACCTTTACATTTTGACCACAAGAAATCTCTTGCTGGTGGGCATGTGGCTTCATCAGATGGAATGATATTCTTGAGTTTCTCTCCTACTTTTCGGCTCAGTTGGAGCATGCTGCACCATCTGGCATCAATAAGTGCAGGACTGTGGTCATCACAGACCATTTGATTTGCTAATGCCTCTACATCTTCTCTTTTTAGTACATAATTGTTATTGTTATAGTTTTTTTTTTTTTAGTATTGTTAAAGTCTATTTCCAGATTATTTTTTTGGTTAGTGCAGTTGTTATTTTGTTAAATCTGATGTCATTTTTGTATTTTTTTTTATTAATTTTTTAATTTTTCTTTTTTGTCATTCCTATGCAAGCACCCTGATTACACAGGCTGATGATGACATTTTTTTCTTCTCAAAATGATGTGCTATTTAAGACATAAAAAAATGTAAAAGAGGTATCAAGGTCAATTGAGTGTTAATATATTAGCAGATTATTGTTGGATACTGCATTGAGAATCCCCCCCCTCCCTCCACAAAGCCTTCAAGCTGTGCACAAGGTGAAAATCTCTAAAGGGAGTTTTGATGTAAAGAAACACATTTAAAAGATAATATGTAAATAATATCCTATTTGTTGGTATAATATAAGTAGTGATGATGCTCAAAGTGTTTTATAATACGCCAATAGATGGTGCTGTGTGTTCATTCTTTTTTCTGTAACTGTACATATGTAAATAAATGTTAGTTTAAGTCTAGCTCCCGTTTGGGTAACTTCATGTGGTAGCACGAGCGCTGGTTGCGTTCGATCGGCAGCGAAAATGAAATGACGCCAAGTTTCCTGTAATTAAAAACTAAAAAATGGATAAGCGAAAGTAGATCTTCAATTAAAAAGAAAAATTAAAAATGGATAAATTACTCCCTTCAGTACCACTATTAAATAGTACGAATTATCACACGTGGTCATTAAAATTAAAAGCTATTCTAACTATTAAAAAGTTGTACGACGTCGTGATTAAAGAAGCAGGTGACTTAAAAGATGAAGAGCAGGCTGAATGGGATACTAAGAATGCTGAAGCTGTTTCATACATCTTACTTTCGTTATCTGATGAACAAAGTCTCCAATTCGCAGACGAAGGAAACGTTAAGAATTTATGGGAGAAAATAAAATCAACATTCACAGGAAAACTGGAAGATCGAAAAATCAATGCAAGCAATGAAATAAAAAACATTGAAATTAATCCAGAAGAAACAGTAACGGATTATATTGCAAGAGCAAGAGGTTTAAGAACAAAATGTGCTTCACTAGGTCTGGACATTACAGAGAGAGAAATCGTCTACTACAGTTGAGGATCTATAATCCGCATACCCATAATTCGCAATTATCTATAATCCACACTCACTTCGCAAATGTAAACAAAAGATTTTGCAGTCACAAAAATCTGATATTTTGGATGTGTATGAGAAAATATGATGTTAATTCACATACTAAAATTTAAAGAATGAGTGTAAAATTTAATTTAGATATACATAATTAATTTTAAAAGGAAAAAAAAATAATTATACTTTTATTGTCTTATACTTTTTTAACGAATCTGAACATCGTCTGAATAATATTCAATTACTGATCAAATAAAACATATGGAAGTGCAGTTTTTTTAACTCCTGCCAGAAACAGCATTGCTCATTGGTTGAAAAAAATGACATCCTATGTGTTGGTGGGATTGTGTATTTTCAAAGATGTTTAAGGACCATTAGTGTAAATGTTCATTTTAGGGTGGTATTTCAAAAATACACAAAACTATGTAAGGAAAAAATTATATCAGCATTTGTTTTGAAGATAAGACGTACAACACAGTCATTGAAAACTGCATCAAACTAATCACATTGCAAGTATCTGGCTGCATACTGTTAATCACAGTCCAGAAGTAGGAGTACAGTTTTTTAATGAATTACTCATTTAAGGGTTTAAATTATACATTGCTTCTACTTCATTAAATAAATTTTATTGTTTTATATATTTATTAGTATTACCTTCATTACATTATATAAAAACAAACAATTCTAATTCTAGCTTCATTGAATAAAGTTTATTGTTTTATGCACCTTATGCTAATTCATATAGCGAGGAAATGGCATCATTGATCTATAATTTGCAAAAATCTATAATCCGCACAAGTTCTAGAACCAAGGTGTGCGGATTAAAGATCTTCAACTGTATACTGTAAGAGGCCTTAGAGGAAAATTCTCGAAAATTCGAGAAATATTGAAAACTCAAAGAGAAAAAGATTTAGATGAAATACTAGAGATCTTACGCGAAGAAGAAAGAACAATCCTGAGATCACCTGATTACCAAAAGACTAGAAGAGAAGAAGCATTCCACGTTAAAAATGAGAACAAAAACAGAGTGAAAAGTTGTTTCATCTGTAAGAAAACAAATCATCTAGCTAAAAACTGTTATTTTAGGAATAGAGATAACTTACCTCAGAACACTAATGATAAAAGAACAAATACTTATAATAACAACAAGAACAAAAACAAAGAACAGTTTAAAAACAGAAACTCGAACTATGCAAATAAAAGTGATCAACAATCTAGCGATTTCGCACTCTCTACGAATAGAGAACAATTTGATATTTCTGAAAATAATGTGTGGCTATTGGATTCAGGTTCCAGTTGCCATTTATCAAATAATTTGAATTATTTTTGTGATATTGCTAATGATAATGGATATATCAATTTAGCAGGTAAGAATTCTACTTTAAATTTTACTGGTATAGGAACTGTCCGCGCTAAAACTTTGGTAAATAATTCTCAAAATATTTTAACTATGAACGAATGTATATATATTCCTGATTTAAGAAATAATTTAATTTCTGTAAGTAAATTAATGGATAGAGGTTATAAAATTAAATCAAGTAGAGATCATATCTTAGTTCTAGGTAAAAATGATGAAATAGTGTTAAAAGCTGTTAAAGTAAATAATAGATTTGAAGTCATATTAGAACCTTACAATGATATGTCACCTGATTCTCTAGAATGTAACTTAATAAATAAATCAGAATCTTATGATATTTGGCACAAAAGACTTTGCCATTTAAATCCACAATATATGATAAAAATGCGAAATATTATTGGCATAAAATTTAGAGATTCTGAAAATTTTAATTGTGAATCATGTGACATTAGTAAGTTAACTCGGGAAAATCATCCAAAAGTAAATTTTGATCAAAGTAGTTCTATATTAGAATTGATTCATGCTGATTTAGCAGGACCTATAAATGTTAATTCCTTAGGAAATTCTAAGTATTTTTTAGTATTGGTTGATGATTTTTCTGGGATGTATTTCACTTATTTCTTGAAACATAAAGATGAAGCACTTGATGCTTTTACTATTTTCAAAGAAAGGTATGAAAATCAGATGAATAAGAAAATTAAACGTTTAAGAACCGATAACGGTTTAGAATTTGTAAATAATGAATTTGAAAATTTTCTAGAAAAATCTGGAATAATTCATGAAAAAACAGTACCATATAATCCTGAAAGCAACGGTATTGCAGAAAAATGTGTAAGAGTACTGGTAGAACGTGCAAGAACATTGTTATATGATAGTAAACTGCCACTTAGATTTTGGCCGGAAGCCATAAATTGTAGTACCCACATTTCTAATAACACGCCGCGAAAAAGGAAACAAAAAATCCCAATCGAAATATGGACAGGTAGAAAACCAAAACTAACTTATTAAAAAACTTTTGGTTGTGTAGCTTACTATCACATTCCTAAACAATTCAGAAATAAATTCGATGTTCCCGCTAAGAAAGGTATATTTGTTGGATATTCTAGAGATAGGTGTGCATACAGAATTTATGATATCGAAAAGAGAAAAATTATTGAAGAAAGATCAGTTAAATTTGATGAAACATCTAAAGGTAGTAAATTCTTAAAAAGTGAAACCGAAACTTATTTGTGGGATATCAAAGAATTAACCCAGTTTAATGAAAACGAAACTTCTTCCCTACCCAGAAACAATGATAATAATATATCAGATTTTTCATCTGAACAACAAACGCTAGAACAAAATGAAATGCAGAATGAGTCAGAATCTATTTTTAGATCACCACCCCAATTGCGACGATCAGAAAGAATTAAAAAATAAAATGTCAGCTAATTTGGCTTTAAACGACCTTGATGGGGAATCGGTACCGAGAAATTTTGAGGAAATAAAAAATAAAATAAATTGTAAAAAATGGGAGATCGCTATGGAAAAAGAAATCGATTCCATGAATAAACACAATGTTTTTGAGATAGTTGAAAGGCCAAAAAATGAAAAAATAATTAAAAGTAAATGGATTTATTCAATTAAAAAGGTAAATAATGAGGAAATTTATAAAGCTAGGTTAGTAGCAGCGGCCTTCAATCAAATAAAAACAGTCGATTATTCAGAGTCATATTCACCGGTAGTAAATATTGAATCATTTAGATTATTAATGGCAATCGCTTCTAAGTTGAATTTATCTGTAAAATTTTTTGATGTAAAAACGGCTTATTTATATGGTAACATTGAAGAAACTATTTTTATGGAAATACCCCCTGGTTATGAAAATAAATTTGGTAAAAATAATGTATGTAAATTGAAACGTAGTATATATGGCTTGCCTCAAAGCGGGCGAAATTGGCATAATAAACTTAAACATGAACTGAAGGTGATTGGCTTCTCTCCACTTGCATCTGATAATTGTGTATTTACTTATAAAGATGATACGAATTTTCTAGCAATTTGTGTGTACGTAGATGATTTAGCAATTTTTTCGAATAATTCTAAGTTATGCAATGAAAAAATAAGTAAACTTAAAGAAATTTTTGCTCTAAATGAAACAACTAAAAATTCAAAATTTTTAGGCATGGACGTAGTACAAAATCAAGACGGTATCAGTTTATCGCAAATTAACTACATTGAATCTTTATTAGAAAAATATGGTATGCAAAATTCTAAAAAGTGTAATCTGCCAATAATTAAAGGTGAGGATAGATGTTTTACACTTACAGATAATTTAGTTAATCAAACTGAGTATCAAGAAATTATAGGTGAGTTGCTATATTTGGCTAACCGAACTCGACCTGACCTTGCATTTGTTACTAGTTATTTATCACAATTTAATAAACGTCCTGAGAAAAGACATTATACATTAGCTAAACAGGTTCTAAAATACTTAAATGGAACAAAAAATAAAGTATTGTTCTACGAGAGACAATTCGGTTTAATAAATTGTAGTGCAGATGCAAGCTGGGGAAATGGAGAGGGAGGCAAATCATTTTCAGGTTGTGTAATTATGTTAGGAAATTCTCTTATTGTATGGAAGAGTAAAAAGCAAAGATGTGTAGGACTATCGACATGTGAATCAGAGCTGTTAGCCACTGCAGATACTGCAAGAGAATTAACATGGACTTTAAACATGTTACAAGAATATAAGTGTGAAAAATTTGTTGAAAGACCTGTGACGATTTATTCTGATAGTCAAGCGGCCATAGACTGGCTAAATACAGCAAAGTCATCAAATAAAACAAGACATGTTAATCTCAAATTTCATTTCGTTAGAGACTTAATTGAAGAAAAGACTGTGAAAGTTATGTATAATTGTACTAATGAAATGATTTCAGATTTTCTAACAAAGGCTGTTACAAAGGAAAAATTATCATTTACATTAGAAAAAATATGTTTGATTTAAAAGTATATATTTGAATATTAATTATTGTTTATTATTGTTTTTGATTAAATATAAAACACTTTTCGCAGGGGGAAAATGTTGGTATAATATAAGTAGTGATGATGCTCAAAGTGTTTTATAATACACCAATAGATGGCGCTGTGTGTTCATTCTTTTTTCTGTATCTGTACATATGTAAATAAACGTTAATTTAAGTCTAGCTCCTGTCTGGGTAACTTCACTATTTTAATGTGTTTTATACATTAATTGTTTCGAATTTGTTGTATCCTCTGGGTGAATTCTTCTAATCTTCATCCTTACTTTGGGAAAATTCCTTACGTGATAAGGAAGAAAAGACAATCATTTCTGAATTCAGTGCATCAAAACACATTAGAGATACCTAACGCAGTACAGAAAAAAATTGAAAAATATGATTTCATAGACCTGTGTTATTGTCTAAATTATATAATTTATTTATTTAAATGTCTAAGGTTTCTAATGGATCAATAATATCTTTTTAATTGCGGATTCTCTGAAAAAATTCTTATTTGGATTGATAGGTATATTCAACTTAGCAGCTTCGTTTTTATTTTTGTTTGTGACGCCTTCGTTATATGGTATAGCGGGTGTGTATTTTTGTTTGTTGGTTTTGTAGGATAGAGGTTGTACATTTTGTATTTTAACAAAAATACATAACCTCCATATCATATAACAAAGGTGCTGTAAACAAAATTAAAAAGAAGCAGCTAAATTGAATATTAATATACCTATCAAGCCAAATAAGAATAGATTTTTCAGAGAATAGACTTTAACCATACTGAAAAACTAACAAACAATAACAATTATGCACTAAAAAGAGAAGACATTTTACTAGCCAATCAGATGGCCTGTAATGGCCACAATCCTGCACATGCTGATGCCAGATGGCACAGCATTCTCCAACTGAGCCAAAAAGGAAGAAAGAGACTTAAGAATGTCTCTCTACTCTACTTGATGAAGCAGCGGAGCTGCTAGCGAAAGATTTCTTGTGAGCATGTCAAGGTAAATGACATATTTAAGTATAAAACAATATTCAGCTAAATTTAATTTAAAGCCTTAACATTTTATAGTGTCAGATTTTTATTCTTTCTATATTACTCTGTTCTTAAAAAGAAAGAAAGAAAATTGTTTTTGATTTCTCTGTATATTACTTATAACCTGCAACAAGGTATGTTAGAGTGAAAAAAAAATTCTTACAAGGTTCAGTTTATCCCTTTTGTTGTAGCTGATTGGTGAATTTTCATTCATTCAAGGGGGGGGGGGGAATCTGCAAAGCAATGAGTAGATAATCAAACAATTATTTAGAAAAACTAAAAAGTTATGATAAAAAGCATATTCAATGTATTATTATTTGTATTTGTGATTTTTTTTCTCTTCCCTTTTCCAGTTTTTATTTCAACAATCCTTTTTTTTTTTTTAAACCTAGGTTAAATAGGTTTGAAAAAACTAATGAAATGCTCATAAACTGCAATGCCTTGCTTTCTATACGTTACAATGGAGCTAGTAAAGAACTGAAAAAACACATTTCATTTTTAGTTGAATTGAAAAAAGATCTTGAAACAGTTTTTCGCCGTATCAGGTTAGTTAAACATTTTATGTTATGGCAAAAAAAAGGTAATTTATTTTTTTACCAATCAATTTCATTAGATAAAATGTGTATATTATTTGTATTTTTATATTTAGCATAATCTTCTGATATAAAATCATTAAAAAGAGATAGAGAATATACAAGGTGCCTTCAAACACATGAGTGTATAATTGCTGGGAGGAAACTTTTCAGCAGCTATCCCTGAATTCAGAGTTTTTGAAAATTTTGCTGTCTCTGAATTTTATGTTAAATTATTTTGTTTTTATAGAAATTTCTAATTTTGAATGCTTAATTTACATATTAAAAAAAAAAAAACTCTCAAAGTATCACTTGTTAAAGGTTAACATAAAACATGTGTTAACATAAACATTATGTTAACATAAAAGGTTAACATAAAGGTTACAATATGCTGTATTATCAATGGTGGATTGGTCTGAAAATATTGGTTGCCAGTATATAAAGGGGCCCACATTAGTCGGGGGTGCATTCACATACATAAAACTGACAGGCCCACTCACATAAAGTTGTCATTTAATTTTTACATTGAATAAAAGTAATTTTCACATAATTAAAATGGCAAAAATGAAACTGAAATACACACAGTTTTAGTACCAATTATATAAACATACATTTTTCGAGAATCTAATTAACAGGATTGCAGTAATATATGTATGAAAACTTTTAGAAAATTATCAAAGGCTCCCATCATCAGAGGCTGCACGGTGGCGGCTTGCTTTGCTGTGTTGATGTTACCGACTTGATCTTTAGTAGTTCTGATGGTTCTACACCAGTTACGGTTAATTTCCTGTGCCGGGTCGTTGCCATTACAGGTAAGTGGGTTAAACAAAATTTCGTTAGTTTCGCGATTCGTGGCGTATATTGCGTTGTTAAAATCTGCCAGTTTGCGAGTTTCGTTAAAATTTATTGTTATGGATTCGGTGGCGTTTATTTTGGTAAGTGCGGTGGTAGTTTTTCCGAATTTAATGTCTGCAGAATGCTCTTTAATACGGTTTTTTATTTTTCGTTTGGTCATGCCTATGTAGTAACCGGTATCATTATTTGTTTTGGTATAAGGGATACTGTAAATTCCGGAGGTTTCTAAAGGATTTATCTTGTCTTTTTCGTTTCTAATGGTTTGGTAAATATTTTTATTTGGTTTAATTGGAATTTTTATATTAATTTTGTTGGCTGCATTTTTAATTTTTTGGGAAACCCCGCGGTCGTACATAATGACTGGAGTGAAACTTAGTTTAGGATTTTGAAAGTTATTTATAGTATTAAGTTTTTTGATTCTTTTCCGGTATAGTTTGTCTATTAAATCCCTTTTGTAACCTGCTTTAGTAGCGATTTTTCTGATTACATTGAGTTCTTTGTTTAGTAGATTTTTATTTGAGCAAACGGTGATGGCGCGATTGATATAAGATTGGATAGTATTGATTTTATATTGATAGGGGGTTTTGCTATTATGATGAATAATTTCGGTACTACTATTTGGTTTACGGTATACTGTTGTTTCTAGGGAATGGTTATTGGTTTTAATTATACTAACGTCGAGGTAATTAAGAATATTGTTATTTTCAATTTCATGGTTGAACTGGATATTTTTATCGAGATTGTTTAATCTTTCAAGTATAGTCAGGATATTATTTTGGGGGTTGATAATTGCAAATACGTCATCGACGTATCTGAACCAGCAGAATATTTCATTTTTAAATTTTTCTAATATAGTGTCTTCTAAGATTCATAATTTTAATTCCGCGACAGTACCCGATATGGGGGACCCCATTGGGACGCCAATGATACCGGTTACTACATAGGCATGACCAAACGAAAAATAAAAAACCGTATTAAAGAGCATTCTGCAGACATTAAATTCGGAAAAACTACCACCGCACTTACCAAAATAAACGCCACCGAATCCATAACAATAAATTTTAACGAAACTCGCAAACTGGCAGATTTTAACAACGCAATATACGCCGCGAATCGCGAAACTATCGAAATTTTGTTTAACCCACTTACCTATAATGGCAACGACCCAGCACAGGAAATTAACCGTAACTGGTGTAGAACCATCAGAACTACTAAAGATCAAGTCAGTAACATCAACACAGCAAAGCAAGCAGCCTCTGATGATGGGAGGGGCCCCTTCCCGAAAGTGCTAAGGCTATATATTCAAGAAGTATGTAAGGTCTTCATTTATTTGTTATAATTTGCTTCTTGCTTGTTGAAATCTATAATTGTTTTATTTACCCGAGCCTTTCATTATAGAACCATTTTCGATTCTGAACAATTTGAAACTACACATACATGTTTTTGGCAGTAAATAGAAACACCAAATGCAAATGTTGACAATAGTACTTTGAAATTATTCTGCTAGTTTGAGAATTTACCATCAAATTAAAAATAAAATGAAGTTACCTATGAACTTAAATATTTATAATGAATACTTTTTCATGATACTTAATTATAAATAGTGCAAAATATGCAGTACAACTAATATGAAATTCTCTATATAAAGAAAAAAATTAACAAGTGTTTGAGTTCGTTAGATGATTGTGTAAATCTGTCAAATGAACGAAAATCATTATTACGGATAGATAAATGGCACACAGGCAGACAGAAAGTCAAATCGAAAATATTAGTATTCATCAAACAATGTAGGAAGTATTAAAAAAATTATTATTACTACTAAAATCCACTTTCATCCATTACCACACTTACGTTCCATAATATATCCAAATCTTTTCATATAATCCTGTAAAGAAAACATTAAAGCTAATCTAACCATTTTCAACGGAAAGAATGCTTTTGAGCATCTGAAAAAATATGCTAATTTCATTATAATTTGGAATTCTGAAAAATAGCAAAAAGTACTTAAAAAATATCCTTCATAGTCCCTCTAGACTTTAGAGAACATATAGGACATAAAACCTCATAAAGAGTTATGTATCTAATTTCATTTGTGTGTACATAATATTTTGAATAGAAAACCAGCTATTGTGACTTTAAATAACATATATTAATTTCGAGACATGCTAAAAATATTCATGGAAATCGGAGCACGAACAGACTGCCGAACAATCAATTTGAAGTTATAAACATTTTGTAAGAAAACTAAATTTCATGTGGTATACTACTATACTAGCCTATGAAATTTTATAAAATAAATAACTAAAATGTAGAAAAGTGGGGAAAAAATATTATCGGTACGACATGGCCAATACAGGTAATGAGGTAATCCAAGCCATTTTAAGTTCCGTTCTGGCCCGAATATTGTTCACAGCTAAAAGTAAAAAGCTGAACTTTTAGAAAATCTTATTAAGCAGATATACAAGTAGAAACGATTAAGTTTTTGAGTTTAGATAAAAAATGATTTGACCAGTAGTTAAATGTGTTGACTCAAAATGATCACAACAAGTTTTCTATAAACTTAACAAAAATTTATTCAAATATTAATATATATAAAAAACTTAACAATTAAATAGATTCAACAATATAAAAAACAATCCTGTCATAATTACCTTACAATAATTTCAGCACATAATGTTGATAGCAAAGATCATCTTTACAACAAGGTTTACAATTCTTGATCGAACATTTTAATTTATAGAAGTACCTGTGACAGTCACTAACTTACATTTTATAATGATGAAATACTTTGAAACAAAAACATGTGTCTAGGTCGCCGAATGACCATAGAAAAATAATTAATTTACATTTTATAATGATGAAAAAAAAAAAATATTTGAAGAATCTAGGTCGCCGGATGGCCATAGAAAAACGAAAACTTATATCTAAGTCGCCAAATGACCATAGAAAAAAGAAAGCTTTATTGGAAAAATTATAACTGTAGAAAACTGCTTTTAGTTTAACGAACAACAGGGTCGTCAACATGACTACTGGTAGAAACACATTATGAAGAATCAACTACTATCACCTCACGATCGCCCGGTTGACCAGTGAGGGAAAAACGACATGACAATTTACATCTCACGATATTTAGGCATATCAGTGATTTTTAAATGAAGATTCAATCACACAAGTTCCATAACTAATAAAAGTTCAATCCACCCAAAGTCAACCTTAAAAATGACGATTATATTTCGAAAAGATTTAATATTTAATATATTAAAGAAACTAAATTTAATTAAATTTAAATACATTTTTATAAAAAAACAACCTCCTCAAGAAACATTTTTAATAAATACGATGCAAGTCTAGCTCGACATCAACAAAATAACTCTTATCGCTGGATAACCAACATTGCTACTGAATAGTTGCTCAACTGGGCTCAACTGCCAAGTATGATAGACATCACATGCATTTATACTACTCCCAGAACATCATATTTGCATAAAACATCGATAACAACATCGACGATGATGTTCTCTAGTGGCAAAAGCCAATCACTCAGATAAATTAAATTAAGCAATTATGACACGATGGCAACAGCAAAAATAGAAATATTAGAACTTCAAAAATGGCAACAATAAAACGTAAACAAAGATCGATATTTAACATTGAGCAACATATAAAGAAAGATGAGAGATTTAAAAGGAGGAAAGGAGTAACTGAAGACTTTTATAAAGTTAAATTCACTAAAATAAAAGTAAGTAAAAGATTTTTAAATATAATAAATATAACAAGAAAAAGAAATGTTTTTAATTTTAAGTGTGAGGACAGTTATCAAATATACACAAATCAAAATTAAGCTTGAGCCCAGCCTGATCCGGCCCAAACCTCGCCCGAGTGTTGGGCCAGTTTCAGGCATCAAACCTGTGCAGACTCTAATCAGAAGTTTGTTATTTTTAAAATAAACACATTAGTAAGTGGGTAAATCTATAATAATAAAAGAAGATGTCTGTGTGTCTCTCTGTCTGAGCATCTATACGTTCAGTCCCTACTGAACGTAGAAGTATAAAATTTGACATACGGGTGCTCAGAAGCCTTCCCGAGTTGATAGTGAAAACAGAATTTAAAAATTTTAATTAGTTGCAAAGAAATTAATTAAAATGTCGACCCATGTCGATTGAATAATTGCTCAAAAATAAACATTCTATCAGCAAATGATTTTCTAAGCTGTTTCGATTGGAAACAAAACACATGCGAGACAACTGTCTGCGGTAAAAAAGGAAATAAATGTAACCAATTAAGATATCACGTGTTTCATAGTGGGGATAAAAATTGCAATTTTCAAACTTTTTCACATTTTCATTCACGTTACATTTAAATTAATATTTGGCCTAGACAGCATATTATAAAGCTACTGTTCAAGCCATTGAAATTTCGTAGTATTTGGTTTTAATGCCTGATAATTCGATTGTGAATCTTTTTGAAAGAGCAGAATTATTAGGAAAGCTTGAAGCATGGGAAGAAGGGGCAAAAATTAAAAAAAAAATGTTATAAATTTACTTTTTATTTTACAATAATGATTAAATTCTTTTTAATACATCATTCGAAAGATATTTTAAAGTACTTTTATATTATCGAAAGTGGAATTCGAGATTTCACCTGATTTACACGTTTTAAGGTATCCTGATTAGGTTTTCTTTTGTATCTCAGCTATTAATTAAAATAATTTCATAAGTAATACATCATTTGAAAGCTTTGTTGATTTGGAATTGAACAGTAGATTACAGAAATTTCTACTGCCAGATGGCACCGTAATATTTTAAAATTTCAATGTTTAAAATTCTAATTATGATTAAATTATTTTTAATACATCATTCAAAAAATATTTTAAAGTACTTTTATATTACCGAAAGTGGAATTTGAGATTTCACCTCATTTACATGTTTTAAGGTTTCCTGATTAGGTTTTCTTTTGTATCTCAGCTACTAATTAAAATAATTTCATAAGTAATACATCATTTGAAAGCTTTTATGATTTGGAATTGAACAATACATTACAGAAATTTCTACCGCCAGATGGCGCTGTAATATTTAAAAATTTCAATATTTCAAATTCTAATGAGCGAAGAAGGTGTTGCAAGTTCTAAAACGGGGATAAGGTGCCAGCGGGACTTAGCTAAAGTCAGAAATTTTAAAGATCATAACATGGTGAGTGAACAGGCTGTTTCAGATATTGAAAAGGGAAGAGGGCGCTACTCCATGGGAATTTACTGCGATTGCATTTTTCAATAAGCTATGAAACGGGAAAAAGGCGCCACCAAGCGGGAGTTTCCTAAAGTCGGATTTTTCAGGGATCACAAACCGGCTGGTCGCCGAAGGCGGCTAGTAATAAAATATGCATATTAAGTAGCAGATATTAAAAAGTGAAATTATTATACACTTATACTCACCTTCCTTATTTAAAAAAGAATTTTAATATTGCTTCAATACAATATGCCAAATTTACTCATTTAATTGTTTAATAATTTTCATAATAAATCCAATTTAATTATCATTTTTCTAAGCTTCCTTTAAAGGATAAAACAAAAAATGGAATAACATATCTCTTTTTTTAAACCATTAAGTTGCTAGAAACATGATCATTCCATTCTTATGAAGAAGGAGCACAAAGCAAAATAAAACCGAGAATTTTTCTTTCTTCCTTTTTTTTATTTTTTATTTTTATTTATTATTGTGGAATTAGAATTGTAGTTTTCTTATGAGGTACTTTAGATGTTTTTCCATTTTTAATGAAATCCAAAGCTGTTTTAAGAAAAGTCGGAAAGTTTTACTATACTTATGTGGATAAAGTTACCGTATGGTATGATAACAACAGACTAAAACAATGTTATTCATTTATTTTATTTTTTGCAATTAAAAAACTTTTTAACACTTTCCAACAAAATAAAAAAGGATTTTACTTTGGTTCGATTTATCTCTCTGTCCATGCTGGAAACATGTTTTTTGATGCCCACTTATCACGGGGGATGTAGGAAGGAATTTCACAAAATGCCTTTGTAATGTGACTTGAGTGCGCATAACCAATCGACACATGAAAAAAGTGCTTTCTTAAATTAATTTGGAGCAGAGTTACTCTTAAAAGCGTGCTTTTGCCCCATTACCCTGCTCTTGAAACGTGGGGGAATGGAGAGTTTTACAAAATCCTTTTATAGTGCATTTTGGCTACACATAATCAACCTTCACATAAAAAATAATCTTACAGAGATAATTTGAAGCAAAGTTACGCTTGGAAACATATTTATAGCTCCTACCCCAACGGGGGGATTTCATGAAATTCCGGTCCAATGGGTGCTAAATACACATCAAAACTCACGGCCATAGCTCCCATAGATTCCCCAGGACAAATTTAGCACTGAAAGGAGATACCTAAAACGAATTTTTGGAAATTCCTCAAAAAGATGCATGGCCGCTTTCAACATATTTGTATCATTACTGGTAGTATTCTACTCAAAAATCTGGATTTTGCGAAATTTACCACAGAAAATCGCTTCTTCCAAATCACAGGTTTTTTTTTTTTTTTTCTACTTAAGTCTAGTCTTCCATGTGCAATTTTTTACTGAAAAGTAATTTGGAGACGAGTTATGCTTACAAACTCGCTTTTTATTCCTTCCCCCCAAGTGGGAGGGGGCTAATTTCACAAAATTGCGTCTTAGGCTCTTAAGAACAACCTGAACAACAAAATTTATGACTCTGTCTCCCATAGAATCACTACGGCTGTATCAGGGCCCAATTAAGTTCATGCGAAGCCTGGAGTACACATACTTTTGTGCCCCCCCCCCCCTCCCTTTCACACTCTGCAACAATCAATAAAAGCACGTATATATCTGTATATGGGATTTTAAAATGACCTACTTTTTGCCTTTTTAAAGAGAGGAAAACAGACAAAATGGCATTTTCAGAACCAGTTTTAGGGTTCCTGCTACTCAGGGACCAGGCCCGTGCTGTGTGTGCCCTTGCGTTAATCAGTCTCTGGTGTGTATTGAATCAATGTCAGTGAGTTTACTATTTTATATACATAAATTTTGATCTTGCCCTGCCCCCTGAAAAATTCTGAAATTACGTTACTGATGGAGGGCCCACATTTATCTTTTCTGGGGGCCCACTTGCCATAAGGCAAGTGGGCAACCCTGTCAGTCCGTCACTGTGTATTATTAAATCTTCCCTATCTACATGCAAGTAGCAGTTTTCAGGGTTTTTGCATGTTAGGTAGTTTTACCCCTGGTTATAACAACTCAAAATTGCTCCTAAGATTTATTAATAACATATTTGAAATTTAGCCATTAATTTCATGAAACAGATGATAAAAAATTGTCTGGGAGATATGATTTCACAGTAAATTTTCACATTAAAACTAAAATCTTACTTTTGGAAGGAGTGAAATAAAAATTTCCAAGCTGTGCAGAAAATTTCGAATTGCACAAAATTTCAGTTAGTACTTGGTGGCCCATTTCAACATATCACAACAGGCACCCTTTTCTATCATTTTAAGTGTTTTGAGGCCTTTAAGCATTTTTCTTCCTTACAAACATCTTTCTGGGGATAGTTTTGGAACATCTGTGCATAATCAAATGCTTATAAATGAGATATATACATGTAATTTGGCAAGTAATGCCTTTTTTGAATGCAGATCATTCTTTTTATAGAGTTCTCCTTGACGACACTTTATTCTAGATTAAAAACTATTAAAAGTTTAAAATTATAATACATTTCACGTGTATAAATAATATATATAAGGTAACAAATCACTTTAAAACACGTAGATACAATATTTTTATTAATAAACTACACAAAGCTTTTCGCTATTGTCGTGAAACACGACAGCGTTTTAATTGTTTAGATTTATTTTTCTGCATTATTAACAAGATCTTCTAATTTAACAGCATTTAATTTAAATTTTCTCCGCTTAGCGATCTTCCCGTTTCTCCCCTGTACGTCAGCTTACCGGCTACGCGCTGATTTTTCCCTCCGTGGAACTTCAAATGAGGTTTCACCCCCCTCTCCCTCTCTCGGCGCACGCTGCCGCGATGGATCGTCGCCGATTGGCTCGGAGCGCCGTGACGTTTTTGGGGAAGCTGGTGCTGACTAGCAGGCAGAAATCCTCTGACACTTTTAGAGATGACTTGGTAGAAGGAGCCAGCGTAAGAAATTCGCCGTGGCCGCGCTCCCGCGCGCGCCTCGGGCGTCTTCGTGGATTATTGCCGCGTGAGGATAACCTCTAATTACAATTACGATTTATAACTCTAAAATATTAAATCTTGTGAAATAAACTCGTATTTTGAATCAATATAATTTAATATAATGTCCGTAATAAGTTTTGTGGTGATTGTTCGACTCATCTCACGGAGGCACGTGGATTCCAAATATGTAACGATCCCTAACACGAGGAGCAACCGAGACCGTTTTGATGAGGACGAAGCATGGATGCAAGTCACAGGCCTTATTGATGAAACTCAAAATAAAGAGTAATTAATTTTCAACAAATGTCTCTTCTTCTTCATTCTGCAAAATAATGGTAAGAGTTTTTTATTCTTTTAACGTGCTTCTACTGGCGGCACATCAATAGCGATTTTGTCGTGAGCATCGGGTTATTGCACCAAGCATTCCCTCAAAACTTTCCAGATTGCTTTTCTGCCAAAAAAATATACTATTGCATTTCTGCAAAAATAAACTGTCATGGAATAGATTCTACTATCGTCTAAAGACGATGGAACTTTGTTCTTTTAGTACGATCACGTCGATAACTTTTCCTAAGCAGATGATGCAAGAATCTATCTATTACCCCACAGCACTTCAGCACATTATGGTACCGTGTCTTTTTCGCACGATGTGCCTGTTTTATAAAAATGGAATTAGAACAATAGAAGATAAAAATTCAAATACTTTGAGCTAAATTTGAAGAAGAACATGATGGAAAGTAGTGTATTTAGAATTCGTTCTTTTTCATCGTTCTACCGGAAATTGACTGTTAATTCCGTTTATTGGATTAGGCCTCTGCAAGCCACATTTCGCCGTTACATTGTTTTGTTAACATGCAATAAATTGACGATCGTTTAGAAGCTATAAAAGCATGCTACTTATAGCATTCAACATGAAACTATTTCGGTTAAAGCCTTTCAATTCCATCGACGTCTTTTTTGAGTGTCTCTCAAAGAAGATATGGGACGCCGTATGTTTACTTGAGTCCTCTCTTCAAGACCTGTTCTCCTGAAATGTTGATTCCTACTGTATCCTTTTTAACGGGTGTTAGTTTTTTTTTCTTCTCTCCTATAGCACGAACTATATAAAAAAATAGAACTATTCAAAAAAAAAAAAAAAAACTATTTATTCAACGGACATACAGGCTATTCATAGCTACATTTCATTTTATTTTTTTGACATCTTACGTATAGATGTCCGATTTAAATGATTTCCCATTTAATATACCTTCAAGTATTTAGTTTTTTTTGTGTGTTATTTTTTAGGAAAATATATATTATCATCATATTTCGTTTTTGTTGGAAATGTTCGGCCAAACAAAAAAAAAAAAAAAAAAAAAAAAAAGTTTTGTAAATAATTTTTATATGTGTGCTTCGTATATATGTATTCTCCAGTAGTAGAGACGTTCACAAAATTTTTTTTATTTAACATCAATTTTGCGTACATACTTTTGAATTATTGCATATTTTTCTTATTATTTATTATTGTGTGTAATTATATATATATTTCTTGAGTTTTCTAAGTATCATAAGTTATATAGCTTTATATTTACAAATCACAAAATGTGAATTAATTTTTCAATTTGATTTCTTTTTATTTTTGATCATTTACAATTTAGTTATAATTACATGGAAAGAGCCAATTTTGAGTCACAATTTTAAGTAATATTGATTTTTGGAGTTAGTTGTGGTGGCTCTACGTCATGCTTGGTGACAAGGAGAATTTATGGTTTTTATTTATTTTATTGATTATCTATATATATTTTTTAGACTTGTTCATATATTCTCACATTCAGTTTAATTTTTGAGTTTCGTGGTGGCTCTACATCAAGCCATACTACGTAAAAAAAAAATTTTTTTTTATGTGTTATTTAACTTATTGTTTACGTAACCTTGATCATAGATACACATTGTTTTTATTTTTTTTAATGTTACCTTTTTGCCAATTTATAATAGCTACAAGGTCTGAATTTTAGTGTATTTATATATTTTTTTTTCTCTCATTTATCACATGTTCCTATGAGTGAATTATCTTATGGCTTATGCATAAACTTTACGTATAGCTACATTTTTTTTTATTTTTCTTTTCCCAGTCAGTTATATATAAAAAAAAAGAAAAAAAGAAAACAATTACACAAACAAGATTTTTTTTTCACATTCTTTTTATATTTACATTCACATTAATAGAATGACTTGTTACGTAAAAGTAAGCTCTTTACGTCATTTTTAACCTCAAATTTTTTTTTGGCTTCTCACATTATAATGTCACTTAATTAAAAATCTTTGTATTTCATTACAAAAAAAAACGTTTCAATTTTACACATACGTTTCCTGTAAAATTCACTTGTGTTTTCCACATATAGTTTTTTTTCTGTTTCCAATTTATGTTTTTATGCGTCACATAACTTCAATTTTACTTTGCACTTCCAAAACTTTATTTCATTTTTTTAAAAATCTCCACATAACCTGCACATTCAATGCATTGGGTTAGGAGTCCTCAAAATATTTTTATTTACATTTATTCACATTCAATTACCTTTATTTGTTTTGTTCATTTTTCAAAACGTTTTTTTTTTCATTTTCCAAAAACTTCAATTTATTTATCTAAATCTCCATATAACCTGCACACTATAATGCATTGGGTTAAGAGGCATCAATATACATGTTCAATTCACAAATATTTACATTCATTTAACTTTAATTATGTTTTATTTATTTTTTTTACAATTTTAGACTTTAGTTTTTCTTGTTCTGTGTTAGATTGTGGACTTCAACTTGTTCAACTATGTTCAATAGTCTATTTTCACACATTTTGGACAGCGGTTATTTTGGCGGCGTAAACGACTGTACCTTTCACAATGGTTACACTTTACACATTTTCACTCACATTCACCAGTTGTTTTGAGGGTAACAATTTGGTGGTGAGATTGCATAGATTGTTATGGGTTGATTTCTATTTTCTTTCATGGTTCTTGATTTGCTTTTGTCTATTTATCTATTAGGTGAAATTTTTTTTCATCATTTATTACATACACGTTCATTTTAGTTCATTGCAATAGTTTTTTTTTCTTTCGAGCCTTCAGGTGCTCTTGTTTACTTTAATATTATAGCTCTTCATGTGGTTCTCCTTTCATACACTCATTGGCACCCATTGATGGGAACTTGACGTCCTTTGGTTCCTGTTTATGGATAATACGCGATGGTACTGCTGGACAGACCTATGCGGTATTGTGTCATTCGTGCAGTATAGGCAATGACCACTGTTTAATATTGTTACCATACATTTTAGTTATTTATTCATTTCAATAGTTTTTTATTTTTTATAACCTTAGGGTATTGTTTTTTATGTACATTAATAGGGGAATTATTTTCCTTCTTACTGACACACTCCTATTCACACATTCAATAGCTGATTTATTTTATGCTATATACAATTAAATTTTCTCCTGTTTGATTCATATGTGGTTTGCAATGTTCAATTTGTTTTGTTTGTTTTATTCACATATTTTCATTACTGGTTACACTCTTCAATAGTTTTACTTACTATACATTTTTGTGCATTGGCATTCTCACAGTGGGTCAACTTGTTGATTTAATTTTTGTATTATTATTCATACTATTTTCTTTTACACGATTTTCACATTTACACATCCACACTTTTCAATTTTACTTTGGAAATATTGTGCATTTATTTACACTTCACACATTCCTATAAGATGACATTTTCTCATAAGCAATAGATTTATTCATGTTATGTGACAATTTTTTGTGTATTTAATCTTAGTACTAATATTCACATGCTACCTTATTTTTTTAACAGACTTAAATTCTCAATATTTTTGTTTGTTGTTCCCAATTCACTTACATAAACACATTTCATTTGTTTTCGTGCTTTATTTTTTTATTATTCAGTTCACTTTTGTGACTCTTGTGAGTTATTCAATAGTATTTTATGGCTACACAATTTTCTAGTTACACTTCCACATTTCATTTTTACATTGGGTTAACGACACGTCATAACCCAAACTTATATTTTCACATTCAATAGTTTTTTTTAAAAAAAAAAATGTGACATATTTTTGTTTCTCATTTTTACCAATGTATTCAAGTGCATCTTAAACGTAGATGTGTACAATTTGCTTAACAGATAGTTTCTTTTTACCAGTATTTTCATACAATACTTATCAGAACACATATCATTGTTTAAAAAAAAAAAAATGTGTATGTTTATTTACTCAATTTAATCTGTTTTTTTATATTATGTGTGTTCATCAATACCCAATTTCAAAATTTTTCATTAGGCTTTGCTATAGCTATATAGGTATTTTTGTGTAATTTTTATCATTTTTATATGATTCACATATATTATTCGGAAATACTAGATGTTATTTTGTGTGTATTACTTATTTAAAAATTACTTATCACAGTCATCTTCAGCAATTGGATCACTATTATGTAAATGATTAGTCATGAATCAATGTGTTGAACTCTAAATTTGCTAGAGAATGTTACTCAAAATAAGAAGTTAGTACAAAGGGTACTTTTAAAATCAAATATTACATATTTATTGAACTGCCAAGGCATCAATTTGATTGCATATATCATGAAATGTTTTAATAAGTTTTTCTAAATGGCAGAATTAATTCAAACAAGGCACTGACCTTATGTTTATGTATTATATAAAAAAAAAGTTTTTTTTATTGACATCTACAGCAATAATTTTATTCATACAACTATGAAAAGCTTGTCTTGTGTTCATAATTATTTATATACACTTTTATTTATATTCACCTCTCATATTTTTTGTTTTCATTGCCTTATTTTTAGCAACTGACCTATTTCAATATGTATAAAAAAAAAAGATAATAATGGTTATTCTTACCTTTAATCCCTTCGTACGGTTGTATCGGGATTGCATCTTCCTGCAGGGATGTAGTCCTGATGTTCGCCGTCCTCTTGCATTCTCTCCAATCTGGGAATATCCTAGGCCCCATTCCCGAGTTGAAGAGATGCCTTCCATACCTTTTTTTTTAGGTTTCAGTTGTTGTTGTGTTTATTTTTTTTTTTCAGCATAACTGGTTGTTTGTACTCACAGATGAAGACTTATTTTTCAAAATGTTATAACATACTTAGTTCAATAAGACTGTAGTACATTTTAGCAAACACCAATTTTTCTTTCTCAACTACAATCTATGGCAATGTTATGTGAATGTAAAAATGTGAGTTGTATGTCAACGTTAAAAAAAAGGACACAAGACTATGGTATAAAAAAAAATATGATTTTATTTATATCAAATCAAATCTTTGTAAGAGGTATACTTACCTATATGCTGGCATTTTACAGCTATTTCTGTAACCTCATTCGATGTAAAAATTTTTTAGACACACTGTGTGTCTGCCTGTAACCCTTTGTAGGTGACTGATCTATGCCCGTCGAATCCACCTCCTCGGTTGCTCCGTCTGTTTCTTAGCGTTCCCTCCCTGGGCTCTTGTTTTTTTTTCAAATCCCGTTTTTGGGGAGAGTGTCGTGAAACACGACAGCGTTTTAATTGTTTAGATTTATTTTTCTGCATTATTAACAAGATCTTCTAATTTAACAGCATTTAATTTAAATTTTCTCCGCTTAGCGATCTTCCCGTTTCTCCCCTGTACGTCAGCTTACCGGCTACGCGCTGATTTTTCCCTCCGTGGAACTTCAAATGAGGTTTCACCCCCCTCTCCCTCTCTCGGCGCACGCTGCCGCGATGGATCGTCGCCGATTGGCTCGGAGCGCCGTGACGTTTTTGGGGAAGCTGACTAGCAGGCAGAAATCCTCTGACACTTTTAGAGATGACTTGGTAGAAGGAGCCAGCGTAAGAAATTCGCCGTGGCCGCGCTCCCGCGCGCGCCTCGGGCGTCTTCGTGGATTATTGCCGCGTGAGGATAACCTCTAATTACAATTACGATTTATAACTCTAAAATATTAAATCTTGTGAAATAAACTCGTATTTTGAATCAATATAATTTAATATAATGTCCGTAATAAGTTTTGTGGTGATTGTTCGACTCATCTCACGGAGGCACGTGGATTCCAAATATGTAACGATCCCTAACACGAGGAGCAACCGAGACCGTTTTGATGAGGACGAAGCATGGATGCAAGTCACAGGCCTTATTGATGAAACTCAAAATAAAGAGTAATTAATTTTCAACAAATGTCTCTTCTTCTTCATTCTGCAAAATAATGGTAAGAGTTTTTTATTCTTTTAACGTGCTTCTACTGGCGGCACATCAATAGCGATTTTGTCGTGAGCATCGGGTTATTGCACCAAGCATTCCCTCAAAACTTTCCAGATTGCTTTTCTGCCAAAAAAATATACTATTGCATTTCTGCAAAAATAAACTGTCATGGAATAGATTCTACTATCGTCTAAAGACGATGGAACTTTGTTCTTTTAGTACGATCACGTCGATAACTTTTCCTAAGCAGATGATGCAAGAATCTATCTATTACCCCACAGCACTTCAGCACAGCTATCATAATAATAGCATCATCAGGTGTAATTGCGTTACATAGAACCAGCAATATATAAATAAAGAAATTCAAATGGTTTAAAGTTACGGTTACAATAAAAAATATTTTGAAAGTTACCATAAAAATTTTTCATTTCAATAATTACATTCAAATAAATACTGAAAATGATATTGAAATGAAAAATTTTTATGGTAACTTTCAAAATATTTTTTATTGTAACCGTAACTTTAAACCATTTGAATTTCTTTATTTATATATTGCTGGTTCTATGTAACGCAATTACACCTGATGATGCTATTATTATGATAGCGAAAAGCTTTGTGTAGTTTATTAATAAAAATATTGTATCTACGTGTTTTAAAGTGATTTTTGTTACCTTATATACTTTATTCTAGAGTTAGCACTGAAAATAATACATATTTATAACCTTTTACTTATCTTCACGTTACATCTTGGTATACTAGTTTCATCTGGGGCGCCCCAGCTTGGTCACTACCTTTGCTTTGGTGTTCGTCTTCTTGTGTGGTCTTCTTGTTTTCTTGTTCTTTTAAAGACTTTTCGCCATTGGCGGTTAAGGATAGCACCTTCGTTGCCATTACAACTGTCAGAATTAGCTAAAATTTCAATAGACTCCCTGATCGCTGCGTATCCGTGGTTATTATAGTTGGCCAACTTTTTTACTTCATCAAATTTGATATTAATTTCTTCGTTTTTGTTTACTTGGGTTAAAGCTGTGGTTAATTTACCTGTTTTTATATCGTGTTTATGTTCTTTAATGCGAGTTTTTATTTTTCTCTTTGTTTTTCCTATATAACATTTTTCTTTATTTTGTTCGTTATTGTATGGTATTTTATAAATTCCTGCAGTTTCTAATGGTTTAGTTTTATCCTTGTCACTTCTTATTAATTGAAAAACGTTAGGGTTAGGTTTTATGGGTATATTTATATTATGTTTTGCTGCAGTTTTCTTGATTTTACTAGATATTCCACGGTCATAAGGTATGGAGGTAGTATATTTAAGCTTTGGTTTTTGAAAATTATTGATTTCATTAAGAGTTTTTAATCTTTTTCTAAATAATTTATCTATTAATTTATTAGAGTATCCTGCTTTTTGTGTGAATTGTTTTATATTTTTTATTTCATTTTTTAAAATTTTATTGTCTTTACAAATTACTATTGCCCGGTTGATATGGGATTGTATAGCATTAATCTTATATTTAAAAGGGGTTTTACTATTTTTATGGATTATTTCGTTACTGCTGTTAGGTTTTCTATAAACTTGTGTGGTTATTTTATTAGCATGGCGAATGATATTTACATCTAGAAAATTTAGCTGTTTATTGTTTTCTTCTTCTAAAGTGAATTTAATATTTGGATCTATTTTATTTAAAATGTTTAAGATTTCTATGGGATCTGTTTTTTGGTCAATTACTGCAAAAACGTCATCAACAAAACGAAACCAATAAAAAAATTTTTCTTTAAGTTTATTATCAAAATTATTTTCTATTGTACGTAATTTTAACTCAGCTAAAAAACCCGATATGGGAGACCCCATTGGGACTCCCTTGATCTGTTTGTAATATTATTCATTAAAAGTAAAGTAATTTTCATTCAACAAAAAGTTGGTTGCTATGTTTAAAGTTTGGGCTATTGATGGGTTTGTATAATGTTCATCTATTTTTTCTTTTATTAGTTCAGTAATATTTTTTATATCTATTGACGGATAAAGGTTAACTACATCAAAACTTACAAATTTAAAATTTTCCTGTATTTCAATATCATAAATTTTACTTATAAAATCTTCGGTGGAGTTTAGGCTATGCTGCGAGGGGGGAAGTAAGTTTTTATAAATTTCAGCCATATATTTTTCTATTGTGTAAGTGGGTCCTTCGCTTTTGTTAACAACTGGTCTAATTTTGGGGGGGTTCTTGTGATCTTTATATCTGCCAAAAATTCTTGGTGTATTTGGTGCAAAATTATTTATTGTAGGTGGTTTGTTATCAGGCCAGGTTCCTTCTTTTATTATTTTTTGTGTTTTTTCAACTATTTTGTTAATGGGGTCTTTTTTTATTTTTTCCGTACCTATTTCATTTATAGTTTCTTCCATTTTATCTATGTATTCCTGTCTATTTAATATTGCTATTTTTCTGGTTTTATCTGTTAATGTACACGCTATTTTTTCATTTTTCTTTAGATTATTAAGTGTTTTAATGTCTTCTTGGTTAATTTTGTTGCTTTTTATAGTTTTGCTGATTTCTTGAATTGCTACGTTTCTAATGTCTATTTGGGCTTCTTCTGGAATATTTTCTATGGCTGATTCAATTTTTGCTATACTGTCTTTAATTTTGATAGGTTGGTCTAAAATAAACTTTTGTCCCATTTTTAATAAGCTATCCTGATGGCTATTTAATTTTAGGTTTGGTGTTCGAAACTGTGGTCTTCTTGTTTTCTTGTTCTTTTAAAGACTTTTCGCCATTGGCGGTTAAGGATAGCACCTTCGTTGCCATTACAACTGTCAGAATTAGCTAAAATTTCAATAGACTCCCTGATCGCTGCGTATCCGTGGTTATTATAGTTGGCCAACTTTTTTACTTCATCAAATTTGATATTAATTTCTTCGTTTTTGTTTACTTGGGTTAAAGCTGTGGTTAATTTACCTGTTTTTATATCGTGTTTATGTTCTTTAATGCGAGTTTTTATTTTTCTCTTTGTTTTTCCTATATAACATTTTTCTTTCTCTAGTAAAATCAAGAAAACTGCAGCAAAACATAATATAAATATACCCATAAAACCTAACCCTAACGTTTTTCAATTAATAAGAAGTGACAAGGATAAAACTAAACCATTAGAAACTGCAGGAATTTATAAAATACCATACAATAACGAACAAAATAAAGAAAAATGTTATATAGGAAAAACAAAGAGAAAAATAAAAACTCGCATTAAAGAACATAAACACGATATAAAAACAGGTAAATTAACCACAGCTTTAACCCAAGTAAACAAAAACGAAGAAATTAATATCAAATTTGATGAAGTAAAAAAGTTGGCCAACTATAATAACCACGGATACGCAGCGATCAGGGAGTCTATTGAAATTTTAGCTAATTCTGACAGTTGTAATGGCAACGAAGGTGCTATCCTTAACCGCCAATGGCGAAAAGTCTTTAAAAGAACAAGAAAACAAGAAGACCACAGTTTCGAACACCAAAGCAAAGGTAGTGACCAAGCTGGGGCGCCCCAGATGAAACTAGTATACCAAGATGTAACGTGAAGATAAGTAAAAGGTTATATATCTTAATTGTTTTATTAATTTAATTGCTTCATGGATAGAATGTTTCAAGTAATACATATTTTTTTTTAATTTTCACATTACTTTTATTTTTTATTTCTTTCATTAAGATTATTAAGATAAAGATTAAACATTCTAAAATTTACCCAAAAGTAGATTTAAAAGTTGTTTTGTATATGTATATATACAGGGTATCTCTAAAATGATTGAAATGTGCTTTAATTATTTACCTGTTAGAGATATAAGAACAAAATAAATTGAAAAAACGTTTAAAATAAGGTAGAAAATAAGAATTTGTAAAGAAAGAAATCTGTCTGTCAATTTTCAAAATGTTTAACTTTTTTAATTTTTATGAGATTTTTATTATTATGTATAATTTTTATTATTTGGTCAATTAGTAAATTTTTACTTTTCATAAGTAAGATGATTAGAGAAAACTGCATAACTCTGTCTTTAAAACTAAATGAGTTATGATATAAAGACAATGTTGACTTATGCCATTTTTCCATATCATTTAAAAGGTTGTTTCTCTCATATAATAGGGATCAGGGCTCGAAATTAATAGTGGTTCATTGGTCCGGGTCCACTGAACTAGTGAATCTTTTCAATTTTGTTTTACTTTTCTCTAACATTGCCAGTAAATCTGTCACATAATAGCATGTTATAAAAGTATTAAGTATATTATGATTGTCAATATCACCTTTTTCTCTGTAATTTTTCATTTAATTTCAATTTATAAACTTTTCTTAAGACTTTTAATTTTAGAAAATTTGGAGTGGAAGGATGATTTTTATACCAACTATGTGAAAAATACCAGAACCGGGAATCAAACCCGGGCCTTCCGCTTAACGCACGGATGCTCTACAACTGAGCTACCCTGGGTGATAACCAGTTTCTAAATTTTCTTAAGACTTTTAAACATAATATAATGGTAAATATGTGACATTCGTATCATTTATTAAAGTATACATTTTTTATTTATGTAATACTTCATTATTTTTTAATTAATTTACAAAAATTTAATTAGCATATTTGCCATGTAAATTTATTTTCTTTTACAAATTTTTAAATATCTTTAAAAGTATAATAGAATGAATAAACAGACCAGTGAAAGCATGTACGGACCAGTAAAGTCTTAAAATTATTGGTGCTGCGGACCAATAACTTAAATTGCTTAATGTCTACCCCTGCGGTCATGTACAAATTGATAATAAAAAATTTTAGATCAAAAAAATTACATGTCAAAAAAATCTTAAATGCACTTAAATAAATTGTAAATTAATAGATACAAACAGTTGTTGCCTCTCAATTAAAAGTATATGTATGAGTACGTCACGAATATTACTCGATGACACATTTAGCTTAGCCCTGGATCCCCAGGATTAATTAATATGCATTACTTAACCACAAGAAACGGAGAGTTGCATACTACTCAGCACTTTTTATTCTAAAAGTTGTCCAATTTTCTGACTTTTGTGTTTTAAATTGTGTTGTCATAAAACTAATTTTACAGGGGAATCTTTAGAATTAATTTCAAGTTAAGAATTTTTAATGGGATTTTCTTTAAGTTATCACTCAATATTAAAATAAAATAATAAAATAATAATTTAAAATCTTACCTCTTTTTATCCTTCATGTATATAAATAGATAGATATTTTATAAAATGTATCTAAAAATTTTGAGATTGTTTTTATAATCGGAGATACAATAAAAAATTAAACAGACATTTTTATTGTATCAGATTATATGGGACATACTTTTAGATTTTAGTATATGCTTTACATTTAGCATTTTTTGCAAAAAAGATTTTTAAAACTTTGAATTCTATAATTTTATGCAATTTTTAAATTTAACATACAAGTTTGAAATGGCTAAATAAAATTAGACGAAAGCAAAAAAGAAATAACCTGTTAATTATTTTGTAAAAACATCGTTTGAAAATATATATAATAAATTTAAAAATAAATTATATATTTGCACATATATATTTTGTAATTTTTTTTTCAAATTCTTAATTGAAGTTAAAAATAAATAAATAAAAGAAAAATATGTGGCAGGGTTATGAATCTACTTAAAAATACAAAAATGATTTTAATGTAAATACTACTATTATTGTGCATATTATCTTTTTACATATTACAAATTTACATTTTTATTTTGGTATTGTAAACCCTATGATGTTCAGTCTTCAATTTTCAATTAAGTATAATTCACTTAATTTTAAAGATACAAATATGCATTTTTTTTTTTTTTTTTTTTTTTAAATGATGCGGTCACTTCAAGAATAAAAATTTTCTAAATGATGAAATTTGTCTGGTGGAGTTGTATTAAAGTTTAAAAAGTGTAACTTTTTAAAAATTAATAGAAAGAAATTTTTATTAAAGTAGGCTTATTTCTTACCTTATTTTGAACACTTTTTCTGTTTACATATATGAAAATTTATTTTATTTTCTTTTCTTTTCTTTTCTTTTTAACATCAGATTTGTTAAGGCAATGTACAATTAGAAAAATATTTTATAAATGTGTTTAAATGGTTAAATATGTATTTTTACAATTAAAGAAAAATATGAATAAAAAAGTTTAACTTTATTAACATATTAAAGTATATGATCACAATGTATTGCAAATGTACTTCATAATTTGCAGTGCATTTTAATTATTTATTATATCCATATATTTACATGACTGTTAAGTTAAAATTCCAAAAAACTGCAGTGTAAACATTTTTAATAAATAAATCTTTCCTCTTGAAAAATGAATTCTTATAAAATGAATGGTAAAGAAATGCTCTCAGTTACTTAACTTTATCAATAAAATCATTAAACCAACTGTTATAGATAAACATTAATTCATAATAACTTAATTATATGTATAATATTCATTTAAAAAACTTTCAGGTTTCTGAAAATGAAATTATCACAGCAATATCCACAATCCTTTACAGGTAAGCTTCTATCGCATATATTTATCTGTATGGAAAAAATCACATTTGCTCAATTTAAGTTGCAATATGTATATAACTACAGTTGAATATAGATTTAATAAAGTTGCTCAATTCAGCAAAAAAGTTTGTTATAAAAAAATCATTAGAGATTCACTTTTTAGCATTTCTGTACTAATAAAAGAAAGTATTTGTCTGTGTGGAATATACAGAAAAAACTATGGCATATATAATTCTGAAAATTTTTGTCTAGATAAAGGAATGCATGCGCAACATACATATTAGATTTTTAAAAATTTTATGCATTGTGTGATTTTTTTTTCTTTCTTTTATTCTTTCCAATATTTTTCTTTGAGTTGTAATTTCAAGCTGCTGACAATAAAAATAAATTGTTTACTTTTTTATTTTATTTATTTATTTTTAACATAAAAAAGAAACATTTCTTTACACATGAATTAAAAAAAAAAAATGAAATAAAAAGTTAAATCTATCAAAAGTTTCTGATTTTTATTTAAATATTAATTTCAATTAATCAAATAGTCTTTTAGAGTTGTAAAATTCTCGAGAATAATATTTCTGAGAATATTCTCCTCTAAGAGAATAATCAAGAATATTCCTATAGAAGCTATAATAACAGGCAATTTTGAAATGTGTGCTCTGTATAAGTATTAATTTATGCAGAAATTTAGATTTTTTTTTTTAATTTTGCTTCTAATAAAATAATCGGATTGATTAAAGAAATAATTAAATTTATTTAGTTGTAGGTATTAAAATAAAATTAATTCTTTAGGGCTAAAAAATAAAACCTTGTAAATTATTGAATATGAAATGTAGTGATAATCCAAGTAATTAAGCGACAAAGCATTAATTTTTTTTTTCCTTACCGATATTATTTTTAAAAGGTGACATAGAAAAAATATATATATATTTCTAATTATTTATACTTTTGCTTTAAAATGTTTTACACATATCTGTATGAGATAAAAATGAGTTTATCCAACAGCTATTTAAAGAGTAAACATATGACATATGGTTTTCAAAGAAAAAGTGTGTTAGTAGAAAAAAGTGGCAAATTGATGTATGTAGATAATATTAAATTAAAAGTGAAATAAAAATCAAAAACAGTTGAGTTTATACAAAGTAGGTAATATTGATGATAAAGAATTAGATAAGTTGTCTATCATTGAAGAAGCTAGCTTAACCCTTTCCGACATGAAACATTTTTATCTTAAAACATTACATTCTTCTGTTTTTACAAAAAAAAAAAAAGGATTATAATAGAAATTTGTTGATTGAAAATTGTACTTTACACTTTCTGCTAATTAGCTTGATCGTTCATTTCCTGATTTTATTACATACGACTGTTCCAGATGCAAAAATGTAAGTGGATGTCGTGAATGTGTAACCCACACAATTGTACGGTATGGGTCTGAAAGGATTATTTGATCTTTTATCAGAAAATGAGACTGACTGTTAGTTTTGATTCTAAATTTTATGTAATGAGAAATTACAAAATTAAATTAAATTTCATTTTTAAGCTATTTGTTATTTTGCTTTTTGTGCATGTTGGGGGTACTTCATACACATTTTTCAATGACAAACTCATATTTGCTCTTTTATGACTTTTGTCATTTTTGTTTTGCCAGGGTGCAATGTGAAATTTCCTAGATGGCAACATCATGCACGCTTCTTGTTAATTCAGCTTTAAAGACATATGTATATGTCATTATTTTAACAGGGGTGATTGTGACTTATAGACGTAAAACCCCTGAAAATTAAAGCCTTGAATAAAAGAGACCCTGGAATATCAAATGATATTCAAGTTATTTAGACCACAAGCACTCAATCTCTCTACTATTTGTCCATATGTCACCTAAATGACAAATCAACAACTGATTACAACAAATGATAAATTTTTAAGAAATATGAAAATACAGATGGACTGATTAAAAACCCTGAAATCAGGGGTAACCCCTGAACACAAACACCCCTGTTTTAACATTATTATTATACAAACTTTATTAGACATATGCCTGTTACTACAAAAGACAATTTTTGCTAGATATTATTAATTGTTATGATTAATGCAATTAATAATTAATTTTCTTTAATATTACTTTAGAAACTATATTAAACACAATTTGATTATTTTGTCATCATGATCATTTGAATTTTCCTCTTAATCTCAAACTGAATATTTTGAGAAATAGAGTAAAAAAGTTTTAGGCAATTAAAAAAAAATATATATATATATATAAATTATTAAACGGAGAAGCAGTTTGCTATTTGGAAGTTATTTTATAAGGAAATTTTAAAAATAATCTTACTTCAGAGAAAAAAAAATATTAAATGAGGAATTCACAAATACAGGTTTTTAAATAGGGGTTATAAAAGAAGTATTGTAATTGTAATAAACATATATTGTATCTCACATAATTCAAAATCAATTTGCCATATAAAGGTTGAAATTCTAGAATTTTTTGAATGTCTAGTAGTGCAATTCTGTTTTTTGCCATTATATGACCTTCCATTTCAAAGTTAGAAATTAATATATTTTATTTTAATTATTAAAAAATGTAATATTATTAAACTTACGAGGAAGATATGTGGTATCTACAACAGATAGAATTATTGTCTGAATTAGGACATTCTGCATTATCTCTATTAAAAGACCACCTTTATAAAAGGTCAATTTTCTATAGCATGGTGGGTAACTTTCTGAGGGAGATTTCATTGCATTTTTAATATCAAAATGAAATAATCTTCATTGTAATACATTGTAAAAATATACAGCGAAAATAATTGACCTTTTCAGGGTGTTAGAGGGTTAAGGGCCTGCTTCACTCACCGCTGCCAGAAGCCGAAACTAATGTTATTCTATGGGAAATTTTTCTTTACAAATAACTTATTAACTAATACATATTTTTAAATTCTGTTTTCACGTTCTGAAAATTCCCAGCTGTTAAATTGACGAACCTTTTTTAAAAAATAATTTTTTTAATTTTTTATATTTTATTTTGAAGCTGCAAAATACGAATTTTCAATATGTGAATTTTTTTTACTTTGCAATTTCAAAATATAATATTTAAAAAAAAAAAAAAATCATTTTTAAAAAAGGTCCGTCAATTTAACAGATGGGAATTTTCTGAATGTGAAAACAGAATTTAAAAATATGTATTATTTAATAAGTTATTTGTAAAGAAAATTTCCCCATAGAATAACATTGGCTCGGGTTTCCGGCGACAGTAAGTCAAGAGGGCCGTTAATAAGCATTTATTTTGTTATTTAATAGCTTTTAAAAAAATATTTTTATTTTTTAGCATGCAACAACAAGTTTAACACTTTAGATGAAGAAGAAGAACAAGATGAGAAAGAAAGTAGAAAGCATTTACAAGCGCCTGACATAAATGGTGCAAATAATATTAGTAGCAGTTACAGTCAAGAAAGTTCCCCAATCTCAGTTACCTCACCTTCTTCATCAGATTAACCATTTAGAGTAAAACTATTGTGATTGTTTATTTTTATGATTTTTTTTTATATATATAAAATTTATACAGTGCTGGACACTGTGTAAATTCTAATGTAAGAAAACATTGCCTATATATTTGTGCAAATTATTTATTTTATTTTGATGTGTTTTAGTTTTCAATAATTTTTGTTTAAAGTTTTATATAATACAGTTGTAAATTTTTTGTAATATCTACTAAATCTGAAAGATCTTACATACGGTATGTTATGTTAATGATGCCTTTTAAAAAGACATTTCCTGTAACATAAAATTAAACTTTTTTCTTCTATGTCTGTTTGTTTTTATCCAATACGCAACTTTTTTTTTTTTTTTTCAAACATTTATTTTAAAGGTTATTTGTACACATAGGCTAGTAGATATACTGTAACTTAAAAAGAAAAAAATCTGCTATATTTGCTAAATTATAAATTTTTAACAATGCAGTTTTTTTTTTTTTTTTTTTTTTTTTTTGGGGGGGGGGGGGGGCATTGTTGTTTTATTATATTAATCAGTAGATACTTTTTTTAACCAGACAATTTTAATTTCACGTGATTGCTAGCATGTCTATCCTCACTACTTGGCTTGAAATAGTACTTATAAAATTTTTGAATTAAATAAAGTAAAAGAAAAAGTGAGGAAGGAAGGTTGGGTTTTACGTTGCACTAGTGCTGTGCAGATGGGCAATTGGCGACGGTCTCGGACACACCCCTAGAGGTGGTCCGGAGACATGCCATCACAATTTTGATCCTCCACGAAGGGATGGCTCTCTCGCTTCGTTGACCCCCAGAGGCACTGCCAGTGGGGTGTTACAGCCACTGCCAGGGGATATTTAAAAAAAAAAAAAAAGTAGTAGGAGTGAAAAAAAAAAGTGAGAAATAAAAATTAAATTAAATTAAAATAAAACATCTTCCAACTCTATGTTGTTGTGACTGAAAGTTTTGAATAAGTGGATTCTAAACTCAATTCAGAAGATCCAATAGAAGTTGACATGTACTGGATCTCCTGGGCTGGCATAAAACATGTGGAGAGATATGTAGATCTTCTGTGTAAACAATATTTTCAGATTCAGCTTAAAGATATTTAGAAGTTCTTATATAATAGCTTTCAATTTATGACTGTAAGAGAACTGTGAGAGACATACTTTAGCATGGCATCTATCATCAGTTTGAATTAAAATGTGACATAGCTATTCCGTTTCTTGTTTTCTATCTCTGTAAGTCGAACTTCTGCATGACACTTGCTTTGTCTGTGTTCGAGCTTCTTCTCATCTTCTAGCAACTTATCTTTCAGCATGTATCTTCAGCAGGCAAGTCTTGTACCTGCAGGGCCGTGCTTGGGGGGGGGGGGGAGGGGGACTGGGGCAGTCGCCCAGGCCAGCTAAAAATGACAAAATTTCAGCTGAAATTAGGTCTACTAAAATTATTAGATTTTTTTTTAAACAGAGAAAAAACAAACTTGATAACTTTTCATCTGTAGCAACCTGGCAGTTTTTGGCTTTAAAGGATAGTTTTTAGAAGCAAAAAGAGGGAAATAATTTTAGTGCTGCATTTTTGTTTCCTTGTGGCTTTATTTGTTTTTTAATAGTCATGAATTTTTTGCAGTGTTCTTAATAGTAGAGCATCATCTATCCCAGTGGTATCCATCTCGCGCTCACTGGACCAAAATTGGTCCACCCAACAAAGTTTTGTGATTCATGATGGAATTCAGAATTTTATGCAATGCCATCTTCTGTAAACAGTACTGAAGGTTAGAAAACTTGTTCTTGCTCTTCTAAATGAAAATGATATTAGATGATATGACATTTGTGGGATATATTTATTTCGTGTAGTGTATAAGGTCAGCTATATATATTAGGGTTTCCACGATCTCACTTTTTTCAAGAAATATTTCACTACTATTTTTTAAAGTATACTTCTTACAAACATATGGTTATTTTATAACACAATGTCCATTTAAAATTAGTTAATGCAAAATTAAGAGCATCAGTAACGTGTATGTATATATACATTATACATACAGAATGCGACCTACCTAAATGAAATGCACTTGTAATGCAGCCTTTTGAGGTCTTTTGGGTTTGATAAGCCTGATTCCATCACATACTTTTAAAATTTATGAATTTTAAAACAGGATGTTTGAATTAGTCATTTTCAACAACTTTTTTGTCATTAATTTAATTTTTTGACGTTTATGATATAGTTTTATTTGTTTTATAATTTTTAAACATTACTTATTTTATATAACATTTTTATAATTCAAACTTTCGGTCATAAATTTTTTCATATCTTTTTATAGCTGTATACTTTCTACCTCACATTCACTTATATATATATATATATATATATATTATTATTATTCTGATACAAATTTTAATTTATTTTTTACCTTGCTGATTCTCAAAAAAGATCTAATAGAAGACAAAAAAAAAAAAAAAAAAAAAAAAAAAAAAATGGGGGAACAGTGACAAGGTATCTACTATTGACTGAAATTTCTGAATTGACTCTTCTTAAATTGTATAAACACTGCTTTAGCCCTGACAACGTGGAATAAATATGCTAATGCCAAAATAAATAAAAGATAAACAAAATGGTATTAAAAATTTATTCCTTCCACAACATTTAAAAAAAAAAAAAAAAAAAAATGAAAGAAAGAAAGAAAAAATATCTCAGGTAATTTTATTTGTCCTGCACGTGATTTGCTATACACATGACATATAATAATATATGTGTATGTTTCAGGATTTAAAATACCTTTACTGCATCTTCTTTATACAAGGACTGAAATCTTTCCTCACAATGCAGTTAAAAAACAAGATTTTCAATCAAACCTATAGGTCAGTTGTCCATGGACTACTAGTAGTCAATGACAAAATTTTGGTGGTCTGCTGAAAAATCTTGACATTATTTGCATTTTTTAATGTTTTATTAGAGGTTATTCTAATGTTAATTTTTAACATAAGAATTTCCAGAATGTCTGTATTTCACAACATTAAACTTCAGAATTTCCTGGATAAGAGAGACCTTATAAATGGAATAATCTTTCATACATAGTTATTGCTTTGAATTTCTAATCTGCGGAATGTACACAAAAAACATAATTTTTCATAGGATTTCTAATAATCTAACAATACAGTATACAGATTACTATATTTAGTTAATACAGTTATATACAGATAGAATTAGCAATTGATCAGTGTAATTAAATCTCGTCTCTTATAATATGGAAACAATAAAAATATGTCCATGTTTTTCCCCTATAATAAATGGCTATAAATCTCCTGTGGTATAAATGGGTATAAATCTCCTATATATACGAGCACTTCTCCTGATTCAGAATCCTTTTTGCACTGAAGACGGTATGCTTTAGGCTACCGAAACAGCTGTATGCTTTTATAATATTTTTCTTTGGCGTTTCTGACGTAGTAGTTTATTCAGGTTTTAGTATCTTTCTGTTTTTTTTTTTTTTTTTTTTGTAGCATAGAAGCCTTTACATAAGAAAGATACTTTTTTGGAGGCGTTACAGTTTTATTTGCACATAGAAACTAAATGTAGGTTTATTTATTTATTTATTTATAGATTATTTATAAATGTTTGCACTCGAGCCTACTTTGTTCGCCTGTCAAAGGGTCATATTTTTTTTCCACCCAAAACAATAGTCATGAATTCTTACATTATATGATGTTTATTCAAAATTTTGTACTTATTACTTTTAAACACCAGTTCTATGGGCTTTTTTTATAATTTTTGTTGCATCTAGGCTTCTTGTACCAAGAAAGTAGTTTTGCGAGTGTTTCTGTTTTCTTTTCATTCTTTTCTTTGTTAAATTTCCCCCTTTTCTCATTTTTGTGTGCCTTTTATTTTGAATTTTTATGAAACCGATTTTTTTTTATTTTTTTTTATTTAACTCTACTTTGTGTTTCTTCCCTTCTTTTAGTAGTTTTAACTCCACCCACTTTTTTTGGTTTTGACTTTTTTTTTCACTTATTTGTATGTGTTTCATACAAATAAGTGATTAAGTATTAAGTATAATAAGTATTCATGAATTCATCTGAGATTAATCATTTCAAACATCTTCGTTTGAAACATTCTCGCTTTCTTAACCCTTTTTAATTTTCACTACTTCATTTATTTTAAAAATTACTAATCTAATTTTAAAAATGGCTTTTAGACACATAACTGATCATAAGTATTTAAAAAATCAAAAAATAGCATTGCCCCTTTTAAAGAAATTTTTGGTTTGAAACATCTATAAGTTAACTTTATTAAATTCAAATAATATTTAATCTAATTAAAACACTTTGTAAGTAAACATTATCGACTACAAAAACTCGTAAAAGTTAATTAAATATAGAAACCTTAATAAGTACCTCATATTACATCATTAATATTTTCGGCTGGGCTCTTTTCAAACGATCTTCATCTGTTCCAGATCTCTTAGAGTTGTGGTCTTTTATAGATTTCATAAGTTGATTCCACATCCGGTCAGGAGCCATTACGTCACTGATGTGTGCAATGACAGTGACGCAATGGCTCCTGACCAGATGTGGAATCAACTTATGAAATCTATAAAAGACCACAACTCTAAGAGATCCGGCACAGATGAAGATCGTTTGAAAAGAGCTAGGCGCCCAGCCGAAAATATTAACGATGTAATATGAGGTACCTATTAAGGTTTCTATATTTAATTAATTATGTGTAAAATGCTTCATTATAATTTAAATTTTATTTATTGTCTCGTAAAAGTTATTCCAAATGAAAATAATAGTCCAGTTCTTCATTAAAGAAAAAAAAACTAGACATGAGGGCATCATCAAACCATCAATTCGTACTCGTGCCCACTAAGAAACTTCAAGTGACTTATGCATTTAACTTCTTTTAAAGCATTATTTGTTACATTTTGGAACAGTACTGATATCTACCAAACAGAAAAAGAACAAAAGTTTAAAAACTGATGAAAACAAAAGGGAAAATGTTAAAAAAACTGCTACATAAAAATTGTTAAATGATGTCAAATGTAGTGACGTTAAAACTGGTGAACGCAAGCGGTGCGTCGCAGCAGGGCCCATGAATCAAGTCGCCTATAGCCAGAAAATACTTTTACACTTTTGTCTATTTTTTCATGTTTATTTTATTTTATTTTTTTAGGGAAAAAAAATGCCTAAAATTTTGGCAATTTGCATTCACACCCCCCCCCTCTCCATACATATCCTGTCTCTGAAAGAAAAGTCATTCTTGAAATATCCACTTTTAAAAAATCATATTGCCTATTCCAATCTTCTGTTTTTAATCCTACTATCTCAGTAAGCACAGAGAAGACAGTGTTACATTTTTTATTTATTTCATTTTTTTTATTTTATTTTTTTAAGAAATCATCTTCTCTGCTGTATTCAATAGAAAAGTTTTGAGTTTAGAAATATTGTCTACCTCGGTATTATGTCTAAAAGGAACCAGAGTCTTGGGACTTGACAAAGTGAGATGTCCTTGGAAATATTGCAATTGAAAGTGAAAGAGTTAGACCAATGTTCACTTTGGAGGGAATAGTCCCAACGAAATTAACTATTACTATAGAAGACATTGGTCTTTTTTCTTTCTTGATTGTCTTATATCTCACAGACATAATAACCTAATTATAATTTGAAATGAAGATTAGATGAAAGTAGGGTAAATAATAATTATTATTATTCATTTTAAGTATAATTTTTATTCAGTATTAATATATTTAATTTTAAAAGTTTTATTCAAATGAAAAATTTATGTTTAAAACTTAATATTATGGATTCAGGGGCATCATGTTTTCTGGGTATTTTGCAAATTTACTTTTATAAAGATTGTGTTATAAAAAAATTGTCATTTTAAAAGATGGGATTCATATTTTAATCAGGAAATATTTCATATTAAAATTTTCATTCTAATGAAAAAATTGTTTCAGCCTTAATATAATAGATTTAGGGGCCCCTTGTTATCTCGGGCCTCTGCTTATATTTGCCAAAGCGATAGTATGGATCTGGTATGTAGTATTTTGTTTTTAGATATGTTAAATAGCTTTTTAGTGTAAGAAAAACTCAAATGATACACTGAAATACTTTCTAAACTAACTTTTGGGGATTTCTAAAGTTATTAATTTAAAATTATTTATGTGGTCGGTACCTATGAAAAGAGAATATGTGTCTGGCAAAAAAAAAAAAATCTTTATTTACCATAGCTCAGAAAATAAATTACTTGTAAAACTTGTAAATTTTAACAGATATTAAAAAGGTTTTATCTCTCTATTATAGCCATTAAAACAGCTCTACATTTTTTATTTCGTTTTATTTTTAAATGTCAGCATGAATTTTTGTCAATGTGCAATCTTACATGCACAAAAAATCTATGATGGTTAGCCATAATTTAATAAAAATTCAAGAGCTTTTACGCATGACATATAAATATATGAAATGACTAACAAATAGTTAATTATAGCCTAAAGGCTAATAATAAATAATAATTAGCCTTTTAATATTAAAATGTTAGTAATTATAAGGATAATTATGTCAGAAATAGTGATAATATTTTTAATAATAATTTTTTTCCTTTTTTTTTTAAATGAATGAAGCCATACAGCAAAATTCCTTTTTGTCATTTTATTTATGGAGTATTGTCCTACACATTATATATAAAAAAAAATAAATAAATAAATAATAGGATTATATGAAGTATTATTTGCATGTAATATATAAAAAAAAATAAATAAATAAATAATAGGATTATATGAAGTATTATTTGCATGTAATCCTATGCAAAAGACTTACAGTCACTATTGACAAAAAAAAAAAAAAAAAAAAAAACTGACATTTTAGAAATTTTTATTCATGAATTCATCAACCGTGAATATTTATTTAAATCAAATTGGAGTGTACAGGTTGATAATTTTTTTTTTATTTATTACCAACTATGTGAAAAATACCAGAGCCGGGAATCGAACCCGGGCCCTCCGCTTAACGCACGGATGCTCTACCACTGAGCTACCCTGGCCGATAACCAGCTAGGCATTTCTCACATAATATACGTTGGCAAAGTCACCGAGTCTGCAAACGCAGATATATCAGGTGAGACAATAATAATCGTAGCACAACTCCATAGACCACGAAATTTCAATTTAGAAATTTTTATTCATGAATTCATCAACCGTGAATATTTATTTAAATCAAATTGGAGTGTACAGGTTGATAATTTTTTTTATTTATTACCAACTATGTGAAAAATACCAGAGCCGGGAATCGAACCCGGGCCCTCCGCTTAACGCACGGATGCTCTACCACTGAGCTACCCTGGCCGATAACCAGCTAGGCATTTCTCACATAATATACGTTGGCAAAGTCACCGAGTCTGCAAACGCAGATATATCAGGTGAGACAATAATAATCGTAGCACAACTCCATAGACCACGAAATAGAGCATCCGTGCGTTAAGCGGAGGGCCCGGGTTCGATTCCCGGCTCTGGTATTTTTCACATAGTTGGTAATAAATAAATAAAAAAATTATCAACCTGTACACTCCAATTTGATTTAAATAAATATTCACGGTTGATGAATTCATGAATAAAAATTTCTAAATTGAAATTTCGTGGTCTATGGAGTTGTGCTACGATTATTATTGTCTCACCTGATATATCTGCGTTTGCAGACTCGGTGACTTTGCCAACGTATATTATGTGAGAAATGCCTAGCTGGTTATCGGCCAGGGTAGCTCAGTGGTAGAGCATCCGTGCGTTAAGCGGAGGGCCCGGGTTCGATTCCCGGCTCTGGTATTTTTCACATAGTTGGTAATAAATAAAAAAAATTATCAACCTGTACACTCCAATTTGATTTAAATAAAAAACTGACATTTTTAAAGGAAAAAAAAAAAAAAGAAGAAAAGAAAGAAAAACTAAAAATGTATAATTATTAAGACAGCTGTAACAGAGAGTTACAAGTTTTTTTCAAGTCATTGAAAAAGAATTATCATTTTTTACTGATATTTCCATCGTTGAAAGGTATCTGGCCCCTTAAGTCTCAAGAATTCAACTATAGTTATATCCACTATATCTCAATATGACTTTACAGCTGAAATTTTATTAGAGACTGCCTAGTTCAACAAATATCAGGAAAAAAAACTATTTCTCGTTTATTTTTTCTTTCTTTTCTTTTTAAAAAATTTACCAAGACAGCGATTTTTTTTTTTTTCTTTTACCTGCACCAAGCAAAAAATTGAGAGCACCTTTTATAAATTAATCCCTAAATAAGTCTATTAATTAATGCGTTGGAGAGCGATAAAGGTATGAAATTATATGTAATAAATGAAAAATTTGTATGAATACATCATAAATAGGGACCAAAAAAAAAACTCTCAGCAATTGTTTCGGGTCGAAATAGTATGACCGTTCATCAGGTAAAAAAATAAATAAAGGATCAGGCGCAATCTATTATTTTGACCCGAAACAGTTGTTACGGGCTTTTTTTTTCTTTCTTTGCTATTTGTATAGTCTTTTTATACAATATATTTTACTTATTATTTTTCAATACCAGTTCTCAAGCACATTTTTTACTTAGTTTTTTAAGTTATACAAGAAAAGCATCGTATTCAAAATAAAATTTCATTATGAGATTTTGGTGTATCAATACCTTTTGAGATATTCTGAATTCATTTTTGCTATTTTTACGGTGAGGAACATTTTTTTTTTATATATATATGTATGTGTATATAAAAGCAAACACAATAGTGTCTGAATAATGTCTAGGAATTATGTATTGAAATTGTTGAGATTTTTTTCATTTCTGCAACCTCGGGAACTCTGTACAATATTTCTGAAGAACTTAAAAAAATATCCTGTCAAGTTTGCAGAGAAATATTCCGATGACATAAGTTCTGACATCATATGCCGGATAGAAACATTCAGATATGAAGCAAATGATGATGTAAATAATAGATAGAAAAAATATTCGCCAAGTTTCATGTTTTATTCTGGAAAATGATTATTCCACCTCTTTTTCAGATTTATTCACAGCAGGTTTAATTTCCTAGCATTACCTGTCACAGTAACTTCAACTGAATAGTCATTTTCAAAATTGAAATTGGTAAAAAATTATTTGAGGAATAATATTTCCCAATAAAGATTGACAATCATTTCTCTCCTAAGCATTGAGAGCAAGAAGTCGAACCATTTCAGTATTGACCATATAGTAAAATATTTTGCTGATGCCAAAGCTCGCAAACGGAAATTTTAGACCTTGTACATAAAAATTGTCTGTGATTAAATGTTGTTATTATTCGTTATATGTTTTTTTCGTCTTTTTATTTATAATATATATAATCTAGCTTATTAATTTAGCCTTTACAAAACTTACGTATTGAAATAAACATTCATAATTTTTGTGTAATAAATGTTTTGTATAAATATAGTGTCAGCCAAAAATTATGGAATACTAGGTTTTAAACTATTTTCCAAAAATGCTTTGTCACTATAATATTATAATCAATTATTATAGTAATATAAGCAATTGCATAAAAATTTTAATATTGCTCATAAAGTAATAAAGCAAGGGGGGAGGGATTAGAAATAGAAATTCATCTTTAGTGGAGGGGGCCCATAAATTCATCCCTCGCACCGGGGCCCCCAGATTACTTGTTATGGCATTGGTCAAATGTTTGGTTTCACTGTGAAACCAATGATCGTTAAAGGGTTAATCCCTTAAATTTACTTCTTACAAGGAGAGGTCACAACATGGAAACTTCAGATCAGGACGAAATTTTACAGAATTGTAGTACATTATGAAGGTAACAACATATTAAAGCAGTAGCGCATACTAGTCACAGAATTTCAAGAAAAAAGTTTTTAAATACAAGTTATTTTGCAATGCAGACAATGCTCCAGTGGCATGATTGGCAGAGTAAATGATTACCATGTGGAGGGCCTAGGTTCAATGCTACCAAGAGGAATGTTTTTTTTTCCCTTTTATTTATTTAATCTAAACATTTTATTTTACTGTTACTTTCTCTTATAATTTAATTCAAAAGTTGAAAATTTTAATGAAGTATTTAAATTTCTTGAATGGAAAAAAAGAAAAAAGAAACATGTAGATTTTAAAATATTCTATTTTTTATATTTATGATATTCTATAAAAAAAGTAATTTTTTTAACTATATTGTTTTAACTATAAAATAAAGTAAAAATAAAGCAGACCGTTTTTAAAATCTAAACATTTTATTTCATTTTATGTGTATTTAAAACAATGCTAAATTTTGTTTTTTAAATTTCAAAAAATAAAAAAAATATTACAGAGAAATAATGATTTTAATTGTACATATAATTATGGCCCAAATAAATTAACTAATGACTTCTCCAATCATTACAGCGTCTTGAAAAATTATAATATGTGATTCCGTTGATATTAAATTATATTACAGGCATCAATAGCATTGAACCAGGGCCCTCCACATGCCGGCAATTTACTCTAATGACCACGCCACTGGAACATTGTCTGTATTGCAAAATAACTTGTATTTAAAGATTGATGATACTTTAAATGCTTTTTTCTTGAAATTCTGTAGCTAGTGCGCGCTACTGCTTTAATATGTTTTTACTTCCATAGTATACTACAATCCTGTGCAATTTCTCCTTGTTAGATGCAAACGTGCTTGGATAATTCCTAAATTTATTGACATTAATTACATTCTTTCTGCTTCCTTTTGCATTAAAAATGCTTTAAAAAGTTTACCATTCTTAGGGCTGTTATTCAGGATATTAAGCAATCTCTCTCATCTATTGAGTCTGAATAATATTCATTACATTTGTTTCTTAGTAATTCCGTGCATGATTTAACTTCCTTTGAAAAAAAATTTTTGCATATGTATGTCGCATACCAGTCCTTGTGCATATTACTTTTAAACGTCAGTTCTGTGGTGCTTTTTTATAAATAATATTTATCGCTGACAAGTTATCACAATTTGTAAAATATTTTCGTTCTGTCATTTATAAACAATGATCTTTGTCTTATTCAATTTCAGATAAATATTGCAAAAGAATACTATTAAAACTAGTATGTTGTGGCCACCACAAGACTTTCTTCTATATTTTCCAATACAAATTCACTGAGTAACAATATTTAAAAAAATAAATTAAAAAAAAAAAAGATTTTTTTTTTTTTTTTTTGTTAAAAGTAAAAAAAAAAAAAGATAACTTTTTTTTAAATTATCACATATTTATAGTTCAACCATTTGTTTTAAAGGTATTGACGTGACCTTTCGAAAGACACCCATCTGGAAAAATTACCCCCCCCCCCCCCCCCCAGGGGGGGAAGCGATACCCCCCATATGCACAAAAATTTTTTCCTAATTAACTACTTCTATTATCAATAATTCATATTAATTTTACAATCACAGGTTAAGAATAACTCCCATTATGTACATTTATACGAAATTTTGTCCTATACTGCCATGTTAAAAATTTACAAAAAATACGATCACAGCACCTCCTGTCGAGCGATTGATCCCCAAATCTAATCAGCACCAGTTTATCTCAGGGGCAACTAAATACCAAGTTTGGTTAAAATTTGTAAAAAAAAAAAACAAAAAAAAAAACGTTTTTCAAAGTTTTTTTTTTTTTTGTAAAAAGTAAAAAAAATCGATAACTTTGTTTTAAATTATCACAGATTTATAGCTCAACCATTCGTTTTAAAGGTAATGACGAGACCTTTCGAAAGATACCCATCTTGACAATTTACTCTCCTTGAGGGGGGACTTCCCCCTAGGGGGGTTGACAAGGTTCCTACACATACAAAAAAAATTTCCCAGTTGACTATCTCTATTATAAATAATTCTTGTAAATTTCATAATGATTACCAAAAAAAAAATTCTCTTTATGCACATTTATACAAAATTTTGTCCTATATGACCATGTTATTAATTTAGAAAAAGTGGGATGGCAACGCAACCTGTAAGACAATTTTTACCAAAAGTTGATAGGCACTAATTTATGTCAAGGTGCAGCTACATACCAATTTGTATGAAATTCTGTGCAGTACACTCCTTCTCATATTTATAAGGACACTATATATTTTAAAATAACTAATGTAAAAATAATTGTGGACAAGATTATACTAAGTGCACTTAATAGATCTAGTATTCTAAAAACCAAAATTGCTATAATTTTTTTAATATGAAACAAAATTAATAAAAAATAATGCAAAATGTGTTTTTCTCCATGTTTTTAGATGTTCATAATTATAGGGACAATCAAGATTTTTTCGTTTTATTTAACTTACTAGCGGATAAATTACAGTTGACATGCGGATTTGTTAACTACTGGGCTAGATTAATTCATATATAAGCCTTCAATTTTTCTTGGACGGACATTACTGATAATTCCTCGAAAAGAAGAACGTTCAAGTAGTGAAGTATGATAAATGTGTTTTTTAAGTGGGGGGATAATTTCAATCCGCCGAATTTCTAATGGTCTAAAATTGCTGAAGGAAATGTGATCAAACGTTGAACTGCTGGTTCGATAGGAGAGAGATCTGATGCAAAATCAGAGTTGTTTTACAGAGATCGATGACTCATAATTCCTCTTACTATTCTACTCATAATGACTGCTGCTGAATTTGCTCGTAATTTTTAACGAGAGGTTAGGGTCCACATTTATGCATGTTTAAAATAATTAATAATATGTTAAAATGAATAAAAAACCTGTAATAATCAATCAGCATTCAATGGGGGAAAGAACGTCTGTGTTAAAGATGAATAAAGACAATATTAAATGGTAAAATGTTGCATTTTCGAATGAAAAACATTTTATTCTTGATTAACCAAATGATTTTAACAGTTACTGGCACTATCTGAAGATAGCGAAAGACAGAGCAGATTTTTTAAAGGCAGATATGAATCGGGCATTTTAAAGTTGGATCTATGGTGCTCTGGGGAGCTGCTTCTACTGAAGGCAGAATGAATTTAGTAATTTTTTCTATTCTTATGAACATCAAGAGAATATACGCAAATTTTAAACATGGAATTATCAGATTTTTGTTAGATTTTGGGGGGTAATAATATTTTTTACAACAAGACTTACATTTTTGCTCTAGTTTTAGAGCAATTGGAAATAGTTTGAAGAAAGAAACTTCTGTATTATTGCCTTTCCCATGGCCTAAAAGTTGAAAAAACCTTAACTTATCATATTAGAAAAGTGCATGCAAGTGGAAAGCAATTTTAAAGAGTTTAAATGTATTAAGAATATCATATATGCTATAGGAAATGGTATTGAAACTGAATATTAAAAAAAAAAATGTATATATACACTGATGGAAAAAAAAATCCCAGCACCAAGAAAAAATTATTGTACAGTAATGAAATTTCAGCAATACATTTGTCTAGGTAACATATTTAATTGATTAAAGTTTCAAGATCACAGGTAGAGCCATTGGTGAGAAGAGCCATTTCAAATGTGAAATGTTGGTACATTAGTAACTGGTGTAACCACCAGAATTTTGAATGCAAATGTGCATGCATTGTGTCGTACAGGTGTCGGATATCAGTTTGTGGGATGGAGTTCCATGCCTGTTGCACTTGGGCGGTCAATGCAGAGACGGTTAATGCTGGTTGTAGATGACGCTGGAGTTGTCGTCCAATGATGTCCCATACGTGCTCGATTGGAGAAAGATCTGGTGATCTAGCAGGCCAAGGCAACATGTCGACATTCTGTAGAGCATGTTGGGTTACAACAGCGGTATGAGGGCGAGCGTTATCCTGTTGGAAAACACCCCCTTGAATGCTGTTCATGAATGGCAGCACAACAGGTTGTATCACTAGACTGACGTACAAATTTGCAGTCAGAGTGCGTGGGATAACCACGAGAGTGCTCCTGCTGTCATACGAAATTGCTCCCCAAACCATAACTCCAGGAGTAGGCCCTGTGTGTCTAGGCCGCAGACAGGTCGCTAGCAGGCGTTCACCTGGCCTCCTCCTAACCAACACACGGCTATCACTGCGACCAAGGCAGAACCGGCTTTCATCAGAAAACACAACAGATCTCCACTCCGTCCTCCAATGAGCTCTAGCTTGACACCACTCACGTCACAAATGGCAGTGGTTTGGAGTCAGTGGAATGCACGCTACAGGGCGTCTGGCTCGGAGCTGTCCTTGAAGTAACCGATTTGTAACAGTTCGTTGTGTCATTGTGGTGCCAACTGCAGCTCGAATTTAAGCTGCAGACGCAGTACGATTAGCCACAGCCGTACGCCGAACATGGCGGTCTTCCCTCTCAGTAGTGCCACGTAGCCGCCTGGAACCCAGTCTTCTTGAGGCAGTACCTTCCCTTGACCACTGCTGCCAACACTCATGCGCAGTGGATACATTCCTGCCAAGTCTTTCTGCAATATCGCGGAAAGAAAACCCACCTTCTCGTAGCCCTACTACACGACCTCGTTCAAACTCAGTGAGCTGTTGATAATGGCTTCTTCGTCTTCTTAGAGGCATCCTTGACTAACATTAACCCACTACGTCAAATCTCAACTGTAAATAACGATCACGAACCTTACAGCGCTTATTTAAAGCAAACCTCATTTGCATGTTCATAGTGTCGCTACTAGCACCACACTTATGCGCGCAGCTCGAAATTTGAATCGACGTCATCTTTCAGATGTATAAACACGCTTACCAAATTTTGTTTATCTAGCACAGCTCCTTCCTGGTGTTGAGATTTTTTTTCCATCAGTGTATATACCAGAGAGACTGTCTGGCTGTTTAACCATAAAAAGAGACCCCATAAAATATTAATTTAAAGAATAACTGAAAAAAATTACTAAAATTCGAGCTGTCCCTATAATTGTGAACACATGAAAATCATCTTTTTACCATATTTAAAGTTTTTTAAGATAGAAAGACGATAAAACTTTTTAATATAGTCTATTAATGAAATTCAAATTAATTAAAAATTATATTTGTTTAAATAATAGTGTTCAGTGTTTAATTAATATAGAAAAACGGGTGTCCTTATAATTTTGAGATGTAGTGTAGTTCGTGAGATACCGTTGCCACAAAATTTTGTCACACACACACACACACAGACAGACATTTTCTAAAAATGGTTAAATCGTGTACTACCACTCTCAAAACGTGTAAATCCATCAAAATCCCGAGGTCAAAAATTTTTACGAATCCAATACTTTCTTCTATTGAATATAGAAGAAAGTAAAAATAGTGTTAAAAAAATTACAGACTTTAAACAATATATTTCACCTACAAACATGTAATTTCCTCCCTTTTTTTTTTATTTGATATTATGAAAAATGTTTAAATTTGCATCTATAATAATAAAAGAAGATGTCTGTCTCTTTGTCTGTGCATCTATACGTTCAGCCCCTACTGAACGCACAAGTATAAAATTTGACATACAGGTGCTCAGAAGCCTTCCCGAGTTGATAGTGAAAACAGAATTTAAAAATTTTAATTAGTTCCGGAGATATTAATTAAAACGTCGACCAATGTCTAATTAAAAAGCGAGTGGATCGTAATTTTCGCCCTTCAAGTAGAATTCAGCTTGTTCCTCAAAATAGAAAGCAGAGAGAGAAAAATTTTGCGGGTTTTTCTAAAGCGATTGCTGCCGATCTGTTGGAAATATCGAAAATACACCTGTACCATGAGAAAGAGCATTTATTACCGATTCTTACGGTACAATTTTTTTTTAAAAATACGGATTTTTTATATTTAAAAAAAAAGTTTTAAAAAGGGTCGAAATTTTCTCTTTTTCTCGATCGTCTTTTTTGAAACGCCCTGTACGACCGAGTAACTGTTCCATTTCTTAACAATTGGTATATTTGGAAAGGACATTTAATCCTCTTTCGAACCATATAAACATTTTTACAAAATACTTAGCGATCCATATTTTTAGATTTTACGAAACATCGATTTTTTCACAAAACATTTTATAACTCAAAAGCGTTTAGAGATAAATCATTTCTTTTTTACTTTCTTCTATATTCAATAGAAGAAAGTATTGGTTCGTAAAAATTTTCGACCTCGGGCTTTTGATGGATTTACACGTTTTGAGAGCTGTAGAACACGATTTGACCATTTTTAGAAAATGTCTGTTTGTCTGTGTGTGTGTGACAAAATTTTGTGGCAACTGTATCTCAGGAACTACTGCACAGAATTTCATACAAGTTGGTATGTAGTTGCACCTTGACATAAATTAGGGCCTATCAACTTTTGGTAAAAATTGTCTTACAGGTTGCGTTGCCGTCCCCAGAGGCGTAGCCAGATAATTTTTCAGGAGAGGGCAAACTTAAAATTGCAAAATTTCAGCATATTTTTAAAAATGTAGTTAGATTTAAATGGTTGGCTGGTTGATTGAGGTGATTAAGTCAGCCTGTGTGTAAGCATTTAGTACCACAAATTTTTATGCTAAAAATTATATAGTTTATTCTAAACTAATACTAATTGGAAAAATTCATCGCCGATTTAAAATCTGTTTTCGGGGAAAAGTTCGAGATAACCTATAAGTGCAGGCTGTGGCTGGGTCGGTTTGACTCTAATTGTTGGCTCTGTGATATAAATTTTATTTGATCATTTAAATTCTGATGACATTGTTTTAAAGCTTTAATAGTAATTTTTTAATATTTTTTTACTTATTAGAATTTTCCAGGAGGGGGCAAGTGCCCCCCCTTGCCCCTATGTGCCGACGCCCATGGCCATCCCGCTTTTTCTAAATTTTTAACATGGTGATATAGGACAAAATTTTGTATAAATGTGCATAAAGAGAATTATTTTTTAGTAATCATTATGAAATTTACAAGAATTATTTATAATAGAGATAGTCAACTGGGAAAAAAATTTTGTATGTGTAGGAGCCACGCCACCTCCCCCCCCTGGGGGGGAAGTCCCCACTCGAGGGGAGTAAATTTTCAAGATGGGTATCTTTTGAAAGGTCTGGTCAATGCCTTTAAAACGAATGGTTGAACTATAAATCTGTGATAATTTAAAACAAAATTATCGATTTTTTTTTTTTTACTTTTAACAAAAAAAAATAGTTGGAAAAAAATCTTTTTTTTTTTTTTTTTTTTTTTTTTTTTTAATTGTTGTTGAGTGAATTTGTATAATAAAATATAGAAGAAAGTCTTGTAGAATGTCTTGTGGTGGCCACAACATACTAGGTTTTTTTTGTATATAGATCTCACTTCAACAATTCAATTCCCAAAAGATTGAGAGAAATTTTCAAAAACTGAATGAGTTATAATTTTTTTAATTTTCAGTATCCCTGCAGTTTTCGATGAAATTCTAAATCGACGTTTCTGAAACTCTTGCGTTTGTTGTTCGAACAACAGTGGGGTTTTTTGTTACCATGGCAATTTCGCAGACGATATTTTGAAAGTAGAACGAAAGAGAAATAAATATCTTTTACTGTCACAGGTTTTTGGATTGCAATAAAAAATTTCAAAATTCTTCAATTTTCCTCTACCGTGCACAAAACTTACTATACACCTTTAACAGCACAACACAATGTTGCAGTTCAGATTTCCTCGATTTTGGAGAATAAACAAAAATTTACATTTTAATTGCAAATTAAATTTTATTCTAATACGCGTATTTCAAATTCTAATTACGATTAAACTATTTTTAATAAATCATTCGAAAGATATTTTAAAGTACTTCTTTATTATCGAAAGTGGAATTCGATATTTCACCCGATTTACACGTTTCGAGGTTTCCTGATTAGGTTTTCTTTGGTATCTCAGCTACTAATTAAAATACATCATTTGAAAGGTTTGTTGATTTGGAATTAAACAGTTCTAAAACCGGGATGCAGCGCCACCGAGCGGGACTTTGCTGAAGTCAGAAATTTGAAAGATCATAACATGGTGAGCGAACAGGTTGTTTCAGATATTGAAACTGGAAGAGGGCGCCGCAGGCGCTACCGAGCGGGAGTTTACTGAGATTAAAATTTTCAATTAAGCTATTTTCACTATATGTTACTAAGCTGTTGTAAGACCTGAAACGGGAAAAAGGCGCCACCAAGCGGGAGTTTTGTAAAGTCGGATTTTTCAAGGATCGCGAACCAGCTGGTCACCGAAGGCGGCTAGTTAAAAATAATGTTAAAGTACTCTTTTTTTTTTGAATGACATTTTTGGTGCGCCTGTTGATCCTGAAGATGCTATTAAATAATATTCAAACATTGCATAACCCTTAAATAAGATTTAAACCTTTTTTTTTTTTTTTTCCTTATTAGATGTAGAGTGACATTTATGTATGAGTTATGAAGAACATAAAAAATGCTTAGCTTTTGGGATTTTTTGACATTTTGCTGCAAAAGTGGATCCTCAAGATATTCCAAAAGTTCTGAAGCTTGGTATTTTTCTTATTCAGTATAAAACACAACTTTCTTGAATTTACATTGGAACTTCTTTCGACTGTATTTAAAATTAAAAAGACCTCACTTTGGAAGCTTCATGAGGCTTTCTTCACGGATCCATGACTTCATCATGACCAGCTTCACACGATGTTGCAGACAGGGGCGGTCCGACTGAATTTTGACACCGTGCGAGTATCTATATAAGAGCCCCCCTCCTCCCTCCTCCCCAAAAAAAAGTGACTGCAATTTAGTGCTCGTAATTTATGCGCATATATATATATATATACTTCTTGAAAATCTCGTATATGCATAGAAAAATTTTAACAAAAAATTATTTATTTTTACAGAATATGATAAAACATCTTTTCCACCTCTAATATTTACCTCGTAAAATTATTTAAGAAATGCATCTTACAGTTTCGAGTTTTATTTTTTAAAACGGTATAAATTAGCTGACAGCGTCAATCTTGAGGTAGATTTTCTCAAATTATTAGTGACTTTATAGAAAAGTGGCATTATTCTTTGAGTAAAAGTACCACCCAAAAACTTATGTATACAAATAAGAAGGTTAAAGTTGTTGCTAAAAGATCGGGCGATATCAAAATTTCAATCCTAAATTAAATTATTATTTCCAATATTATCTATCAAACTAGTTGGCCTTCGGCCCCCTAGCGGTCGATATTTTCAAATGAAGATAATGACTAATTTGTAATAAAATAAAAATAAATTTATTTTACAATAGAAATGTAGGGTCACAGATTAACCCTCAATAAAATAAATATTGTAGCAATGTTTGATGTTTTCGAAAATTGAAACACAGGATCGATTTTGATTCGTGTAATAACGTAAAAATGTTTGATTATAAAGGATATTCTTGAAATAAAATGTTTTAGAAATTCAACATCATGCTTCCTTCCCCATCCTTATAGGTTGTAATGTTTTTCCAGCAAGAAGTGATCATTTTGTTAAATTAAGTCTAGTACTAGTTCACACAAAACATATTACTCGACTTTAAATTAAAGAGCGTACAATTACTAACTTCACTGACAGCCTCTGAAATTTATTTTTGAACAATTACTCATTACATTTTTTTTTTTTCCATTTTTAAATTTAGTAAATTCATAACAGTTAAATTAATTTTCGTTCACCAAATCTAGATTTTTCCCATTTTAATTTTTAGTTAAAAAATGCGAAAAATGTATTTAGTTAGTTTTTCAATTTTTAAACTCAAAAATAAAATATAAAATAAATAAATAATACACAATGACGGAAATTCATGCAATTTGCATTGATTATTTACACTTTTCAACTATACAGACTCGTTGCATCATTCAAACATCAATGTTTTTTCGCTACGTTATCACATAACGGACAGACAGAAAAACTAATTAAATTCGTAATCATCTTAAACGTTGAATTGTTAAAAATTCTTAACATAAACGGAAATACACTTCCGGCATTTTCCAACTGTAGCTCTTAATATATCTGAATATTTTAGTGTAGCCCTTTCAACTATACAGACTCGTTGCATCGTCCAAACATCAATGGTTTTGTGCTATTACGTTATCATATAACAGACAGACAGAAAAACTAATTAAATTCGTAATCATCTTAAACGTTGTTATGGAAATTGTTAAAAATTTTTAACACAAACGAAAATACGATTCTGGCATTTTCCAACTGTAGCCCTTAATGTATCTGAATATTTTAGTGTAGCACTGTAAATCTGAACGTTAAACCCATTTTAATTTAATTCGATGCAAAAAAAAAAAAAAAAATTTCGTATAAGCAGCAAATGTCAATTTCATTCTGGATTTTGCCGTACAAAGTTATTTAAAAGAGATTTATAAGAATATTTTTCATAAAGCACAATGCATTGACGTTTTTTGGTGTGTCCATGTACACGAAACTGTTGTAAAGCGCCTATTAATGTCATTTTAAATAGAGAATATTCCATAATAAACTTAAATAACTTTTAACATTTTGAAGAAATTCTGAAAGTATTTACTGATGCTGGAGGAGGGCAGACAGACAAACCAATAGTCACGTATACAGTTTGACTAATTCAAATCATAATCACTTTTAAACATTGTTGTAAGTGTTAAATGTTTAATAAAAATGAAATGGCAATTTCCTATATATTTTTATGTGGCCTGTAAATCTCAATGCTAATTGTACTGTATACTAAAGGGTTTTCCAATAGGGATGATACAATTTTAAATGGTTAGAATGGCAACACTGCGTATTTTTTGACATTGCTTGTGTCATTTGTGTTTACTATGCTATGCCATTTAATCATGCAAAGATACACGCTTGAACAACGTTTCGAAATTATTAAATTGTTTTATCAAAATCAGTGTTGATGATATATGAATACTGAGAGAAATTTGAGAATTCATGGACGACATTCTTCAGTTAATCGACTCAATCGATTGTGTTTTTTTTTTTTTTTTTGTGGGGGGGGGGGGATATGTTAAGTCACAAGTTTATGCTGATAATCCAATAACAATTGAGCAATTAAAAACCAATATTGAACGTGTTATTCGTAAAATAACACCAAATTTATATGAAAAAGTGATGGAAAATTGGACTGGCAGAATGTGGTATGTACAGAGAAGTCGTGGTGCTCACATGAATGATATTATTTTCATACATAATGGCATAATGTAAGCTTTCAAATAAAAAAGAAATTGTGTCTTACTGAATAATTTATGTGTCTTTTTTTATTTTTAAATTGTACCACTCTTAATGGAAAACCCTTTATAAAAACAAACTTTCGTGCATACGAATAGCATATTTCAATTTCATTAAAATTTCAATATAGAAATTGACATGTACTTTCTTGCTAAAATTAACTGGCATAAAAAATTATTTCAAAACAATATATATTAAGTTGCAACAACGAAAAATAATAATAAAGTTAACTCTTGGTTAACCGCCATTCAAATAACCGAAAAATTCGGGAAACTCTTTTTTCCAAAAAAATGTTTTTAAATTTTTCACTATTTTCGGAAGCTTACGCTTTTCATTTTAAAATAATCACATTGTCCGATTATCATAAAACATATCAATGTTCATATTTAAGACTCCACTGTTCGGATTGATTATTCCGCTGAACGGAAGGGGGCACAAATTCGATATTTTCAGGAACAAGCAAAATTCAGGTGAAATGCAGAGGGGCATTTAATTGATTCGGGAGGATGGGGGGGGGGGAGGCTTTTGCGGTTTTTTATGGCATACAAATTTAGAAATGCATTTTCTTCTATGAAGATTCAGCAGGACAGTCTGTGCTCAATGAGCACAATTAAGGCCGGTTTCCATTGCAGTTGGAAGTTCGAGGTTCAAAAAACAATTAATCACGCTCCCGACACAAAGAGCCAAATGTCTTGTCATCAGTTGTAGCCTTTTTTTATCAGATTGCGCAGTTACTTCAAAGGAAAGCATGCAAAATCGACAAAGATATGTGCCTCTGACCCCTCAATTATCTCAGCACGGGATTAGGACCAGGAACTTTTCCGGCCTTCCAACCACGTCCAACCGCTTGACCACATCAAAAGATCCGTTCGAACCAACCTCAGTGGAAACTGCACTTTATGGTCATCTCGGGGTGAGTGTGAAATTCTCGGAAGAGATCGTATAACTGTAAAAAAAAATGTAGTGTTTCGACGAAAGGGAGGAATTGGGAAGGGGGGGTATCGTTTGCATTTCGGTTTTGTTTTCTCTTTGCGGTGGAAATGAGAGAGAAGACTGATTAAGATTTGTAGGCAAACATTTTGGTATTGCTCAAAAAAAAAAAAAAAAAAAAAAACCTCAAAATTGTAAATAAACCAAGAAAGTTTTCGTCATTTGGCGCCCTTTCATTTGCGTTTTGAGCGAGCGCTCGTGTGGCCGCACACCCCTTAATCCGCCCCTGGTTGCAGACAACAAAATTTAATTTCATTTTCATCACCTTCTAGTCAGAGTAGATGGCAGCACTTATGGTCTATGCTCAGAATTGGTTTGTTCGTGTTACAACTGTAAAAAATTTTAAAAAATGATACAATTATAACAGGAACAAACCAGTTCTGAGCAGAGGCTGTAAGTGCTACCATCTACTCAGTCAGACCAGAGGATGAAAAAGAAGATAAAATTTAGTTTTGTTGTTTGTAACATTATGTGAAGCTGCCCCTATTGAAGTTGCAGATCTGCAATGAAAGTCTCGTGAAACTTCCTAAGTAAGGCCATTTTAGTTTTAAGTATTATAAAACACAGCTTTTAGTCACTATTACATTTTGAGATTTAAAAAAAAAAAAAAGTTTTTTCACTGTATCCTATTACCTAGATTACTTGGTTACCTACAAGCTGTTATAGACTTAAATTGATAATTGATATGTAATAATTTTAGTGCACATAGGCTCTGATTTTGCTGCTAATGAAGATGACAGAACATTTGTTGGAGGTCAATTAGTTTTGATAGATAATTCCCTTGTAGATTGGTGTATGTTTAAACAAACTCTTTACTCTATCTACTCTAGAGGCAGAGTTTGTGGTGGAGACTGAAGCAGCTAAAGCTAAAAGCCTATTGCATTTTGATACGATCCTTAGTAAATGTAGCAAATATAATTTTTGCAATAAAGCCAAATTAGTTTATCAACTAACAATTTTATTTACTGTAGAATGATTTGAATTAATCAAAATTATAAACTATTCTAATATGAATTCAATTTTAATTTTTAAACAATTAAATTGATTAAATTGAATATTTTAAGGGGTTGAGTAATCATTATTTTAATTCACAGTGAATTTCTGTTAGAAATCAATTAAGATTTACTCATAGGAGCTCCCAGATTCTGGATTGAAGGAGACATCGGGAAACACTTCAAATATGTGCTACAATTTGATTTTTTCTGATTATCTGATTACACTGTTAGATTTGAATATTTCTCATGGTGTCTATGCAGAGCTAACTCTGCTTAGGATTTATTAGAATGAAAAGAATTTAAAGTTTAGTAAAGGCTGCCTCAGCGCAGACCTTCCTCTAAGTTCATTCATCAGCACTGAGTTCAACTGAATATAATCAGTTCAACTGAAAATAATTCCTGTGCAGTAGAAGACAGGGAAACAGTTCTTCCATGCAGCACTGGAAATGGAATCAAATGTCAAGAAATTGCAGGGCTGTCATTTGTCAATATTTTCTGCACTCACAGATTCTTTATCCCTGCCAACCTCCGGGCAGGGGGCTGGACATGCCAGTCGGGCATTACGGTTAACGAGTTTCGTGATTTTACCAGATGGGGTGTTGAGGGTAACTACCCAGACAACTTGATCAACACTAGGGTGGAGTTTCTCGATGCAGGCTAGGCTCCAGTGTGCCAGCTGTGTTGATGGCTGTAGAAGTAAGACGAGCTCCCAGGCTGCAGATGAGTGACTCCAGATTTCCACTTGCTTCGGGTATGCAATGAGGTTAAATAGGCCTTCTGCCAGGTAGTCCAGAATGCTCTTTCTATTTTCTGAAGAAGAGACCATCTGGAAGAAAAACTTATAGTAGAATTAGTAGCCTGAGAAATTGACTGTTCAGGAAGTTGAAGGAGCGGAGTTCCAATAATAAAATGGCCAGACAAAGAAGTGGATTTACATGTTTTCAAAAGATGGCATTTTGCGACTTTTATGGATGACTCCGAGAGTCCTCCGAAATCATAAAACGTCAGTGAATCTGTATGTTTGCAATATAATCTTAAATAGACTTGTCTTTAGAAATGTAGATTAAATTGCTTTAAATGGACTTGGGCGCCAACAAAACTGCAACCATTGTCCAAATAAATGTCTGAAGGGTAACCGTGATAAGCAATAAATCTTTGTAGAAAGTGCAAAAAACATTCAGCGGATATAGTAGATACTATCTCTTTTGTGCTCATGCAGACAATTAGAGAGGTATAAGATTTAAATAATGAACTTTACGTTGGTGATCACATTTTGTTAGAATAGGTCCCGCATAATCAACTCCTACGTGTTGAAAAGGTCGACAAGGTTTGAATGTTGCACTGGGCAGATCACCCATCAGTTGGTGTATTGGAGTCAGGGGTGTAGTGTGAAAATTTGATTGAGGTGGGGGGGGAGATCTGATTTTGACGCCCTTTCATATTCCTCATCTAAAAATGCCACCCGCATACTTTGAAAGTGGTATCAGCTAGGGGATCGGGGGACCACATGCTCTCCCATCGGGTATTCCGTGATCCCCTTCGAGGCATATTTTTAAAATTTGCCCCTCTTCTCCCCCCCCCCCAAAAAAAAAAGAAGTTTTGATTTTTCTCCTTTTAGCAGCATTTTTTTTCCTTTTACGAATTTGGAGCATTCCAATTTTTTCCAGAAGTCATACGTTTTTAGTCTATTTTTAATAAAAGAAAGGACTTTCAAGTAGTATCATTCGAAAGGTATGGTTAGTGTGATTCGCAGAAATATACATATTCTCATATGAGGCCAAGAAGGCAGACAAAAGTACCTTTCTTAGGATAACGGGGATATTGCTTTCAGACAAAATATTACACTTGAAAAATATCTTCTTTTCTTTTTTTCCTCCTTAACAACAAGTTTAAAAGATAGTAAATTAAAATTGAGGTAAAACATGAAACTTGTAAAAGAAATTTTCAGAAATGAATATACAATAGTAACCATTGCTAAGGAACGAAACTTCATATCTTTAGAGTGTACAATGTACAATACCTAATCTCGCTGACAGTCATGGTCCATGTTATTCTATGGGAAATTTTAATTCCATAATTACCCATTACCTATTGTATTTTTTTTTTTTAATTCTGTTTTCATATTCAGAAAATTTACAATCATTAAATTGATACTCTTTTATTTATTTATTTATTTTTAAATTGTAATTCTGAGTTTAAAAATGCGAATTTTCACTATGAGCATTTCTCTCTCTCTCTCTCTCTCTCTTTTTTTTTTCTTTTTTGCTGCAAAATGAAACATAAAATATTTTTAAGAAATCAATATTCCTCTTAGAAAACTTGAGGCTCACTCCTTCTTACGATTTCCCCTTCTCTAGTCACCAATTACCATGTAAGTCTGTGGTGAAATTTGTTTATAGAATTACTCATTACTTAATTAGAATTTTTAAATTAATTACTTAACTCATTACTTGATTGGTGTTTGTAATAATCGTTTCATTTGGTTTAGTGCAAGCTCTAGATGTTATACTCTACTTGCCTGCAATTTCCCCCATAGATGTAATGTATTTGAATTCTCTTGGGAATCTCTGTACATGAACGAGTTGCTTGATCTCAACAAAAAGTTTAGTGTAGCATCTCTATATGATACAGATTTAGAATACTGCGTTTGAACGTACTACTGTTATTTATTCTTTAGATATGCTGATAACAGACACACATACACACACAGACCAACCGCTAAAAATGTATTTTTCGGATTCAGGGGGCCTAAAAAATGTAAATATAACAAAAACTCACTTTCGAAAATTTAACCCTAAAACAATACTTTCTCTACCATGTATATGGGTAAGAGAAAGTAAAAATGGTATCGTACGTTAAGCGAATGATACGGTGATCGTCAAAACAATAATAATAATATTAATAAAAATATTGCAGTGTGTATTTGCCGTAGCAGGAACTAATAAGTTTAATTTTCTAATTACCCATATCAAATTTAATCCAATTTTGTAATTACAGTATAACCTTTTTGAAAACACACTTTTCATAAGCTGACGCCAAGTTTTCTTCCATCAATGGACTACTTTTCCATATCCTGCCCTGAGAGTCCACGCCTCTTTAACTACTCTCTCTTGAAGATTAGGAACAGTTTCTCAAGGGAGATTTTAAAATCTTTTCATCTCCGAAACCTCCCTTAATTAAAGAGCTATTTCATATTGTTGTGGCAGCGTAATTAATGAACGTCAATCAGGCCCCGATCATGAGAGATTGAGGCCCTGGGCAAAACGAAATTTTAAAGTGGGATTAAAAATTGCAGTTTTCAATTTTTTTCAAAGTTTCTCTCACAAACACGAAAATTAATATGAAGCCTGTACAACGCAAGACCAACTTGCAGTTCAAATTTCATCAATTTTAGGCATTAAACAAAAAAGTTACATTTGTTTTGCAAATTAAATTTTATTCTAACACACGTCTCTCTCTCGAAAGATGATGCGAGTATCTATAGCAACGAATACATTTAAAGGCAAAAATAATTCTTTTTCTTTTTGTTTATTTCAAAGTATTTTAAATTGAGATAGGACGCTGAAATTTCATATTTTGGGGGCTATAACTTGAATGAGGATATTTTCGAAAGTATAAAATTATTAGGGGGGAGCGGGAAGGGGGGCAAAAAATTAGAAATTGAGTTAGACCGTTCAAAATTGGTATATATAGATTTTTGGGGCCTACAAGTCGAATGAGGATATTTTTGAAAGTGTTAAATTATTTGGGAGGCGAAGGGGGCAAAAAATTGGAAATTGAGTTAGACCGTCCAAAATTAGTATAGGTTTTTGGGGCCTACAAGTCAAATGAGGATATTTTCGAAAGAGTTAAATTATTAGAGGGAGATGGGGGGAAAATTCGAAATTGAGTTACACCGTTCAAAACTGGTATATGCAGGTTTTTGGGACCTACAAGTCAAATGAGGATATTTTCGAAAGTGTAAAATTATTAGGGGGCGGGAAGGGGCAAAAAATTAGAAATTGAGTTAGACCCATATAAATTGGTATATGTAGATTTTTGGGGCTTGCAAGACGAATGAGGATATTTTCGAAAGAGTAAAATTATTAACGGGGGGTTGGGATGGGGGCAAAAATTAGAAATTGAATTAGACCGTTCAAAATTGGTATATGCAGGTTTTTGGGGACTACAAGTCGAATGAGGATATTTTCGAAAGTGTAAAATTATTAGAGAGTGGGGCGGGAAGTGGGAAGGAGGGGCCAAAAAATTAGAAATTGAGTTAGACCGTTCAAAATTAGTGTATATGGGTTTTTGGGGCCTACATGTCGAATGAGGATATTTTCGAAAGTGTAAAATTATTAGGGAGCGGGAAGGGGGCAAAAAATTAGAAATTGAGTTAGACCCATATAAATTGGTATATGTAGATTTTTGGGGCTTGCAAGACGAATGAGGATATTTTCGAAAGAGTAAAATTATTAACGGGGGGTTGGGATGGGGGCAAAAATTAGAAATTGAATTAGACCGTTCAAAATTGGTATATGCAGGTTTTTGGGGACTACAAGTCGAATGAGGATATTTTCGAAAGTGTAAAATTATTAGAGAGTGGGGCGGGAAGTGGGAAGGAGGGGCCAAAAAATTAGAAATTGAGTTAGACCGTTCAAAATTAGTGTATATGGGTTTTTGGGGCCTACATGTCGAATGAGGATATTTTCAAAAGTGTAAAATTATTAGGGGCGGAAAGGGGGCAAAAAATTAGAAATTGAGTTAGACCCATATAAATTGGGATATGTAAGTTTTTGGGGCCTACAAGTCGAATGAGAATATTTTCGAAAGAATAAAATTATTAGGGGGGAGGGGATGGGAGGAAAAATTAGAAATTGAGTTAAACCGTTCAAAATTGGTATATGCAGGTTTTTGGGGCCTGCAAGTCGAATGAGGATATTTTCGGCAGTGTAAAATTATTAGGGGGGCAAGAAGCGGGCAAAAAATTAGAAATTGATTTAAACCCATATAAATTGGTATATATATGTTTTTGGGGCTTACAAGTCGAATGACGATATTTTCAAAAGTGTAAAATTATTAGGGGGAGTCGGGAAGTGGGAAGGAGGGGGCAAAAAATTAGAAATTGAGTCAGACCGATCAAAATTGGTATATATGGGTTTCTGGGGCCTACAAGTCGAATGAGGATATTTTCGAAAGTGTAAAATTATTAGGAGCGGGATGGGGGCTAAAAATTAGAAATTGAGTTAGACCCATATAAATTGCTATATGTAGGTTTTGGGGGCCTACATGTCGAATGAAGATATTTTCGAAAGAGTAAAATTGTTAGGGGGAGTTGGATAGGGGCAAAAATTAGAAATTGAGTTAGACCGTTCAAAATTAGTATAATAGATTTTTAGGGCCTACAAGTCGAATAAGGATATTTTTGAAAGTGTTAAATTATGTGGGGGGCGAAGGGCGCAAAAAATTAGAAATTGAGTTTGACCGTTCACTATTAGTTATATACATAAATTTTTGGGGCCTACAAGTCGAATAAGGATATTTTCGAAAGAGCAAAATTATTATGCGGGCTTTTTTGAGATAGATCGTTCAAACTTTGTATGTGTTTTTTTTCTTTTTTTTTGGGGGGGGGGTGTATAGTTAATATAAACTATTAGGGGGGGCAAAAGAGTACAAAAATTAGAAATTGAGTTAGACCGTTCAAAATATGTAGAGGAAGGTGGTGTACTTCTTAATTATTTTGATTTTTCTAATTTTAATTTTGTAATTATTCGCCAAAACAAAATACAAATAGCTTTTTTAAATACTGTATGGTGTTATATACAACATATATTTATTTTTAAAAAATATTAAAATTACATCAATTATATTTAAAAAAAAAAAAAAAAAAAAAAAAAAAAAAAAAGTGGAATTAGGTCCAAAGTTCACCACTGATAGTGTACCTTGGACCATTTATTAAAAGATACAGTAAAACTTAATTTTAAGTAAGAAAATCTATTATTAATCAATTACACACATATGAGTTCAAATAAAGAATTTTTTTATTGCAAAATCACTACTATGTCCCAATCGAATTGTTATAATGTCTAATTTGAGTCTGAAAAGTGGAAAATCTTAAATATTAACTGAAAAAAGTCTACATTAAGTGATATTTTGATTATTTGTAAAAATCCTCACACTTATTTATTATCCAGATTGTAATTGGATAGGTCAATTCCAAATGTTAACTTTTGGAGGTTCATTTCTAATCCACCACACAATACAACCAGTCTAAAATACGCTACTTGTATTGGGTTGAAGGTACACCACTCTGTTACTAAAAACGGAATTGTTTATCATGATGTTCACGTTGGGCTGAATTTGATTACAAGCATAAGGGGTTATAGCTAGAAAGCTACTTCATAGTACTTAACACTCATCTCATTTCAGAATATAGTACAATGTATGTGTGGGTATAGTATCTGAGAAAAATTCGCTTTTGCAAGGTGAATTTACTTTTTCAAGAACTCTTCAAAAAGTTGAGCTTCCAAGCAAACATAGATTACTTCACTGAAAACCCTAACAGTAAATATTTTAACTGCATGTCATATTGATTATATATCTAAATAAATAGAGCTAGAAATGGCATAGGTCTGCGGTACACTTATGTCCAAGGTATACCACTTTCCCCTATATATAGGTTTTCGAAGTCTACAAGTCAAAGAAGGTATTTTCGAAAGTGTAAAATTATTAGGAGGCGGGAAAGGGGCTAAAAATTAGAAATTGCGTTAGACCGTTCAGAATTGGTGTATATAGGTTTTTGGAGCCTACAAGTCAAATGAGGATACTTTCGAAAGTATAAATTATCAGGGGGGTCGGAAGTGGGAAGGAGGGGGCAAAATATTAGAATTTGAGTTAGACCGTTCAAAATTGGTATGTGTGGGTTTTTGGGGCCTACATGTCGAATGAGGATGTATTCGAAAGTGTATGGTTAAATACTGTATGGTGTTATGTACAACATGTATTTATTTAAAAAATATATTAAAATTTCATCAATTATATTTAAAAAAAAAAAAAAAAAAAAAGTGGAATTAGGTCCTAAGTACACCACTGATAGTGTACCTTGGACTATTTATTAAAAGATACAGTAAAACTTAATTTTAAGTAAGAAAATCTATTATTAATCAGTTACACGCATATGAGTTCAAATAAAGATTTTTTTTTATTTCAAAATCACTACTATGTCACAATCGAATTGTTATTAAGTCTAATTTGAGTCTGAAAAGTGGAAAATATTAAATATTAACTGAAAAAAGTCTACATTAAGGAAAAGTCTACATTTTTGGAGCCTACAAGTCAAACGAGGATATTTTCGAAAGTGTAAAATTATTAGGAGGCGGGAAGGGGGCAAAAAATTAGAAATAGAGTTAGACCCATCTAAATTGGTATAGGTAGGTTTTTGGGGCCTACATGACGAATGGGGATATTTTCGAAAGAGTAAAATTGTTAGGGGGGTGGGATGCGGGCAAAAATTAGAAACTGAGTTATACCGTTTAAAATTAGTATATATAGATTTTATGGGGCCTACAAGTCAAAGGAGGATATTTTTATTTTGAGAGCGAAAGGGGCAAAAAATTAGAAATTGAGTTAGATCGTTCACAATTAGTATATATAGGTTTTTGGGGCCTACAAGTCGAATGAGGATATTTTCGAAAGTGTAAAATTATTAGGGGGGGGTCGGGAAGTGGGAAGGAGGGGGCCAAAAATTAGAAATTGAGTTAGACCATTCAAAATCGGTATATATGGATTTTTAGGGCCTACAAGTCGAATGAAGATATTTTCGAAAGTGTAAAATTATTAGGGGGCAAAAAGTAGAAATTGAGTTAGACCCATATAAATTGGTATATGTAGGTTTTTGGTGCCTACAAGTCGAATGAGGGTATTTTCGAAAGAGCAAATTTATTGTGGGCGGTGGGATGGGTGCATAAATTCGAAATTGAGTTAGACCATTCAAAATCGGTATATATGGATTTATAGGGCCTACAAGTCGAATGAGGATATTTTCGAAAGTGTAAAATTATTAGGGGGCAAAATATTAGAAATTGAGTTAAACCCATATAAATTGGTATATGTAGGTTTTTGGGGCCTTCAAGTCGAATAAGGATACTTTCGAAAGAGTAAAATTAATATTGGGATGGGGGCAAGAATTAGAAATTGAGTTAGACCGTACAAATTGGTATATACAGGTATTTGGGGTCTACACGTCGAATGAGGATATTTTCGAACGTGTAAAATTATTAGAGGAGGGTGGGAAAGGGGGCAAAAAATTAGAAATTGCTTTAGACCGTTTAGAATCTGTATATATAGGTTTTTAGAGCCTACAAGTCGAATGAGAATTTTTTCGAAAGTATAAATTATCATGGGGGGTTGGAAGTGGGAAGAAGGGGGCAAAATATTAGAATTTGAGTTAGACCGTTCAAAATATGTATGTGTGGGTTTGTGGGACCTACAAGTCGAATGAGGATATTTTCGAAAGTGTAAAAATATTAGGGGGTGGGGCGTAAGGGTAAACACATTAGAAATATAATTAGACCGTTCAAAATATGTAGAGGAAGGTGGTGTACTTCGGACCTATTTTGATTTTTCCAATTTTAATTTTGTAATTATTCGCCAAAACAAAATAAAAATAGCTTTCTAAAATACTAATATCCGAGGTGCATTTATGTCCAAGGTACACCACTTTCCCCTATATATAGGCTTTTGGGGCCTACAAGTCAAATGAGGATATTTTCGAAAGTGTAAAATTATTAGGGGCACGAAGGGGCCAAAAAATTAGAAATTAAGTTAGACCGTTCAAAATTGGTATATACAGCAGACCCCGATCCATCGTTTTTCATGGGGTACGTGGAAAAAAAAAAAAAAAAAAAAAAAAAAAAAAACGATGAAAGCGGGAAAACAATGAATGCCTGTTAAACTCAAAACACGAAGAAAACATTGTTTCTGAAATAATATACGCAATATATGTAGTATACTAGGAATAAAAACTAATTTATTACTCTCTGAACTGTCAAAGAAATAAATCAAAGTTTTAGAGCATTAAGGGATACTTATTTTTAAAAATCAGTAAGTTTATGTTGAATTTTTTGTTCATTTTATAAATTAAACGGGGATTTTCCTGATTTACAACATTTTCTGGTCCTTTTCTGTAATTTCATGTGCATATAACAACATTCGTGTATTTTCAAATGCCGTAATTAAGTCAGACACACTTGGCACTGGCGTAGGGCATAGGCTCAGCTTCAGGAATGTGAAAAAATGTAGTAGCTGGCCATATTGGATGCGTCAGTTCTCTTCTTTACACAAAGTAGAATAACTTATTCTCCAAGCGACAACACACGATCCGTATTTAGTAATTCTTAGACATATGTTAGAATATCTGCACAATCCCTGTTCTTCACCTACAACAGCATATAAGGTTAAATAGTTGAGGTTGGTTGGGTTTTATATCGCGCTAGTGCTAGAATATGGACAAATGGCGACGGTCTTGAACTCACCTTTGCGGGTGGTCCGGAGACAATGCCATCACAATTTTGATCCTCCGTGGGGTATGAAGAGTGTTATTTTAGGATAAAAGAAGTAATTCTAGTTTGATTGACGTATGGAATCGCTTGAATTTCAATTTCATTTCGATCAGAAGAAAAATTTTACAACGATGAATGCGCTAAAATACTTTTTGAAGAACGATACATGCGGGTTTCGTTAGCATTATTTAAATACAATTTGTGCAGGGACCATAGAAATAAAACGATCAATGCGGGAAAACGATAGATGCGGGAACGATAGGGGTTCCACTGTATAGGATTCTGGAGCTTACAAGTCAAAGGAGAATATGTGCGAAAGTGTAAGATTACACTGCTCTGAAAAAAAAAAAAAAAAAAAAAAAAAAAAACTGAGATCTGATACCATTCTTGCAGATTCTTATGTAAAATGACCTCCTGAATCCGAATATGACCACTATTTTGCCCAATCACCTACCGTTTTCTAGATACACCCCCTCCCTCATTTTTATCATTCCTTTGTAATTTTATACCCATCAGTTTGATTTGGAGAGGAACGATCATTATTTTAACCATTAAATGTCTTCTGAGCTGAGGAGCTCCAGAGGTAGGAAGTTCTAAAACACGAACATTTGTATTAAGGAGCAATCAGTTTCTGTTTATTTTCTTTTTCGCTATATTTCTCTTGTTTTTTATATATTTCAGCTTCCAGTTTGCCCTTTTCTTACCAAAACACCCCAAATAATAAAAATTATACAGTGAAAACTTTTTCAAAATGTTGGTGAGTGGAGTCTCAAAGTCCTCGTAAGAAAGTTTGACTGATTCACTGTACAACGTTTGCTTTCAATAACTCCCACGTTAAATGTTTTGGGCAGTAAAACATGAACAGTAAAATCTCCTGCTTTGACACGTGTTAAAGGTCATTGCTCTTATCATTATAGTCGTCATCTACCTTTAGTACACGTTTTGCGATAAGAGAGTGAACTTTATGGTGTTCTCGACGGTGGTGATCTTGTGTGGTGATCTTTAACACGTGTCAAAAGAGGATATTTTACTGTCCATGTTTTACTGCCCAAAACATTTAACATGGGAATTATTGAAAGCAAACGTCGTACAGTGAATCGGACAGCCTAGTTTAGAACGGCTTAGTTAGATTTTGCTCAAGGGGGTGGCATGTTGCAAGTCACCGTAGCACGAACCCTATTGATTTTGGTGAATCTGGCACTTATAGTTTTTTTACAGGGACACAAAAAAAAATTCTTTATCATTATAGCCTATGGGACCAAAATCTTAAAAGTGCGATAGCATCTAAACGTCTAATTCAATTGAGCAAAAACTTTATACACATATTATAGGTCACAGTTACTCAATATGTATAGATTTTGGAGAATCTGACATTTATAGTTTCTTTACAGGGACACAAAGAATAATTCTTTATCATTACGGCCTATGAAACCAAATTTTAAAAAGCACGATAGCGTCTAAACGCCTTATTCAATTGAACAAAAAAATTATACACATATTATAGGTCACAATTTCACGATCTGTATAGGTTTTGGTGAATCTAGCACTTCTAGTTATTTTATAGGGACACAACAAATAATTCTGTATCATTATGGCCTCTGGGGTGAAATTATCTAAAGTGCGAGAGCATCTAAATTCCTTATCCGTTTGAGTGGAAAATTTATATAGGAGTTATAGGTCACCATCCATCACACAAACTGTATAGAGTTTGGTGACTCTTGCACTTAACGAGGTTTACAGGGATACTAATAAAAATTGTTCATCATTAAGACCTATAGGCTCAAATTATTTAAAGTGCGACAGCGACTTAAACGCACTGCAAACAAAAGGGTCTTAAAGTAAGACATAAAAACAACTGAAACGGCATTTAAGACACGTAAATGTCTTAAAATGTACCTTAGACGCTATAGATATTTTAATTTAAGACAGAAATATGTCTGAAATATCAATTCAGACACAAAAATGTCTGAAACACGTAAATACGCGAATTTTCAGACAGCAAAACGTGTTTGAATTTTCAGACACTTTGGAAATTCAGACACTTGCATTACTTAGAAATTTTTTTATATGGAATCTACTTTAAGAAAATATGCTTATCCTACTTCTTTCCACATTCAATAAATATGTTATTATTTTATATAATAAGCAGTTAAACTACTTACATTATGGTAGCTTTATGAAATTATTAATTAACCGACTTCAAAAAAGAAGGAAGGTTCTCAATTCAAACCGTATGTTTTTTTTATGTTTGTTAGCTCATAACTTCTGAACGGGTGCTCCGATTTTGATACTTTTTGTTTTGTTGAAAAGGTCTTGGTCTGAAATAGGTCCCATTGTAATATCTTTACAATCTAAAGAAAATACAGGGTGCCCGAAAAATTCAGTACCAACTCTTTTAACTGCTAAACGGCTGCAGCTATAGTGATAAAAATGGTATGTAAGTGTAGCAAAGTGGCCATGCAGTGCAAGGTTAAATAGGGACCCTATATAGAGAGAGACTGGACATTGGCGCGCCGGCTTTTTGACGAAATTCTCCATTTTAGTGCCAGTTGCTCCATTGCTTATCATTACGCTGAGAAGAAATTTCGATTATTTTACGTCATAATCGAAAAAGAACTTATTTATTACATTTTTACTTTGTTGGAAGATAAATTGCTTTGATTTTAGAATACTTTTAAAAGATAAAAATGCATAATTATTTATTTTATATCATGCTTTAAATACTTTGAATTCTCATATTGTATGCTGTTTTACGTATTTATTTCCTAAATATGAGATTAATTACATTATTTATTTTCTAGCTGTTAGTTTTTAAGTACTGTTTTGCAATATATTTAATATGTTAGATCTCAATGTATTTTTGTGATATATTTTAAAATACATATTTAAAATAACTATATAAAAGATATTTTTTAATTATTTGCTAGTACACAAAATGTATCAGATTTCTTGAAATAAATTGATAAAAATAAAGAAAATAAGGTGTATATTATTTGTTAGCATATGAAATATAAATTTCTTTTAAATAATAATTGCCATAAGAAATTTTATAAATAATATTTAAATAAGTTATTATTTTTATTTACATAATATTTTTAAAAAATAAAAATAAAAATAAAATAAAAATAAAAATCAATGAAATAAGCAAATGTAAATAAAATAAATAAAAGCATTTTTTTAATTTCTAAAGACATTAGTTAATATTTTTACAAATTATTATTAATTAAATTATTATTTTTAATATTTAATTAAGTCATTATTATTAATAATGCGTAATTGAAATAAATAAAATATGTATTTTTAGCTTGCAATTTTTTGATTATTTGCTAGTACGCAAAATGTATCAGATTTCTTAAATAAATTGTTAAAAAAACAGAAAATAACGTTTATATTATTTGCTAGCATATGAAATATAAATTTCTTTTAAATAATAATTGCCATAAGAAATTTTATAAATAATATTTAAATAAGTTATTATTTTTATTTACATAATATTTTTAAAAAACTAAAAATTAAAAAATCAATGAAATAAGCAAATGTAAATAAAATAATTAAAAACATTTTTTAATTTCTAAAGATATTAGTTAATATTTTTACAAATTATTATTAATTAAATTTTTATTTTTAATATTTAATTAAGTCATTATTATTAATAATGCGTAATTGAAATAAATAAAATATGTATTTTTTTAGCTTGTAAAAATATTATGTAAATATTTTTATAAAATAATAAAAAATAATTTCTGTTCTAGTTTCTAGTTTTACATTTACTCATGAATTCCTTGACAAAAACTAAGATTACCATATATTTGTTAAAAAAAATTCTAACTTTTTATATATAGAATGTATGTCCCCAGAAAAAATAAGGTAGAATTACTTTCACTAAGGTAGAATTACTTTCACAATCAACGTATTTTGCTTAATATAGAAATATACAACAAAAATTCCTCTGTTTTCCGATCGGAGTTGAAAAAGTAATCATGTCGAAGGTTAAAACAAAATTCGTTTTTCTTAAAATTCTTTTTTTCTAAGACGAAAAAATTACATATTTATATTCTGCATTACTTTCTGCACAAATTTAGTACAGTTTTCTTTCATTTATGTTGTATAGTAAAGCGTCAATCGCGAAGAAAAAAGCATTACGTTCTACGGTGATCACTCCGAATTGGCACTAAGATGGCCGACTTTCGGTCAATGTCCAGTCTCTCTCTATATAGGGTCCCTAAGGTTAAATAGGGACCCTATATAGAGAGAGACTGGACATTGGCGCGCCGGCTTTTTGACGAAATTCTCCATTTTAGTGCCAGCTGCTCCATTGCTTACCATTACGCTGAGAAGAAATTTTAATTATTTTACGTCATAATCGAAAAAGAACTTATTTATTACATTTTTACTTTGTTGGGAGATAAATTGCTCTAATTTTGGAATACTTTTAAAAGATAAAAATGCATAATTATTTATTTTATATCATGCTTAAATACTTTGAATTCTCTTATTGCATGTCATTTTACGTATTTATTTTTTCCTAATATATTAGATAATTACATTGTTTATTTGCTAGCTATTAATTTTTAAGTTCTGTTGTGCAATATATTTAAAATGTTAGATCTCAATGTATTTTTCTGATATATTTTAAAATGCATATTTAAAATAACTATATAAAAATATATTTTTTGATTTTTTGCTAGTACGCAAAATGTATCAGATTTCTTAAAATAAATTAGTAAAAATAAAGAAAATAAGGTGTTAATTATTTGCTAACATATGAAATATAGATTTCTTTTAAATAATAATTGCCATAATTAAATTTTATAAATAATATTTAAATAAATAATTATTTTTATTTACATAATATTAAAAAAAAAAAAAAAAAAAAAAAAAATCAATGAAATAAGCAAATGTAAATAAAATAAATAAAAACATTTTTTAATTTCTAAAGATATTAATATTTTTTACAAATTATTATTAATAAAATTTTTATTTTTAATATTTAACTAAGTCATTATTATTAATAATGCGTAATTGAAAAATATAAAATATGTATTTTTAGCTTGTAAAAATATTACGTAAATATTTTTATAAAATAATAAAAATCTTTTCTTCTGCCGTAGTTTTACATTTATTCATGAATTACTTGACAAAAACTAAGATTACCATATTTTTGTTAAAAATTTTCTTACTTTTTATATATAGAAAGTATGTCCTCAGAAAAAATAAGGTAGAATCGCTTTCATAATCAACGTATTTTGCTGAATATAGAAATATACAAAAAAAAATTCCTCTGTTTTCCGATAGGAATTGAAAAAGTAACCATGTCGAAGGTTAATTCGTTTTTCTTCAAATTCTTTTTCTCCAAGACGAAAAAAAATTACATATTTATATTCTGCATTACTTTCTACACAAATTTAGCACGATTTCCTTTCATTTATGTTGTATAGTAAAGCGTCAATCGTGAAGAAAAAAGCATTACGTTCTATGGGGATCGCTCCGAATTGGCACTAAGATGGCCGACTTTCGGTCAATGTCCAGTCTCTCTCTATATAGGGTCCCTAAGGTTAAACCGCTTGCAGCGCCACCTGGTGGCGAATAGCGGAGTTAGTATTCCTATCTCGAAAACGGTTCTAGAGAAAAAAGTAAATTACAAAGTTGTAGCATCGATTTAGTACAAAAAGATACTTTAGACATTCATGCTAGCTTTGCTATCTCGGAAACGGTTCAAGACCGGGGGGAAAAGTGAATTTTAAAATTGTAGAGCATCATCGATTTAGTAAGAAAAGATAGTTTAGACATTGTTGCTAAAAATACAATGCTAAAAACGCGCATTTGTTTGCTCGCAATTTCTTACACTATGCACACTTGAGCTACATTGCACACGTTGTAGCGTAGCTAGTGAGACATACGCTATATAGTTCAAAATACGGTTACTTGATACTTTTTGTATTGTTGTAAAGATCTTAGTCTGAAGTAGGTCCCATTGTAATATCCTTACAATCTAAAGAAAATAAAGCGTCATCTGGTGAAAAACAGCTGAACTAGAGCTCCTATCTTAAAAACGGTTCAAGATGGGAGAAAAGTTAATTACGAAGTTGTAGAGCATCATCGATTTACTACGAAAAGACAGTTTTTAGGCATTATTGCTAAAAATAGAACGCTTAAAACGTGCAGTTGTTTGTTCGCAATTTCCTATACTGTGCACACTTGAACCACGTTGCACACTTTGCAGCGTAGCGGATGACACGGATACTCTGTGGTTCAAAGTACTGTTATTGTAAGCGGTCACATCGATTAGCGCATAGTCGTTTTCAACCAACTTCAGAAAGGAGGGTGTTCTTAATTCGAGCTATGTGTTGTTGTTGGTGTTTGTAATCTTATAACTTCGTAAGAGATGCTCTAATTAACCCACTTCAAAAAAGAGGAAGTTCTCAATTTCAAACGTATGTTTTTTTGTTTTTGTTTGTTAGCTCATAACTTCTGAACGGATGATCCGATTGTGAAAATTTTAGTTTTATTGTAAAGGTCTTGGTCTGAAATAGGTCGCATTGTAATATCTTTACAATCAAAAGAAAATACAGGGTGCCCAAAAAAGTCAGTCCTGAGTATTTTAACTTCTGAACAGCTGTAGCTGTAGCCATAAAAGTGGTATGTACGTATAATAAAGTGGACATGTGCTACGCGATTCAATCGCCTTCAACGCCAGCTGGTGGAAAACAGTGGAGTTACCGTTCCTATCTCGGAAACGGTTCAAGACAGGGGAAAAAAGTGAATTATAAAATTGCAGAGCATCATCGATTGGGTACGAAATGATAGTTTAGATATTAATGCTAAAAACAGAACGCTTACAACGTGCATTTTTCTGTTTGCAATTTCCTATTTTGTGCACACTTGAACGACATTGCATATGTTGTAGCGTAGCGGGTGACATTTATGCTATGTAAAATTCAATGTATGGTTATTGTAAGCGGTTACATCGAATAATGCACAGACGTTTTAAACCGACTTCATAAAGAAAGATGTTCTCAATACAAACCATGTTTCTTATTGTTGGTGTTGCTTAAATTTGTTAGCTTAAACTCCGTAAGAGATGATTTAATTTTAATACTTTTTGTGTTGTCGTAATGATCATGGCCTGAAAAAGGTTTCATTATGATTTCTTTAAGATATAAACAAATTGCAGGATACTCAGAAAAGTCTGTTCTAACTCTTAACTATTGAGCGCATGCAGCTACACTGCTAAAAGCAGTATGTAAGTATCGATGTTGAAACTTCCGTCCGTCAGCTGCAATGCATATTTTGCTCCTTGTTTGAACTTTATGCTGCGCAATTTCCAGCGCAGCGGGTGATACGTATTCACTGTAAAGTTCAATGTACACTGATGGAAAAAAAAATCCCAACACCAAGAAAAAATTATTGTACAGTAATGAAATTTCAGCAATACATTTGTCTAGGTAACATATTTAATTGATTAAAGTTTCAAGATCACAGGTTGAGCCATTGGCGAGAAGAGCCATTTCAAATGTGAAATGTTGGTACATTAGTAACCGGTGTAACCGCCAGAATTTTGAATGCAAGCATGCAAACGTGCATGCATTGTGTCGTACAGGTGTCGGATATCAGTTTGTGGGATGGAGTTCCATGCCTGTTGCACTTGGGCGGTCAATGCAGGGACGGTTAATGCTGGTTGTGGATGACGCTGGAGTTGTCGTCCAATGATGTCCCATACGTGCTCGATGGGAGAAAGATCTGGTGATCTAGCAGGCCAAGGCAAAATGCCGACACTCTGTAGAGCATGTTGGGTTACAACAGCGGTATGAGGGCGAGCGTTATCCCGTTGGAAAACACCCCCTTGAATGCTGTTCATGAATGGCAGCACAACAGGTTGTATCACTAGACTGACGTACAAATTTGCAGTCAGGGTGCGTGTGATAACCACGAGAGTGCTCCTGCTGTCATACGAAATTGCTCCCCAAACCATAACTCCAGGAGTAGGCCCTGTGTGTCTAGGCCGCAGACAGGTCGCTAGCAGGCGTTCACCTGGCCTCCTTCTAACCAACACACGGCTATCACTGCGACCAAGGCAGAACCGGCTTTCACCAGAAAACACAACAGATCTCCACTCCGTCCTCCAATGAGCTCTAGACTGATACCACTCACGTCGCAAACGACAGTGGTTTGGAGTCAGTGGAATGCACGCTACAGGGCGTCTGGCTCGGAGCTGTCCTTGAAGTAACCGATTTGTAACAGTTCGTTGTGTCACTGTGGTGCCAACTGCAGCTCGAATTTCAGCTGCAGACGCAGTACGATTAGCCACACCCATACGCCGAACACGGCGGTCTTCCCTCTCAGTAGTGCTACGTGGCCGCCCGGAACCCGGTCTTCTTCTTGAGGCAGTACCTTCCCTTGACCACTGCTGCCAACACTCATGCACAGTGGATACATTCCTGCCAAGTCTTTCTGCAATATCGCGGAAAGAAAACCCACCTTCTCGTAGCCCTACTACACGACCACGTTCAAACTCAGTGAGCTGTTGATAATGGCTTTTTCGTCTTCTTAGAGGCATCCTTGACTAACATTAACCCACTACGTCAAATCTCAACTGTAAATAACGATCACGAACCTTACAGCGCTTATTTAAAGCAAACCTCATTTGCATGTTCATAGTGTCGCTACTAGCGCCACACTTATGCGCGTAGCTCGAAATTTGAATCGACGTCATCTTTCAGATGTATAAACACGCCTACCAAATTTCGTTTATCTAGCACAGCTCCTTCCTGGTGTTGGGATTTTTTTTTCCATCAGTGTATATGCCTAACAGAATCTTTGGTTACGAATGCAGCGTATCCGGTCTTTGCATTTCTAAAGACTTTTTAATTTAACGTATGTTCATTCAATAGACAGTTTTTTGCTCATATCCGATAAATGCAAGGAAAGTGACACAACTGAAAACTGCAGCATTTGAGAAAAATCAATTTAAAAATAACTTGACTAGAATAAAACTGGCGCAACTGTCTCTCAAGTGGGTAACTTTCTAGATGGAGATGCAACATTTTTGTTCACATTCGGTGCATTTCATGTATTTTTCAGTGACATAAATCATTTTTTGAGTTATGTCACTTTTCTTGGAAGTTGTGATTTACGAAAACGTCTTCTGATATTCTGCTATATGAATAAGTTTTCACTGAAAAGAGAAAAATAAAATCTTTTTGTAAAAAAATAGAACCGACTCCAAAAAGCAACTACTGTTCAAAGAACTAAAAAAAAAAAAAAAAAAAAAGGGGGGGGGGGGGGGGAGTATGAAATGAATTTGTAATTTGCGCCTAAAAGTATAAAATAATTTCCTTCGCCAAACAACCTATAACACTACAATTAATCATAACTTTTGAAGTCGGAGCAAAATTATATAAAAATTGATACTTTTATTCAATACAAAATCAAATCCTATTCAAAATACACATCTCACATTGTCACCTGCAAAACGCAGCCGAAAACTACTTTGATTCAAGAAAACAAATAACATTTCGTAAGCAGCAAAAGTTTGGGAAGATGCTATCTAACGTCCTTGGTGAAAGAAAAATCGCAAAAGTATCTGGCAAACATATTTAATTTCTTTGGGATATCATGGTTATTTTTATAAGGTATATTAAGAGAATAATCAAGAATATGAAACAATACTTCATAAATATTATGAAAATATAAATCTTGCGTGTATATTTTTGCATTGCGTTTCGATCGCTAAATCCAAAAGCCACCAAGGATGATAGTTATTAAAGTTATACCAAATTTGCAAAGGAAACTCTAACTTCATAGAAACATAAATACCGGATTGTGAAGAATGTTCACTGTTCTATGCTACTAATGGACCAATTGTATACAGTGATAAAATAATAAAGGAAACATGAAAATGGATCCTTCCAGACAACAGCATTTGTTGCTACCGATCTAAAAACAAACCTTTAAAAACTAAATTAATTTTATTTAAATTTGCGCCGACTTTAAAAGTTATGATTAATTGTAGTGTTATAGGTTGTTTGGCGAAGGAAATTATCTTATACTTTTAGGCGCAATTTACAAATTCATTTCATACTCCCCCCCCCCCCCTTTTTTTTTTTTTTTTTTTTTTTAGTTCTTTGAACAGTAGTTGCTTTTTGGAGTCGGTTCTATTTTTTTACAAAAAGATTTTATATTTTTATGAAATAATACTCTAGGGACGTGAATGATATTTGCATGCTATTATCTTTAACACAATTCATAAACAACATATTTAGACACAAAGCTTATTTTGTTTAAAAAAAAAAAAAAAAAAATCTTTATCTTTAATGCTTTCTTATGTTAAAAGAAAAAGTGTGAAGACTGATGTAGCAAGTAATTTCTCGAGAAGAAAGCGAATTTATAAGAGAACAATCATGAATAATTTGTGTATATTTTTTTCTTTCTTTCTCCTTATTATTATTCATTTAAAAAAAATTTTCTTTCACAAATTCACCTATATCTAAATGTAAAACTACAAATTTTCCTGTATTCATGATTACAGTTCGTTTTTATTTAAATATCACTTTAAGGGAAGAAATCGTTATCATCGAGAGATGCAACCTTCACATACTTGCATTATTAAAAAATTCTGTTCCTCTAAATATGAAATTTAAAAAAATAATATTTATCAAGTTTAAGATACCATAATATCAATAGTTTTAGGGCAAAAAATTAGAAATAAAATATAACACTGCGTTTTGTTTCACGAATACAGCAGTATATATCATAAAAACATAAATTGCTGTATTCGACAGTAACGTGATTGGTAAATGCTTTACTCCGACGATGCTTGGCTCGAGGTTTTGGTTTCCTTAGACAGTATGAGTTCGAATCCAACGCCGGAAAATGGGACCTTTATTATTTTTTCTTTTTTTATATAAATATTTTATTAATGCTCTAAACAATTCTAAAATATATTTTTTACAGAAAAACATAATCGCACGCCATATTCATTCATTTATTTATTCATTAAAATGCCTTAAAAACGGTAGTATTTTTAAGCCTAACATGGCGGTATTTTTAAGCCTAAAACATGGCGTCGTTTTAAGACACTAGCAATATCTTAATTTCTGATGCAAAATGGTGTCTTAAAAAGTCAGACATTTTTTTTTTTCGCTTAAAAAATGACCATCCATTTAAGACACTTTTTTAACTGAATTTAAGACATTTACGTTGGCAGTGCGCCCTATTCAAATGAACTGAAAATTTATATACATGTTATACGTCACCGTCACACGAACTTTATTAACTTTAGAGAGTCTAGCACTTATGGTTTTTTTACAGGGACAAAATGCAAATTCCTTTATCATTGTGGCATATGGGCTCAAACTTTAAAGTGCGATAGCGTCTAAATGCCTTATCCGATAGAGCTGAAAATTTATATAAATATTATAAGTCACTGTTGCACTAACTATATGCATTTTGGGGAATCTAGCATTTGTAGGTTTTTACTGGGACACGACGAAATATTCTTTTTCATTATGATCTACGTGTTCGGTAAAATAGCGTTAAATTAAACATCGTGTACTGTATAAAGAAAAATACTCAAACATTATAATTTTCTCTTTTGTATATTTAACAACTCCTTTTACTTTACTTTATCTACAAAACCGTTCATTTCTCAATGCACGGAAAGTCAAGTGGAATTACTCCAGATTTTTTTCTATTGAAAGCAGAAAAAATTGTATTAAAGAATCACAGCTAATTTAATTATTAAAATTTATACTTTTAATAATTCATTTAGTTCTTAGATAATTAATTTACTCTTTCTTTTAAAGTATATTTTTTAATAAAATAATTTTAATTTGATCCTTATTTCTACAATCAATTATAGAAAAAAAAATGTTCAAGAGCATTTTTAATTAGATTTTTCAACAACAATATTAAGCAATCTTAGCTAATTTAATTATTAAAAATTTATATTAATAATTAAATTGGTTTTAATTAGAATGTATAATTAAATGATTTTTTATCAATATTTTTTATATATAATCATTTATATATATAAAAAAGTTTTTTAATTACAAATATTTTGATGTTTGTGGTTTAAGTGTTAAAACCCATTGACAACATACGGGTATTATACCTGGGTGAACTGCCTTTCATGAGAGTTCTTTCTAAGGAGCCCTGAAAATTAGTATTAAGGCTTGTATATACGTGATTTTCACAGAAAACCATGAAATATTCCGATTGCCTAGGTTGACAAGAGGAACCTTAAATCGAACATCGAACCCGGCAATTCCAATCTATCAGAGTCCACCAGCGGCCGAGTGGTTCAGAGCTCAAAGCTGGTAGACGTGAGGTGCCGAGTTCGATCCCAGGTTCGCGCTCGTTGGCCTAGCCGTTCGGAGTTTTCCGTGCTTTTCTAAGAAACTTGCTTAAATACGGACTGAGATTCCTTAGAAAGAAAGAAGGCACTCCACGCGAACATTTTGCCTACATTCTAAAGTACGTGCGGAATCATCTGTCAATGTTTATCCCAGTGACGTCAAGTGAGCCTGCTCTATAAATATTTACGACAGTATTTCAGTTTTACTTTTGACTAGCAGGCTTTGCCCGCTTCGCTGGTCACTATATTTAAAAGAAACTCTTTTCTATATAGCTTTATGGAAAAAAAAAAAAAAAAAAGAAAAAGAAAAAAAAATGAAATCACTCAAAAGCTCGCTTTGGGTTCCCGCTGTCTTCGGTAACGGACTTGTTCGTCCTCGCAGTCTCCGGTGCCTGCCCCTATTGCCTGCGACAATGGCTTACCCGTGGACTTCCACTTGGGTGCTTAGTATATATGACAGTTTCGATACGGACAGCATCGAAAAATTTGAAGTAGCCGTTTCATATTTGTATCCCAGTTACATACGAACAACATTATGCGTGATGCACATAATATTTGCTTTCAAGTTATTTCCTGTATTTATTTGGTTTAATCGATCAACCATAAAACGATAGCAATTTCAAGCCTATTATAATATGCTATGATCAGCTATACGTTTATCGCATGAGACAATTATTATTATTATTATTATTATCATCATTTTTTTATATATATATATACTGAACAGGGGACAGTCCCCGCTCATCGCTCTTGCAGCGATGTTGAGCGCTTCAGTGTCTCGGGCAACAAGTGTCCGAGACAGAGGGAACTGCTCCGAACGTTTATTGAGAATTCAACAAGCGTTTACAAAATTCGCCAGGCATTGAGCCTCAACCGACAGAGGGCGATAATTTATTTATAGTAGGTGTGCCGGGATTAAACCCCACGCGATAGAGGGCACAAGGAGGAAAAAATAGCTTTGTTAAGACTTTGCAATGAGAATTTTTATGTATGATTTCATTATCTGAGTCTATAATTAAGTATTTCAGTTCATTCGTTTTAGTCTTTGAGTTGGTTTAGGAGCATTAATAAAAGTCTTTTTGACATTTGCATGTTGTTGTCGGGCTTTCGCCCCACGCGACAAGGGACAACAGTGGTTAATTTGGTAATGTTGCTGCACTAGTTTGGAGTCGTGCTGCAGAACCGAGTGGCTTGGGATGATCACAGTTGTAGGTTGCAACCTGAGCCAGTCGGAAGAAGCTTGGAGGTTAATCTGTTAAATTAGTAATATCTTCTAAAAGTGCGTAGATTTTATTTAGTTTTTGGATTAGGGAGGGTCTGGTGATGATATTATCTAACCAGTTTACTGGTCTTGGGGATGGGTTTCGTAGGTGAAAACTGGAGGTAAGGGGACAGTTGAAGTAGTAATGGGAAGCAGTGCCTTCCTCACCACAAGGGCACAGGGGTGAGCGTCGTCGGTGGAACCTATAAAGGTATGCTTCAAGTGGACCATGACCCGTGAGAAAGGCCGTGATAGGGGCAGTAAGGGTCCAAGTGTTTGAAGTGGGATTTGGGATCAGGTTATAAGTATATCTGCCTTTGATGGAGTTATCCCATAAGGATTTCCAATTTTGTTTTAATTTTTCCTTGAGTCTAAATTTTACATAGGAAGGGGGGCGGGTAATTGAAAATCAATCGTGGCATGTTCTGTGGCAGTTTTTGCTAAATGATCTGTCATTTCGTTCCCGACTACACCCCTGTGGGCAGAAACGTGTGCCAGGGAGATGATGGATTTTAGGTTATAGAGTTTAAGTTTTATTTTCAATATTATGGGGTGCCTGCTCCTGTAGCGGGCAATGGCTTGCAGGCCCGAAAGGCTGTCGCTAAAGGTGTTAATACTTGGGTAAGAGTGAGCATTTTCCTCAGCCCATTCGACAGCCTTAAGGATGGCAAATAATTCCGCCTGAAAGACTGAATTGTGGTTTTCGAGCCTGCAGGACCACTGGAAGATGGTTTCATTGTTGTTAAGGACACAGAGTGCAGCTGCTACTCCGTGTTCAGTCTTGGAGCCATCTGTGAAAATCGCCACAGGAGCTAGGGGTGAAAAGCTATTAATGTTACAGTTGGTGAGAGAAGATGCAACATCCTTTGCCGGATGGATATTCCAGGTGTTTGTAAGGGATTGTATATTTAGATTAGGGAAAAGAGAGTTTGCAAGATGAGTATTATTTAATTGAAGAATATTAGTTTTTTCATAGCAGTATTGAAGTTGTCGGTGGGCATGAGAAATTCCTGTGACAACGGTCAGGGCGTCAGTGGAGATAGTTTTATAACCTCGGGTGATTTGAAGGATGAAAGGTCTTTGTACTGAGTCGAGTTTGGTTTTGTTTGCCGCCAACAGGTGACCTCCCCAGACGTCCGCACCATATGTCAAGATCTTGTCTATGATGGAATAGTACCATATTTTGAGGAAAGAGGTAGAGATTCCCTACCTCTTTCCTACCATTTTTGTGGCGTTATGATAGTGGGACATAGTTTTCAGTTTTAGGTAGTTCATATGAGCCGTCCAGTTGAGGTTCCTGTCGACGGTTATGCGTAAGATTTTGAGGTTTTGGACGTGGCGAACATTGATGCCGTTGATCCTCATCACAGGAGACCGTTTGAAAGCTTTGGGGAACGCGAAGGTCAGAGCTTGTGTTTTTGAGGTAGATAGAGTTAGGTCGAGTTCGTTGAGAATATTACTGAAGAGGGAAAGTGCGCCCTTGGCTTGGTTCTCCAGGTCAGTCCTCACTCTTCCCGAGAGAATTACCGAGAAGTCATCAGCGTAAGCACATGTGTCATATCCTTCTGTATTTATTCTTGTTAAGATATCATTTGCTATTAGATTCCACAGAAGTGGACCCAGGCAGGAACCCTGAGGGCAGTCCTTTGTCTGAGGCAGTTCTGTGGAGCCATCACCCCAGTTGACCTGGATCTTTCTCTTAGAGAGGTACGAGCTGATGACCCCCGCGATATTTCTCGGGCAGTTAAGTTTTTGTAATGTGTGTAGAATGTGTGGCCATTCAATGTTGTCGAACGCTCCTTTAATATCTAGGGAGACCAAAGTGGTGTATTTTCTTAACTCTGAGTTTACGGCGCAGGAGCTTTTAATATGTTGCAAAGCATATTCGCAGGATCTGCCCTCTCTGAACCCGTATTCATTAGGATGGAGAAGGTTGTTAGATTCGAGATGGTAATTTCGGTTATATATACTGTAATGTTTCGAACAAACAGAGTAGACTGAAAGTCTACGATTTTGACATTATTTAACGACGGGATAGCCGCCCTGTAAACGCCTTGACACGTGTTGCATTTCCCGGAGAAATGTTGAAAAGATGGACTCCATGGGACGGATCACCTCCTTCTAAAAGACTATTGGAGATTTAAAGGACAATTTCACCCCCCTCCAAAAACCGAGTCTTCTTGAGAAGGGAGAGAAGACAGAGAAGGAATTAAGTTTTGGTGTACGAGCCGAAGCTTGAGTTTGTTCTCCTTTTTGAAGTCAGAACTTTGTCTAGATAACATTTATATTTTACTTAATAGCAGATACTTAGCCTTGTGAAGGCAGACTCTCAAAAACTATATTTTTACTTGGTATCTAACTTGTACATGTAAAGCTTATCACCGACTTTCACTGTGTGAACCTACATTACATTTATTCTAGATTACGATTAATTGTATTTAAAAATAAAGAATTGTATTTTAAGGCTGTGATATTCTCCATTTGACGCTACCTCATCTCACGGATACTTTACAATACTTAATGCGCTTAGTTAATAGAAGTTGGGATATAGAAAATAAATTAATTAATATGTAAACCTGATCATGGTACAACTTTAATATAGCTCCCCTTTGCGACTTTTGAATTTTTGTCGCCGTTTTAGACCAAAATATAATTTATGCGATTATTGTCCCTATTTCTTTCTATCTGTTTATATATTTTAATATTTCTATATTTTAACATTTTATCTCTTTCTATATTTCTATATTTTCTTTCTTTTCAACATTTTATAATTTAGTTATATTATTGATTCGCTACATGGCTTTAAGTGGCTGTCCTTGGCGAAAAATGTCCGATCTACTTCAGCATCAAAATTTAAAAATTTGTTAAGAATTATCAATAAGTAAATACTTTTAATATAATGCTGAATTAGCTTTTATGCCAAGCGTGTTTCACCCGTGCTTAAAAAAATAAATAAAAAAATAAAAAAAAATCTAAATTTGAGGTACATAAAAAATGCTATGAAATAAAATTCAGGTGATTGGTGATAGGTGATTGGGTTTTACGTCGCACTAATGCTGCGCAGATGGAAATAAAATTCAGAAGAAATATGCTAGATTTGTATTATTACTATTTTATTTTAAAATTATAAAGACGTCGTTTTCTCAATACCAATTTAATATTTAGTAATTTTTTATTTTTAGGTTGAAAGCATATTTCATTTTATGTTGAAAATAAATAAATAAATAAAAATACCTCGTAAAATTTTTCGGCAACAATAAAAATTTAAATAGTTTATATTAAGGCAATTACCAGTTTATTATTTTCATATTTTATTAATTTCAAAAAATCTAATCAAATTTCCTGTGTAAATATTAGCCTATAGGTTACATACAAATGAAACACTTCCAGTTGCAAAGCCGTTTGCAGGCGTTCCAAATGCATGACTACAGTCGGCAACAAAAGTATCCGAGCACTAGCAAAAATTCCTATGTGAAAAAAATCACACTTAACACTGTTTTGTTAAATAAATCCTTGTCGAATCGTGTTCTTAGACTGACTAAGAGCAGGATTCGACAAGGATTTATTTAACAAATCTGCATTAAGTGTACTTTTTTTACATAGGAATTTTCGCTAGTGCTCTGTTACTTTTGCTGCCGACTGTATTTGCAAAAAAACAATTATTTGCAAAATTGCAAGCGTTCCGTTTGTATGTAACCCTATGTCATACTCCCTTGGAGAAAGGATAGAGGGCGAGAGCTCGTTCAAGTGAAGTCTCAACTGTAAACGGTTCAGCCATATTGGAACACTCAAAAAGTTTCCGTAAATCACGTTGGGTTTGGGTGGTGTAGATTATGACAGATTTTATTAGCTTACTAGTCGGCTTCGCCCGCTAGCGGGTCAGTATTTTCAAATGAATCACTAACAGTAATTTTTAGTCTTAAGAAAAGAAATTAAAAAAAAAAAAAATCATTTCTGATCGGGTAAAAAGTCGCCCCGGGTCCCCACTGCCTTCGGCACGCAGTCCCGTGCTCGCTACGCGCGCACAAGTTAAGGGATACACGCACTGCGCGCGCGTATTCCTTTCCTGACCCTTCGTGCCCCCTAAAAAAAATTTCTGATCGGGTAAAAACTCACACCGGGTCCCCACTGCCTTCGGCAGCGTAGACCCATGCGCGCTGCGCGCGTACGTGTGAAGGTATACATGCGCTGCGCGCACATATTCCTTCTCAAATCAAATTTTTATTCTTAAAAAAAGAAATAAAAAAATCCTTTCTCATCGGTAAAAAAGTCGGACCGGGTCCCCCACTGCCTTCGGCAGCGCAGTCCCGTGCGTGCTGCGAGCGCTCAAGATAGGGGATACGCGCGCGGTGCACGCCTATTTCTTCCCCACCCTTTCAGCCCCTCCTAATTAACCTACATATACGAATTTTGAACGGTCTAACTCAATTACCTTAAAACGTGTAAATCTGTTGAAAACTTTCGATAATATAAAAGAACTTTAAATGTATTTCGAATGATGTATTAAAAATAATTTAATCATAAACAGAATTTAAAATACGCGTATTAGAATAAAATTTAATTCCCAATTAAAATGTAATTTTTTTCCAAAATCGATGAAATTTGAACTGCAAGGCTGTCTTGTGATGTTAGGGCTGTATACCAAGTTTTGTGTGCGACATTGAAAAACTGAAGACTTTTCAAAATTTCAATTTTTAATCGCAGTACCAAAACACATGACATCATTAAATACCAGATGTTTCTCTTTCCGTTCAAGACTGTAGACGATCGTCTATGATATTAAAATTCTTTTGATTTGTTGCCACCATTTTTTTTTAGTTTAGTTAATTTAAAAAAATCTAATTGTCCGATCGATAAGCTGTTTAAACCATCGGATTGAGAAAAATCGGCCCTTTCATTTTCATTTGATACCATATTTGTAACGATACGACTGATATTTCTAATTTATTTTCCACTTTTTCCGTAAGAATGTCTCTTTTTAAGCAAATAGCCGTGAATTCTCAGTCATTTTTCGATCGACATAGCTCAACGTTTTAATTAATATCTCCGCATCGCTTAGCAAATTATCGCGATGTCGAGATGAAGAAATTCTGCGTCTGTCGACACCGGTTTCGAGGGGATGCGACCATTAGCGCCGGAGCTTTAGCGCGCACAAGGCATTTCTCACAGACAGACAGAAAGACAGATGCTCACAGATTTTAATAATATAAGGAGATTTCTTAGAATCAAGACATTCATTTTGATGTTTTAGCGTAATTATAATCATATGCATGTTTAATAATCTATAAATACTAACTATAAAATTTTTCGGAATATGTTATTTTTTATTGTTTAATAAATGTCATTTTTTATGATTAGACAGCATAAAAATATTCAAAGATTTTTTTTTTTTTTTTTTTTTTTTAATATATATATGTCTGCGCGTGTATGTGGAGGGGAGGGGGTGTTAAATGTCTAAAATATAAAACAATTTATTATAAAATAAATTTTCATAGGCTAATTCGTTGAAGTTTTGTAAATTTTAAGAAATTGTACTTGATTAAAGAAGTAAAAATAATAATAAATGAATTTTGTTGCAAATTCAGAAAATTTTCTGCAAGTTATTTTACATATTTATCTAACTTAACTTGGCTAAGTAGATTGAGTTCTATTAGAGTGAACTTTTATTTTTCTTTCCTTGTAATTATTATTTTAATAAATTTAAATGCAGTAGCTTATAAATGATAATGACTTTAAACGATAAAATTAAATTAATTTAATCTAGCTCATATTCAAAATTTAAAGCTCAAATTAGTGTTTCCTGGCAGGAACTTTAATGGAAATTTATAGATTGAGTTTTTTTATTTTTTTTCGTTCCCTTGCAGATATGATGCTAAGCTAAACAGTTTGTTGAAATTTATAAAATTTATTGAAAAACAAAATTATTACTAAGAAGTTTTTAATATTTAAACAAATATTGATAATTCTTAGAAATAGAAAGCTGAATACGGAAATAATGTATATCTAAAAAATTAAATTTATGTAACTTGTAGAATTTGTTGTTTCAATCACTATTTTCTGAACCTCTATTAAATGTCACCTCTCTGAAGGACCAGCAGAAGATACGATAAAACCATCTCTTAAATGGGGGAAAATACAGATTAGCAGCGCCACCTGCTAGGCAATTTACTCCAAACTGTAATCAGTGCTAATTCATTTCAAGGTCCAATAAAGTAAAAATAAAATAAAATCACGAACACTGAGGTTCATGCTGCTTTTTAGTAAGGACTTTCACATTATAAAACAAAATTATTTATCTTATATACATAATTTGCCTTAAAATTCGACTAAAGAAAAATTAAACAGAAAAGTATCCTGATGTCGTATACCATTTAACCCTTTAACATTCATGGTTTCGACCTGAAATCAAACACTTAGCATTTTTTTTATTCAACGGTGTTAAAATTAGGATTAAGGCCAATTCACTACACAAGGGTTTTATCCCTGGGGGTGGTGCCCTCCACTGATGGTCTTTCTAACGGGATCTAGTCCGTATTTACGCGAGTTTCGGAGAAAACCACGGAAAACTCCGAGCTACTAGAATGTCGAACGTACCTGGACTCGAACTGGTGGGGATATATGGCTCTGTGAGAAATTGAATTTAATATTTTTTTAGACCTGGTTCGTAAACAGTGGATTTTGTACTCCTCATTTTAAACTCATAAGATATATATATATATATATATATAGTGCATGCATGCAACAATTTTTCTTCTGTATATATATCATGAAAAACGGCAGTTTTTCTAGTGACGCAAGCGCAAAAACAAACGAACGCCACGACACTCAGCGGAAACGGAAAAACGAACGAAAACTGCGACACTTATATATACAGGAATTTTAAGATCAAAGAAACCGCTGAAAGCCGACACTTAATATCTCAGGAAATATGGGAGGTTATGTTCTGATATTTTCAAAATAGACTTTCACCTTCTGTCTGATCCTACCCTGAAATCGCTACATTTCTGCGTGCAATATATTTCGAGATATCAATTGGCTCATTTAAGTTATAAATGGACGGACTATATGTGTAAGAATTTTTTCTCGAATATGGCTCGAGCGAATTTAGTTTAATTTATATATGATATTAATCGCTTTTATCTGATGTGCCTGACATCTCCCTTTTCCCTAGGAAAACTCTTGTTTTTTTATAACTCAGTTTAAAAATCGAACTATTTTTTACTCCGAAAATACCGTGATGCGGCAGTTTCGCGGACGAATTTCTTCTCTTCCATCTGAAATACTGAATATCAAATAATCATTTTGGCTCCATCTATCGGGAAGCGTCAAAAATAAACAAAAAAAAAAAAAATATTTTTCTTTTTTTAATATATATATTAAATGAGTTTTTTATTTAGGTACTTGTATTTTATATGACATTTGTTTATCAAAAATATTCTTTGTATTTACATTGTTTTCATGCTGATACGTTGTTAACTTTCAAAATTGGTTCTATTTTAAAAGGTGATTGCAATAACAAAAAACGTTTCCTTTATTTTCATAAAAATGACAAATAATATGATAATCATATGCAAATATTTGTAATTTTTTCAAAATTAGGTGATAAATCACTTAAACTACGGATTGAAAAAATTCTTAAAACAGAATTTGAAAATAATTAATTTGCTCATTAAGTTTCTAGTATATATAATATATAAATTACAAAATGTTAAGCTATAATAAAATTTTGAATAGATTAAGATTTTTTTTTAATTAAATTCATAACAAACTATACTACTTAAATATTTACCAGTATAAAATTTTCACTTTTTAAAGATTTTTCTATTATTATTTATTTTTCTCTTTTAAATCAAATCTATACCTAAAAAATTATAATAAGAAATAAATATAAATAAGAAATTTTTGTCATTTTTAAAATGTACTATATTATGCCTTTGTAATGTTGCATGTTTCCATCTTTTTTATCACTTTTTATAAAATTTTGAAATTTTATTTAGTTTTTCATTTCGTTCGAGTATGACCTATAAAACAACACTTTTAATACAGTGTTATAACTCATTACCATGCTCCTTTAATTTTACGTTTTGATCATTAACCCTTAAAAAGTAATGATATCAATACAAAAAACCCTTAACGGGTTAAAAGTTTGTGACGCAGCACTGTACTTTATGGCTATAAGAATTAGAAATGCGGGTCTTAAAAATAATGATATCAAATTTTCAGTGACGCTTTGATATTAATTAAATTATACATAGATTTTCTTATTTGAATTTGCTTTTTCCTTTTATTTATATTTACAGTGTAAACGTTATTTTCAAGATAAAATAATATATAGCATTTACTCATTGATACCTTTCCATTCACATCTCTTATACTATGAAAGCATGTGTTTTAAAAGAAATTATATGAAATTCCAGTAACGCAGTGGTGTTACATTAAGTGATTTGTTTTTAAATTTCTCTGCAATTATTTTGTTTTGCATATTAAAGTATATGTGCACATTGAAATATTGCTTTTAATTTTCAAATACGCTGGCAAATATATCACTTTCATTAAGCTTATATTATGTACTGAAATATATTTATTTCAATGAATTACTCTATCTTTTGCGTCACGCCATCCAAAACTGTAAGTAAAATGTATGGAAATGTTTACTTTGTATCATTTCATTCAAATAAATTGAAAATGCATGCAAATAGATATCGTGATGCAAAGAAAAAAACTGTGAAATTTTTTTCAGTTTTGGATGGCGTGACGGTATATACAGCAGAACCCCGATCCATCGTTTTTCATGGGGTACGTGGGAAAAAAAAAAAAAAAAACGATGAAAGCGGGAAAACAATGAATGCCTGTTAAACTCAAAACACGAAGAAAACATTGTTTCTGAAATAATATACGCAATATATGTAGTATACTAGGAATAAAAACTAATTTATTACTCTCTGAACTGTCAAAGAAATAAATCAATGTTTTAGAGCATTAAGGGATACTTATTTTTAAAAATCAGTAAGTTTATGTTGAATTTTTTGTTCATTTTATAAATTAAACGGGGATTTTCCTGATTTACAACATTTTCTGGTCCTTTTCTGTAATTTCATGTGCATATAACAACATTCGTGTATTTTCAAATGCCGTAATTAAGTCAGACACACTTGGCACTGGCGTAGGGCATAGGCTCAGCTTCAGGAATGTGAAAAAATGTAGTAGCTGGCCATATTGGATGCGTCAGTTCTCTTCTTTACACAAAGTAGAATAACTTATTCTCCAAGCGACAACACACGATCCGTATTTAGTAATTCTTAGACATATGTCAGAATATCTGCACAATCCCTGTTCTTCACCTACAACAGCATATAAGGTTAAATAGTTGAGGTTGTTTGGGTTTTACATCGCACTAGTGCTAGAATATGGACAAATGGCGACGGTCTGGAACTCACCTTTGCGGGTGGTCCGGAGACAATGCCATCACAATTTTGATCCTCCGTGGGGGATGAAGAGTGTTATTTTAGGATAAAAGAAGTAATTCCAGTTTGATTGACGTATGGAATCGCTTGATTTTCAATTTCATTTCGATCAGAAGAAAAATTTTACAACGATGAATGCGCTAAAATACTTTTTGAAGAACGATACATGCGGGTTTCGTTAGCATTATTTAAATACAATTTGTGCAGGGACCATAGAAATAAAACATTCAATGCGGGAAAACGATAGATGCGGGAACGATACGGGTTCCACTGTATAGGATTCTGGAGCTTACAAGTCGAATGAGGATATGTGCGAAAGTGTAAGATTACACTGCTCTGAAAAAAAAAAAAAAAAAAAAAAAAAACTGAGATCTGATACCATTCTTGCAGATTCTTATGTAAAATGACCTCCTGAATCCGAATATGACCACTATTTTGCCCAATCACCTACCGTTTTCTAGATACACCCCCTCCCTCATTTTTATCATTCCTTTGTAATTTTATACCCATCAGTTTGATTTGGAGAGGAACGATCTTTATTTTAACCATTAAATGTCTTCTGAGCTGAGGAGCTCCAGAGGTAGGAAGTTCTAAAACACGAACATTTGTATTAAGGAGCAATCAGTTTCTGTTTATTTTCTTTTTCGCTATATTTCTCTTGTTTTTTATATATTTCAGCTTCCAGTTTGCCCTTTTCTTACCAAAACACCCCAAATAATAAAAATTATACAGTGAAAATTTTTTCAAAATGTTGGTGAGTGGAGTCTTAAAGCCCTCGTAAGAAAGTTTGACTGATTCACTGTACAACGTTTGCTTTCAATAACTCCCGCGTTAAATGTTTTGGGCAGTAAAACATGAACAGTAAAATCTCCTGCTTTGACACGTGTTAAAGGTCATTGCTCTTATCATTATAGTCGTCATCTACCTTTAGTACACGTTTTGCGAGAGTGAACTTTATGGTGTTCTCGACGGTGGTGATCTTGTGTGGTGATCTTTAACACGTGTCAAAAGAGGATATTTTACTGTTCATGTTTTACTGCCCAAAACATTTAACATGGGAATTATTGAAAGCAAACGTCGTACAGTGAATCAGACAGCCTAGTTTAGAACGGCTTAGTTAAATTTTGCTCAAGGGGGTGGCACTCAGCGGAAACGGAAAAACGAACGGAAACTGCTCACTTATATATACAGGAATTTTAAGATCAAAGAAACCGCTGAAAGCCGACACTTAATATCTCAGGAAATATGAGAGGTTATGTTCTGATATTTTCAAAATAGACTTTCACCTTCTGTCTGATCCTACCCTGAAATCGCTACATTTCTGCGTGCAATATATTTCGAGATATGAATTGGCTCATTTAAGTTATAAATGGACGGACTATATGTGTAAGAATTTTTTCTCGAATATGGCTCGAGCGAATTTAGTTTAATTTATATATGATATTAATCGCTTTTATCTGATGTGCCTGACATCTCGTTTTCCCTAGGAAAACTCTTGTTTTTTTTATAACTCAGTTTAAAAATCGACCTATTTTTTACTCCGAAAATACCGTGATGCGGCAGTTTCGCGGACGAATTTCTTCTCTTCCATCTGAAATACTGAATATCAAATAATCGTTTTGGCTCCATCTATCGGGAAGCGTCAAAAATAAACAAAAAAAAAAAAAAATATTTTTCTTTTTTTAATATATATATTAAATGAGTTATTTCTTTAGGTACTTGTATTTTATATGACATTTGTTTATCAAAAATATTCTTTGTATTTACATTGTTTTCATGCTGATACGTTGTTAACTTTCAAAATTGGTTCTATTTTAAAAGGTGATTGCAACAACAAAAAATTTTTCCTTTATTTTCATAAAACTGACAAATAATATGATAATCATATGCAAATATTTGTAATTTTTTCAAAATTAGGTGATAAATCACTTAAACTACGGATTGAAAAAATTCTTAAAACAGAATTTGAAAATAATTAATTTGCTCATTAAGTTTCTAGTATATATAATATATAAATTACAAAATGTTAAGCTATAATGAAATTTTGAATAGATTAAGATTTTTTTTAAATTAAATTCATAACAAACTATACTACTTAAATATTTACCAGTATAAAATTTTCACTTTTTAAAGATTTTTCTATTATTATTTATTTTTCTCTTTTAAATCAAATCTATACCTAAAAAACTATAATAAGAAATAAATATAAATAAGAAATTTTTGTCATTTTTAAAATGTACTATATTATGCCTTTGTAATGTTGCATGTTTCCATCTTTTTTATCACTTTTTATAAAATTTTGAAATTTTATTTAGTTTGTTATTTTGTTCGAGTATGACCTATAAAACAACACTTTTAATACAGTGTTATAACTCATTACCATGCTCCTTTAATTTTATGTTTTGATCATTAACCCCTAAAAAGTAATGATATCAATACAAAAAACCCTTAACGGGTTAAAAGTTTGTGACGCAGCACTGTACTTTATGGCTATAAGAATTAGAAATACGGGTCTTAAAAATAATGATATCAAATTTTCAGTGACGCTTTGATATTAATTAAATTATACATAGATTTTCTTATTTGAATTTGCTTTTTCCTTTTATTTATATTTACAGTGTAAACGTTATTTTCAACATAAAATAATATATAGCATTTACTCATTGATACCTTTCCATTCACATCTCTAATACTATGAAAGCATGTGTTTTAAAAGAAATTATATGAAATTCCAGTAACGCAGTGGTGTTACATTAAGTGATTTGTTTTTAAATTTCTCTGCAATTATTTTGTTTTGCATATTAAAGTATATGTGCACATTGAAATATTGCTTTTAATTTTCAAATACGCTGTCAAATATATCACTTTCATTAAGCTTATATTATGTACTGAAATATATTTATTTCAATGAATTATTCTATCTTTTGCGTCACGCCATCCAAAACTGTAAGTAAAATATATGGAAATGTTTATTTTGTGTCATTTCATCCAAATAAATTGAAAATGCATGCAAATAGATATCGTGATGCAAAGAAAAAAACTGTGAAATTTTTTTCAGTTTTGGATGGCGTGACGCAAAAGATAGAATAATTCATTGAAATAAATATATTTCTGTACATAATATAAGCTTAATGAAAGTGATATATTTGACAGCGTATTTGAAAATTAAAAGCAATATTTCAATGTGCACAAATACTTTAATATGCAAAACAAAATAATTGCAGAGAAATTTAAAAACAAATCACTTAATGTAACACCACTGCGTTACTGGAATTTCATATAATTTCTTTTAAAACACATGCTTTCATAGTATAAGAGGTGTGAATGGAAAGGTATCAATGAGTAAATGCTATATATTATTTTATGTTGAAAATAACGTTTACACTGTAAATATAAATAAAAGGAAAAATCAAATTCAAATAAGAAAATCTATGTATAATTTAATTAATATCAAAGCGTCACTGAAAATTTGATATCATTATTTTTAAGACCCGCATTTCTAATTCTTATAGCCATAAAGTACAGTGCTGCGTCACAAACTTTTAACCCGTTAAGGGTTTTTTGTATTGATATCATTACTTTTTAAGGGTTAATGATCAAAACGTAAAATTAAAGGAGCATGGTAATGAGTTATAACACTGTATTAAAAGTGTTGTTTTATAGGTCATACTCGAACAAAATAAAAAACTAAATAAAATTTCAAAATTTTATAAAAAGTGATAAAAAAGATGGAAACATGCAACATTACAAAGGCATAATATAGTACATTTTAAAAATGACGAAAATTTCTTATTTATATTTATTTCTTATTATAATTTTTTAGGTATAGATTTGATTTAAAAGAGAAAAATAAATAATAATAGAAAAAATCTTTAAAAAGTGAAAATTTTATACTGGTAAATATTTAAGTAGTATAGTTTGTTATGAATTTAATTTAAAAAAAAATCTTAATCTATTCAAAATTTTATTATAGCTTAACATTTTCTAATTTATATATTATATATACTAGAAACTTAATGAGCAAATTAATTATTTTCAAATTCTATTTTAAGAATTTTTTCAATCCGTAGTTTAAGTGATTTATCACCTAATTTTGAAAAAATTACAAATATTTGCATATGATTATCATATTATTTGTCATTTTTATGAAAATAAAGGAAAAATTTTTTGTTGTTGCAATCACCTTTTAAAATAGAACCAATTTTGAAAGTTAACAACGTATCAGCATGAAAACAATGTAAATACAAAGAATATTTTTGATAAACAAATGTCATATAAAATACAAGTACCTAAAGAAATAACTCATTTAATATATATATTAAAAAAAGAAAAATATTTTTTTTTTGTTTATTTTTGACGCTTCCCGATAGATGGAGCCAAAACGATTATTTGATATTCAGTATTTCAGATGGAAGAGAAGAAATTCGGCCGCGAAACTGCCGCATCACGGTATTTTCGGAGTAAAAAATAGTTCGATTTTTAAACTGAGTTATAAAAAAAACAAGAGTTTTCCTAGGGAAAACGAGATGTTAGGCACATCAGATAAAAGCGATTAATATCATATATAAATTAAACTAAATTCGCTCGAGCCAAATTCGAGAAAAAATTCTTACACATATAGTCCGTCCATTTATAACTTAAATGAGCCAATTCATATCTCGAAATATATTGCACGCAGAAATGTAGCGATTTCAGGGTAGGATCAGACAGAAGGTGAAAGTCTATTTTGAAAATATCAGAACATAACCTTTCATATTTCCTGAGATATTAAGTGTCGGCTTTCAGCGGTTTCTTTGATCTTAAAATTCCTGTATATATAAGTGTCGCAGTTTTCGTTCGTTTTTCCGTTTCCGCTGAGTGTCGTGGCGTTCGTTTGTTTTTGCGCTTGCGTCATAAATAAGCTGAAATAAGTTCTTTTAGGTGCTTTCTACATAAAAATTACTAAAATTTTACAATTTAAGTTGATTTAATTAATTATTTATTTTTTGTCCTCGAAATTCGAAGACACCGCCATCTTTGTCCCTAAATTCAATGAAAAAAATATGGTCACTCTACCTTAGGCCCAGGTCCCTAGAGTACATAACTGGTCTTAACTTAAACACCAATACCACTTTTGAAATTAGTTAATATTCAAAAGAAAATACAGTCGAACCTTGTTAACGTGAATCTAAAGGGGGATAAAAAAATTGTTCATGTTATCAGTAGTTCATGCTATCAGTGTTTAATCTTTATATAAATAAACTAATCTTCATTTTCACGGGCATTGTGGAAACAGTTCATGTTAAAAGTAGTTCACGTTAACGAGGTTCAACTGTATATAGTGAATAAAAGGTTAAGTCAATTTTGACACATTTTTTGTTTCTTTTCGTCGCCTTTTTAAAAGTCTTTTTACACTTATATGCCTGCCTTTCCTTATAAGCAAGCAAGAAATTACAGCATAGCAGCGCTGCCTGTTGGGAGATTTACTACAAAGTGTTATCAGGATAATTTCCCATGAGCATCCAACTAAATATAAAATTTTACGAAAATATTTGCAACAGATGAAATATAGCTTTATCTTAAATGGGGGTAATATGCATAATCGCCATCTGCTGGGCGAGTTACTCCGAAATATGATCATCAGCATTTCATTTGAAGATTTAACTAAATATAAAGTTTTGTGGAATTCCGCCCATTATTTAATGAGATACGGCACCCACGAAATGGACCTTATGCACGAGTGGCAACGGCTGTGGGTATTTACCTATCTCGGCGACTGGTATTGGCTAATACAGCAGTAAACAAAAATTTCCAGCTCAGTGATTGGCGTAGAGACTTTTATATACCCGCAGTGACGTGTGATGCATAAAGTCCATTTTGATAACACAAGCACGATACACAGACAGACATGCATTTTTAAAAATGGTCAAATCATTTTCAAGACATTGCAAACGTGTAAATGCATCAAAAACCAGATATAAGAAATTTTCACGAATTCAATACTTTCTTCTTCTGAATAGAATAAAGTAATAAAAATAATTATTTTTATCATTATCACAATTTCAAATAGAAAGCAACCTATATTCTTGCCAATTTATTTTATATTTGAGAAAATCTTAAAGAATATATTTCTTATAAGTTTTTAGCTTTTTCGATGTGATATTTAGCTTTAAATAAGAAAGTTATTCCAGGCCACTGTGTAATTTTACGGCAGAAAAAAAGAAAAGGAAAATAATATTTAACGCTAAAATGCTCCTTTATTTTACTCCATTTATATATATATATATATATATATATATATAAAGATTGTTACACTAAACAAAAAGCATATTTTCAGTATTTTTGAAGGATAAATCATGATTTCTGGTAATTATTTTACTAAATAATTATCATTTTTTCGTATGTTTATCACTCACGGCAGCGATATATGAAACAATTTCAGCTAGGAAGATTAAGCAAATAGAGAGCAGCAATTGGTCAGACGTAATTACTGTAGGAGGGCGATTTATGAAACACTCCAAGCTACGACTATTTGAGGTGTGGTTTGATGACGTCACCATTGAAGGAGGAGTTTATGTTGAATGAATCACGATTCACGAATGAATCACCGCCACTTTAGAATGTAGAAAAAGAGGGGAAAAGAAGCTAAGACCCCCATAGAAATAGCATAGGAAGAAAACCAAAAAAACTCACTATGTCAAGTGTGTTAAAAAAAAAAAAAAAAAAAAAAAAGGAATCACACCGGAAGTAATAAAGGGACAAAATTGACTAGAAAAAGACATGGAACAGCGGGAGCGGGCGGGCTGGGGCGTTAAATATATCGTCTAGGGTTTATACGACTCGCCTAGTATGTGCCTTTATGAATAATAATATGGAATTTTGAGAATTCTTTTCAATATAGTTACCAGTGAAATAGACAAAGCATGCTAGTAAAAAATAAAATGCATAAACCTGGCACAAAAAAATAATAATAAACTTAGTAAGCAAACACCATAAACTGTAAAAAAAAAAAAAAAAAAAAAAAAAAAAAAACCTCATAACAGTTGTTTTGGGTCAAAATAATAGCCTGATCCTTAATCATGTGAGGGAAAAAAAAAAGAGCATAACTGCAGTTTTTTTTTTTTTTTTTTTTTTTAATTATCTAGCAAATACAGTGCAGCATTACAAAATATGGGGTTTGGGATTGCATTGCTTAATTTGGGTTGTTAAAATAACAATAAGTAGCACAACATCTACAAAATTTTAGAAATTTAAGACAACTTATAATTAGGGTCTTTCATTCAGGACTTTTTTTTAATTTTTTCAGGAATATCAGAAAAATCATAAGTAACATGCAATCCGCGATTGTAATGAAATGCTCGCCCTCTGGTGGGCTAAGGTGAAATTACAATAAACATGGTTTAATTCGAATTCCATACAGCCGCCATTGCTTGCCGATATTTAGTTTCACATATATTTATTGAATAAAAATGAATAAATACGGTAAAAAAGATAACACATACTGTTGTGTGCTACAATCTAACTCCAAAGGATCAAGAAATCCAGAATTGAGCTTCCATTTATTTCCAAACTAGCCGCCTTCGGCGACCAGCTGGTTCGCGATCCCTGAAAAATCCGACTTTACGAAACTCCCGCTCGGTGGCGCCTGCGGCGCCTTTTTCCCGTTTCAGGTCTAATAACAGCTTATCGATATATCGTGAAAATACCTTATTGAATACCTTATTGAATACCTTATTGCGCAGTAAATTCCCGTGCGGAAGCGCCTTCGGCGCCCTCTTCCCTTTTCAATATCTGAAACAGCCTGTTCGCTCACCATGTTATGATCTTTCAAATTTCTGACTTTAGCTAAGTCCCGCTCGGTGGCGCCTGCGGCGCCGTATAACATTTTTTTAAAAGACTTGTGTCTGATTTATCTGTGGATTTTCTCCAAAACGTGCTTAATTCCGGGCTATATATCGTTAAAAATTATTAGTACGAAATGTGAGCGAAAATCTGAATTTGAAACTCTGTAAAATATAAAAGAATAAAAATTTTCTGGTTTTTACGTAGTTTTCTCCGAAAGTTTCGTACAGAATTTGAACGGCTTATATCATTTTAATAACCTGCAATAAAAATACTTTAAAATATCTTTTGAATGATGTGTTATGTATTACAATAATGAATATCTATGATATATTTTAGACTCAAAATGGCTAATCTATCAAGGGCGATTAACGATTTCTATTGAAATCCATCTAAAATTTAAGAATTCCAAAACTGCTTTTTTACAACCGAATTCATAAAAAAAAGGGGGGGGGGGAATCAATATTATTCTGTTAAAAGTAACTCATTAACAGATGAAATTGGTGAATGGTGTCATTAACAGATGAAATAAAAATGAATTTAAATAAATAAAATTTGTCTATTTATTTTATTTTTAAAGCTATACTTTAGATTTTTTAACTGCATACAGGTGAGCCATAATGACGGGCAATTTCGAAGTTCTGCTTTTGATCGATTTTAAATTGAAAAAATTCAAAAACTGCTTTTTTTATTTCCAGTATACTTTGTCACGTGGGCGAAAAACAAAAAAGCAATTTTTCCAGACCTCTAGCACCTGGCACTGAAGAATCTTATTCTCTCTTCTCTGTCAAGGTCAGTTGCAAGAGTTTCAGAATTTCATCGAAAACTGCCGTGATACTGAAAATTAAAAAAATTATAACTCATTCAGTTTTTGAAATTTTCTCTCAATCTTCTGGGTATTCAATTGTTGAAGCGAGATCTATATACAAATAAAAAAGAAATGATTTATCTCTAAACGCTTTTGAGTTATAACATGTTTTGTGAAAAAATCGATGTTTCGTAAAATCTAAAAATATGGATCGCTAATCCGTATTTTGTAAAAATGTTTATATGGTTCGAAAGAAGATTAAATGTCCTTTCCAAATATACCAGGTTTTAAGAAATGGAACAGTTTCTCGGTCGTACAGGGTGTTTCAAAAACGACAATCGAGAAAAAGAGAAATTTTCGACCCTTCTTAAAACTTTTGGTTCGAAAGAAGATTAAATGTCCTTTCCAAATATACCAGGTTTTAAGAAATGGAACAGTTTCTCGGTCGTACAGGGCGTTTCAAAAACGACAATCGAGAAAAAGAGAAATTTTCGACCCTTCTTAAAACTTTTTTTTTAAATATAAAAAATCCGTATTTTTTTAAAAAAAATTGTACCGTAAGAATCGGTAATAAATGCTCTTTCTCGTGGTACAGGTGTATTTTCGATATTTCCAATTCGGAAGCGATCGCTTTAGAAAAACCCGAGAAATTTTCCTCTCTCTGCTTTCCAAAGCATGAAAGTAGTATTTTTATGACAATCATTTTTAATCTGGATATTAATGAATCATTTTATTTATGTAAGTGACTAAATAAATGTAAATAAATAAATAAGCCAACCAAAATACAAGATTAAAATATGGTATATTTGTTTAATGGAAAATACCGTTTCAACTAATATATTTGATAATTACAGTGCAATAATTACTAAATATTATAAAAATTTAATACAGTAAATGTGAACTACTTTGTGCTGTAGAAATAAGAATTTTTAAGTAAATACAATAAAACTGCTGTACTCAAATTAACGTTTTATTTTGTACTAGCCGCCTTCGGCGACCAGCTGGTTCGCGATCCCTGAAAAATCCGACTTTACGAAACTCCCGCTCGGTGGCGCCTGCGGCGCCTTTTTCCCGTATCAGGTCTAATAACAGCTTATTGATATATCGTGAAAATAGCTTATCTAAATCGCAGTAAACTCCCGTGCGGTAGCGCCTTCGGCGCTGATATTTCAAATTTCTAACTTTAGCTAAGTCCCGCTCGGTGGCGCCTTATCCCCGTTTTAGAACTTACAACACCTTCCTCGCTCATTGGAATTTGAAATATTGAAATTTTAAAATATAGCAGCGCCATCTGGCGGTAGAAATTTCTGTAATATATTGTTCAATTCCAAATCAACAAAGCTTTCAAATGATGTATTAATTATGAAATTATTTTAATTAGTAGCTGAGATACAAAAGAAAACCTAAAAAGGAAACCTTAAAACGTGTAAATCGGGTAAAATCTCGAATAATACTTTCGATAATATAAAAGAACTTTAAAATATCTTTCGAATGATGTATTAAAAATTATATAATCATAATTAAAATTTGAAATATTGAAATTTTAAAATATTTCAGCGCCAGCTGGGATAAAAAAGAAAACCAAATACCTTGCCTTAAAATCTTAATATGCCAACCAATTTCAAACGCTGCAACTTTTTTTTTTTTTTTTTTTTTTTTTTTGCTTTTTTTTCCTGTTCCTCAAGCCCTCCCTAATAATCGTACTCTTTCAAAAATATTCATAATCGAATTATCGGGCATTAAAACTACATACTACGAAATTTCGACGGCTGCAAATACTGCAAAATATAAAAGAAGACAATCTTTTTTCCAATAAATATGTCATTTTTTTAATTATTCATATATTTTCATGAAAATTGAACAGTAGCTTTATAATATGCTGTCTAGGCCGAATATTAATTCAAATGTAACGTGAATGAAAATTTGGAAAAAATTTAAAATTGCAATTTTTCCCCCCAGTATAAAACACATGATATCTTAATTGATTAGAACCATTTCCGTTTTCATCAGACAGTTGTCTCGTATGTGTTTTGTTTCCGATCGAGAACGCTTAGAAAATCGTCTGCCTGTTGCCAACTAAATTTTATAGTTTAGTTAATTTTAAAAAATCTAATTGATGTATCGATAAGCCGCTTGCACTCTTAGATTCGGAAAAAAATCCCCTTTCATTTGGTGCCAAATTCGTAATGATCGGACTAATATTTCTAATTTATTTTCCATTTTTTCTGCTTTTAACTCCGTTAAAATATCTACTTTTATGCAATCGAGGGGAATTCTGAGGCATTGAGATCGCTTCTTGATTAAGACATAGGTCTACATTTTAATTAATATCTCCGCAACTAATTAAAATTTTTAAATTCTGTTTTGACTATCAACTCGGGAAGGCTTCTGCGCACCCGTATGTCAAATTTTATACTTCTGCGTTCAGTAGGCGCTGAACGTATAGATGCACAGACAGACAGACAGACAGACAGACAAACATCTTCTTTTATTATTATAGATTTGTAAGTGTTAGCGATAGTCTACGAAGACGAAGTCATGTTGTGTTGATACTGATAGATTCATGAAAAGAAGGATTCATTGAACTGTCAGCTTTGGCTCCTCCTACAGTAATTACGTCTGACCAATTGCTGCTCTCTATTTGCTTAATCTTCCTAGCTGAAATTGTTTCATAAATCGCTGTAGGAGGAGCCAAAGCTGACAGTTCAATGAATCGTTCTTCTCATGAATCTATCAGTATCAACACAACATGACTTCGTCTTCGTAGACTATCGCTAACACTTACAAATACAAAATAAAACGTTAATTTGAGTACAGCAGTTTTATTGTAGTTACTTAAAAATTCTTATTTCTACAGCACAAAGTAGTTCACATTTACTGTATTAAATTTTTATAATATTTAGTAATTATTGCACTGTAATTATCAAATATATTAGTTGAAACGGTATTTTCCGTTAAACAAATATACCATATTTTAATCTTGTATTTTGGTTGGCTTATTTATTTATTTACATTTATTTAGTCACTTACATAAATAAAATGATTCATTAATATCCAGATTAAAAATGATTGTCATAAAAATACTACTTTCATGCTTTTTATGATAATGTTAAAAAAAGTCAGCCTTAGCCCCCTCTTTTTTTTTTAATGTGCATTAAAATATTTTATCTTGCCATGTGTTTGTATAACTAAAAGGTAAAAAAAATCTTATTTGGTATCTTGTGAAAAAATATGTACACTACTTTAACTTAAACTTACACTTTTAACAATGCTCAAAAATCAAAACCTAATTATACAACCTCTATCCCATATTGTAACGGTGCCGCGTTAAACATCAAAAACGAAGCTAAAAAACTCAACATCAATATTCCTATAAAACCTAATAAAAACATATTTCAAAGACTCCGTAATGAGAAAGATTTAATTAACCCTAATAACTCCTCAGGCATTTACAAAATCGATTTTAAATTTGAAAATGAAGACAAAGGATGTTACATTGGAATCCGATGCTTAAAGACCCTAAAAAACAATCGCGATATCACCTACCTAATGTCAGATAAAACCAACAAAATCACCCTAATGAATAGAACTCAATATAATGAAATGATGCTAAATACCATTAAAAAATTAAATGCCGTTAAAATTACTCACAACCCCCTCAAAAAATTAATAAGTAAAACCAAAGATATTATTAAAACAGGAACTTGGCCAAATAATACTCCCCCCATTTTCACTAATCACGCTCCTATCATTCCCAGGTTATTTGGTAAATATAAAGACCACAAAAACCCACCGACTCTCAGACCAATCGTTAATAAATCTGAAGGACCAACATATTGTCTAGAAAAATACATGAAAAATATTTACCTCTCACTCCTTCCACCTTCCGAAAATTCTATAAACTCTAATGAAATATTCATCAAAAACCTCCGCAATACGAATATCAATACCCATGACTCTTTAGTTAGCTTTGACGTGAAGGATCTTTACCCATCAATAGACATTCCAGAAATCACCAACTACATCAACCAAAAAATTACCGACATTTATGGGAATAATAAAACCAGCGACACTCTTATCCGCACAAACAACTTCCTCCTTAATGAATCATATTTCTCATTTGATCAAAACATCTATAAACAGACTCAGGGAGTACCCATGGGCTCCCCAATTTCAGGAGTAATCGCCGAACTAAAAATGAGACTATTTGAACTAAAAGCTGAAGAAATCATTAATAAGTGTAAGTTCTGGAACCGCTACGTAGATGATATATTTACTGTCATCCCCGCCGACACTAATCCCAACCAAATTCTTGAATATCTAAATAGTCTAGACAATAAAATAAAATTCACTATAGAAACCGAAACCAATAACACCCTCAATTTCCTTGATATTAGCGTTATTAAAAATGTAGACAACTCTTTTGAAACTACCGTTTATAGAAAACCTACAGCAAGCAATGAGATTATTAATGCAAAATGTAAAACCCCCCTTTCTTATAAACATGCCGCACTTCGTTCATACATAAACCGCGCCATTCTCATTTGTTCTAACAATACCCTTTTAAAAGAAGAAATTAAATTTATTAAAACCATCGCGAAAAAAGCCGGTTACAGTGGAAACCTAATCGATAAACTTTATAAAAAACGTCAAAAAACCCTAAATACAATCAACAATGCTCAAAAATCAAAACCTAATTATACAACCTCTATCCCATATTGTAACGGTGCCGCGTTAAACATCAAAAACGAAGCTAAAAAACTCAACATCAATATTCCTATAAAACCTAATAAAAACATATTTCAAAGACTCCGTAATGAGAAAGATTTAATTAACCCTAATAACTCCTCAGGCATTTACAAAATCGATTTTAAATTTGAAAATGAAGACAAAGGATGTTACATTGGAATGACTAAAAGATACATCAACGATCGCGAAAAAGAGCACTTCGCCGACATTAAATACAATAGATCCAGTACTGCCCTCTCCATAACCCATAAAACTAACCCCATTAATTTTAATACCGCTAAAACCCGTAAAATAGCTCCATATAATAACCACTACTATGCCCTTAAAAGAGAAGCGATTGAGATAATTACTAACCACTCCTCCATTAACGATCGTGAACATAGCATAATTCCTCCCATCTGGCAACAAGCAATTAAAAGAAACACCACTACTGAAGGGAAGCGAACCGAAGATCCCGAGATGAAGAACGATGTAAACAGAGATGAAACCGCCAAAAAGCACTGATGATGAGCGCGAGTGCGCTCGAAATATATTTGAAATTTTAAAGTAAGTGCTAATTTAAAAGGATAATTTGTTAGGTAAAAGTTTAGTTAATATGTACACTACATTTCATATTGAAAGTTCTATATCAATTTCATTAGTAAATATTTATTTTTATAAAATTATGATGTTTTTATTTTTATGAAACACAGTGTATTGCATGTTACTTATGATTTTTGTGAAATTCCTGAAAAAGTTAAAAAAAGTCCTGAATGAAAGACCCTAATTATAAGTTGTCTTAAATTTCTAAAATTTTGTAGATGTTGTGCTACTTATTGTTATTTTAACAACCCAAATTAAGCAATGCAATCCCAAACCCCACATTTTGTAATGCTGCACTGTGTTTGCTAGATAATTAAAAAAAAAAAAAGAAAAAAAAAACTGCAGTTATGCTCTTTTTTTTTCCCACATGATTAAGGATCAGGCTATTATTTTGACCCAAAACAACTGTTATGAGAGTTTTTTTTTTTTTTTTTTTTTTTTTCAGTTTATGGTGTTTGCTTACTAAGTTTATTATTATTTTTTTGTGCCAGGTTTATGCATTTTATTTTTTACTAGCATGCTTTGCCTATTTCACTGGTAACTATATTGAAAAGAATTCTCAAAATTCCATATTATTATTCATAAAGGCACATACTAGGCGAGTCGTACAAACCCTGGACGATATATTTAACGCCCCAGCCCGCCCGTTCCCGCTGTTCCATGTCTTTTTCTAGTCAATTTTGTCCCTTTATTACTTCCGGTGTGACCCCTTTTTTTTTTTTTTAAACACACTTGACATTGTGAGTTTTTTTTGGTTTTCTTCCCATGCTCTATTTCTATGGGGTTTTTAGCTTCTTTCCCCCTCTTTTTCTACATTCTAAAGTGGCGGTGATTCATTCGTGAATCATGTTTCATTCAACATAAACTCCTCCTTCAATAGTGACGTCATCAAACCACACCTCAAATATTCGTAGCTTGGAGTGTTTCATAAATCGCCTCACGGCAATAGAATTTAAGCGAATGGTTTTGGTGTCCAGTTAAAGGGACATCAATTAAAGGGACCTCATACAGTTACTTCACTTTTTCTCCATTGGAAACCTGTTCTTGTCTACTCCATTCTTATCCCTACTCCAGACTATTATCTATCTCTGTACCAATTTCCGTTTAGGCGTTGTGGCGTGATTGAGTAACAAACATCCATCCAAACTTTCACATTTATAATGTTAGTATAGATTAAATTACTGGAGCCATCATCTACTGGTTCTGGCGCGATATGGAGAAACCATTATTTAACCGAAAACACTGATAATCCGTGCCGAAGAATAATGAATTTAACAGGCAGCATAGACTTAAGAATAATTCGGGGATCATTCATTAGGAACATTCCTTACAAGCACAGATTTATCCGTGTATATTATATAGTAGTCTTAATTAATCCCAGGGCCCGATCTAGCTCATCCGCCGCCCCGGGCAAAGTATAATTTTGCCGCCCTTCATGATTGGTTTTAAATGAATACAACCAAACCTCAGTATAAGGCTGCATTATTAATCCGTATAACGCATTATTAATCCGTTTATATTGCGATAATTCCCAGTGCCCATGCAATTTCAAAGAAAACATTTTTTCTGTTTATATAAGTTCATATAAGTTCACTTTTGTGTGTACTCATGGATAGTCTTTTAATAAGGTTTGGCTGTATTTAAAAATAAGGAATTTATAAGGAAGAATTGACTAATACAACAACAGACTTTTCGTCCTAAATTAAATTCTATGTCGGACAAAATTCCAATTCATCTTTCTTATTTTATGTTTCTCTTGATAAATATTTTATAAATATATATATATATATATATATATATATATATATATCTTACACTACTAGTAACAGTTATAAGAATTTATCTAGACTATATAAAAAAAAATTATTTGATCTAATAATATATTTTTAAAAATATTATTTTTTACCTCATTAAAACAAGAAATAAAAAAATAATAAATAGACACTTTCATATCTGAATTTTCATTTAACAGATTTTAAAAGATGAGAAAAACAAAAGCATAAATAAACTAAAAATCACTATTTTACATTAAAAAAGAAAAAAAAAAAAGCTTGCGTTGTAATGCAACAAGAATATATATAGATAGATAGATTGAAATAAAAAAGCAGAACTTTTATCGGAGAAAAAAGTAAATATGATTACAGTATGAAAGTAGAAATATTGACTTGAAATTTAAATAAATTGATTGTAATTATGAATTTAGTAATCATGTTCTTACGTCCTGGTTTCTGTGCATTATACTGATGATATATATATAAATGATAGTACGTAATAAAATTTAACCTTAAAATTTAGCAATTAATAGATACAAAACAAAAATAGAATGTTACATTGATTGTAACATATAGGTAAGACTGGCCCAAAAATGTTGCGATACAGATTAAGAACCAATAAGAGACAAAAACAATTTAAATTATTTACGCCGACATGAATAGTAATAATAAAAAAAGGGCCATTAAACTTAATGACGGAGAAAGTAAATAAAGGACCAACCACAGAAATAATAATTGGATAAAAATGCTTAACATTTGAAGTATAAACTCTTCAGGGGGCATGTACTTCATAAAGCTGTGAAAGCTGAATCGATTTCGTAAAACAATATAGCTAATAATAGCAATTTATATTGTTTCAGCCCCGATCGAGGCAGCAAAACCATATTGAATGAGAAATTAAATAATTTATTAAATCAAATCATCAAGGAATCCAGAGAGAAAACTAGAAAAAAGCAGAGTAGCCACATGTAAAACTTTTGCACAAACTGGAGAATAGGAAGCTGCCAACAAATTATTGAAATTAAAAGTAAAAACGTTGCAAACAACGATTAATCAATAAAAAATTAACGTCTGAGCATTTTCATTAACGATAAATTTCACTGGGTAATTATTTATTGAGTTAGTTATTATAATTTTAAGTTAGTTAAATTATAACATAAATTGTACATAAATCAATGAACATTAAAACTTTCATAGAAAGGAAATTAATGATAGAAAAACTTTAAGACAGCAGTGAGCAAGCGCCATCTAGCGTTTAGCTAGATAAACAATAAATCAATTAAATTATTACAGGTTCAAACAAACCATTGCTTTAAGGTGTACATTTTTAAGAAGTTTTAAGTTCATGACTTAAGAGAATATGTGGCACGATTTAAATAATTAGTTATTTAATTAGTGGATCTTGATAATGTTAAACCTAAAATAATTAAACTGAATTAGTTGAACTTAATAATGTTAAACCTAAAATATTTAATCTTAAATTTAAAGTTTAAGTTATAAAAAGACTCAATCACAAGCAATAATCGCAAAAAGCACACATGTAAGGATAAGCAATACAAGGCTTTCTATAATTATTAAAGTTATTATTTTAAATGTATTGATTTTTTTATTTCTATATATATTAATTATTATTATTAAATTGGATTTATTGTTTAATTTAAACATGGGAAGCCACTAATAGCCAAATGCACTCAATTAAATTTAACGAAAAAATCTGGTGTAAAACAACCGCACGACTTCCATTACCCACTATTACGCATATTATATGCATTTTTTGGAAATTTGCAGTAAGAGAAACTTGATACACGCATAAAGACATATAAAACAGAGTTTACATAGCAAGTTAAAAAAAAATCCGTACAACCGTTTTTAAAGGAACGCCTTTGCGAGGCCTGAAATTGAGCTATTTATACAGGACGCCTGTCAATTTTCCTGAACTAACCAACTATATCATTCGAAAGGACATCTAATAGAATGTTTATATAGCAAGTTTGAAGAAAATCGTTAGAGCCGTTTTTGAGATACGGACTTACGCTCCTACTTCCGGTTTCCGATGTCCCACTTCCGGTTTTTCAATTTTCACCAAAATTTGGAAATTTCATCTGTACACCAGACGTATTTCAATTCTAAAGTTTCGTAGCTCTATCTTTATTACTTTCTGAGCTATAATAACCAGAAGATTCTCCACACACACACACACACACACACACACATACACACTGACCAATTGCCAAAAACCACTTTTTTGGCCTCAGGGGACCTTAAAACGTGTAAATCAGGTGAAAACCCGATATCGAATTTTCAGACCGAATACAATACTTCCATTACTTACGGTAGTAGGGTAATGGAAGTAAAAATAGTTCGTAATTCATAATATCAATCAGAAAAAATAAAAATGGAACTTGCAATAGCAATAATCCTTTTTTTAAAATTTTAATTCAACAACAAACCCTCCCAACCAACCAGCCAAACAACACTACCCATCCTCCTTAATCAAACATCTGCCCACCCAATTACCTTTTTTTTTTAAACCTTAAATAGTTTTTGTGTGTATGTGTGTTATACAGAGACATTTAATGATAAACAATTGAATAAATAAATTTTTTAGGATAACCCATTTTTGTAGCAGCATTAATCATGTGAGAGATATTTTTGTTTTTATACCTAAATGAACAAAGATTATGTATGCGAAAGAGGTGATTGAGAATGATATTTCTGTAAACAGAGATATAAAGACAAGAATGAAAATGTGTAAATAAATTTACTTTGAAACAAAAATCTTGTCTTTTGTCATACAGATCAGTATAAATTTTACTTCCTTCAAGTTTAAGTTTTAAATCTAAGAAACTAATACAGTTGTTATTAAGGAGATTATGAGTTAAGGTAAGGTGAGGAGGATATTTAAATTTGAATAAATTAGGGGAAAAATTATTGACGTTTTTTAAATCACGTTTTTTGAATCGTTTATCAATTCGATTTTAAGGTTTCTTCCTGTCACTAACTGTAACTTTCATTAACTGTTTGTTTCTAAGTTTGAATTGTGTTGAATGGGTGGCATATTGCTTCATGATTTTTCTTGTATGTCGTTTTAAATTGTGATTTGGTTTTTCTTATAAATTGTTTTAAAGGTTTTTATTTGGGATTTATTCCTCATTTTTCCATTTTCATATAAGTTTATTCTAAGTTTTGACAAAGTATCTGGTATCCGGGAGTGTTGACCGGTCGTAAAACATGTTTAACCGGAGTGGGGTGGTCACAACTCCCCAGTCCCCCCTGCCATTTAGATACTTTTGTCTCCATTTTTTCTTTCGCTCCTCTTCAGTTACATATGTTGATGTTTTTCTTTTTCATTCTATTTAGATTTATATTGTACATTAGAAAGGAGCAGCATTGCGCTCATCTAATGTTACTTTTTGTATTTAAAATTAAAGTTTCCACATTCCTACATTTGTACAATATATATATATATATATATATATATATATATATATATATATATATATACTATATATGGAAGTAGAAGGAATAAGCTGTATAGGTGGACTCTACTCAATTCCCCCTCATTTTTACTTTCCGAACACTATAGTGAGGAAAGTATTGTAATCATGTCAAAAATCCGAATTCGAGATTTTGATGTTTCTATACGTTTTGAGGTCCCCTGAGTCCGTTTTCACTATTTTTACGATGATGTATGTATGTGTGTGTGTATGTGTGTATGTGTGTATGTGTGTATGTGTGTATGTCTGTGGGTGAACACGCTAGCGTCTAAACGCTTCGTTCGATTAACCTGAAAGTTGGTACGCATATTGTAAGTCACCATAGTACGAACCCTATAGATTTTGGTGAATCTTGCACTTATAGTTTTTTTACAGGGACACAAAGAAAAATTCTTTATCATTATGGCCTATGGGAGCAAAATCTTAAAAGTGCGATAGCATCTAAACGCCTTATTCAATTGAGCAAATATTTTATACACATATTATAGATCACAAATACTCAATCTGTATAGATTTTGGAGAATCTAGCACTTATAGTTTTTTTACAGGGACACAAAGAAAAATTCTTTATCATTATGCCTATGGGGCCAAATTTTTAAAAATGTGATAGTGTCTAAACGCCTTATTAATCCGAGCAAAAAAATTGTACACATGTTATAGATCACAGTTGAACTAACTGTATAGATTTTGGTGAATCTAGCACTTACAGTTTTTTTACAGGGACACAAAGAAAAATTCTTTATCATTATGGCCTATGGGAGCAAAATCTTAAAAGTGCGATAGCATCTAAACGCCTTATTCAATTGAGCAAAAAATTTATACACATATTATAGGTCACAAATACTCAATCTGTATAGATTTTGGAGAATCTAGCACTTATAGTTTTTTTACAGGGACACAAAGAAAAATTCTTTATCATTATGCCTACGGGGCCAAATTTTTAAAAGGGTGATAGCGTCTAAACGCCTTATTAATCTGAGCAAAAAATTTGTACACATGTTATAAATCACAGTTGAACTAACTGTATAGACTTTGGTGAATCTAGCACTTACAGTTTTTTTACAGGGACACAAAGAAAAATTCTTTATCATTATGGCCTATGGGACTAAATTTTTAAAAGTACGATAGCATCTAAACGCCTTATTAAATTGAGCTGAAAATTTATATGAGTATTATAAATCATTGTTGCACTAACTATAAGCATTTTGGTGAATTTAGCATTTATAGGTTTTTACAGGGACACAACGAAAAATTCTTTATCATTATGATCTATGGGCTCAAAGTTCAGCAGCGTTAAATAAAACATCGTGTAATATATGGTCAAAAATACACAAACACTCTATTATGGTTTTCTCTCTTTTGTTTGTTTAACAACTCCTCTTTCTTTACTTTATCTACAAAACTGTTAATTATTCAATGTTTGGAAAGTCGAGTGGAGTCACTCCAGATTTTTTATAAATTTCTACTACAGCACGTGCTACACTCATGTTAAGAGAAGTGAATTTCACCGATCGCTCAACACAGTGACAGACGAAAATGCCTTACCTAATAGGCTACCCACCATTTAGTTCCATACACTTGCCATATCCTAATTTGTTAATAAATGTTATTGAGTTCAGCTTTATGTTTTATTTTTCCTTTCTATATTATTTTCAATGCAATGTTCACCATAATGAGCTATTGCTCTATTCTGCTATGTTAAAAAAAATCTTTAATTCCAAATAACTTACGAAATTTTTAAACTAGAATATTCAAAATTAATGGTTTTGATCCAGTATGATAAATGATATTTTAAAAGTAGTTTGACATTTTTGCGAGGAAAATATTCCTCAAAAGGCCCGTTTTTGTGTAATTTTTCCCTAGTCTGCAAAGTTCAGAAATTCGTAAAAATAAAATAATTTGTGACGTTTTCAAAATTGAATTTTCATAACTGATATTTTAAAGCTAGTCTGCCGTTTCTCCCGTGTTAAGAGAATCTTGAATTTGAAGAACTTTTTAAGTTAAAATGTTGTAAATCAGTAAGGTGCCATTAGTGGTATCTTAAAACTGGTGCGATATCTCTGCGATCATTTGTTGTTAAAAAAAAAAAAAAAAAAAAAAAAAAAAAAAATGAGATTGTAAATTTTTATGATTATTCAAGTTCTCTATATCTATAGTGTCTTGAGAAACTAATTATGGTTAAATAATCTACTTAAGGATGCTCTCAAATTAATATTCCTTACTTTATATTCACGAATTGAACTAATTTTTATTCATAAATATTTATAATTTAATGGTATTTTTAACCCCTCTGCATTATTACATCAAACAGAGCTTTTATTTCCTATGAAGAATAAAGAGAAAGGTTCTTTTGTAAATATTTAAAAAATAGCGTTTTGAGTGGATTTTCAGGACGAAAAATAGTCAAAATGCGAATTAATTAATCTAAATTTTATACACTTCATTTACGCATGTATAAAAATAATTATCCGTAACTTTGATTTTTTAAAAAAAGTTTTGTATTGCTACTGGAAACATAAGAGAGTAATAATAGCATACATAAATAGAATTATATAAATAGAAAAAAATATTTTAATTACCTTGAGAACTTCTTTCTTTCAAAGCTGGTCTTATAGGTTTTTGTATTGTGATGTACATGAAATACTTTTGCTATAAAAACTAATACTTTTAAAATACAAAAATCAAGTGTAGTACAGTACGCTCTAATGATATGACTGGAAAACGAAAAGACAACGATGTAAATTTACAGTGTCCACATCCAGTGTCCGTCCAGTCTCGTCAAGATTTTCTTTTATCCCTAGAGCATACAAATACCCACCCATGCTGATTATTTTAAAAGTTCAGTCATTGGGACAAAAAATCGTTTCTACAACAAAACTACGACAGACACAAAAGAACATCCATTCCCCGTCCTCTTATCCTAACAAAAAAAAAAAAAGAAAAAAAAAGGAAGTCATAAGTTTCCTTTCCAGTTTTTTTTCTTTTAAGTCCAGTCTATAGGGTCGAACAATGTGTCTTCCTGTCCTCTGTGTAAACTAGTGGTTCCACATAGCCTGAGAAGTAGTTAGTTCTTATCGGAACCCCATTGTGCCGTCCTTACTCATTTTCGCATGTAAAGTGCAAACGTCATCGTTTTCTCTGAGAAAGCATTTGTTACGAAAAGAAAATTTTCCATTGAAATTGAAATTTTTGAGAAAGGCGTTTTCTTTTTTACCGTTAAAAAAAAAAAAAAAAAAAAAAGTTAAAAAAAATTTTTTTTCTTCCGTTAGTTTTTCACTTATTTAAAAATTAATATTGTTGCCACTTGAAACTGCCGCCCTTAGAAATTTGCCGCTCCGGGCAATTGCCCGGGTTGCCCTGCCCTAGATCGGGCCCTGATTAATCCGTGCTTACAAGATAAAATTGGAAATAAAAATGGACGAAGCCATGACGTAGCTGTTTTGACACATCTGAGTCACGTTTAAAGGACATATTTTCATTTCTGATGTAATTTTCTCATTTTTGCTATCAATTTATGCATCCTGCTAAAAAAACGTAGAACTTTAGCTTTGATTTATAAATTGAGGTTGAGTAGATTTAACATTGCACTATTTCCGCAGCTAGGGGGACCTAGTGAGTGAATTTAAAACTAATGAAATTTATTTTGTGTACGGCGGGCTCGGTTTTGGTTGGTTTGTTATCCCCCCTTCCATTCCCATTCCCCTGTATATCTTCGTAATTCGTGATCGGCCGGACAAGCGTTCAATGTTTTGTACAAATATGTTGAAAATTAATCACTGTAAGTATTGTAATTATTTTTTTTAAAGGTATTTATCGTGTTTATGACCTAAAGTACAAAATTTCTAATCTATGATTCATTTAGAGTCATCTTTTTTGTTCTACTGTTAGTAATATTGAAAAAAACACCCGAAACGTGACAGGCTTAGAGTTTAATTTGTAACATTTCTCTTATGGTAATCACTTATTTTTATTAACTTAGTTTGGATAATATGTTTCAAATGCGTATAAAATGACTGCATTATTTCTATCGGATGTTTTATGCATCCAACCTCTGCAAAATATTTATTATCTTTCAGTTGTGTAAGTTTTGCAAAATCTGCAGTGCTTAATAAAAATAATGAGGTTTTGTTTAATTCTGTATTGATTTAAAGCATGATGATCTAATTAATAATGACTATAGTCAATATTTTTTATTTTTATTTGGAATTATAATGTATAATTTTTATTTTAAATGTTTTTAACGAGTCGTTTCCAAAATTTCCTTCTCTATGCTTTATTAATCGGCAATCTTTTAAATTTAAAAGGATTATTATTATTATTCTTTTTTTGCCTTAATTATTTGATTGTTTTCAAACTGTAATGTTGTTATTATTATTATTATTTATGTAAAAATTATTTTGTGAATGTTGTTTACAAAATTGGTCTAATTAAAATTTAAACTTGTGTTTGTAGTTTCCTTTCATTATGTGTGTGGAGCTTCTTCACAATTTATTTTATGTGAGATTTCTTCTCTTGCATTTCATACATTTTATTGTGCATGTTAAGATGATCTTAGATTTTAAATTAAGCTGAGATATTCTATGTCAAAAATATATAAATTCTTAGTGATATATTATTCAAAATGGCGCTCAGTATTAATGCCAGATTCATGTAATTTTTTATAAGTTTTTTTGGATTGTTATACTGGCACTATGATGTGCAATTTATAACTTAACAGTTCAACTGCCAAAGCCATATTCCCCATTTTGAATCGATGATTGCATATTGTTAAGTCATTTGCTTTCAGCTGGAGCAGTACAAAATTTTACTTAAATCAGGGCCATTGAATCAGTGGAGCACTTCAGCATAAAATTGTAAATTTTGTGTCAAGTCCACTTAATGGCCAAACCATTGTATTTTACTCCAAATATGGCAACAAAGCTTGTTTGTAATAGTGATAAAGGCTTGGTGATATTTTTGTCCGAGTACAGCAATAACTTTGACTTCTGTGCTAGTAGTATTAAGAGGATTCTCTACTTATGGGCTCCGAAAGCTGAAGCCAATGTTATTCTATTGGAAAATTTCCCCCATTATAACTTATTAACTAATATATGTTTTTAAATTCAGTTTTCAGATTCAGAAAATTCATAACTGTTAAACAGGTTATCGCTTTCTAAAAATTTGATTTTCTTAATTTTTAAGCTAAAAAATGTAAAATTTTCCATTATGAAAATTCACATTTACTACTTAAGAAACATTAAAAAAAAAAAAAAATTTTTTTTTTATACGATAAACCTGTTTAACAGTTAAGAGTTTTGTAAATGTGAAAATGGAATTTAAAAATATGTATTAGTTAATGAGTGAACTGTGTTCCAACTCACCTGCTGCATCGGGGAAAAATAATAATAAGTTATAATATATAATGGGACAAAATTCTCCATAGAGTAACATTGGCTTTGGCTTTTGGGGACTGTAAGTAGAGAATCCTCTTAAGAGTGGTGTCATAGCACATCATTATATTTTTGGGAAAAAATAATCATTTGTGTGTATCAGATGACTACTATTAATAATATAAGTTGAATGTTATTGGTCGATACATACAGCTTTAGTATAGGTTCTCTCTTGTGATTTTAAAATTTTTGTCTCCTGTCGGCAATGAATTATAATGGCTATCGCAGTTGCATTAGTGAAGACCTTTTCGTGAAACGTCTCAACTGCTTTGAAATTTCAAATTTCTCCAAGGAAGTCCTAAACTAAAACTTTTCCACTGTGTCTATTATTTACAAAAAACCTAGAACTTTAAATAATATAACATAATTAGAAAAGAACAACTAAATATTTTACATTTGTTTTTTCATATAGCGGTATTATCTACTGAAACACAAAAGCATGATTAATAGGAAATAGTATTGTGAGAAATAAATCATACAATTACAATGTATGTAGGAGTTCTTTTGAAATGTTATTGACAAATGATAACCACTATTTCTTTATATTAATCTCATAATTGCCCTGGGCGTGTATGTTCGTCTCATGCTGATGCATTAACTGCCCTGTGCGAGTATACATGCCTTGCCGACTATCCTTTGTGTTATGCTGATAGTCTCATTATTTTGTAATGCAATTAAATGACCATGACAGTGTTTTCGAAGGGTTTTCTTATTTTAGAGACGATAGGAAGTGGGAGGAATCAGAAAGGGAATGTTTCTGGAACAGTGAATGCATAACTACACATGCCTGTGTTAAAAATGGTGGCATTGGCAAGCGAATTTCGTAGGCAGGTAAGGGGTTAAATTAATGTTCTGTCGCTGAAAAGTTTTTACCAGACAGTTTAAAGAGGGTGCTGCATTCTACTTGCCCCTAGACACCCTGTATTAGAAAGAGACTGGCCATTCACGTGCCGGCTTTTTCACGGAATCCTCTATTTTAGTGCCAGTTGCTCCATTGCTTCCCTTTACATTGAGAAGAAATTTCGATTATTTTACTTCATAACTGAAGGAAAGGAAAACTTATTTATTACATTTTTACTTTATTGGGGAATAAATTAATTAGAAATATTTTTAAAAGATAAAAATGCATTTATTATTTATTTTATAATTTTATATCATGTTTTAAATATTTTGAATTCTCCTTTTGCATGCTGTTTTATTTATTTACTAATATAGGAGATAATTACTTTATTTATTTACTAGTTATTAGTTTTAAGTTCTGTTTTGCGACATGTTTAATATGTTAGATCGGCATGTATTCTTTTTAATTTGGCATGTATTTTTCCAATATATTTTTAAACACACATTTAAAATGACTGTATTAAAAAATATTTTTTTATTTGCTATTGCGCAAAATGTATCAGTTAAAATAAAATAGGGTGTACATTATTTACTAGCACATGAAATATAAACTTTTTAAAAATAATATTTGCTATAATAAATTTTATAAATAATATTTAAATAAATTATTATTTTTATTTAAATACTATTTTTAAAAACTAAAAAAATGAAGAAGAAAAAAAAATCAAATAAGAAAATGCAAATAAAAATATTAGTTGATATTTTTACAAATTATTATTAATTAAATTTTATTTTTAATTATTGGTTCTAATATTTTTACAAAATTAAGTAATTATGTCATTATAAATAATAATGCGCAATTGAAATAAATAAAATATGTATTTTTAGCTTGTAAAAATATTACATAACTATTTTTATAAAATAATAAAAAATAATTTCCTTTACTTCTGTGTAGTTTTACATTTATTCGTGAATTACTTGACAAAAACTAAGATTACCATATTTTTGTTAAAATTTTTTTACTTTTTAAATATAAAATGTATGTCCACAGAAAAAATACGGTAGAATTACTTTCACAATCAACGTGTTTTGCTTAATGTAGAAATATATAAAGAAATATGTAAATATAATTAAAACTATGTGTTTAATGATCAAGCAACATCCATTCATACAATAGTAATAAGCAGGTCTTGAAAAATCCAAAAATATTTACATGCTCTGTCGGGTATGTTAGTCTGGACGATACATGTCCAAATTAAACGTTTACATACCTAGTTAAAGAATTTAACAACATTATACCTATAGTGACATTGTTTATTTCATTTTAATTTAACTCATTGTCAAAGTCAAGACACTGTATTTTAACATACTTTATTTTTGGAAAAGTTCTTTTGATTAAATATTTGCATGCCTAGCTGGGCATGCAAGAGGGGAAAAAATACATGTCCAGTTTGAATTTTTACATGTCCCGGGCATGTCAGGCAGTATAATTTTCAAGACCTAGTAATAAGCAAAATTAAAGTGTAAAGAAAGTTAAAAAAAAAAAATCTTGTATCTCTACTTAAAATTTGAAATTGTCTGGATTTTAAATATTAAATGCACCCGTAAGAATCCAAAACTGCTCTCAAGAATCTAAAAAGTAAAGAGTGCTCCCCGTTTTTTTTTTTTACTAGCAGCACCTTGTTCGTTTTTTAAACCTTAGGGGGGGGGGAGAGAAGAGGAGGAAATTCTGCTAAAAAGTTAGATTTGTCTGAACATATCAACATGATACCCCAAATACTATATGGTAGTAGCTGCCTACATGTAAATATGCTTATGGTGGATGATGTGGTCACTAACTAGACCTGTACCTTAATTACAATGATTTTCTTGCATGAAGTTAGTAATAATAATTAGACATTTTTCTTTCAGGAAGAGGCTATTTTGAAGAATCTTAAGTGTCTCATTACTTTCTGGATAGATCCTGTGTATTTAGTATTAAATTGATTCCACAAATAAATGTCCAAATAACTCTTGGATATGTGTGATCTTTTTTGACAAATTAAGAAAAGCACATAGGCGAAGGAGACACTAAAGACTAAAGGCACTGAAATGAATTAAGTTGTTGAAACATTAATTTTATTAAGGGTTTACATGCGTTTCAAAAGCTGAAAAAAAGCATATTTTCTCTCCTTTTTTAAAAATGTAATTAAAAAAATTTTGAATTCAAAGTTTTGAACATATAAAGCAGCAACATTTGAACAATATTTTATAAAATTTTCATTAAATTTGGAAAATTCAGCCAATAGGTGCTGGTTTTCAAAGACTTTTTTCAGAAAAGTAGTGGACAAGATTTCTCAAAATAGAATTGACTGGTGCTTATATGAAATATTTTAAAAATTAAAATTTTGGCAGAGTTATATGCAAAAATGATGTAATTTTCAGTGCATTTTACCCCCCATTTTACTTTACCTTGTAAAGTTAGTTGTAATTAAAAAAAATAAAAATCTTTCATTCAAGCATTAGTCAATTCTATTTTGATAAAGTGTATAGTATTTTAGAGAACTGATTTGGGTGTTAAAAATTTTTGCTGGCCATCAAGCAATATTTAAACATTTTTTAAAGTCTGTTAATAATTCTCTTGAATATATTCAAACCGAAATTTATTAATTTTTTAAAACGAGACAGCAATGTAAAGAGCCCCCCCCCCCCCAAAAAAAAAAAAAAAAAAAAAAAAAGTATGAAGTAGAAATTCACTTGCTTTGTTTATTTTGTATTATAATAATGTAAATCATTTGAGTAACATTTTTGTATGTACACATATATGTAAAATATTAATAGCATTCCACAACTATATCTATCCTAAAATCCCATTTTAAAATAGTAAATTTCTTTTGCTGGGCTTTACGATTATAAAATTTAGAAAACTACAAAATTTATTGTTAACTTACAATTTTTGAGTATTTTGTAAGGATTTTGATTGACATTTTGTTAATGATTTTTTTTAATAATCATTTTTAAACTATTCAATGAATTATATATTTAAATCTTGATTAAACTTTCTCAGTTAATATTTTACCCCCTACCCCCCCCCTTTTTTTTTATATCTTTGTTTATCTTGTGTTGATTTAAACTTTCCTTTTAATTTCACATCCTTTTTTTTAGTATAAAATTTAACTTTAGAGCTTATTTAAAGTAATTAGGGTGTGAATTAACTGCTTAAACTTTAAATTTGATAATTTTATTTTGTGTTTCAATATTGTTAATTATTATTGATAATTTTATGATTGTTAAAAATAGTAATAATTTAATAATTATTTATATGTATACACTCCTGCTCAAAAGTTCAGCAAGATTTGCAGTTTTTTTCAATTTAAAAACTTATCTCTCGATGAAATATTTTCAGACATTAGGTATTCAAAGAACTGGCTCTTTCTCATGTTTTTCATTGAAGATTGGTTTAAGGCAACATTTAGGGGACCGGTAACAAATTGAGCAAAATCAATAATGTTTGTGATCACCCTGTAACATTAAACTTTAAGATATGGAATATAGGACGTAATCGTTAATATAAGACTCAGTATAATTTGTGGATGAGTTTGTGTGACGATAGCATGTTAAATAATAGAGAATATAAGCTTTTGTTTTAAAACTCCCAAAAAAATGAGCATCTTTTTTATTGATAAAAGTTGTCCAATATATCTAGCTTTCAACCTATGTAATAAAAATTTTGTCTTTCACACATGCACAGTGAAAATGTTCATAAAAATGCCCATATTTCATGAGATATTTAAGATATTTGTATTCCGATTGCAGTATATTGTTTCAGAAGTGTTTTTCCAATTTATGTGAAAGTCGGAATAATTTTTGTTTAAAACTCTGTATATTATTAATAAAAAAGACATGCTGATTTTTTTTGGGAGTTTTAAGATAAATTCTTATCTCCATTATTTACGCTGCTATTGTCACAAAAATTCATCCACAAATTGTACTAGGTCTATATTAACAAATCCTAAAGTTACAGATCAGTTTGTTCATTTAACGATACAGGGTGATCACAAACATTGATTTTGCTCAATTTGTAACCGGCCCCCCAAAATGTTGTCTTAAACCAATCTTCACTGAAAAACACGAGGAAAACCCAGTTCTTTGAATACCAAATGTTTGAAAACATTTCACCGAGAGATAAGTTTTTAAATTGAGAAAAACTGGTTGTTTGCAAATCTTACTAAATTTTTGAACAGGAGTGTATATATGTATAATACATATAAAATACTGAAACATATTTATCATTTATTTATTTTTTTTTTAAGTTATTTGTTATAGTTCAATGTTTTTATTTATTGTAACATATTTATTTTTTCAGAAACTCTTCTGCGTAGGATGAACTCTCTTTAATTAGGAAAATGTTATAAGAATGGTTTCTTGGGATTCGAGTTTTGAACGTACAAGTAATTAAAAAACCAAACTTTTTTTAAAAACTTCTTTGGTGTTTTGTTATTTTATTATCATTGCTGTAATTTAATTTGTACTTAATTTTAAATGTTTTGAAATGTTACAATGATTGAATGAAATCATGAAATTTATTCTAAAATGTTTTTTGTAAAATGAAGCAATAAAAATTCAAATATTATTTAAAATGTCATGACTAGGGTTAGAAATTAGAATGTAAAAGTCTGATGTCAATAGGACCTAATTGTTATTTTTTTCCCTTTTGGATGCCAAAATTGTGTAATTAGGCATTCAGTAGCAGAAACTGTGCAGCAAGTGCTGCAGATTAATTTAACATCTCAAAAAGAAATGCCAGACTTACAAATATAATTTACAACTATGTCTCTAGATTACTGTACTTGTTACATATTCTTTATTTTCTTTGTTGATGCAAAATTTGTATATTTTATAAATTGCTAATACTTCTTGTGGTACCAGACTTGCATATAGATACAGGAAATCCTGCTACTGGGCTTAGGCATCATTTGGCATCATTATTTTTTTCCTTTCTAAATTATAAGTGCATACATAAATATGCAAACAAACGTATATGCAATTAAATAAATTAAAATTTTAGTTTACAAAAGAATACAAATTTAAAAAGAAAATAATTCTTACTTGCCAGCCTGTTAACTGAACTAAAAACAATCAAAAACAGAATGTTGCAAATTCAGAATAAGTAACTAATATTAAAAAAAAAAAAAAATTGTGGCTTCATAAAAGGAAAGAAAACAAGAAATTGCTTAATTAAAAATTTTTTTTTGCAAGTAGTATTTATGTACTTTGCTGGCTCTAAATTTTTGTTCGCTCATTTAAACAGACGGTGCTCTCATTTTATAATGATTAAAAAAATATGTATTTTTTAAATTATACAGAGAAAATTTTACTACGCCAACTGTGAATCAACCTATAATGTGTGTTAGAAGCTAAGAAAAATTTAACAATTGCGCTTAAAAAAAAATGGCAGGAGCCAGATGTAATTTTATGGTTGTGAAATTTAAATTATTAGTTGCAAAATACTACTGACAGTGACACCTGTTAATTTCAAACCCTGGTCATAACTTGACATGTAATATAGAAAGAATTTTATTCTATAAAAATTCATATATGTTATATTAATAGTAGATGTTACAAAGTGTATCAGAAGAAAAGATAGCTTACTGGCTGAAAACTCAATAGAGTTTGTTAAATCCAGTTTTTAAATTGCCTACTTGATGAAAAACTGTGGAGATGTATATTATAAGACTGCTTATATTTTTTAGTGAACATTTAGTTATGGCTATAATTAAGGAGCTAACAACAAATTGAGTAAAAAAAAAATTGTGATCATAGTGTATTATATCATTAAATGCATGGAATAACCTGTGATTATATCAACGTTAAACATAGACTGTACAATTTTCTGGTGCATTTATGATACCAAAGTAGTGTATTAAATTAGTAATAATAATAATAAAGTCTGCAGTTACTCTAGTTGACTTTCTAAACATTAAGTTATTAATTGTTTAAATAAAGTAAGAGAAGTTGAAGATCAATCAGCTCAATCGAATAAGGCACTTCATTTGCCGCATAGGATATATGAATAATAACTTTTTGCATAATTTAGCGCAGATATATAGACAAACTCGTAAAAAAAGAAAAATGCAAAAAAGTAAACTTTTTAAATATTGATTTCTAATAAGGGGATATTCACAAATTGCGGTTTTCATTATTAATTTATGAAGATCTTTTTTAAAGTTTTAAGCACATATATTTGTGAATAAGAGAAATATGCCATGTATGTGATAATGAATTTTATATTACACAAAACATTATTACATCAATAATCCCAGTAGCAGAAACAGTGCAGCACGGCAGTGAGCGCTGCAGATTTTATAGTGGGTAATGGAAGTCATGTGGTTGTTTCACAGCAGATTTTTTAAAAAATCCAATGCTCATATTTCAAGAGATCTTTAACTGTCTTAGCGTCTGAGGGGGAAAATTGTAAGGTTTTCACTGTAAGTTCTTTATAATGTACTAAAACAGTGGATTTTTCTCTGTGCATATAAAGATGAATCTCATGACTATTTTATATGGCGTTCATACTTAAAGAAACAGGCTATGTAAATTTTAAATGTATGTTTATTAGGGGATAAACATTCACAAAAACACATTCACAACTGTTATATGGTTAATAATATATATATAGTATTTGTTTATTTGTGATTTCTACGGATGAATTGAGAAGTTTTGGTAATTTCAGTTAGTGGAATAAATTTTTTCAGAAGCTTCCCCCTTTATTAGGTTACGAAGATCAATCTTTAGAGCTGCTGTCCACTTTTGTATCGCTGTTAATAGTAAAATTTTCTAACTGCCTACCCATCCACAGTAATGGTGATTTTATAATTAGGGAAGTAACTTTTACTTAGTAAAATTTATAAAGCAAGTTAGTCATATAATAATTACTTGCCTAATACTTTGTCAGACTTTTGCTAAGTTTGTCTGAATAGATCCTGATGCATTACTATTGAGATACATTCTTTTATAAAGGGTATTATTAGTTTCTTGAATATTGTAGCTTTTACCACATTTTGCAATTCTTTGTTAAATGTGAAAAGAAGCAGTTAATTAATCTTTGTTGGATACATATTGTTTGTTAAATGATACAATGATTATTGAAAGATTTTGAAATTTTTATAAATTTCTAGAAATATTCAGTGGGCTTGTACTTATTGTTTAAATGCTTTGTAAAGATGTTTTTGCAATTAACTTGGCTTCATTACCTTATTCGATAATGTTTTATGACGCAATAAACAGATTGGTTTGATTGAGTCTATTGTAAATAAACAACTTCCAATCTTCAGACATTCTGCAAATAGTCATGTAAACATTTTTTTTTTTTTTTTGAGGGGGGGGGGGGAATGAAGAAAGGTCATAATATTTTGTTTGAAATTGTAGGCACGTGCTTACTTTCACAAATTAAACTACTTGACCTGAAATAAATTACACTAATTGTTTTTGACAGTGCAATAGTAGAACTCCTATAAAACTGTGCATGCTTGATCTTTGCTTTTAAATTATTATGGTGAAGTTTCATAATTGCATTAGGGATGCACCAAATACCAAATGTAACTGCCCATCTTGCATCCCACATTTCGCTCTAAGAATTAACTTTCTTGATGGCACCTCTCTTGTCCTCGGTCTCTTTTAAACATGACACCTTGGAATTTCCAGGTTATTTATTGTCTTCATCTGTTCAATGGGTTTGACAAATCTAACACTGATGCTTCTATTTTTCAGTCCCTTTACTTATCTCATCGCTCCCATTATTAGGACTACGTCGAGATTTTTACCGGCAGATCCAAGACCACTAATAAAGTCGGCTGTGGTGTTGTTATTGGTAACACCACTTTTAGCTATCAACTCCCCAATTCATTTTCCATTTTCTCTGCAGAGTTTTTAGCTATTGAGGTTGCCCTTAATTTTATTTCATCTCATCCAAATCGTAAATTCATTATATATACTGACTCAAAGAGTGTTCTTGATTCTCTTTCATCTACCTCTTGTAATCCATCTTTCACTTCAATTTTAAAAACTTACAACGACCTTCTGAAAAAGGGATTTGACATCTTGTTTTGCTGGGTTCCTGGTCATGTTGGCATAAAAGGCAATGAAGCAGCAGACAAAGCCGCAAGGCAGGCTTTTATTCTTTTAAACTGTCCTGTACCATACGATGACATGAAGCACACACTTAAAAGCTATTTTAAAAATATTTGGCAAAGGGAGTGGAATAACAAATTGCAAGTAATAAAACCTCAAATTTCAATCTGGCCTACACTCACCCCTAGAAAATATGTCATTATTACTAGACTAAGAATCGGGCATTCAAGACTCACACATAAATACTTATTGCTTGGAGAACAACCTGATTGTCCAAAATGTCATTTTAGTGCACTAACCATTCGCCATATTCTCACTGACTGCCCTTGCCTTTGTCATCTGTATCGACATTATTTTAATTCATCTTCACCCAATCTGACAAGCCTTTTAGGTGCAAATCCTCATTATCACTTGACAAATTTTTTGAAAGAGGCTGGTTTTTACTTCGACATCTGATTTTATTGTTTACAAATTCATCCTATTTTACATCTGTTTTTATTATCTTTGATTTTATCTTGTATGTAGTTTTGTTTCTTATTTCTCCTGTGATTTTTTAATAACTTTCTGGATGGGTAATCCCATCCAGAGGCTATTTTTTCTTTTGCCTGTTTGTTTGGCGCAGCATGTCCTACTTTGGACCTTGCACCAGAAAAGGGCATTCAACCAACCAACCTTTGTTTCTCCACTGAAGATCACTGTTGATATGGATGAATTAGGAACAGTATGCACTTATACCTAGATGGGACAAGTCCTTACGATGAATGGGAACATCTTTTACGAAATTAACAATACAGTTAAACATGCATGGAGAGCATTTGGAAAAAAATAGTACTATATTCCAAAGTGACCTTCCAATTAGTTTGAAATTTTTTTGATCAGGGCATTTTGCCTGTTTTAACTGTGGAGAGATACATGTTAGGATTCATCCTAGACAGAAAGCGAAACACTTTAATAAGCAAACTAAAGTTACTGATGTTATTTCTAGAGTTAAGAAATTAAAATAGAGCTGGCCTAGGCACCTTACCAGAAGAAATGATGATAGATGGACCACAAAAGTCCTATTTTGGATACCGAGAAATAAGAAAAGACTGAGGAAGAGACCACTGTGTCATTGGAGAGATTAAAATGTGATGTTTGGAAGAGCAGAATGGAGAAGAATTGCACATTATTAAAAATATTTTAAATTTTATTGAAAACTTAAATTTTACCTAACGTAATAAAGTTGCTTATCAAATTAAACCTTATAAAATTCTCTTTAAAATGATGGATCAAAAACTTCTTTATCCCTAATAGAACTTGAGAAATTTGAGATTAAAAATGTTCACATAAGCTAAAAAATGCTCTTTTTTTTTTTTTTTTTTTTTTTTTCTTTAAAAAAAATTATAAAATGAAAATCCAATGATTTTAAAAATTTTCCACTAGTATATTCTCATTTGTATCATCAAGGAGAACGATTCCTGAAAGTTTCGTTGAAATCTTGCATGTTATTCTTAAACAAATGCATCAGAAAATTGTATTGAGTCTATATTTGTATACTGTTCAATCTGTGCTTGCCTAGTACTCGATTTTTACACATTATTTCTAAATGTATTTCTTCTTGCCAGTTCGAATTACTAAACATTGGTTTGAGCAAATGGCTTCATCTTTTACTTTATAATATTTATATATTTTGAAGTCTAGATATCTCCAAGAATTGTAATTCTTTATGTCTAAAGGACATTGTAATTATTCTTTAATTCAAATTTTATAACCTACTGTCTATTTAACTTGTGTAAAATTCAGCTACATATCATGATTAATGAGCAGTCTATTTTATTATTATAATACATTTGTTGCAATGTTATGCAAGTTTTTTCGTTAATTTTTTTTTTCGTTATTTTATTCAATTGAAATGAACACATGGGAAAACATGCATAAAATTTTACTTTTATTCCAAAGTTGTTTTAACTATGACATTTCTTTCACTGTTAGTTTCAGGAAACTTGGTTTTGTATTATTAAAAAGATACTGCAGCTACAGATTATTTCACTCTTCTAATGATACATGGTAAATGCATTTTCTTTTCTTACTCATTTCGTTGTCAGCTCCTAGTTAGGGTCATAACCAAATTTTTACTGAAAAACGTGAAGTGCTTGTGTTTGTCGCATCACTAAAATTTAAGAACATTTCATCAAGTAGGCAATGAATGAATTGAAAGATAGCATTCATTTGTAAATTTTGCTGAACAATTCAATTTTAGCAGGAGTGCATGTTTAATTTCTGTAAATTGTGTGATCCATGTGATAAAAATGTTGTACGACAGAAAGAAAGAAAGAAAAAAAATATATCAATGTCATTGTAATAGCAATTGTTAGCGATCACACAAAAGTCAACAACTTTACTTCAAAAAGATATATCTGTATTTTAGGGTGTCCCTTACATAGAACAAAAAAGAAAAAAAAAGTCAAAATCTGACATGCATAACCTCTAATATTTTTCTACTTGATCCCCAGTAGCACATATAGTACAGTAAAGCACAACAGGTTAATTAAACTCACAAGAAAATGTCCAAATATCAATTTACATATGTTTCTAGATCAGTGTTTCTGAAACTAATGGTCCCAAGAGCAGAAAGTGCTTAAAACTGCGACACACGTCGCAGAACAATTGAGGCTTTTGCAGAACATTTCATCTATCCCCTAACTGGATGATGTTGATACAGCTAACATTCTAAAATTAATAAAACCTAGATATGTTCAACTGACCTGTAAATCTGTTAGCATACTAGAAAATTGCTGGAAACAGTCATTGTTTCAATGTATAGACAAAATTTATAAAAAAATTTAAGTAATATATCCACATTAATGTGACAATATTAATGCTAAAAGCCATTGAAAAAACTGCAAATTCTGGGTGTATTCCTCAGTTTTAGATTATAAAAATATTAAATCATGTTTTATTATAAATGTGTAATAAATATTTTACTAATAAGTATTATTTTTATGCTTATTTTGCATTTTACTGTGCTTTGACAAATTTGGACAAAATACCTGCAGAACATCTGCAAATTTTAATGTCTCGTTGCAGAACATCGGATATAATTCTGCTCCTGGGCTAATGGTCATGACTCACCAGTGAAGTACAAAATAATTTTTATGTTGGTCAAGATTAACTTTAATAGATGTACTTTTTGCAAAATTTGCACAAACATGATATTGACTCAAAAATTTTCATAAAGATAGTTGGAAGCAGTACCCCCCCCCCCCCCCCCCCCCCAAAAAAAAAAAAAAAAAAAAACATGTGTAACAACTACATGACTTCAATTACCTACTAATACACATATTATACTCCTTTTGGAAATAGTGTAGTCAAAAAATATATAAATTGATTTAACAGCAAACTGATAGATACATATGTCGTGAAAACATATAAAAGAGAATTTTACATAGAGAGTAAAAAAAAAAAAATCATTTGAGTTTAAAAAAAAAAAAAAAAAAAAAACATTTTAGAGATTTATAGCAAAATAAAATCATAATTCTGTTAATTTTACTGTAATATTGAGGTAGTACATGTTAAAGGGCAACTAATAAGGGATTTATGTAGCAAATATGAAGAAAATCACGAGAGAGTTTTTTGAGAGGCTGACTTTCATTGTCACTGCCAATCTTCATTCTCATCAGAACTTGGCAAACTCATCTATTCACCAGTAACTAACACATACGAAATAATATCTAAAAAGGAGCTAATATGGTGAGTTTGAAGAAAATCCTTAAAACTATTTTTAAAGGAACACACGTACAAGATCTAAAGTTGACCTATTTATTCAGAATATTTATAAATTTTTAATCAACCAAATAGATACAAAAAGAAATCTAAAGCAGGGGGTTTATATATAACAACTTTGAACGAAATTGTTAGAGCCATTTTTGAGAAATTTTGTTTGTAAATGGAAATTTTACATATTTTATGAATGGCTAGTATTTGTGTTACTAAACTTGTCTGGTATTCCTGAATCACAGACAAATTAGAAATTGGCCTATTGCAATCATTTTATCTATCCCTTTTTCTATGTAATGAAATATTTGTCATTATAACATCCAAAATACTGAAGTGATTCAAACCAAAGTTGAATAATGGATTTATTTTACAAATGTCTTGTATGAATTCACTAAGCAACTTGTTTTGATATTTTTGTTTCCAAGCGGCAACCACTTGAAATTTTCAAACTGATATTGTAGAAAACTTATTTAAAAATTGATTTGCTTGATTCTGTGCATACATAATCCATATTAGGGTGTCAAGAAAGTTTATTAATCAACTTGTTACCGTCTAATCAACTTGTTCCCGTCATTTTGTTTCAGAATGGTGGCCACTTGAAAATTTGTCATAGCGATTAACTTACGAAATATTCAAACAATTTAAATCAAAGTTTTACAGTGGATTTGTCTTATAAATATATTAGAGTATGTTAGCCAATTTGATTCACCATCTTCTTTCAAAATAACAGCAGTTGTAAATTTATTATAGTGACAATTTTCAAAATACTCAGTAAATTCAAACTATAGTTAGGCAGTAGAATTATCCTACAAATATCTAAACCCATTCAATTAATTAAAACTACTCAAATATAGGTAGAAATTAAAGCCTAAAAGACAGATCTTGTAAATTATATCAAAGGTGTTTTTTTGTCTCATTTGGTAAATCAAATATTAAATCGCTTTCATATTTGTATAATTTTTGATATAACATAGATTGATAAATAATATACATTTGTGTTAAATTTTTTGTAAAATACATGTAATTAAAAGAAAAACATTAGAAAAGTTCTACCCAGTGGAATTCCTTTAATCCTAAAATGGAAATAAATCCCTTTACCCCATTACTTAATTAAATTTGGATTCATTTGGCAGAAATTGTCATCAGAGAAATCTTGCTCACAAACTATTTCTGTGATCCTGTGTGCCTTTTTACCTTTTTTGTAAAAAGTAAATGTTTCATTGCATTTTAAAAGAATATTTTCAGTTCATTTTGCAGTACTTAAAATGAATATACAAAATACTTTTGACAAATTTTAGCCATCGATAAAATTGATTGAACACAAAATTTAGTTAAATTTATTATAGGATATTAACTATCTTTTACGTCGGAGGTTGTGACCTGTAATTATATTAAAAATGAACTTGGAAAAATTCGAGAATTTTATTTTAGAAATAGTGTGGGAACTCTATTAAATATAAGATAATGAGCTCTTATTAACTCTTGGCAGTAATACAATACTTTTACAATTTTTTTTTTAGCGTTACTGAACTGTAGTATTAATTCTGGAATTCGCAAAATGTGCTTTTACAATTGCCTTGGAGGATTGCATCTCATTGAAACTCAGTTTTCAAATTTTCTTTTTAAACATTTGAAAAACAGAATATCTGGACTTTATGAACTTTACCTTTAAACACATTTTTGATACAAGCTCATAGAATATGATGGTGGTAAGAAAAAAGTAAATAATTCTTTGTCTAGGTTTTGTTCTAAAAGTACACAAGTATTATTGATTCAATCTCTACTTGAAGTTTGAGGTATCAGAACAGATAATCTGTACTTTAACTTCAATATTCCAATTGTGAATTGTATTCCAAATGGCTTGTGTCTGATCTTTTGCCAGCTGACTTGTCCAGTTTTGGTACAGCAATAAGTTTTTCATTGTTTCTGTAAGAAATACGTATAAAATGTTCTTTTGTAACTTGAATGTTATGTGCTGGTGACAATTTTTACCATCACAATGAGGAGTAACAAATTCTAGCTCATTATATTGAAAATCAACTTCAATAGTTTTGACTCATTATTTCTTAAAAATTCACATGGAAAAACTGATTGTTGACTTACATAGCAGAAAATTGTCAATATTATATCCAAGAGCTTTGATTGTTGCATTCAAAATAAAAATTATGTTTCTTATACTCAACTGCTGACATTATCTAAAGCTAATTGAAGTAATAAAATCTTTTCTACCTTATTTTGTAGTAGATTGAACACTTTCAGTTGTAGTTGAATAATCTCCTGAATTTGCTGAATTCCCATCTGAACTAGAAGTAGAATAAATTGTCATAGATTAAAAATTATTGAATCATATGCAGTTGAGAAAGTTGCTGTAGCAGAATACTTCTTTGTCTCACACATTCCTTTTTGTCAGCAAGGTTTTTTTCAATTCCAGTTAAGTAACCAGACCAGCCTGAGTCTCAGTCATTGAAAAAAGTTCTTTATCTTTATTTTCACTAAATAAAGTATGTCTCTGTGTGCAATATCAAATAAGTTGTCTAAATTGCTTTTAAATTGTTCTCTAAAGCACTCATAAAAAATGTGAGTTTTCTTGGCATCTTTTTTGTAGGTCTTTGTAATGTTGATATGAGCCTAAAAGTTTTCCTTAAAAAGGATTTAAGGTTTATTCTCATCTTAAATGATGATAAATGGTGAGATTTGAGTTGTCACTCCTTGTTAATTTTGCAAATATGTATATAAAATGAAACACCAGTGTAAGGACTTGACAATTTAACAGTACTGTTTGGATCCTAATATTTGATGTCTCATGTCCCTTATGAAAAATGCATCATTTTAGAACTTTAATTTACGGTCATTATACTTTTTATGAACTAAGCATCTTACTGATGCAGAAAACAAACATGGAAAAAAAAAAAAAAAATATGACGAAGAATAATAACATGTTTCTTATAAGTCTAAAAGCAACAAGCAAATGGGGCACTTGGATCTAATGCATTATTTTTACTTTCTGATGAAAAAGAAAAAAAAAAAAATTATTCTATAATAGAAAATGTTTAAATTTGATTTGGCACGGTCAATAACTGTACGGTTAATACAGTCTGAATAATTTAAAATTTCATTTTTTAAGTGTTTTTGTAATAATAACATTTAAAGGGTATATGGCAAAAAAATAAGGGACACCCTACTCTATGTATTTTGAGTTTTTTTCCCTTTAAACATTACTTTGAATGCTTAGTCATTGCTTATTTATCACAAAGTTTTTGAAAGTGTTAGAGAGAAAAATATCAAAATAACAATGATACAGAAGATCTTGCATGTGAATTCTCAAAATGGGCATGTTATTTAAGTAAATTATTTAGAAATGCATGATATTTTTTTGCACTATTTTGTAATATAATTTGATATATGCATCGTGGATTAAACGTATTCAATTTACTTTTTTATAAATATCATTTTAGATATGCATGGTTGGTGTTATAGAAATATGCAATTTTTTTTTCAATATGTATTTGGAATTCTTGGCTATTGACTATTTTAACTGGTGTACCTGCTTTTATTAAACATATACTTGCAAAATGTGCTAATCTTTGAGGCAGAAAAGAAATTAGTTTTTATAGAAGGAATCATAGAGATATTCTTAAATTTTAATAAAAAACAATCTGTTACCTTATTTAAGGTTTTTGCTAAGTATAATATTATTGATATTTCTTTAATGAAATGAACATATTTGTAAATTAAGATAAATATAATGTTTATTAAAAATTTTAGACTTACTGAAAAGTGTGCTAAAAATTCCAAAAAGAATTACATGTTTCAGTCCTCCTCAGACAGTTTTCAAAATCCACATTAAAAATGTTAAGTTTTGTCAAAAAAGTATTTTAAAAACTAAACATTTTTATTTTTATAATATTGTAAATCCATGTCAATGTCCAAATTTAGTGTCATCTGTCCATAAAAGGCAAAACCGTTATTTTGACTTTACAATTTAGCAATTTTGAAACTTTTTAAAAATTTTATAAAAATCTTCAGATTAAAAGATAGAATTTTGTTACAGATATTCTTTTTTCTAAAACTTATTTCCATTGCTTAGCTAAAAAGAGCTGGAAGTTAATTTTCAGAAATATAAATTATAAAAAATACCAATTTGTAATAAAATATAAAAATAATCATAATGTATTATAAAATTTTCATATAATAAAAAATGAGTCAAAACTACTTACTTATGCACATAAATACCACGAAGAATAATATAAGTGACACATAAACATTTTTACTATGAGTAATAATAAAACTAAAATTAATAGCACTAAATATTTTTAGCTTATTTACAATTAAAATTCAATAAATTGATCGCCATAGCAAATATTAAGTATCAAAGTGCCAAATTGGCACAATACTAAAAATTTGTCTGGATTGAGTGACCCTTAAAACCCTTGCATGCCTTCTAAAGGTTGTGTGGGCAAATAAATAAATAAATAAACAAAAAAGGAGGATATTTAGTAAGCTTTTACAGAGAGGCATGCACATTATTTTTTCTATGCTCCTCTGACACGTCCACATAGTTGAAGGCAGGAAAAATATGAATTAACAGAGGTGGCTAATAGAAAAGGTTTTAAAGAATAGAGGAACCAGTGTTGTCATTCATATTAGTCACTGTATAAGTTTGATATATACATACAAAAATGATTTAAAAAAATAGGTAGAGATAGAGGGTGTTCTACAATGTGAAGAAGCAAACTGGCAGCAAAAAGCGTATATTATGTGCTACCAGTGACCCTTTCTGATTCAGAAAAAGGCAGATCATTCAACGTCCTGTCAATTCCTGTTATAGTAGGCCCTTCTTTAAAAATATGCAGTGATTATTAAAAAAATAAAATAAATAAACAAATAGGCTGATGCATATAATCAGTAAGTATGCTATTCATGATTTAAAGTTGCTTCAATATTTTATAAAATATTGAATATGAAGCAGTTAATTTCTGTGTTAGGATTATGAAATTCTTCATAGAATACTTAATTTTAAATTAAGCAGATAAACAACGAGTATTGTACCTAACTTTGTTTTTATTATAATTTTGAATTGTTCATTCTTTTGCCAATTTCCTAGCTTCACTGACTGATGGATGGGTGAGTATTATTATGAATTAAAGTATCATAAAGTGAATTTCCAAATAACAGGTAAATAAGTGAAAATTTTGTGAAAAAACATTCTGGCTTAGAATCTTTTCTAATAATTTTTTTTGTTCAATTATATTTTGTTTGAATATTTTTTTGCTGAATTATTAAATCCAACAGAGTTCAAAGACAAACATTCAAAAGACTTATTTATAAAGGGAATACCTGTTGCAATAGGCCAAATCTCTTCTGTTTACATCTCTTATTAACTTGCCAGGTATGGCAATGTTTTACATAATTTTCGATATCTATTTCTGTGAGGCTAATAACATTGTAGCATAATTAAATTTATCTTTTTAACTGGGTGACCGAATTGTGTGCAGGCTTTGTTCAACAGCGTTAATCCTAATGATATAGCAAGAATGATTTTAGACAAGTTTTTCTTTTCTATGATAGTTAACTCATTTGCTTTAACATCTTTTTTAATCTAATAAATAACTATTAAATTTTCTTTTTGTTAATTTTCTTTGAATTCAAGGAGATCAAAATGTAAATCACATGAAAGATTTTATAAAACAAATGATCTTGATAGCATATCTGCTTTGATATTAGTGGAACTCTTATAATATTTTATTTCATAGCCAACAAACTAAGTTTAGTTAAGTTTTATCTATTTATTCTGCAATAGCTAGGCATTCTAATCTGACAGTAGCATACTTTTTCTCATCTTTAAATTTCAGTAATGATAAGCTCTCAGGTGTAAAGTTACCTTTTTATAAAGCTATTTTACCACAGACTCACCCAATTGTGTATGAATAAGTGACTAAGCAAAAATAAATCCAAAACAAATTTAGTGCCATTTTGAGGTACTTTCACAAAGTCAATTTTCAACAAAGAAGCACTTTCATAAAATCAACTTTCAGTGAAGTCCACACTGACAAAGTCGCTCCTCGCAAATTTCTTTGAGCTTTGCAGGGATGAGATTTTTCAGCTGATTTCAGCTTTTTTTATGTTTCTGATGTGTATTTGTTCTTTTTTATGCACTGAAGATTAAAATAAATATTTATTACTCTAATATAATAAATTTTGTCATAAAAATTCTAGTATTTCATTTCAATGTCTTGCCTTTGTGTATAATTTCAGCTTTTTTGTATTTTTGCTAATCTCATCCCTGACTTTGCTACATTGAACACATGATAAATATCCAAGTAAACACCTATTTTAGTTACTTTACATATTAGAATTTACTCATCTCATATAGGTTATTTTGCAACTGTTTTATATATATATATATATATATATATATGTTTTAAATTCACTTCAAAAAGGATTGAACACTGTTAAGTCTTTTGGAATCATGCAAATTTAAAATGAGATTTTCAATTACAGCATTCTTTAAATCCAGAAAAGATTTTTCCCATTCAGAATCCTTGTGTATAAGGCACATTTTTCTTTTTAATAAATTATTTAAAGGGTAACAAATTTTAGCATAATTTGGTATAAATTTATTATAAACATTTACAGATCTTTAGAGAACCCTTGCATTCCTTTAACATTTGTAAGACATTGCAGCTGTTGTATAATTTAAATATTAGTTTTGCGTAGAGTGATTGTACCATTGATAACCTCAAAGCCAAGAAAATTAATTTTAGGTTTTACAAAATCATACTTAGATAATATTAATCTTTTGTAAATGAACAATATGCTCTTCTTCATTTTGTAAAAAATATTGTCATCAAAGTAATTACATGCTAAATCAATTTTATATTTGTGTAAAATCACTCCTGTTGTATAGTTAAATTAAATATGGCTGGGGCATTTTTAAGCCAAACAGTAATACAAGCCAAAAGTAGTGGTAAAAATTAATCTTTCTTTGTCTTTTGGGTGGATAAGTATATGCCATTATTCTTTAGCCAAATCTTAAAGTTGTGAAATTTTTTGCCTGTTCCAAGCTATCTAATAAAATATCAATTCTAGGTTAAGAGTTCTGCATCTGTTTTAGTTGTGATATTTAATTTATGGAAGTTAAAAAAAAAGTTTTTTTACTTGTTTATACATCAAAATTACAGGTACTGAGTAAGAAGAATGGTTTTTATTAATGTTTGCCTTAACAAATTTTGAACTTATTCCTTAATCTGTTTCATTTTTAGGAGAATTGCGTCAAGCTGTGATAGGTACAGGTAAGTTAGAAGTTCAGAGTAAATTCTCTGAGGTTCTGTTCTCATATACAGAACATTTTGTAAAATATTTACATGTTTACTCAACAAAGTAGGTAATTTATTACTTTCAGGCTGTAATACAGTACATACTGGTGAGTAATGTGGAACGCTTTGAGGAGTATGCACATTATAATCGGTGGGCTTACTTACTTTTGTTTTCATTATTTGTTCAAACACATGCAAAGATTGTTAATTATAATTTATTAAACAGATATTCTGTATACTCTGAGTTACTGAAAAATTTACTAAATTTACTATTTAATTAAAATAATGCAGAAATAAGCAGATATGGCAAGTCAATTAGGTATAACAAAAGTAGGTATAACAAATATATTTACTAATATTACCAATTCTTTTAGTTATTCCACAAGTTTGTGTAGCTGTCAATTGATTTTTTTTTTTTTACTTTAATTTCTTTATTAATAAAGATGAGATAATGGATAGAGAACTTCCCATGTTGAGAAAACAAGCTGGTGTTTCTTCTGCAAAAATACCAAAGTTAGTTTTTCGACATCTTTATTGCGATCCTTTCAGTTTTTGTGCGATGTGTCTGGACACTTCTAGTTATCAGTAGATACTGCTTTTGTTTCCTGATTAACTACCAAGCAGGGGTAGAAAATTATATTGCCCGGCATGCCCAGGGCATGTAAAAATTCAGATTGGGCATGTGCATTTTATTTCCTTACATGGCCATCTGGGCATGCAAATATTTAATCAGAAGTAATTTTAAGCTATAGCATATCTTGTCTAAAGCTTTTACATAAATTAAATTGAAATAAAAAATGTCAATATAGGTATAATGTTGTTAAATTCTTTTCACTGAATATGTGAATGTTTTTATTAATATGCATTTGATTAAAATATTTGGGAATGTAAAAATTTAATTTCGGCATGTAAATTCCCCAGACTAACATGCCCGATTAGGCATGTAAAAAACTGAGATTTTTTAAGCCCTGCTACCAAGGCTTGTATTGAAACACAAAGCAACAAGCCAAATGTGTGGTGCATTCTTCGCCAAATAATTTTTTTTTTTCAAATTTGGGAATTTGCAAGAAATTTTTTTAAATAGTGCACTTTTGTAGTTCTTTCTCCCCCCCCCCCTTAAGTTCACAACTTAATGGATGCTCAAATTTTGATACTTTTTTTTTTTTTTTTTTTTTACCTTGTAAGTCTTGGTCTGAATATAATATTGATAATTTAGATCTAAATCTAGGATGTTCACTGTTTTGATTTATCAGATATATACACCAAAACTTTTTCTCTAGAGTTATATTTCATATATTGATTTTAGATATTCTTATATTACGTGCCGTACAGGATTCTTGGCTACAGATGCTGCACATCCATTTTAATTTAATGTTTGTAGATTCCATATACCTTTTTTTTTCATATCGCTCTCTGGCAAGAAAAGGGACACAATTTAAAAGTACAGTATTTGAGAAAATTCAAATCAATGGTAACATATTGATTAGCATTATAATAAAACTGACACAACTGTTTCTGGGAAGAATAATTTTAGCATTGAAATTTTTTTTTTATTGGTGTTCATTGAAGCATTTTATACACATTTCAATGACATGAACAAAAATTCCCCCCCCCCCTCCTACTTGTGTCACTTTTCTTGCTTGGTGACAATAAGTGCCCACTTTACAATTTTGGCTGCCCCTTCTAATAGATATTACTTCAGGCCAGCTTATCATGTGACCCCAGGTAAATTTTCTAATTCTGATCCCCTTCCTTACAAAAAATAAATCACACTAGAAAAAAGTTTTTTGGTTATTAGCTACTGTATTTATTAACTTATTCTATTATATTAAATGTAAGTTTAAATAACATTTATAGTTTTTGTAAAAATTAAGTTGATTGGGCATATTTATGAATAAGAAAAAGTAAACAGGTTCCACCAAACTTTTAGCTTTCCTACCTGGCTGTGCTAAATGTTTGATTGGGAAAATGCTGTAAAATTTCTGCTTATATGAATCTCCGTTCTGTACATGATATTGCACATGCAGAATGGGGGAGGGAGCTACTGTATATCAATACTAATACATCTGTATACATACTTATATACCGCTTGTACCATGTGTGTTTGGCCGAAAATTTGAGTAAAAACAATTACAATGGAATGAAACAGAAAATATTTGCATGGCCAGGAGGAAAGGGCAATTTGAATTGTGCCATTTCTGCTACCCTCCTTACCACCACCACCATAATGCCATTGCTTATGTATCAGAATGCAACATCGCATCACAAAATAAAGAATGAATAGTGAATCTATCAAGCTGCTACATTTTCACCATTGAAAAAGTTCTAGTGAGAATAACAATACTAAAATATTGCTGTTATCTTTTTAAATTAGTTCTGATTTTAATCCTTTCATAAAATAAATGATTTGAACACTAAATTAGATGATAACAAGAATTCGTTTCAATGTTTGACAATTTGCAGATCGTATTTAATTTCACTCCGCAGGTTATTGTTGGACTTTTTTATTCAATATTCACCACTAAATTTTAATTCTAATGGTTGCCTAGTCACTTTGAAGGTTATACGTCCATTATGTATATCATATATTACCCTTAAAAAATATTGATGTTATTCTTTAACCACATTTCTTGCGACCATGGAAGCTTCTGTGCAAGTGCTGACTCAACAAATCCACTTTTAAAATAGGGGAGATAGCATTTTCGTTGAGAGAAAACAAGCGATAAGGAAACACCGAATGACTGAATGTTTACTAAATCCCAACCTGACGGTGAACTTAGCATCCCTCAAAGCTTTTGGACTCGTCCTCTCTGCTAGGCGCAGGAAACGTGGTTATACTGTAGTTGAATAAGAGTCCTTAAATTTGACGACAATGTTTAAAGCATTAATGTTGGCAAAGGGTTAAACAGAATGAAAAATCACGTGGTTTGCATATATTATTAACTGCAGTAGCAGAAACAGAGCATCATGGCAGTGAGCACTGCAGATTCTTTTAAAGCTTTACAAGATTAATTTTAATATTCTAAAGAGAAATGCCAGGGTTAAAAATACAAATATAATTTATATTACGCCTCCAGATAGCTTGTTGTATATTCTTATTTTCTTTGGAGATATAATTTTTACATATTTTTCAATTGCTACTTATGTGATACCAGACTTTCAGCATGATCGTAAACAAATACTTTGGTTTTGCTGCAGATAGTGACAGAAAATTCTGCTGCAGTAAAGCATCTATAATTTGGCATCAGCAGAAAATAGACATTGCCGGATTAGGAATTTTTCTAGATTATATTTGTTCCAAAAATGTGTATCGAAATCATATCAGTCACAACATCTAAAGAAATATATTTTTTTTAAATTAGTTTTAAAAAATATATACAAGCCCTTATCAAAAACAAAAATATTTAAAATAACGTTTGAAGTAAATTAAAATTTTAAAAATAACAATTATATATTTTTGTATGAATAATAATAAAAAATTGATATGTTAGTCAATTTCGTTTGTTTCATCCTTTTTTTCTTTTCAGTTTGTCATTAATTGATTAACTTAACTTATGTGCTTTCATTAGTTGGTTATTGTTGATAAAATCATATTTTTTCAAGTCCTTCCAAAAAACTGTTGACGAGATTTCAGGTGGTTATGTTTATTTTGACTTTTGGTATCAGAAAAAATCAATAAATTCTAATCTGTATTTCTGTTAATTTATCTGAACAAATGAAGTTTTTCATGCCCATGTTAATTAAAACAAATTATTTTTTATGTGTTAAAGATAATTAATTTTTTTTTTCTCGGTCTTTTGCCATCTGAAGTTTGATGTTTTGTTTTAATATTCGTTTTTCACTTAAAGTTTAAACTTTTTAAAAAATCTTTTGTCGATCTTATCCCTGTCATGTGTAATAAAAACTATCCAGTTTTTAGCATCCGGCAGTGGGGACCCGGTGTGAGTTTTTACCCGATCAGAATTTTTTTTTTTTTGAGGGGGGGGGGGGGCACGGAGGGTCAGGGATGGAATACGCGCATGCAGCGCGCACGGGGCAGCGATGCCGAAGGCAGTGGGGACCCGGGCCGACTTTTTACCCAATCAGAAATGATTTTTTTTTTAAATTTCTTTTCTTAACACTAAAAGTTACTGTTAGTGATTCATTTGAAAATACTGACCCGCTAGCGGGCGAAGCTCGCTAGTGTGTAATAAAAACTATCCAGTTTTTAAAGCATCCCTGTTAGTAGCAACTTATAAACAATATGAAATACAAAACAAGGTGCCTTGTATGTTTAGTAGAATGCATATGTGTTTGTTTATAAATATTAAAAAAAAAAAAAAACTAAAAAAAATTTTAGTACTTCTATCAAAAGCAACTAATATATCTATTATTAAATGCACCTCTGTAAATAACATTTGAAAATAGCAAGACCCATTTATGCCCCACTAAGCTTAAAGAGTGTTATGTTTTTAATATTTATATAAATACAGTAACTGTTCTTAAAAAATGTTAAATAACTATGAAACACTGAATAGAGGATGCCTTTTAGCCTTAATGATTTGCCCATATGCATATATTCTCTCTAAAAATAAGTAAAGAAGTGTCCCTATTGCTAACAGCTCAGGAACAATAAATACAAATTAACTGTTTATCTATTTTGTGTGCATAATTTTTAGCACCCTGATAGTGGTTTAATCTCATTTATTTCAAAAGCCACCTGAAAAGATTATAATAAAGCACCCATTTTCTTGCGTAATGACAATGAAGTCTTTTTGCTGTCCGTGAAAACAACTAAATTAGAAAGACATAGCAATTAGAATTAGAAAGCATAGGCGAAGAATGTTAGAAGACCTGCTTGGAATATTTTTAATTTTTATTTTCACATTCAGAAAATTCATCACGTTAAATTGGTTATTTTTTAAAAATTGATTTTTTAAAAGTTTTTAATATTTTATTTTGAAGCTGTAAAATATGAGTGAAAATTTGTAATACACTTGTAGTATATTGTGTTGCTGTCAGAAAGGCAACAATAAATAATTTAAATTCGGCCCCAATTCTTCTTTTTTTTTTTTATGTTATTTTAAAATTATTTTAACAGGGTTGCAATAATTCTTATGGGTATTTACGTGGGTACATACCAGCGCTGACTCTAAAGAAAGCTTCGCCGCAATTCTGTGACATCAGCAACTTCGGCCATTCCGAGCTCCGTATCATAAAGGGGGGGGAGACTGTTCACGGATCTATTTGCATTCTTTCTTTCTTTCTTCTTTTCCTTTCCTTAAAAAAAAAAAATTCTTGTATGTGTGTGTGTGTGTGTGTATATACCGGGTGATTCAAAATAGATGTTACAGCAATTATCTCGTAAACTAAGAAAGATAGAAACATACTTCTAATTACAAAATTAGAGCAAATTAAGAGTAGATTTCAGATATGGCATTCTTTTGTACAAGGGGCTGTACACATATTAAATACAAAATTTAATTTTAATACGGCCCCTCCTATCATGCGACTTATATTTAGAAAAATATTCTCCTCGCTCTAACAAGCAAAAGAAAAAAAAAATCATCTAAGTCAAAATCTCGCTGAGTTATTGCAGTTTGAAAATGATGACTTACATAACTTTTTTTTCAATTTTGGCATCTATTTTTCGACGCCAACGGGCTCACTTTAGGGGGTTATCTATGAGATGAGAAAAATTAAAAAAAGATCCTTTATTTTAAAATAGCAACTAAAATCGTTCAAACACGTGAAATCAACAGTTTTAAGAATTTAATGCAAATTTACATTATTTCGTATTGTTAAAAAATTTAATAGTTAAATTTCTTAGGGGGTCACCTGCAAATTAAAACACGTTAAGAGAGGGAAAAAACTAAAAGACTAGCAAAACCGTGTGAAATTTTCGTGCTTTTTATTTTTACCACTTTCCATCATGGTTGATAAATTTAATGACTTCGGCTCTGTAACAATTCCAGCAAGATTGAAAAGTGTTAATGACTCGATTTGTCTGTCCATCCGTCTTTCTCTGTGTCCGCGCTCTAACTCCCGTGAATATTCATAGAATTTCCTGAAACTGATATATGCTATTTGAGTTTGCTATCGGATGTTCCTTATTGAAAATGTAGTGAATACCTCTGCTAGCTTGTGCACAGGGACACCCGAAAGTATTCCAAAGCATTGTGTTCTATGAGAGGTATTTTTACAAACCATATTTTAATACCTTTAATTTATGCATATATTAATAAAATTGAAATACGTTATTATAGTTTTCTATCGGATATTTTCTATAGAAAATGGAGTAAACACCATCACTGGTTTGTATACAGGGACACCCGAAAGTATTCCAAAGCATTGCGTTCCATGTGAAGATATTTCTATAAACAAAAATTTAATTACTTTGCATAAATCTTAATGAAATTGAAATATATTATTCATATGCACAAAAGAATGCTTTCTATACTGTACAGTACGATTAGCATTAGATTTACAGGGCACACAAAAATATTCAGTTACGTTAAGGGTTATTATTGGATATTTGCTGGAAATGCATTTTCGTTTACATTAAACATTTTCTAACAATTTTTAACTGTGAATAAGATTTCAATTTGCATTTTTTTTTTGTCTGACTGTCCATCTATCTGTCTGCCCGCCCCCAGCGTCTGTAAATATTTTCAGAAATGATATATGTTATTCAGGTTTACTATATGATATTCCCTATTTAAAATGGCATTAATTAATTCTCTACAATTGGTTTATGCACAGGAACGCACAAAAAATGCCAATGTATTGCGTTTTGGGACAAATTACATTTAAATAACTTTATACTGTAAAAATCACAAGGAAATTTATATTGATTGTTAATATTCTAAAATAATGTTTTGTATAGAATATGATATGGTATAGATGTATAATTCTATGTCAGGGAGGTTACCGCCCTTCTCAACCCCCGTTTAATTATAGTGCCTATACTTATCAAAACAAAAATCAAGTCTGTTATCATTTTCCTTGAAACTTGCAAACCGTCATCAACTTTTCAAGTGACAACTAGATATGGAATCCAAAGTACCAAATTCGCATTTCCTGTAGTTATTACTTTCTCATACCCATAAGGTAGAGAAAGTATTATTTTTGGGCCAAATTTTCGAAAGTGAGTTTTTGTTATATTTACACGCTTTGAGGTTCCCTGAATATGATATAATCGTGTTTTTAGCAGTTGGTCTGTGTGTGTGTCTGTCTGTTATCAGTTTATCTCAAGAACAAATAGCAGCAGATATTCCAAACTTGGCATTTTAAATATGTATCATATAGGGATGCTACACTAAGCTTTTCACTGAGATGAAGCAAATGGTTCGTGTACAGGGACATGGAAGAATATTCAAATACATTACGTCTATGGGGAAAATTGCAGGTAAGTAGAGTTTAACGCCTATAGACTGCACTAAACCAAATTAAATGAATATATGTTTTTTTATATGCATAAAAACATGCCTCAAGTAGACTATGGCAGGGAAATCATTCACTGTTCCTTTACAGGGCTGCACAAAATAACTAGATTATAATGCGACAATAGCTGAAAATTGATGGAAGTGCATTTTAGGTTGTGCCGTATATTATTACTATAGGTTTATATTTAGGTGCACTTTGCGGTTTGTACATATTCTTCAAAAGATATACAGGGTTGCAAATATTTAAGCTATAATATTCTTTTTTATTGTTAGTGAAAGTGCTTTACTATAATATTTTACCATGTCCAGGAAAGCTGCTCAGGAATGGAAATGAATTCCTCATAGACATATGATAAATAATGTATGTTTTTAAGCTAAATTTGCATCGCTTGTGTTTTGTGTATTTACATGTTTTAAGGCTTCCCTATTACAAAAAGTCAAGTTTTTTAAAGTTTGATTATTGCCTGCGTCGAATAATTTCAGGAAGCGAATAATTTCAGGAGATCCCCCCCCTCACACAGAACTAATTATCATATAAAACTCTTCCGAAGCCTAATTTGAATTATTTTAACATAGGTTTACATAACAGTACTCTTTATGTTACCTCTTAATTTCCAGCCTGTATTTATGGTATTAAATTTCAGGGTAAGAGAAAGTCGCGTGAGTGGCACACCAGTTTATTTTTTGTTAAATTATGCTGATAATTCATATATATACAGATCAACGAATAAAAATTTACCTTTCGTATTCAGGAGGCCTCAAAATGTGATAATATACAGAAAAAAAATCGCTCTCCAAAAGCTACTTTGTTTACAGTATGGGTATGAGAAATTAATTTTACGTTCTGTGTCAGCAGTGTTCAAAAAAAAAAAAAAAAAATGCAGCAAACACTTACACCAATTACATTTAATAATAATAAAAAAAAATGTTTACCTTAATTTTGGGTAGCCCTGTATATTGTCTATAAACTATACACACATGACTTTGTGTACGTAAATTTAGTGTTATATGTAAAATAAGTAACACAAAACGAAATACACTTCCAACAATTCCCAAGTATAGCTCCAATATATCGAAATACTCTGGGTATCCCTGTAAATGAATGATGAATGGTTGCTATACCACAATCTACAGTCCGAATAAAAGTGTCCGAACACTAGCAAAAATTCCTATGTAAAAAAAGTACACTTCATACGGTTTTGTTACATAAATCCTTGTCAAATGCTGTTATTAGTCAGTGTAAGAACATGGTTCGATAAGGATTTCTTTAACAAAACCGTATGAAATGTACTTTTTTTACATAGGAATTTTTGCTAGTGTTTGGACACTTTTGTTTCCGACTGTACATAAAACATGCTTTTATGCGTATAAAAAGTTTGTTCTTTTCATTTTGTTTAGGGCAGTCTATATATGTCACACTGTGCATATGAGAAATTTCGCTCACAGACGTAATGTATTTGAATTCTTTTGGATGACCCTGTAAACAAAAAATTGTCTGATTGTAACGAATACTTTAGTGTAGCACAGCAATATTATACGGATTTAGAATATCGAATTTGGATTTTCTGCTACTATTTCTTTTTGAGATATTCTAATAACACACAGACACACACACACAGACAGAGAGAGAGAGAGAGACCAACCGCTAAAAACATGATTTTTGAATTCAGAGGATCTGAAAACGTGCAAATAAAACAAAAGCTAATTTTCGGAAATTTGACTCAAAAACAATTCTTTCTCTACACTGTGTATATGAGTAAGAAAATGTATAAAGGAAAAGAAAGAAAAATGAATTTGAAAATTCGCTTTTAGTACATAAATTATTCATAAATTTTATTTGTTAAATGACCAATGAGTATTCTCTTGTGTATTCACTAGGGGAAAGAGAGACATAACAGGTTAAAATAGCCGTCTTTCCCTGAATGATTTCTTTTTCTCCCCCCCCCCCCCAAACGCTGATCAACGTGTGCCTTATTACAAAAGCAATAGTAATTACAATTTCTCACTTTTGATACAACCCCTTAAGACTTGGCGAAAAATGCTAGAATTTTCAAATTGCAATAACTCAGCGAGATTTTGACTTAGAGAGATGATTTTTTTTTTTTAATTTTGATTGTTAGAGCGAAGAGAATATTTTTCTAAATATAAGTCATATGATAGGAGGGGCCGTATAAAAATTAAATTTCGTTTTTAATATGTATACAGCCCCTTGTGCAAAAGAATGCCATATCTGAAATCTACTCTTAATTTGCACCAATTTTGTAATTGGAAGTTTATTTCTATCGTTCTTAGTTTACGAGATAATCGCTGTAACATCTATTTTGAATCACCCGGTATATATGTAAAAACATATTACAAATAAGCATACTTATGAAATATCTCTTGGTTAACATAGTGAGACCATGTATGAAAAACGATTCTTCAATTAAACTTTTATTATATATTTCCTAATCCTCATTGGAAATATATTAAACTTATGAAAACAGATATTATTTTTAGAAATATGAATTTAATGACATGCTTTTCCAGGTTAAAGAAAAAAAAAGGAAACAGGCTTGGTAGTGTAAATTCTTAATTATATTAATTTATTGTAATAAAGAAAATATTGTATGTTACTTTTGCAGTATCCATTTAAATATTGTTCGTTTAACTCGTAAATAACTTATAACAAATCATGATTTATACTTTCTGTTAACTTATTTAACTTATATAAATAAATAAATAAATAAATATATATAATATATATACATAATAATTAAGTAATTCTCTTATGGTAATGAAATAGACATGAATTTAACAAACACAGTACAAGATAGTGAAATGCAGGTGTTAAATTTTATATTATTTATTAGAATAATATTAGAGTATCCCTAAATAAAATTTCAAAATAAGGTTTTTAAGGTTAAAAAATAAATAAAATAGAAAATAAAACACTGTGTTCAGTATTATTGTAATTAATTTTTGTGATAAAGAAATATATCGTACTACTTTTACAATATCCATTTTAAAACATTGTTCATTTTCTATCTTCTCCAATTTAATAATTTGTATCTTGCACTTTGTAGCTCATTTGATTGAAATAATAAACGGTAAATAAAATAAACAATCTAATTCAGGAAATCCTTTATGCTCAAATTTTTTTTTATAATTTTATTTCATTTTTTAACAAATATATTTATTTATTTTTTTCTTCTTTCTTTCTTTATTATTTATTTGGTTTCTTGGAAAGTTAAGATTTTTGAAATAGAAAATGAAGTAATGCTCAATATTGCAATAATTTTTTGTGTTAAAAAATATTTAATTTGGGAAGATCCAGTGAAACATAGTTTATTTTCTAATCCACAAGTAGGCAGTTTTACAATTTATGATAAGACCATGTAATTTATTCAACTTAAAACAACGATAAATAAAATAATTCATTCGATTTCCTACAGTAACGAGATTATTATTAATACTAACTTATATAGAATAAAAAAAAATAAAAAAATAAAAATTCTGAATCTCTAACCTTTGGTTTAAAATATTATTTTTAAATTGAGCTATAAAACTATTTATTGAGGTTCCCTGTTTTGTAAGATCTCACATCATAAAGATCAGTGTTAGGAATTACAAAAAAAAAAAAAAAAAATAAATAAATAAATAAATAAAAATAAAATAAAAAATACATGTATGAAATGCAACACTTTATTTGGTCTTAAATAACAAATTATTTTGAGCATTATTACCTTATTGTAAGTAAGTATAGATAATGCCTTATAATCTTGTTAAGAAAAAAAAATAATATATATATATATTTAATTATTATCATTATTAAGCCAGAGCCTCCTTAAGTAGATGCCTTCTACGCGAATCCCAATGTTAAATTAGGCAACATTTAAAAAACAAAACTAACGCTAGGTGACAGCACCTACGCAGAGCAACAATTTTCTTCTCTTTCATAGATAAGTTATATTTTTCATCTAAAAATCTAGCTATTAATTTCAATTTAAAGTCCAAAATTGTATTTTTTTTTTTTTCTTTTAATTTGAAAAAAATGATGTGAAAGTGCTTTATCGTAAATATTTTCAAAAAAATATTCAAATATTTATATTTAAAAAAGTATAGGGTTTAATTTTCTTCGGAAGTGGACAAGACCTATTTTAGCTTTTCAACTAATTGAATTACAGCGTATCTAATAAATAACACCTTTTTTTAAAAATATATTATTAATTAAAAAACGAAATTTAAAATTAAATAAGCAAAAACATGGCATGTCTATCACGCGATTAAATTATTTTTTATATATTTATTCAATAAAAATTTCAAAATTTTTTTAAATTTAGATATCAGATGAAAGTTTCGTTTATATAAATTAAAATCTCTGAACTTTAAATGAGTTTCAGTTTAGAATGAATAATTTATAATGATAAATTATTAAAATCATGTCTTTTTTTTCTTTTTTTTTGGTCATGTCCTTTACGTTACATTTTTACCTTATTAGGTGTGAATTATTTTTCTTAAATCGAGAATTTTATATTATTTATAAGAAAAATAGATCAGCACATTAACGAGATAAGTTAACATTCAGTAATAAAAATTGGAGAAGAAAACAATCTGTTGTCTAGTCTGTCACAAAAAATAAATAAATAACCATTAAGATTTAAATTTTTAAAATTAAGGATTTCTTGAGTATAAGTTTTCTCTCGCACGAAGTTTTTTTTTTTCAAGAATTTATTAGCTCTACCAGTTCCGAGAGGGTATGCTTTCGAAACTGATAGACAGTTTCGAAATAAAGTTGTGTTTACATGTTTTGAGGTCTCCTGAAACGAAAAATAATGTTTTTAGCGGTTGGTCTGTGCGCGTCGGTTTGTCTATCTCGGATATACTTGGAAAATGCTGAAAGTGTATTTCATTTTGTGTTAGGTGTTTTTCATATAAGACTAAATTTAAATGCACAATCTGATGTGCACATAGTTTATTGAAAATATACAGGGCTATCCAAAATTAAGCTAAACGTTCTTTTCTGTAGAATGTAATTGACGGAAGTGCTTTGCTACACTTTTTTTATGTCGACGAATACTGTTGAAGAAGGAAAATTAATTTTTTGAACCTATAATGTAAACAAAGTATTTTTTTTGAAGTTCTATTTTCAACTCAGGTTTTTGAATAAAGTCACGTTTTGGGGTTCCCTATAATACAAAAAAACGTTTTTTTTTTTTTTTTGTTGTTTTTAGTGATTGATTTATATGCATATTTATTATCAGAATAACTCAAAAACAAACAAATGCAGGAAATTCACAATTGTATTTTAAAACTCGTATTAGGTTTCAATTTGAAAAATTTGATAAAGATTGGCAAATTTAAGGACAAATTAATAACATCCTTGAAATATTTTTACTTCCATTACCCTACTACCGTATGTAATGAAAGTATTGTGTTCGGTCCAAAAATTCGATATCGAGTTTTCCCCTGATTTATATTTTTAAGGTCTCATGAGTCCAAAAAAAGTAGTTTTTAGCAATTAGCCAGTATATGTGTGTGTGTGTATATGTGAGTTGAGTGTATGGATGTGGAGAATTTCTATTTCAAAAAATCAAGTCATCTTTCTGTCATATCTGATAATTTTTCAAATCAGTAATCATGATATTTAATTTTTACATGAATTTTTAATTCTATATTCTATTTGTGTGGTAAAAGGTTAATAAAAGTAATGTTATGAATCTTAAAATTTAATATTTTTAAAAAGAACAAAAGTAGAAATAAAAATTTTCTATTTTTTCTTTTCAAGATTCCCAACACTTTTGTTTCGATTTAACTGAAATAATCAAATTTTTATACACATTTACACAAGTTTTTAAAAAACAGTGGTATTAAAAAATATAAATCAATCTTGTTCCTTATATTGGAGTATTTTATAGTTTTATTCATAAGTTACTAATGTAATTTATGAATAAAACTATAAAATACTCCAATTTTGAGTTACTTCAAAGTAACTAAGAACAAGTTATTTTTCTGTATTCCTACATCAATAAATAAAAATTTCATTTCATTTTGAAATAAGCATAACTATTTTATTTGTTAAATCTAACTTACTAACAGAGGTGTCAACCCTTCGAATTTTTATATCATAATTTCTTTTAAATTTATCTTCGTCTTAATCATAGAATTTACGATAATAAATAAAAATAATGTTTTTTGTGAAAAATATTATTGATATTCAAAAATCCGGAGGGTTGGTAATTTTGCATTAATTACTTATGCAGTTTACATACCTTGTCTTGAAATATTTGCAGGCCATTTGAAAACATATATTTTCACGGCGACTGTCCGATTTACAAAATGGAACGACGTAATACACCATATTATAAAGAAAAAACCTCTCACATTTATTAAATTAATAAAACATAAACCATGAAAAACTCAATTGAAAGTCAATTGAATCGCGGGAAATAAACAGAACTTTACGACACGGTATCAAGCGCCATCTACTGGCTATGTTCTTCTTGTACTGTTGCCAAGTTTTCCAGCGACTCGCTAGGCATCTACTTAAGGAGGCTGTGATTAAGCTTTAAAGAGAAAATTAACTATTCTTATAAATGTATGATTTTTGCCTTTATTTATTTATTATCTATTATTTGGCATATTCTGAAATAATAATAGTAATATAAAAAGAAATTAATTCATATATTTGAAAAAATTAAATTTTATAAATTTTGCTTACAATAACATTAAATGGTTGAAGAAAAAAAAAGTTAAATAAATAAAAAATAATAATGATAAAAATAATGAACCTAGCACTATTCATATTATAACTAGGATGATTATATTATATATTATTTTCCCAGAATAACTTTAATATCCTCTGAAGATAATGCCTTATAATCCATATGACTGCTAAACCTAATTAAAATTACCGTAATTTAGTGTATATAAGCCACAGCTTATTAAAATGTTGCGAAAAGAAAAACAATACTCTTAGATAGACCACACCGAAAGATAAGCCACAGCTTATGCAAGCATTGTTACAATTATGTAACAGATAAATAAGGAAACAAGGTGGCAGTCTTCTGGCATCTACGCAAATTAATAAAAATAATAAATTATTAAATATAAATGATAAAAAAAAAAAAATTAAAAAAAAAAATAATAATTCTGTAATAAAGAAAAAATTTCAAACTATACCAGTATGCATAGATGTAATGCAACAAATATGAGAAACAAGAGAACAAGATGGCGGACTCCGGATGTATATGCAAAGTCATAAAAATAATTAATAATTATAAAAAAAGTAATGAATTATTTTAAAAGGTACTGTGTAAAGAAAAAATTAAAACAAAACTAGTATGCAAATAGTATGCAAAGAAAGCGAAAACAAGGTAACAAGATGACAAACTCCGGACATATATGCAAATTACCAAAATAAGAAATTATTAAACATAAATAATCGTAAATAAAAATAATGAATTATTTAAAAAAAAAAAAAATTCTGCATGAAGAAAAAATATATATATATATATACCAGTATGTAAATGCAAAAAAAAAAAAAAAAAAAAAAAAAAATATATATATATATATATATGATTTATACAAAATTACTTCATTTACCGAAAAAAAAAAAAACTACAAATACTGAACTTCCATTTTTGGGGGAGATCGGCTGCCCCCCCCCCCCAAAAAAAATAAATAAATAAAAAATAAAATAAAAATAAAAGGCAGAAGGAATTTGGCATTATTATTAGATAGCCTGCACTGGTAGATAAGCTGCAGTCCGCAAAAGTCAATGTTTTTTTTTTAAAGATAGCCCACGGCTTATTATCACTAAAATAGGTAATACTTTTCATAATGAGAGGATTGGAACTTTCTGTAATAAATTATATGTTCTCTACCCATACGAAAAATTTTTTCTTGCTAAAATTTCAGGTATTTTTACATAAATTCACAATTACCCCTGCTATAAATATAATGATCAAATCAAATTAAAGCATTTATATAAGGAGAGATAAAAGAAATACAAAATGTTCAAAGCAAATACATTGTTATTTATATAGTTAAGCCTTATTGCTGAATGGTTAAAGTGAAAATCAATGAAAGTTAGATATTTGAGATTAAATGTTGAAAATTTATCCTAACAGAATGAATAAAAAGTACTACTGACATTGTAATACTTTGGAGTCTTCTTATATATTCAGAATTACATCATGGAAGTAATCAAAGATCTTTGATAGCTTGTAAATTATATGATGTTTTGAAGTATGTTTTTGCAGTCACGATTCATTTGGACAAACTTCAGCTTCAGCTGTGGAAATATGGGAGAGTAAGGAAAAAACGATGAAGAAAATGACCGAGGTTGATGATGTCAGCAACTCCATTGAACTTTGCCCTGAAGCTTTCTATTCAGCCAATTCTTTCTATTATTCAACTAATTCTTTCTATTATTAAGCCTTCTATTATTCTTTAGAGTCAGTGTTCTGTATACCCTTAAAAAAAAAAAAAAAAATATATATATATATATATATCCAGGTATTTTACATCACTACCTGAACAGTATTTCTTTAGCACTGCAATAGTTTTTAAAGAAATTATTTGTATTAAGCAACTTAATTTTTTTAGTTAAAATTTTATGCCCAGACTTCATCAGTAAACTCATCTCATCTTTCCCATTTCCCCCTTCTATGCTCTGAGAAAACAATGATAAAAATGTGTTCCTTATATTTTATTTGTTTTTTGCAAAAATATACATGTAAGAAGGGTTTTTATGAAGTAGTATTCTATGCAATGCTTTCTCAAAAAACAAGGTTGGGTTTTTGACATAAGTTTATTATACTGGTTTAAACCATCAAAAATCTGTCGGAAACTTCTACTGTCAAAAACCTATATTGTCAAAACTCAAAAAGAATCTGGTTAAAAAGAAAAATTAATAATATTTGCCATACATAAGTTGACATCTAAATATTATGCTGTTTATAAATTAACAGATCTTAAAACAATTTTTAGATGATAATTGATAGAAATTTTGGTAAATACACTGGTTTTAAACCTAAGAAATATGTACGAAGTAGGCGTAGACATATTTTTTTTGTATGTTTATGTTTATTAATATTTTTAAAATTCTAAAGTTAACTATTGTGATTTTAACATCATAAAACACAGGAATACTGGACTAAAAGTAAAAGATAATACAGTACAAAGCCGAAAATCCAGAATCGTCGGGACCACGGCGATTCCGGATTTTCGAATTTTCCGGATTTTTGGTCATGCCTGAAAAATATAACATTCTGGTTTAAGTACTTGGATAATATGCAAATTCAGGTGAAAAATAATATATTACAATTTTTACTTTCTTCTATATGTAATATAGAGAAAGTATTGGATTCGTGAAAATTTTCGACCTCCGTTTTTTGATGGATTTACACGTTTTGGGATGTCCTGAACATGAATTGATAGTTTTTAGAAAATGTCTGTCTGTGTGTGTGTATCACGAATTTTGTATCCATTGTATCTCACAAACCAATGAATGAAATTTAACCAAACTTTGTATTTAGTTGCACCTTGACATAAACTGGTGCTGATTAGATTTGGGGATCAATTGCTCAACAGGTGGCGCTGTGATTGCATTTTTTGTAAACTTTTAACATGGCAGTATAGGACAAAATTTTTTATAAATGTGCATAATGAGAGTTATTTTAAACTTGTGATTGTAAAATTAATAGGAATTATTGATAATAGTAGTAGTTAACTAGGGAAAAAATTGTGTGCATGTGGGGCATCGGTTACCCCCCCGGGGTGGGGGGTTACTTTTCAAGATGGGTATCTTTCGAAAGGTCTCGTCAATACCTTTAAAACGAATGGTTGAACTATAGATCTGTGATAATTTAAAGCAAAGTTATGAATTTTTTTTTTTTTATCTTTTAACAAAAAAAAAAAAAAAGAAAGAAAAAAAAAATCGTATTTTTTTTTTTTTTTTTTTTTTTTGAGTGAATTTTTATAGGAAAATATAGAAGAAAGCCTTGTGGTGGCCACAATATACTAGTTAAATATATTCTGTAATTTTTTTTTTATCAACTTTAACAATAAATAAAACTAAAAACTAAACTTTAAAAAAAAAAAAAAAAAAAAAAAACAGATTTATTGAAATATTTGCATACAAAAATTAGTACAAGTTACAATAAAAGAAAGTGAATAAGAAAAACATACCACTTTTAAAACATTTTAGTGATTTTTTTTTTTTTTTTTTCTTTTAATACTTTAGGTTTTTCAACTAAAAGTTTGAGCATAATTGAAATAGAATATAGAATTTAGCTCTCAATTAGAGAAATGTTTAAGAATTGTTACTATTATTATAATCTTCTTCTCCCTTTTCTTTCAGACTTTGCAAATGCCAGTTTTGAATATTGCTAAGAAATAAAATACTTTTTCGTTTTTTTATTTAGCTATATTTATACTTAAAAAAAAAAAAAAAAAGTTGTTGATGATGATGATTAAAGCCGCTGAAATTGTCCGGATTTTTGGCGATTCCGGATTTTTGGAGTCCGGATTTTCGGCTTCATACTGTACATGCAATAAGTTAATATGAATTTGAAAATAATTATATTAAAAAGCCTTAAAAAAAATTATTAAAAGCCCAAATTTTGTTTTTTATATTAATCAAAATCTTATAATAATGTGTTTTTCAAAGAACATCAGTCTATTTATTTTTCAAAATGTCTTTATAAACTATATTTTGTTAAAATAAATTTTTATATAGCAATTAAATTTATAAATATAACTTGTTTAAACCGTCAAAAACTGTCACATGTCAAAAACCTGCCAACTCTGTTAAAAAGAACTTTACATTTTACATAATGCCCTTCTAAAATGGGGTTTGAATCAATACTCTTAATTTTAAAACTAGTATCCAGTTCATTCATGACATATATTCGTATGTATTAAAGCATTTATTTGATTCTATTTAAAAAATATTTAAATCAAAATAGTTGCAATATTACTACTGTTGTTATGAAATAAGTTTTACTTAAAAAAAAAAAAAAAACTGCTTTAAAATTTTAACTACAAGTCAACATAATATTTTGTGATTCGCGTGGATAGCAAAATTGTCTTTAAAATTAATGAGATATTAATATTGTCATGATTTAAAATAGATTAGGCTCTTTTTCATTGGAAACCATTACTATAGAGATATCACTGAATTATTCATCAATTACAATGCTTGCAATTTTTTTTTTCTTGTGTTAGATATAAAATGTTCTATTTTTCATTGATTTGCTTGGTGCTAAAATGAGTTTTTATGATAAGTACATTATTCCAGAATCTTCATTTCTAGTCAGATGGCAGCGAAAGTTCATGACAGCTATTATTATATTATGCATTTATTTTATTCTATTTAAATTATTTTTAGTTAGTATTGTTTTATTATTACCATATAAAATCAAATAATTTTTACATAAATAAAAAAATCTGCTTCAGAATTTCTTCATACTTAATATTGTTAAAAGTAAATAAACTCTAGCCTTTTTTTTTTGTGAGATAATATTACTTAACAAATAATTACATATAGAATTATAGTTGATGAATAATTTGGTGTTCGTTTGGTGGAGTCTTGTGGTGTCCACCAAATTATTCTTCATTTGTAATATCAATAAATATTTCTTGTATAAGATTCCTTTATTGCATATTAACCCATTAAATGCCGCTATATGAATCCCACTGAAAAATTTTGAATTTTTGTATGTTTTGGGTTTTAATGTGCATCTCTAATCATATGTAGTTTAAATAATTAAAAATTAATTTTGAAAATATGATAAATATGATATGGTTCCAAAATGGGAGACTTGGCATCTATGGGGTAGCATAGATGTAGATAAACTGCAAAACCCTTTTAAATTAGTGTTCTTGATACCTGTTTGTTGTGATTTAGGAAAAGAAACATTTTATTTTATATTTAGTGTTTTAAACCCCTGCACCCGAATGAGTTTTTGGTGATTTTTTTTCTTATGCAGTGAAAAAAAGGCAATTTTGTTTGAATAATTTAATCCTTAAATGCATGAATTTTTATTTTTAATAAATAACATTTGAAATCAACTGGGAAATGGGTGTAATTAATAGGAAAAATGGAAAAAAAAAAAAAAAAAATGTATTTCTACATCATCCCCCCCTCCCCCCCCCCCCCAAAAAAAAGAAAAAAAGCTAACATTTTTCTTGCATAAATTTATCAGTATAGGGTAAGTGCACCAGTGAGGGACACTTTTAGAGCAATCTCTGATGTTTTTAATGTATGTTCTAGTCATCAAAAAATATTTTTAGAATTCTTAAGTTAGTACATATGGCATGAAAGACATTCAAAAACACATATATGTTAAAATATATGCATTTGATAACAATATTTTTTTTTTTTTTTTTATGATTTTTTATTTGACACCCACTCAATGTTCCAGTAATTGACACTGACAGTTTTTTATTTTATCAGTAATTGGCACCCTATGTTCCAGTGTTTGACACTACTAATTATTCATTTTACCAGTTATTAGCACCCTGTGCTCCAGTGTTTGACACAAAATGTTAAAATTCTTATATGTAAAATATATGATTTTATTATTTTTCTTATTTATTAATTATTTCGGGATGGAGCACCTACCCTATGCAAAAATATAAATATTTGTGCATATATATTTCAGTATGCTGTCACGTCCATCTTCAGTGCATATTGTGAGCTCTGTTTACTCTGGAGATTTTCATCCTTCTTTCTCACTTGTTCTTCACTTCTTTTCACTTCATCTTCATTAGGACAGGTTGCCACTCAGATGGAATTACGCTGTGCTCCTGGTCATTAACGGCAGAGTTAATGGTTAGTATTTCAATAGCTTTCCATTTTAGAGCATAGTGGTGCAAATTGTAAGGGACTATTTTTTGAATTTTAAAAGTGTTAAGTTTAATAGGGTTAGTAATGTAAGTCCTAGATAAAGCGGTGGATTGTTTATTGTAATTTAAGTCGGAGAGATGTTCGGCTTTGTGTTCCTTAATTTGACGTTTTGTCATACCTATGTAATAAGCATTAGTGTTATTTTCAAAAGTAAAATTTATTCTGTAGACACCAGAAGAGTTTTTAAAATCAAGTATTGCTTTCTCATTGTGCACTGAAGATGGACGCGACAGCATACTGAAATATATATACACAAATATGAAAGGATTTTGCTGTGAGGTATTTAAAATATCCCAATAAAACCTAACAAAAATATATTCCAACGCCAAAGAAATGAAAAGGATCCCATTGATTTTAAAAACACGTCTGGTGTCTACAGAATAAATTTTTCTTTTGAAAATAACACAAATGCTTGTTACACATAGGTATGACAGAACGTCAAATTAAGGAACGCGAAGCCAAACATCTCTCTGACCTAAAATACTATAAACAACCCACCGCCTAGGACTTATCTAGGATTTACATTGCTAACCCTATTAAAGTTAACCCTCTAAAAAAAAATAGCCCCTTACAATTTACACTATTATGCTCTAAAATGGGAAGCTATCGAAATACTAATCACTAACTCTGCCGTTAATGATCGGGAGCACAGCCTAATTCCATCTGAGTGGCAACTTGTCCTGATGAAGTGAAGAGAAGTGAAGAACAAGTGAGAGAAAAGGATGAAAATCTCCAGAGTAAACAGAAGTCACAGTGTACAGTGAAGATGGACGCGACAGCGTACTGAAATATATATGCACAAATATAAAAGGATTTTGCTGTAAGGTATTTTATTTATTTTTTAAGTTACGAATTTAATCCTTTATTTTAGTAAATAAATCATATAAATATTTGTTACTCTTACCTTGTTTCTATCCAAAAACAATTTTTCCTGTATATTTTTATTACTTTTTATATAAATAATTGTAATTTGTAACACCCACATAGAAATAAAATTGTACTTGGATATTGTGCCAACAATGAAAATTGTCACACATAAAAAAAAATAAACTGTCAACGGTTCTAGTTGTGTTTGGAAATAATAAAATAGTTTGGTAAAATTAAAAAGGAAATACACTGTGCAAAACATAAAGAGATACGGGGTTTTAAACATACAATGCAGATCTACATCGCTATGCATTTAAGGGTTAACAAAAAAAAAACTTTTTGAAAAAATTATTAACATAGATACTTCAATATTCAATGAAAAAAAAATATTTTAATTAATTGTAGAAAAAAGAATTCTCATTCAAATGTTCCTGCAATGGGAGTTTTGGCACTTAATGGGTTAATTGCTTGATAATGATAATAAAATAAATTTTCATGACAAATACGTTATGCTAGAATATTTTTATTTCCAGTTATTTGATAAGGAAAGTCCATGACAGCTACTCTAATGTACAGATATGTGTAAATCATTAGAATAATTAAAAAAAAAATTTAATGCATGCAATAATTCTAAAATAGTAAGTTCATTTGTTGATATAATTTATCTTTCATTCTTTAAGAATAGTTTGGAGGATATATTTTCAATAAATAGTCAGATGGGTTATCTTGTGCCTAAGTCCACTTTTAAAAGATAGTGTAATTACAATCATCTGGTCTTATGATGCCATGAAGATATGAAGTATAAATCTGTTTTTTCCCCCTTTCTCATGAAAGTTATATAGTTTAATATTTATCAAGGTACTTAATTTCATTTCTTAGTATAATCTAAAAGTTAACATATCTAAAAAATTGTAATCATAATTAGTGTTTTCTTTCATGCAAATGCAATTCCATATTTTGTTAATTTATTAACTTTATTTTCTTTTACAGTGCGTGATCAAATTACTAGTTTTTTTTTTTTTTACATTTTTTCGATTTTCTTAAAACATACTAGATGAAATGGCCTGGAACTTCAGACTAGAGGTCTGCCTGATCCAGCCCTCCTGGAGGCAATCTCGACCCGGATCATAGTAAAAATAAAAATGTAGGTTAAGTCTTGTCCCGGTCCAGCCCAAAGTAAAAATATAGGCCCGAGCCCAGCCCGGTCTGAAGTAAAAATAACAAACTGGGACCGATCTTAGTCCAGGCCTGTGTAAAAAATAATTGCAATTTAATATTCACATTAACTTAAAACTAGAAAGTAATAAAAAAAGTAAGATGTGCATTCTGAAATTTTTACATGTAATTTCATGTTTTGCATTTAATTTCTCAGATATGTAAATTATTTCATAAAGGTAAATCTGCATCTTTGAAATTTGAAAAGCCAAATATATTCATATACTTTATTGTCAGTTTATGACAGGATATACATCAAAATAAAAAAAAATTCAGTCAATTTGAATTTCTGAATTTGCCTGATTGGAATTGTAACAACTTAAAATCAGATAATACTGAAGAGCCAGCCCTAAGTGGTCTTATGATTGCAATTTCATGCTGATTTTTGTTATGTTATAAATTCTTTATAAATTTTAACTTGTCAGATACGTTGACAACTAAGCATTAATAGTGTAGCCCGGAGGTGCCAGTTATTACGGATTGTCCGTAACCCTCATAGTGGAATTTTAAACCTTTTTTTCCCCCTGCAATTAAATAAGATGAAGATTACTATCTCTAAATTGTGGTAAGAAATTGACTTTTCGTTCATAGTAACTTAGCATCTTTCATCTTGCCACATCATATATACTACTTTTGAATGGAGACTTTTGTACGCAATGCACATTACACAATAAAACTAATTATTTAAAACTTGGAAGATGTTAATTAAAATCAGTATACATATCATAATATTTCAAGAGTGCAAGAGTTTCTATCTTAAGGTGGAACTCTCATGCCACTTTTTTTTTAAATAAGTAATTTTTATTATGTTTATTCAGTAATTTTTAAAGATTTAATTTGATAGAAATTAATGATAAAAAATAGTGGTGTAAAAATTCAGTTTTGAGATGGAAACTCTTGCAGCTTGTTCATTTAAATTGCATTTAAAACAGGGTGTTTACTGTCATAATTGTTTATAGTGAATTTCTATAGTATGTTTCCATGTTTATTTGAGGGAAAATTTTTAACATTAACTTACTGATGAGAGAGTCTCCCCCCCCCCCCCCCCCCAAAAAAAAAAAAAAAGGTGTGGTAGTATACATTTTGTGAAACAATATTTTTTTTCTACTTTTTTATTGCTTATTGGCAAAACATAAATCTTCTAATATTTTGAGGGAGAAAAACATAAAAGGTAATAAGAAAGTTAATAGATTTTTGTTTCTAATTCTGTAATGAAAATGTTACACAAGTTTACTTTTATTTATTTTTACACATGCAAAAAATACAATTAAAAACAGCACATAATTGGATTTGAGTATGTATTTAATTAAAACATCAAAATTCAAAGTTTATCTAAAGCATTAATCAAAACGATAAAAAATGGAGAAAATGTTTGAAATAGATGTTCCTGTGTTAGATTTATTATCTTTTTTAATGTTAACAAACTAGATATGGCAAGTCTGCCACATTTATACATATTTTATTAAAATCTGCCCCTGTAATTCTGTACATTACTTTTTATTTGCCAATTGGGACCTTTAAAAAATTTATTTCTGTTTTGCTGGCCTGGCCCGAACCACTTCAAAAATCATCCTTGTTTTGCTAGTCTGGTGTGGCCCGTTCGAAAATTTACATTTGTCGGCCTGGCCCGTTTAAAAATTTATCCTGGTTTGCCGGCCCGGCCTGCTTAAAAATTTTCCCTTGGGTTGCTGGCCAGACCTGGGCCCATGCAGACCTCTACTTCAGACACGTAAAAAATATTTAAAAGCACACATTTTCCACTATCGATTTAGTCCAGAGTGCCATCAGGGGACCAACCATAAATTGAAAAAGAGCAAAAGTTCTATGGATCACCCTGTATTATAAAAGTTACAAGTGACTTGGAACATTAACACATTGTTGTACATACTATGTATAATATTTGTTTTGTTGTGGAAATTGGGCAGTTAAACAGATATAATTTTTTTTTTTTTTCAAAACTTATAAAATTTTTCGGCAAGTTTTTTGCTTGTATTAAGAACGGATTTCCATAACACTTTACAAAACTTGCAGAAAAATTGACAAAACATTAAATAAACATTATTCTGAAACAAAATTCACATGGATAATATTTGCTGAGATATGAGCATTTACAGTAAATATTTTTTTTACTGTGCATGTGCGAAAAAAAGAAAAAAATTTATTGTATAAGTTGAAAGCTAGATATATTGGGCATCTTTTGTCAAAAGTTCATTTGTATAGGATAAGAATTTAGCAAATTGTCAGCAAAAGAGCAAGCTAAATATTTTAGATATTTTCCAGAGCTGAAATTTCTTAAGGAGTTTTTCACATGCTGCATATGTATTTTGAAGATCCAATTATTTCAGCCGCATTGTAAAAGTTTTTTTTTTTTTTTTTGAAAAACCCCTTATGTGTATATATTTTTATTTATTTACTAAGATTTGTGAATTCATAAGGAGTTTTTTACTAAAAAGAGCCTTTGCAACTTGGTTGAAATAATTGGATCTTCAAATTAAATACACTGCATGTGAAAAACCCTTTATGAAATTTCGACTCTGGAAAATACCTAAAATCTAGCTTGTTCTTTTGCCTATAAATTGCTTAATTTTTACTTATTCAAATTAACTTTTGACAAAAGTTGCCCAGTATGTCTAGCTTTCAACCTATGTAATAGAAAATTTTCTATCTTTTGCATATGCACAGTAAAATTTTTTTTACTATAAATGCTCGTATCTCAGCAAATATTATGTATGCAAATTTTATGTTTCAGAATAATGTTTATTTAATATTTTGTCAATTTTTTTTGCATGTTTTGTTAAGTTTTATGGAAATCCATTCTAGTTATAAGCAAAAAACTTGGCAAAAAAATAATTTCTGAAAAGAATTTATATCTGCCTACATAATTGCACAATTTCCACAACAAAACATAAATATTGTACATAGTTTGTGCAATAATGTGTTAAAGTTACAAGTCATTTGTAGCTTTTCACAGTGCAGGGTGATTCAAAGTATTTTTGCTCTTCTTTGATTTGCGGTTGATCCCCTAATTGCAATCTGGACTGAAGAGTGGAAAATGTTTTTTAAAATGTTCTTTTGCATGTCTGAAGTTCCGAGCCATTTCATAATTTTTTTTCAAAATTGAAAAACGTTAAAAAAAAGAAAAAAATTCTAATAATTTGATTATCTACTGTAAGCTGGACTCACAACATGCCTGTGCATTTTTTAATTTTTTTAAATTTATTTTTTAACGTTAATGAAATAATAATAAATAAATATACATAGAGAAAAGAGATTTTTTTTCCTTCAATAAATTATTTTATAAAGATTTTACTTCATTCTTTTTTATTTCTTTCCTCTAATGAAACTGGGTTTTAGTGTTGTGTGTTTAATAATTTTTATTATTATTTTGACTTAATGCAATTGTTTTATCTATTCAGAAAAGTATTATTACCATGTTAAAGTAATTTTTTGATTTATAAGATTAATGCATTACTCAAATTTAAGCATTTTTACATTTTTCTGCCCAGATATAGTAGAATTGTTACTTATATTTATTTATTTATTTATTAATTTTTTGGGGGGAGGAGGGAGTCAAATTTTTTAAACAGAATTTTTGCGGTTATCACACATTTTACAGGTGTCTTCAAAGTAAAAAACAAATTTTTAGCAATTCATCTTTGTCTGTTATCAGCGTAACTTGAAACACATAATAACTCAGAGTTCAAACTTAGTGTTCTAATTCTGTATTGTACAAAGGAAGAAGCTTTTTGTTGCAATTAGACAAATGACTTTCGAATTCTTTTGTGTACTGGGACGTGCAAAAGAATTCAAATACATTAAACCATACATATCATTTGCACAAAAACATGTTTTATATATAGTAAATTCCTGATTACTTGTAAGCTGATTATGCACATTGAGGATTATCCATAGGTGAAGGAAAAGGGTGGGATCAAGAAATGGGGTTTTCTCAGGAAAAAACAAAAACAAATGATTGTTTTTTTTTTTTTTTTTTTTTTTAAGTAAGTATAAAGAACTGTGTGGCTTTTTATTGTTTGTACAGTACAGTTTGTTACTAGACATGTCAACATTTTAATTTATTTCGAAGCATTGTTAGTACCCACTTTTTCTTCACACCATTTTTCTTAAAAAGAGTATTTTCTTCTTTTTTAATTATAATTACATATTGGAGAAAATTTCACTACAAATAAACTAGTGTGTAAAAAAAGTGAGTATTTACAATGCAACATAAGTATGGGCATGACTGTGGTACCGCTTATGCTTAATTTAGTGCATATATTAACTTACAAAATGTATCTTGGCTTTATCATAAGTACACATTTAGGTAGATTCATTATAAGAAATCTACCTATTGCAATGGTCTTCATGACACGACTTCGGGAAAATTTCTTCATATCTTCGCTGAACATGACCCCTAGAAGCCAAAACCACCCTCCGTTCAAAAGTTTACATATATATATATAATATATATTACTATATTAAAGTTTATATATACATTATATTAATAATACACTAAGTGAAAAAAAAGCCACAATTGGATATTTTCCTTTTTACCTTCTACAACTGCCAATTTTATTGTTTGAAAAGCAAATTTTGAACAGATTTGATTATGTTGTCCTCCACATACACTTTAGCATTTAGTCCAGTGTTAAAAACAAAATGCAACTGTCAAGAAAATTTTAATTTTAGAAATTATTTCAAAAGTGGTAAGAATAAGGCAATTAACGATGCCACAAAAAAAATATTAATTTTTCAATGAAAATTTTTCAAATATTTTAATACGTGAGACGAAAAAATAATTAAATGTTAACAAAATGTTGGTAAAATGGTTTTTAGCAAGAAATAAAATTTTTTGGCCGTTTAAACTGGAAATTTGGCTTTAGGCGGCCGTGTTGCTCATCCAAGCGAGATAACCATAAGTTAAAAAGCCATTGCTTATAAAATTGGTTTGTATTACATTTAGAACATAAGAGATTGATTCAGAAAAAGTGTTTAGCAGCATAATTTCTTTAACTGCAGGGCAGCAATTATTAAACACAGCAGATTTAAATGACAGAAAATTGGAAAAAATTCCATTCTTAGTGAAGAGAATTAGGAAAGCAAGACCTTAGATGGCTAAAAAATTAAAAAATGATTAGTTAATTATTGGGCTGAACTAGTTTTCTCTGATGAGTCAAGTTTAACTTATTTCGATCTAAAGAAAACAAGCAAATCTGACAACGAAAATATCACCGACTTCATGAAAATCGCACTTTTAAAACAGTGACACATTATCCATACATTATGGTATGGAGATGCATAATTTTTCAAACAGTTGGGCAAATTTTTATGCTTGAGGAATCAATTAACTCGGAATAAAACACAGCCACTATAAAAGTGGTGCCTGACCGACTATTTTGGAGGTATCTTCGACATTTCCGCAAACAGCATTTCAAGATAATTCACCTTATTACACGGCGTCTGTGGTAAGTTTATTCACTTCAAATTGTCAAAATTTCTTATCCATTGTCATGAGAACCTATAATTCTGTAAGTAAGTCTTTTTCACTTTAAGTTAAATCTCACAAAGGATATAGTAGAATTTCTTCTTTACCAGACATGGAAATAGTCCTAATCTCGATCCGCTCGAAAATGTATAGTCTATAAAAAGGTGGGGGAGAGGATTCAAAATTTGCAGTCTACAACCAGGCCCAGATCTAGGGGGGGGGGGGGCAGGATGGGGCACTTGCCCCGGGTGGCAGCCACCAGGTCCAGCTAGTGTCGCTATTTGTACTATGCTGGACCTAATTTGCAGACCATTTTCATAGTACATTGCATCGTCTGTAACAAGCTCAGGCCTACCTAACGCCCTCCTCTCCTCACACGAGACGTATGACCAAAACAGAGTGAAAACCTGAGAACGTAATATTACTTATGAGCGCACTACGCGCGCGAGTGAGTGAGCATTAAAATCTGAATGAAGACGATATACGTATCTTTGTTGGTGCGGTAGGTGTTAGGTGGCATGGCAGCAGCAGTTGACTTATTCATGTAAAATGAAAAGTATAGGTGGAAAGTGATTCCTCATATTGTAACTAATGTCATTCTATATTTGGCCACTAATTATTTCTTTCTCCGAGTCTCTACTAAAAATACTAGTTTGTTATTAACTAGCCGCCTTCAGTGGCAAGCTGATTCGCTATCCTTGAAAAATCCAACTATGAAACCCCCATTAGGTGGAGCCCATTTCAGTATCTAAAAAAGTCTGTTTGCTTACCACGTGAAAATATCCACCTTTTGAAAATTCTAACTGTAACAAAGTCCCGCTCGGTGGGGACTGCGGCGCCTTATCCCCGTTTTAGAACAGTTTGCTCGCTCATTATGAAAATATCTTTGAAAATTTTAACTGTAGCGAATTTCTGCTGTGTTACGACTAAGGCACTAGAGGTCAAGACTTACATTTTTTATAAGTGGCCAGTGGCCACTGAACATGATTAACTCTGTGGTCACTGGTGACTCTACATTATACATGGTATTCACACACATAATTAAAAAATATATATGTATATACACATAAAGGCATAAAACACAGATGATATGGTCAGAAAATTAAGAAATAGTGGCCTTTATTGTATTATTTTAATAATAAAAAAACTTATGCACTTTCACAGATTAAAAAAAAAAACAACCTTTAAATATTGTTTGAAAATAAATATTTTTTCAATATTTGAAATGAAAGGGGATGGGAGAAAGGCAAAATAGGCTGAGAAATCAAGTCATTTTTCAATGATTTGGCTTTTGAGAGAAGACATGACCTTGCCTGAATTTTCTTTGCGTGTTTATGATTTTATTCATATCAGTGTTTTAAGAGTGAGTTCTATAAGCGTATAGGGTAGTTATAGTAGCATATAATGCAACTTTTAAATGCTATTGATAACTATAGTATTAGAAAAAAGATTTTAAAGTTTTAGTATTGAGGAAAAATATATGGACTTTCATAGTTAAGTATTAATTTTATTTTGATACAGAAAACAGCAGGCTGTAATGATGTCACACTAACAAAATGTTATTTCGCATACACAATTTGTTTTTCAAGAATATTTACTTTGTCTTATTGAAAAAGAAATGCAAAAATTTGACTCATAGGGGCAAAAAATAATTACATGAGCAAGAAATATTTAACAATTCTATTTCGTTGTAGGGTCTAGAATCTCATTAAGCAAGTTTAAAATGAATATTGACATTTATGTTGTGGATGGAGAAAGATTGGGAATCGGGTGGCTTTTGTAGCGAATGTAATCGCCGATCGTTAATGGGGTTTCGTTTTTTAAAACGAACGATATCTGCGACTTTTTTAAAAGCAGAAGAAGTTAACTCGCAAAATTTCGCGAATTAAAGGGGAAAAAAATCAGATTTCCACGAATTCGCGAAAAAATCGCATGTCTGATTGGCGATTACAGCAATTTTTTTGGATCACCACTTTTTCAAATTAGGTCGCCACGTGGCGAGTGGCGACCGTGAATCTTGACCTCTATAAGGCACCCCTTTACGTTTCATGATTTGGAAGTCTATTCGCTTACCGTATAAAGGAACATTGGAAATTCTGATCTGGCAAATCCCCAACCTGGTGGGGCCCACAGTCTCCTAATCTACTCTGAAATAATTTAATCGTAATTGGTGATATTGAATTATTAAAATATCAAAGCGCCATCTGCAACAGAGATTTGTAACAAGTACTCTTCAATTCCAATTCAAATAACTTTTAAAATGATATATTACTTATGGAATTCTGTTAATTAGAAGCTGGGATAGAAAAGTAATATAACCATTGTTATAAAAAGAATTGTCTGACTTTTCTGTGGTTTTCTCCGAAACTTGCATAATTGATGGCAAAATAATGTTAAAAATCCTCAATATAAGAAATGTGGGTGGAGTATCAGAATTCAAAAGTCTGCAAAATAAAAAAGAATAAATGTGTTCCGGGTTTTCTGCGGTTTTCTCTGAAACTCCCGCCCATACTGAATTTAATAGCTTATATCAGTTTAAAAGTTCGCAATAAAATTACTGCAAAATATTAGGGCTGTGCCGATTAATTGGTTCGATTAATCAACCAATGCTTAGTCCCGATCAATTTTTTTAATCGAGTTAATTGGATCGATTAATTTGATTAAAAATTTCAAACTACGAATTAAAGTAAAAGTGCTGTTCTGCCTACAAAATATTTTTTTACATATTTTCCTAACAAACATTCTAAGAAACATCCATCAAATAATGAATAAGCAAAAAAAAAAAAATAAAATAAAAGTAAATAAATAAAAATAAAACCTCAAAAAAAAAAAAAAGATAATTAAAACTTTATAAAATATACAACCTTTTATTACTTCATGTGTTCAAAATTGCTGAACTAGTTTCCTCTGGGGCGCCATCTTGATCACCATCTTGATCCAGCTTGATCACCAGCATCACAGTGTGTGAAGTCGCTCGAAACTGATGTTTCTTGTTTCTTCCCTCCTATATATACTCTTCGCCATTGGCGGTTGAGGACTGCCCCATCGTTGCCATTGCAGCAATTGGAACAAGTTCCAATTGCAGAGAATTGGGATCTCTACTTTTAATTCCAGTTCAAATAAGTTTTAAAATGATATATTAATTACTTATGAAATTATGTCAATTAGGAGCTGATATACAAACATTAATAAATATAAACATTCCTATGTAAAAACTTGTGTCCGACTTATCCATGGTTTTCTCCAAAACTTGCCTCATTCTGGGCTGTATATCATTAAAAATCCTTAGTACGAAATGTGGGCGGAAATTGGAATTCAAAATTCTGTAAAATATAAAAGAATAAAAACATTCTAGGTTTTCTATAGAAATAGGTTTTCTATTCTTCGAAAGTTTCGGAGAATGTAAAATTTTAGAGAGATTTATTGATTTCATTTAAGTTCATGATAAAAGTGGGGTATGCCTGGCGAACATAATATCTAAAAACAATTCCTATTGAAATTGTGATTTTAATCAGTTTATTATTAGTTTATTATTTTTTTTTTTTAATTATTGATTTAAGTTGCATTGAATATTCTAACTTATAATTTTTTTAATCATAATTATTATAAACAAAAAATCAGAACAATTAATATCAATTTTTTTCCAAATTCCACAAAATTAAGAATCCTGATAATTAGTAGGTCTAATTTACGTTTTAATATAATTCTTGTGTAAAATTTTAACCGTTTTTTAACCGTATAAGTGTTATATCAACTTTAAGCTAATAGTTAATGTCTTAACTACTACCTAATTGAATCAGCAAAAACTTACTTGCCAGCTGAAAAAGACACTTTAATTTTTTTCTGTCCTTCTATGGATAGCATAATTCTGAAACTACACTTGATGAGTGATCTCAGTGCTGCCACATATCAGAAAAAATGTCGAGTTTCTTGTGCTTGCAAAACATAAAAATCTAGCTATTGCCCCATTCATCCTGCATCCCATTCAACCCCGCCTCTCCCGTATATAAAGATAAAATAATCATTTCATTTAACATTCGTAGTACTAGTGTTAAGTAATACTTTGTGTCAAAATCAGCAGTTTGGATATTGTTTGTATAATGCATCCTGAACATGCAATTGGAAATTATGTGGCATTTACATGTTAGCTTTCTCATTCGCAACATATTTCTTATATATTCAAAGAAAATTCACAAAATCTTTATAAAACTCTCACCTATTAACGATTTCAGAAATATTGCTAACCAGAGTTTGTCAGTCTTTGGCATTATAAATACAATACTAACAATTTATTTCCTTTGACTTTTCTTTTTTATATTACTCTCCATCTAACATAACAATCCAAGATTTCAAACAAGCCCCCCCCCCCCCTCCCTTAAAAAAAAAAAAAAAAAAAAAACTGTATAACACATATGCTGCCGATGTCACATTACTGCTTTTTTTAACAATGCTTCACATCACGTGCTAGCGCGTTGGTAGCAAATGTTAAAAGCAGTATGGGGATGGGGCGAGGGCAATGTTTCCGCTACGGTAGCATTTTTCGCGAAATGCTAAAAGACTTATCCAAAATGCAAAAATGAAATAACATGTTTTCGCTTTTTTGATAAAGCATCTCACTAAAGACAAATTGAAAAAAAAAAAAAAATCTTCGAAAATATTATAACTAATCTTTCATGGGAAAAAAATTTATCAAGAAAAGTCCATCGTTTCATACATGTAAGGAAAATCAAATGCTGAATTATGCATAAGAATCGCTTACAGGAAATCAGTTTGTAAATAAGCATGAGGCATTTGTAAAGTGGTCTAATATGAAAGAAAGAAAAATTATAAATTGTAAACCAAAAAGCTTTCAATAGTAATAAGCAAATTTCACTTATATTACTTTTTTTTTTGTAAGTCATGTTTTTATTTTCAGATACAGTATAAGCTTAATGTAGTTTTATGTGCTGTAGTGATAATTATATCTCCAGAAAAATAATATAATTCATATATAAGATATTCTTATTGCTTTAAAAAAGTTTACAAAATAAAGTAATAATCTAAAAAGTTTAATATTTTTCATGTCTGCCAATAAATGTGTTAAAATATATGTTTGTACTATATTCGAATTGATCTAGTTACAGTGGTAAGTTTAATTATTACTTTTTTGTTTTCAATTTCAAATAAAATTTTTTAAATCTTTTGTGTATATCTCTTTAAAGACCTGATTAAAAACTTTTAAGTTTAATTTACAAATGAAAATCAAACATGTCGAGGCGTTTAGAATAATGTGTAAACTGATATTCATCTTTTTCTACTGCTTCTGGCATTTTCGCATTTTGCTAAAGCTTTTTTTCTGATTTTAGCTTTTTTGCTAAAGAAAATTTTTACTCAGCTTAAACCCTGGGTGGGGAAGGGGGTTGGGGGTGGGGTGTAAAAAGAATATAAAATAGCTTCATAATTCTGAAAAGCAATCGTGCAAAAGATACAAAAATTGTGCAAAACTTTAAACTACTCACAAAGTAAATATATATACAGTAGAGAGTCAGAATTCCACCGACCTAAAGTCTGCCAAAGTCAGAAATCTGCACAGGTTGTCAGATATAAACATTGAAATTCACATTAATAAGTTACAAAACTGCAAATCAGAATTTTGGAAATGATCTTGAATGCAGATTCTGTACATGCATTTTATGATTACAAATAATAATAATATGAAAGATTTCTAGAACCAAGTTATTGATAATGAAATTATTAATAGTAGGTTAATTTCATCAAAGGAAAATTATGATGTTGATGATATTAATGAAGTATACAATAACGAACTAATTTTAAAAAATGCTATCTGATGAAGGCATAATTGTAAGGGAGAACTCACTTAAATTCTTAGAACAATAAATTTGTGTTACAAAACAAGAATTGATGACTATTTACAATAGAGAAATAAAAAAAAAAACCTTCATGATGAATATATGCATATTCAAGTGATGTTTAAAGTAAATTATATGTGGACAGATTTTATCAAAATCTGACAAATAATTTTTCCTTTTTATTTATTGTTTTTGTTATATGCATTTTTAATGTTTAGTATTCTTATGTACTTGATAATTTATTATTCAAGTAAAATTATGTTATTATTCACTAATATGCGTTTAGTTTGAGTAATATTTTGCTTTTATTATTCAAAGTGAAAATCATTTTTCATGGCCCCCAAAATCCGCACCATCTCTGGTCTCGAGCTAAGCAGATTTTTGACTCTCTACTGTGTCTATATTGAAAGAAAGTAATCCCAGATTCCTTAAAAAAAAAAAAAAAGATCAGTCATGCAATATATAATTGCTTTAAATGTAGTTAGTTAAAGCTTAGTCACCATTTTTTTTTTTTTGTTTTTTTTTTTTGAGTTCAAATTTAGTAAATCAACAATTTTTTTCTTATAGTTAAAACAAACATGAGTGAAAGATAGTAAAAATTGTAGATACCTTTAAACATTACTCCGTGCTTTGCAGAAGAGCTCTTTTCGGAAGGGGATCCCCTCCTTCAACGGTGCCGACTGCACTCCGTGGCTGGCGGTCTTGCGAAAGATGTGCTGGCGCAAGACCGCCAGCCACGGAGTGCAGTCGGCACCGTTGAAGGAGGGGATCCCCTTCCGAAAAGAGCTCTTCTGCCAAGCACGGAGTAATGTTTAAAGGTATCTACAATTTTTAATATGTTTATTAACTTTGTTAAGGTATTAAATTATAATGATTGAAAGAAATTCTATTGCCAGATTTGTTCATTAAGAATAACTGTATTTGTGTTGCCAATTTACAAGATATAACTCATTATTATATTTTATCACTAAGGTTCAAGTGTCTTTAGGGATAAAGTCCCCCCTCCCCACACACACACACAAGTCTATCATACCCATGAAATTTAACAGGAAAAATTTAATATAGAAAACTTTTTTTGTAAAGCAATCCACTTGCACAGCTGCTGTCGAATGATTTGCATTTATCCATATATTTTGTTTTTAATTTATCTTGCTTCTTTCAAAAGTATGAATGAATTATGCTTCAAATCATTTATTTCTGTATTAATAGAATGATTATTCTTTCTGATTGGTTCTATAAGTTTTGCACATAATCAAATGAAAGCTTTTTGGTCTTAAAAATTTTAGTCTTGTATATTATTCTTATCATTACTTAGTATATTACGTTTAAAACTAAGGAAAACTGCACCATCTAGAACGTCAAAGAGAAAAAAATTGGAAAGCAGACAGTTGTTTCTATAGCATTTAGCTCAATTGAAGACAGTACGCTCAATGAATGCACTGAAGACAATATGCTAAATGCTATCAAAATAGTTGTTGCTTTTAAATTTTTTCTCTTTTTCATTATAGATGTTGCAGTTTTCCTTGGTTTTAATATATTCCACACAGTCTCCTTTTGATATATCACTCTTATCTTTTCATAGTACACATTTATTACAATTAATTGCCATGAGTGAAAACTTCACTGTAGGAATTAAATTTCACATAAGCTTGATTTGTAACTTTAAATTAACTTGGGGAAATTTAAAATGATGATGCAGAAATAAGAGCAGGCAAGAAACAAAATATTGAATTGCTGATACACTTAATTGTGAAATATTCTGCTGACATAAAATTCTTTACATCACCTTGCAATAATTTATTCATCATTGTAAAAAAATAGTTCTTAGACATTACCAAAAGACTTTTCTGAAAATATACTTTATATAGTTTTCTGTATTTTCCTCATTCGGAAAAAGTCCCCCCCCCCCCCCCCCCCCCCAGTCTTCGAAATACATCAATGAGAATACAAAAATTAGACATTATTTAAAAAAAAAAAAAAAAAAAATCATCTACTAGGATAATAAATATTGAAAATGATTTGTCTTAGCCTGTGGTTATGTTGTGTTTAGTCAGTTGCTTATATAGAAAAATGTAATACACTATTGCAAATTTAGTCCATTTTCGATAAAAAATATTCCTAAAAGTGTATCATACTTAGGTATTAAGTTTTAAAATTTGCAGTAAAAGACACGAAAGTCACTATGAATAAATGATCTTTTCATTATGTTATTTTTGACAAAAAAAAAAAAAAAAATAAAATAATAATAATAATAATAATAATAATAATAAAAATAATTCTACATGTATTGATCTTAATTGTATGCACATTCAGAAATATTTTTCTTCACCATTCTAATTAGTTTCTACTCTTAATTGAAAATGTTGAAATACTTTATACTGGCTATTTAAAGCCATGGAAAGCCAGAAGCCGGTTGTGTAAAAAACACCAGTGGTAGAAAACGTAAGTTCTGGATGTACGCACATTTCCCAGCGTTTGGACAGCCGCTATTGAATCGCTGGGAGCCATAGTCTTGTGATACATCCTTGGAAAAGACTCTTCAAGACAATGAAGTTGATACAGTTTTGTCCTGTGATGATTATTAAAAGAGATACATAAGTATAAAATTCACATTTCAAAATACTAAAAACTCATGTATCTTCTTTAATAATTATTGCAGGACAAAACTATTTATATCAAATCCATTGTTTTGAAGAGACATGTTTCCAAGGATGTATCATAAGATATACCTTTCCATTTGAAATTTTAAATCTGCCCTCCCTAGTGGCATAGTCTCCTGGGCCAAAAATATTTCCACCAAAACAGGTCTCCCTCAAATTCATTACTTGTGCTTTATCCCAATTTTCTCTAATTAACATTTTCAACCTTTTTCATTTTGCCTTTGTGTAAAAGTTATAAAATTTTTAAGTTTAGTCAGTATGCCATCTTTCGATTTTTTCCCTATCAGTGATTCTCCATTTGTCAGGAAATTTTGTTTTCCAGACTCATCTTCTTTATTAGATTTTAACTAACAAAGAGAGGTCACAACATGGAAAATTCAGATCGGGACGAAATTGTATGGGATTGTAGAATACTATGAAGGTAACAACATATTAGAGCAGTAGCACCCATTAGCCACAGAATTTCGAGAAAAAAAGTTTAAAGTTTCCATAATCTTCAAATACAAGTTATTTTGCAAGCGCCCCAGTGGCTTGAGCATAAAACACGAGGCTGCTACCCAGATGACCTGGGTTTGATATTACCTATGGGACTTTCTTTTAATTTTTTATGTAATCTCAACTTTTTATTTATTTATACTTTATTTTATAATTCAATTCAAAATTTGAAAATTTTAATAAAACATTATTTAATTTTCTTGAGTATAAAATAAATAATTTTTTCAATTTTTAATATTTATAACTTAAAAATACAATAAATTTCTATAACTTAAAAAATATGTTTTTGTTTAGTTTTATCTATAAAATAAGGTAAAACTAAAGAAATTGTTTTTAATTATTTATCTAAATATTTTATTTTATTTTAGGTATATTTAAAACAATACTAAATTTTGTTTTTTAAATTACAAAAATAAAAAAATATTACGGAGAAATGATTTTAATTGCATATATAATTACTATCCAAATTAAGTAATTCTACACTCAATACAGCTTCTTGAAAAATTATAGTATAGGATTACGATCCTATTAAATTATTACAGGCAAAGAAATGTTATCTTTAAATGTAGATTTTAAATGTTAATCAACATACTTTCTTCTTCAACAACGACTTGCTTCTTTTTTTTTTTTTTTATCCTTCTGTGCACAAAATAAAATTCCAGCTGCTTTCTATTATTAATAAGCTAAAAGCATTTACGTAATTTATACACATTAAAACCAAATCAGGAAGATTGAACAAAGATTTAAGAACACCTGCTAACTATTTTATACTTTATTTTACAGCTTGCTTATTCTTTAACTATTTAAATTTGTTGTCTGTTTTTCTTTATATTTGTTATTTAGGGTTTTGTAAAACTAAAATTTATTTTCTAAGTTATAGAAATTTATTGTATTTTTAAGTTATGTTATAAATATTAAAAATAGAAAAAAATATTTATTTTATATTCAAGAAAATTAAATAATCTTTTATTAAAATTTTCAAAATTTGAATTGAATTATAAAAATAAATAAAAAGTTTAGATTACATAAAAAATTAAAGAAGGGGGAAAAAAAAAGTTCCGCAGATAGCATCGAATCCAGGTCGTCTGTATGACAGCCTCGTGCTTTATGCTCATGCCACTGGGTGCTGACTTGCTTGCGAAATAACTTGTATTTAAAGATTACAGAAACTTTAAATGCTTTTTTCTCGAAATCCTGTGGCTAGTGGGTGCTACTTGTTACCTTCATAGTATACTACAATCCTGCATAATTTTGTCCCAATTTAATTCTCCTTGTAAGACTTGCCCTGAATATTCTTAGGCTTATAAACTTTATAAATTGGAAATGATTTTCCTGCTTGCAAACATTTCCTCACAGATTTTGTTTCAGATCTATTTTCACCTGATAGTTTAGGGATTTAAGGTAGGCATTGTCTGGCATGTTCATTCAAGTTTTATGGCTTTCAAATGTAAAAAATACTTTTAAATTTACAGTATATTTATAATTCAAATTTTTAGAAAATAATTTATAACTACTACCCATTTCAGCATGATGACTTGCTTGATCCATTTTTGACATAGATTAAAGATTAGGGTGTATACTTGGGATATAAAGTATATTGTGTATATTTACAGTTTATTTCTTGACCTCTTTCTTTGATTTGAAAACTGACCTTTGCCAATCCCTTTCAAAATTTTAGTAGTTCCCCCCCCCCCCCCTTAAAAAAAAAAAAAAAAAAAAAAAAAAAAAAACTGATGTGCCTTGCTTTGACTCATTTAAAACAGTGAGAAATAACTTTTGGTAAATGTGGGAAATGTACACAGTCCAGATTCTGCTTTCAACAAAGGAATAAAACTTCGTTGACAAAAGTCTTTATCTACTTTGCTGTGAAAGAATTGATGGTAGGTTTTCTTTTACTTTCCTTTCCTTCTGGTCACTAATTTATTACAAATTTGACATTTTAACTTAAATTGTCTTTATTTTTTTTTTATTAAGAGGAGAAAAGAACTAGAACCTTCTGCAAATTTTTTTGTAATACTAGTCTTAAATATCACAGGGTTTTTCTTTTCCCTCTAAAAATTAAATTCTTTTATCTCATCTTCATGAGTAAATGTAAAGTTCCCCTTTTCTAGATTAACTAGTTCTCAGGCCAGGTAATCATGATCTTTAGAGGTAAGTTTTGAATAATCTGATGAAAATAAATTTTTCTTCTACTGATTCTTTAGCATCTGTTATTTTTTCTTTATATGCTTCCTTATATTTAGCAGTAAAAGTTGGTAATTTTTGTTCATTACCAAGTTTCAGATTACGCCATTCATTTATATCAGGGATGGCCAACCCACAGCCCAGTATATAATGTTCTTCAGAATTCATGAAAATTATAATTTATTGTGCTTGATTAAGAAATCAAAAATTCATAAATTGTTTCTGAATTTCTTCAGTAAAAACATCCGTTATGATAACTATATATATATATGTATATATATATATATCACTTATTTTTAATAAAATATAAATATCAATGACTGGCTCCTGATATTAAAATTATTTTAATTCATTGTCATACAATAGAAATGGAATAAATGATATTTAAGCAGTTTTTCTACTTTTTTGTATTTTGAATTTTTATTACATGTGTTTGAGGTATGAGGAATACTAATACTAATAAAAAAAAAAAAAATCGCAAAACCAGTGTGGTGTGCCTAATATGTAGGCCAGTCATTTAAGTAGTTAATCTCTGTAGACATTATCTGAAGAAAAAATCATTGTAAAAATATTGTATCAGTTTAGTTTGAAAATATAATTTGAGATATTGGTAAAAACCCAATTGAATTTTATTATTGTAAATGTTAAAACACAAATCTCTCTCTCTCTCTCTCTTTTTTTTTTTTTAAGATCAAATTGAGAACATTTGAGCATGCATGGAAATCTCCTAGCAAATCCAAAACACCCATTTTGTAGTTACTTTCCTGTTTGTAGATATAGATGACTGAGGCTTTATTTATATATACTGATATTGTAAATTACTTTATTATTATTTGTTTATTAGAAGAAAGCCCCCCCCCCCCATGCTAAATAGGGTAAGTGCACCAGTGATTGAGACTTTTAGAGCAATCTGTGATGTTTTTAATGTTCTAGCCATCAGAAAATATTTTTAGAAATCTTAAGTTAGTACATATGGCATGAAAGACGTTCGGAACCACACATATGTTAAAATGTATGCATATTTGATAACATTTTTTATATTTCATGAATTTTTATTTGACACTCCAGTAATTGACACTGCCAGTTTTTCATTTTATCAGTAAATGGGCCCCTATGTTGCAGTGTTTGACACTGCTAGTTATTCATTTCACCAGTTATTAGCACCCTATGCTCCAGTGTTTGACATAAAATGTTAAAATTCTTATATGTACAATATATGATTTTATTATTTTTCTTATTTATTAATTATTAAGGGATGTCAATTACTGGAGCATGCCAATCACTGGAGCACCAATCCTAAATGGTTTTTAATGTTTTCAGACAGTAACAAAGTAACATAAGTAACAAAGAATTTATAAGATTTTTTTTTTTTTAACCGAGCTTTAGCATTTAATTTTGTTATTTATATATACTGATATTATAAATTACTTCATTATTAAGATTATTATTTGTTTATTAGAAGAAAGTTTTTTTCCCCCATGCTAAATAAATGGTTTTTAATGTTTTCAGACCGTCTTTAAACTTTTTACACCACTGTTATTTGCATAAAAATTTTGAAATTTTTGATATTTAAGTCAGTTTATTTTGGCACATAGCAAAGTATGATGTTCTCTAGTATAAAATGCTAAAAAAAAAAAAAAAAACCTCATACAGCTTAAATACAGTTAGTATGAACTAAATATTAAGAAGATTTATACAGATACAGAAGATTTATATATAAGATAAGTGTGTATAAAAAATTAATTATAAAACCTTTAGGAATTGTGAAAGTAAGATATTTTTTAAGCATTACAAAAGAAAAAAAAAAAAAAATGAGTTATCAGATAAAATTTGCATTCAAAAGATGTATGTAGAATTTATAATAACCTTCATAATTTGCAATTAACAACAAAAAATAATAATAAAATAAAATTGCAGCCACATAATTTCTGATTATAAATTCAGGGTGCATAAACAGTGCCCAAACTGATGATTGTGGCATAGAAAATATTTTAAATCTGTGCTGCACGTGTTAAATGAAATGATTATTTTATGTATAGAATGAGAAAATCATAAATTAGTTTTTAAGTTTTCACAACACATGCATATAATTGCACATAATTTGTGTTTTTTAGCCTGACAGAATAAGGTAAAATATCCCATAGATACATTATGAGGAATATTTTCATTGTAAAGAAATCGAACTAGTTTTAAGATTTGGGATCCTGCCATGAACATTAAATGAATGTTAGCATATTTTAAAATTTCATAAATTGTTCAAAATTAAAAATTTTCATAGCATGGTAAAATAGGTCAGTTACTTCACATAAATTTGGATTGTAGAGATAAAGCATCTGAAAAAGCATGAAGTTGCATGAAATGTAGAATGTAAAACTGACATTAGTATAATTATGTAGTAAGAAATATGTATTGAAATAGGATGAAGGGTAGCCTCTTTTCATGAATGTATTATGGCCTATGATAAAAATTTAAGAACAAAATTGGATTGAGAACTGAGGAAAGACTACTTATGCTAATTATCATCATGGATTTAAGTGTTTTTTCCTGAAATTTCATATTAAAATCTGTATAGTGGGTATTTTTTAAAGTTTAAACTTAAGAGATTCAATTGCTGAAATTTCCAAAAATTGCTATTAAAATTCAATTTAAAGTACAAATATCCCTTGATGTGTGTGGTTTCTGTTAATGGCCATTTTCAATTTGTACAGTAAATTGTTTTAAGACGTCTCCTCTATTAATGTCGGATAAATTTCAACAAGTACACATTAGAGTATGCACAAGAGTATGTATGTGTATCAGTGGTATGTTGTGAATGATGTTTTGGGCATTTCCAAGTGGCTAGAAACAATCTGTTATCATGAAGAATTCTTTCATCTGATTGACTGCTGAAATGGCATCAGATTCATTGTTTCTCAAGATAAGTGAATCAACCATATTTTAATATGTATTGTTTCTAGCCACCTGTATTGAGATATCCCAAAATGTCATTTATTTTAGGCTACTGATATACAGTCATTTGCAAAAATTTAAAGACCACCCATAGAAAAATCAGATTTAATGCAATTCCGCAAAAATAACATACATATTTTACATATAAAAGAACAAAATAGACTGTACATGTTTATTTACTGTAAATAAAGTCAGTATTTTGTAGGACCTCCTTTGTTTTTAATAACTTGTGCAATCCTGTTAGGCATGCTATAAATAAGAGACTTGCAGTAGTAAGCTTTAGAAATGTATATGTACCGGACATGCTTTATTGCTTCAACAAGTGCCCTAGCGGTGAATTATTGCTTTTCAGCGACTTTATTTTTAACAATACACCACAGATTCTTTCTTTTATTCAAATCTGGGCTGTTACCTGACCAGTCAAGAACTTTGATTTTTTGTGCCCTCAGATATTTCTTGATAATCTTCGCCCTGTGACACAGAGCCCCATCATGCATGAAAATTGAACATTTATGAACACACATGTGAAGCTTCAATTTCTTACGTAACAAATTAAGGTACCGCTTTCCATTCATAGTGGTTTTAGGTGGCACAAAATACATATTAGCAGTACTGGACACAGACATTGCACCGCTTATCATTTGGCTTGGAGGATGTTTCACAGTTTGAATTGTATATCTTTCATAACATCTTTTTCTCCTTGGGTGGCGAACATTTGTAGCATGTACAGAAAATTGCTGCACACGACTCATCTGAAAATAAGATCTTACTTGGAGTAAGTCTAGGTTCCCTTGCAGGTTTATGGGATGATAAACCAAAATCTTTGGCCAAGCGTCTTGAAATAGTACTCCAACTGATGTTGGTGCCTTTTACAGCCAGAGAATGTCTAATCATATTGCAGGAGGTTCTTGGATCTCGAACAATCATCCTTCTTATCACATGATCATCATGTGCACTCGTTTTTCTAGGGTGACTGCTTCTCTTAAGGTCCATAAATTTCCCCAAAATTTTAAATTTATTAATAGCTTGATGCACAGCTGTCTTGCTTGCTTTTACCCTTAAACTTATTTGACGTTCAGAAAGTGCAATTTTATGCAGGGTCAATATTTCTGATCTTTTTGTAACAGTAAATGAAGGTACCCATTACAATAATTACACAACAGCATTGTCTACAACAAAATCCAATGAAAAGCTGGCGATAAACGTGCCGGCCACCTTTATTTATAGCAGTAGAATGCTTCTGATGCAATAATCTGCTCAAATGATGCAATGTGTTAAAATACTGAAAATCGGCTACTGCTCTTAAATTTTTGCAAATGTCAGTATATGTATACATGATATGTATATATATTTTTATTTTTCCCCCCCCAACATCAATAAAAGTGGGCATTGATGTTTAGAAGATAAATTTTGGTTGAGATTTATTTCAAAAAGAAAATAACTGTGCAATTGACAATTGATAAATTTTTCCTTAAATAATTAAAGGGTTTGAAAACTCCAATCAAATTGTATTGTAGAAAGTTTATAAAAAAGAGATTTGGCACTAGATAAATATAGAAAAAATCATTGTATAGAAGGCTAAAGGGAGTAACCTGCAGACAGCTGTTTCGACTCATGTACTGATGTAGTATGCTCAGTGCTACGAAAACATCTGTCTGCAACATCAATATCTTTGTCCTTCTATACATTGATGACTTTTCAAAGTTTTAAACTGTTTTCACTAAAAAGTTAAACATGAAGTATTTTTTCAGTGAAATACACAGTCAACTCTCAAAAACCTACATATCACTTAGATGGCCACTGGTCTGGAGAAGTCAGAGAATTTCATGTAAAGTCACAAAATGTTAACAAATTTTGTAGAAATAAGCCGTATCTGAAAGTTTGTAATTGTAAATTGCTGTATTTGCTAATGTGAAATTTTTGTGGGAAATAAACAGCATGAATCAGGAGAAATAGCAGAAAATAGTCAGTAAAAAGTCAATTTCCAGTAAAAATTTCTAATGTTAGCCATACAATGTGATAAACATTACCACAACTGATTTGTTGGTTAGTGCATTGCAAAAGTTCAGAAGCTGTTTTAGGAGATAAAGCAATTATTATCTATGTGACTCATGCTGATAAATTACCAATCGCTCAGTGTATTACATAGGAGAAAATAAGCGTAATTATGTGCAATCATCAAAAGATAAATCTGATATTGTATTAGGAGAAAAAGATTTAGTTTTCATGAAGAATTTTCTGTCATGAAAATAAATATTCAAACTTTCTCATAATTTTTCCATATACATTAAGCGACAAAAAAAAAAAAAAAAAAAAAACGCACTTGGATATTTTCCTTTTTGCCTTCTACAACCGCCAATTTTATCGTTTAAAAAGCAAATTTTTGAACAGATTTTATTATGTTGTCCTCCACATACACTTAGCTTTGAGTCCAGTGTTAAAAACAAAATGCAATTATGAGGAAAATTGTAATTTTAGAAATTATTTCAAAAATGGTAAGAATAAGGCAGTTAACGATACCACAAAAAGTATTAATTTTTGAAGGAAACTCAAAAAATATTTTAATACGGGAGATGACAAAATAATTAAATGTTAACGAAATATTGGTAAAAGAGTTTTTAGCAAGATATAAGATTTTTTAGCCTTTTAAACTGGAAATTTGGTTTTAAGCAGCCATGTTGCTTATCCAAGCGAGATAACCGTAAGTTAAAAAGCCATTGCTTATAAAATCGGTTTGTATTACATTTAGAACATAAAAGAGATTCAGAAAGAGTGTTTAGCATCATAATTTCTTTAACCACAGCACAGCAACTATTAAACAAAGCAGGTTTAAATGACAGAAAATTTGAAAAAATTTCATTCTTGGTGAAGAGAATTAGGAAAGCAAGACCTCAGATGGCTAAAAAAATTAAAAAATGGTTAGTTAATTATTGGGCTGAAATGGTTCTCTTTGATGAGTCAAGTTTAACTTATTTCGAGCTAAATAAAACAAGTAGATCTGACAACGAAAATATGACCGAATTATGAAAATTACTTTTTTAAAACAGTGACACATTCTCCGTACGGAGGTGCATAACTTTTCAAACACAGGCAAATTTTTATGCTCAAGAGATCAATTAACTCGAAATAAAACACAATCTTCATAAAAGTGGTGCCTGACTATTTGGAGGTATCTTGGACATTTCCGAAAACAGCATTTTAAGATAATGCACTTTACTACACGGCGTCTATGGTAAGTTTATTCACTTCAGATTGTCAAAATTTCTTATCCATTCCCATGAGAACCTATAATTCTGTAAGTAATCATATCTTTTTTCACTTTAAGTTAAATCTCACAAAGGATATAGTAGCATACTTGCCAACTTTTCCGGTTTTCCCGGAAGACTTCCGATTTTTTAGCGTATCTTCCGGTCTTCCGGACACTTGATGAAATCTTCCGTTTTTAAAATAGTCGCGGATATCGTTCATTTTAAAAAGAAACCCCAAATGTTCTACGAAATCTCCCAATTCCCAATCTTTCTCCATCCATAACATGAATGTCAATATTCATTTCAAACTTGCTTTATGAGATTCTAGAACATGTAAAAAAATAGAATTGTTAAATATTTCTTGCTGATGTAATTATTTTTTGCCCCCCCCCCCCTTTTATTTATCTCCAACTAGTGATCAGCAATCAAATTTTCTGCAGAATTTTTTTGTTTCCTAATCTGTATCAATCTGCAACATAAATGATAATAAATATTAATTTAAAACTTCTTTCATTAGATTCTAGAAGTAGAGTTCAAAAAGTTTAATATTTCTTACTCTGTAATTATTTTTGTATTCCCTTCCCCCGGATTGTGATCAATGATCAATTCTAGAAAGAATAAAGTAATGGAAGTGCTCAATATTTCTGATGTATGTAATTATTTTTAGACCTTTATTGCTGAATTTAATTGGGGGGGGGGGCACAAAACATTTTTATAGATTGTTTCAAAATATTAAAATTGTAAAATATTGTATTGTTTAATACGTCAAAGAAAAAAAAAACTTCCCTTTTTTAATGAAATCTTCTGGTTTTTCTACAAAAATCTTTCCTTTTTTTATTAAAATTGGTTGGCAAGTATGTAGTAGAATTTCTTCTATACCAGACATCGAAATAGTCCTAATCGCGATCCGCTCGAAAATGTTTCGTCTATAAAAAAAACAGGGAAAGGGGAGAGGATTTGAAATTTGCAGCCTATAACTCTGCCAGAACTAGAAAAAATTATCTGTGATATTTGGCACATTGAAATTTCTGAGATTTATATTAAAACACTGTATAATACTATGCCATTGTGCATTAAAGCAGTAATTCTGTATAAAGGCGAAATTAACTCAATGCAGAATACATATTTTTAATAAAAAAAATGCTTAGATCTAGCAAATAAATAGTTTTATTTCATATATTAAAATATAACTTGTTTATTTCATATAATAAATCATAATAGAATACAAAGTGTATGGTTGTAACATTATGTTCAAAAAGAAAATTTTATGCAGATTTTTAAAAAGTACTTCGTAGAGTGCATTAAAGCGAATTATTAAATCGAAAATGTACATAGGCAGTGGCGTCGCTAGAAAATTTTTCAGGAGGGGGCAAACTTAAAATTGCACATTTTCAGAATATATATATATATATATTAATTTAATTAGATTCAAATAGTTTGTTGGGTTTTTGAGATGATGAAGCAAGACTGTGTATAAGCATTTACTACAACAAATTTTTATTCATATAATTTAAGCTAAAACATTTTATTTTAAAAATTATGCAGCATATTCTAAACCAACATTAATTCGAAAAACTTGCTATCAAGTCGATTTAAACTCTTTTCACAGGAAAAGGTGAGCGATAACCTATAGATGCAAGTCGGGTTGGTTTGACTCTAAATGGCATTTTGACAAAAAATTTATTTGGCTAATAATTTCAAGTCTAATGACATAATTTTAAAGCTTTAAATGTAATTTTTAAAAATAATTTTTTACTTATTAGAATTTTCCAGGAGAGGGCAAGTGCCCCCCCTTGCCCCTATGTGCCGACGCCCATGTACATAGGTATCATTTCATACCTTTGGTATTGTGCAAACAAGACAGTTTTATTTGTTTCAAACATTAATTTTAAACTTATTACAAATAAAAAAGGTATAAGTCATTTTTTCTGCATTGCAGCTTTTTTTTCTGTCGCTTAGTGTAGTTTTTCTCAAACTTATGCGTCTGATCAAGAATTTGCTAACATTTTTGCAAGCTACAAGAAAAAAGTTAGACATAATATGAATATTTTTACTCAAACTACTTATTGACAAAGCTTTTAAAAAACTAGTTAATTTTCAACTGTAAAAAATGTATAAAAAATGTTCCTTTTTAAATTAAAAATTTTAATCAAATATTTGTACTTTCATTAGACACTTTTTTAGCATTGCATTTATGACTTATAAATTGTTTCATAATGATTTGCTTTTTAATTAAAGTTCTAGGATTTAAAAAAAAAAAAAAAAAAAAAAAAAATGCAAAATCCACAAAACCTTCACTTTAAGCTTTGTGGACTTTTGAAAGTGTACTGTATGTAAATTTCAAATAGTATTGAAACTAATAAAAATTACACTAACATAATTAACTTAATTATAGTAGCAATGTTGAATTAAACTTTTCAAACTTTCCTTAATTGTTTGATCATTTATTAGATTAGCTCACTTATTTGTTAAATGAAATTTAATCGAAAAATTAATGAAATCATTCTGTAATATGTATTTATTAACAATATACTATAAAAATTACCATAGTATTTATGTGCCGTCGAGCCACAGTTATCCAAACCCCAATTAACTCCCGATTAACCGAGGAAGTCCTGAAAAGGGCATGCCCCAGAGAAGGCATACCTTTTGACAAATGGCATAACTTTGACAAATTTTACTATATGTCACTGTATTTTATAATTTATATATGTATGTATTGTATTGCACTTTTAACTGTGTATGTGTGACTACATATAAATATGAAATATATGTATTATTTTACTTCATTCACTATGTTTTTATCCATTTGAACTTTGCCATATGTTTTCCCTCCGATTTACGACAAAGTTCATGTTATCAGTTTTCGATTATCCGAGGTATCCTCAGTCCACATTACCTCGGATAAGCAAGGCTCTGCTGTATATTATGATTTTTAAGGAAATTGATTGTGGGATCAATTGTAGGTTTTCTTATTTCAATGTATGTTTTAATTTATGTGGTAATATTGCAGACTGCACTAATTGGAGGGATATCTATATTAGTAAAATAGGTCATTGTTGCTTATTCAAAAGATCTTTTTATTTTTTTAAAAATTACTTTTGTGATTAGTTGTAGTAGTGAAGTTTTTTACTGGATTTGCTACAATTGTTTTGCTTTTAATATTTTTTTTCTGTCTCATTTACTTAATTTAAAGAATTTTTTCAGTAATTGCTTTATTTTTCAATTTTAATTTTACATTGTGCTATTAATATTACCTTAAATATTCATTATAGTGATATAGTCCAATCATTTTACATATTCCAATATTTAGTATTTTTTTATTTGGCACTAGAAGCACAAAGCTTTTCTCCTACCTAGAAGCAGTAATGGCAGTCAGATTGACTTCACAAAGAATTTAATGCATATCGCTCATAGGAAATGTTTTGTACAGTAGAACTTTGATCCATCATTTTTTATTGGGTGTGTGGGGGGAAAAAAAATAAGATGAAAGTGGGAAAACGATGAATACAGATTAAAGTCAAAACATGAATAAAACATAGTTTATGAAATAATATACACAGTATATATGGTATACTACTAATAAAAACTAATTTGTTACCCTCCAAACTGCCAAAGAAATTGTTGTAGAACATTACGTGATTATTATTATTTTTTTAATCAGTAATTTTATGTTCATTTTATAAATTAAACGGGGATTTTCCAGATTTATAACAATTTCTGGTCCTTTTCTGTAATTTCATGTGCATATAAAAAAATTAATGCATTTTCAAATGCCATAATTACGTCAGATACACTTGGCACTGGCGCAAGCTCATCCTCAGAAATGTGAAAAAATGTAGCAGCTGGTGATACTGGATGCATCCTTTTTTCTCCTTTACACAAAGTAAAATAACTTGTTCTCCAGAGTTCAGTAATTCATAGACACATGTTGCAATATCTGCACAATCCCTGTTCTTCACCTAAACCAGCACAAGGTTGAATAGTTGAGGTTGGTTGAATTTTACATCATACTAGTGCTGCAATATGGACAAATGGCAACAGTCTGGAGACATACCATCACAATTTTGATCCTCTGTGGAGGAGGAAAAAAAAGTTATTTTAGGATAAAAGAAGTAATTCCCCTGTGAATGTCATATGGAATCGCTTGATTTTCAATTTCATTTTGGTCAGGAGAAAAATTTTATGATGAATGTGGGAAAATGACTTTTTGAAAAACAATATATGTGGGTTCCGTTAACATTATTTAAATACAGTTTGTGCAGGAACCATAGAAATAAAACGATCAATGCGGGAAAACGATGGATGCAGGACTGATAGATCGGGGTTTCACTGTATTACTTTATAATACTTGTTTTTTTAATTATATATTTTAAGAATTAAAAGAAGAACAATAGAAAGAGAAATTTGTAACTGGCTCACTAAATAGCCGGAATACAGTAACCTTTTTGAATGTTCTTGTTTTCAGTGACATTGCTGAAGATTAAAAGTCAGTTTTTTTTTGCACATGGCTTTATTTAGTTAAGGTCTACGTCAAAACATTGCTTGTTGAAAAAGGTACTGATAACAAATATTATGAATTGATTTCTTTTTTTTTTAAATAAAAATTTAATTGTTAAAATTGAATTTTCTTTTAAAGAAAAAAAGCAAATTTTAAAATATATTTCTTGTTTAAAACTGATATTTTCCTTATAATTTTAAAGCATTCTGCTCTGAAGAAGGGAAAAAAAAACTTTAAAATTCAATTTTACCATAAAGGAAAAAGAACCAGTCCTGTACGATAAACACAAACGAGTGGCCGATGCAAAATCAAAAACAAAGGTCCTACTCCAAGTCGAGAAAATGAAGTTCCAGTTATGGTTCTATATTGTTTGGTGTTCTAGAATCAACCTAGATTCTGCTGAAAGGGAACTTAATAAACTTCAGTGAATAAATATGTATTGTTTAGGACTAATAAACTTCAGCAGATAATCTGTATAGCTGTGACTGGCTGTATTAGTTCTACCTCTATGGCTTCGCTTAATCTTTTACATAGTTTACTTTCCTTATCCATGCATGTAAAAGCTGAAGCTTTGATGTGCATCAGATGAATTAAATATTTGGGACAGACATTGCGAGTTTTAATCAAACTAGTTGTTCTGGATGAATTTGTGAGTTTCTTGGGTATCGTATTCTTAGCATGCTTAGTGGTGGTATGCTTATCAGATGTCTTTGATAAACCCTATAGAGTTCTTCCAACAAAAGTTGTTTGAGATTCTATTCCTGTCCATGGTAATAATTATACTATTTAGTAACTGATGCCTCTAAAATGAACAAGAGTACTTGTGCTGGTGTCTTTTTTCCTGATGAAGGCATTAGTTATTCTTGTTCTCTTGGCATATTTTCTACTGTCTTTCAAGTGTATGCTATTTTAAAATGCTGCAAAATTTATACAGTAAGAGCCATGTGAATAGATATGCTCACATTTTTTACGATTGTCAGGCGGTTTTGTTGGCACTGCACAAGAATGCACTTAATTCCTGGATTGTTTGGGAATGTCCTTCGTTGCTTTGCTAACTTACAGCTAGTAATAAAGTTGCTCTTTACTGAGTGCTCGGACATTCTGATATTTCTGACAATGAGTTCTGATGGTTTATTAAAAAAAGGTTTTACTACTTCCTTTGTTGATCCAGAGCCGGCAATTGGACTTTCACATAATCTTACCAGGAGCAGTGGCAGATCCAGAACTTAACTTTTGGAGGGGGGGACTAAGATTTTTCAAGATGTTATTTCAGATAAATAAAAAATTTAGAACTGTAATATTCAATTGTGAATGTCAGTACTTTTGGGAGGGGCTTCAGCCCCCTAGCCCCCCCCCCCCCCCCCCCCCCCCTAGATCCTCCACTGACCAGGAGTACTCACTAATGATTTGTTCAAGCATAGACAGTGCTTGAACTAGTGTAATATTAAGGGCCAGAGGCAAGCCAAGAAGCTTAATAGTGGCAATTTTAGTGTTAAGCACAAGGAATATTTTATGTTAAATAGAAATATGACTAGAGAAGTTATTGTTTTTTTAACTGGGCATTGTACTTTCAGAAGGCACCTTAACACATGAGTGTTAAGGGTGACACAACATATAAGGTTTGCATATATAATGAAACAACTGTCCATGTTTGTGAATGTCAGACATATTCTGCCTTTAGCATTGACCACACTTGAGTTATCATTCAACGGAATCCTGGGAGATTCATGGTATTGTTATTAGCTGCTGTCTACTAAACTTTGCTTCAGAGAATTCCTTTTTTTTTTTTTTTTTTTAAAAGGACTTTTGGGGGATATAGTACAGTAGATTTTTGGTCGCAGTACTAAGTTTTTCAGAACTACCCTTCTTTAAGTCTGCACATTATTTGATCAATAACATTTCATTTTGTTGTAGATCTCTACTGCTCCTGAAGGTTGTGGTTTTATATGTGTGTGCAAGTACTTTAGTAGCAGGACATTTTAATTCTATTCACTCTGATAGAATATCAGTATAATTTCTTCATTCTTCAGTAATAAATTTCATATTTCAGAGTTTTTGATTTTCTGTGACTGCTCATAAGGCTCTTAAATATAACTAAAAATTTTTTTACTTTATTTTAATTTCGTTTGATTCATATTTGGCACAAATTTTTAATCCCCCCCCCCCAAAAAAAAAAAAAAAAAAAAAAAAAAAAAAACATATACACTTCATAAAATAATGAGATATAATGATTGCTGTAATGCTTTTAGTGTTAAGTTATATTCATAATTGTCTTTTTCACAAATATCTTTGAACAATCAGAGAAATTTAGTCATTTGATGAATGAAAAGAAAATTTTGACATAAGCCTATTTCTTTCAGCGTACAAATTTATGTAATTACCAATTTTATTATAGAATAAATATGAATGTTTACCAATATGAGTTTTGAGGTTTTCCTAGCTGGTTGAAAATATTTGAATTTTTATGAAATTTAGTTTTAGGCACTAAAATAAAATGTCAACATTTTATTTATTTTTTTGATTGACTACTTCCTTTTAAATTCTCTTATTCTTATTTTTTTAAATGATTATTATTTTAATGCAAATTTGATTAAAAAAAGTACTTAAATGCTGAATTTTTTGTATCTATCCAAAATTCTTAATAAGCTTTCAATTGACACTTTAATCAAATTAAAGGTTAATTTTATGGTTATTTTTAAAGTGTTACATATTTTTAAAATTGTCATGTATAAACTAAATTATAACATTTTTTATTAGGTCTTTTTGCTGCAGTTGATGAAATAAATAGTCTTGGTAAGTATTTGCATATATTATTATTTTGGAAATAAATAAATTTAGTAATTTATGGTTAATTTCTTTTGCACATAATATTTTGAATACAATAGAGAGAAGTTATCTACTCAACAGTTATATGCTGTCATCGCAATTAAAAATAATTTTGCTTTGATCTTGAATATAAAACTTTTATTTAGCCAAAATATACTGTAAAAATACAGTCCGTTAAGAAATTATAAGACCACTTTAATTTTATAAATTATAAAAAAATAAAGATTCTAATCATAATTTAAATACAAGAAATAACATATTGCTCTATATTTTTTTATAGTTAGTTTGCAATAACTTGGTATAATGCAATAAATGTTTAATTAAAATATATATTAGAAATAAGTGAAAAATAACCTGTTAAGAAAATATAAGACCACTTGTCAAAAAAACAGGATTGTATAAAAAATTAATATGATATTGGTCCTCCATTTTTCCTGATGACTTCAAACACTCTGTTTTTAACCGACTTCAAAAAAGAAGGAAGGTTCTCAATTCAAACCGTATGTTTTTTTTATGTTTGTTAGCTCATAACTTCTGAACGGATGCTCCGATTTTGACACTTTTTGTTTTGTTGAAAAGGTCTTGGTCTGCAATAGGTCCCATTGTAATATCTTTACAATCTAAAGAAAATACAGGGTGCCCAAAAAAATCAGTCCCAACTCTTTTAACTGTTAAACGGCTGCAGCTATAGTGTTAAAAATGGTATGTAAGTATAACAAAGTGGCCATGCAGTACAAGGTTAAACCGCTTGCAGCGCCACCTGGTGGAAAATAGTTGAGTCAGTGTTACTATCTAGAAATCGGTTCTGGAGAAAAAAGTGAATAACAAAGTCGAAAAGTATCATCGATTTAGTACAAAAAGATAGTTTAGACATTCATGCTAGCGTTCCTATCTCGGAAACGGTTCAAGACAGGGGGGAAAAGTGAATTATAAAATTGCAGGGCATCATCGATTTAGTACGAAAAGATAGTTTAGACATTGATGCTAAAAAACAATGCTAAAAACGTGCATTTGTTTGTTCGCAATTTCTTACACTATGCACACTTGAGCTACATTGCACACATTGTATCGTAGCTGGTGAGACATACGTTATATAGTTCAAAATACGGTTACTTGATACTTTTTGTTTTGTTGTAAAGATCTTGGTCTGAAGTAGGTCCCATTGTAATATCTTTACAATTTAAAGAAAATAAAACGCCATCTGGTGAAAAACAGCGGAATCAGCGCTCCTATCTCAAAAACGGTTCAAGATGGGAGAAAAGCTAATTACGAAGTTGTAGAGCATCATCGATTTACTAAGAAAAGACAGTTTTTAGACATTATTGCTAAAAATAGAACGCTTAAAACGTGCAGTTGTTTCTTCGCAATTTCCTACACTGTGCTCACTTGAACTACGTTGCACACTTTGCAGCGTAGCGGATGACACGTATACTCTGTGGTTCAAAGTACTGTTACTGTAAGCGGTCACATCGATTAGCGCAAAGTCGTTTTCAACCAACATCAGAAAAGAGGGAGTTCTTAATTCGAGCTACGTGTTGTTGTTAGTGTTTGTAAGCTTATAACTTCGTAAGAGATGCTCTAATTAACCGACTTCAAATAGGAGGTGGTTCTGAATTCACACCGTATGTTTTTTTGTTTTTATTTTTGTTTGTTAGCTCATAACTTCTGAACAGATAATCCGATTTTGGTACTTTTTGTTTTATTGTAAAGGTCTTGGTCTGAAATAGGTCCCATTGCAATATTTTTACGATCAAAAGAAAATACAGGGTGCCCAAAAAAGTCAGCCCTGACTCTTTTAACTGCTGAACAGCTGCAGCTGTAGTCATAAAAGTGGTATGTAGGTATAGTAAAGTGGATATGTGCTGCGTGATTCAACCGCCTACAGCGCCACCTGGTGGGAAACAGTGGAGTTAGCGTTCCTATCTCGGAAACAGTTCAAGACAGGGGAAAAAAGTGAATTATAAAATTGCAGAGCATCATCGATTTAGTACGAAAAGATAGTTTAGACGTTAATGCTAAAAACAGAACGCTTAAAACGTGCATTTGTTTGTTCACAATCTCCTATTTTGTGCACACTTGAACGACATTGCATATGTTGTAGCGTAGCGGGTGACATTTATGCTATGTAAAATTCAAAGTATGGTTGTTGTAAGCGGTCGCATCGATTAACACATAGACGCTTTAAACTGACTTCATTAAGGAAGAGGTTCTCAATACAAACCATGTTTCTCGTTGTTGTTGTTGAAATTTGTTAGCTTATAACTTCGTAAGAGATGATTTAATTTTAATACTTTTTTGTTGTCATAATGATCTTGGCCTGAAATAGGCTTCATTATGATTTCATTAAGATATAAACAAATTACAGGATACTCACAAAAGTCTGTTCTCACTTTAACTGCTGAACGCATGCAGCTACACTGGTAAAAGCAGTATGTAAGTATCGATGTTGAAACTTCTGTCCGTCAGCTGCAATGCATGTTTTGCTCTTTGTTTGAACTTTACGCTGCGCAATTTTCAGCGCAGTGAGTGACAAGTATTCACTGTAAAGTTCAATATATATGCCTAACAGAATTTTTGGTTACGAATACAGCGTATCCGTTCTTTACATTTCTAAAGACTTTTTAACTTAACGTATGTTCATTCAATAGATAGTTTTTTGCTCATATCCGATAAAGGCAAGAAAAGTGACACAACTTAAAAATGCAGTATTTGAAAAAAATCAATTTAAAAATAAGTTGACTAGAATAAAACTAGCACAACTGTCTCTCGAGTGGATAACTTTCTAGATGGAGATGTAACTTTTTTGTTCACATTGGGTGCATTTCATGTATTTTTCAGTGACATGAACCATTTTTTGAGTTATGTCACTTTTCTTGGAAGTTGTGATTTGTGAAACTGCCGTCGAACGTCTTTTGATGCTCTGTTACATGAATAAGTTTTCACTGAAAAGAGAAAAATAAAAATCTTTTTGTAAAAAAATAGAACCGACTCCAAAAAGCAACTACTATTCAAACAAATAATAATAATAATAAAAAATTGTATGAAATGTAACTAAATTGCGCCTAAAAGTATAAAATAATTTCCTTCGCCAAACAACCTATAACACTACAATTAATCAGAACTTTTGAAGTCGGCGCAAAATTAAATAGAAATTGATACTTTTATTCAATACAAATATCAAATCCTATTCAAAATACACATCTCACATTGTCACCTGCAAAACGCAGCCGAAAACTATTTTGATTCAAGAAAACAAATAAGATTTCGTAAGCAGCAAAAGTTGGCGAAGACGCTGGTATTTGACGTCCTTGGTGAAAGAAAAATCTTAAAATTATCTGGCAAACATATTTGATTTCTTTGGTATATCATGATTAATTTGATAAGGTATATTAAGAGAGTAATCAAGAATATGAAACAATACTTCGTACAGAATATATTATGAAAATATACATCTTGCGTGTATATTTTTGCAATACGTTTTGAACGCCAAATCCAAACTCCACCAAGGATTATAGTTATCAAAGATATATCAAATTTGCAAAGGAAACTCTAACTTCGTAGAAACATAAATACCGCATTGTGAAGAATGTTCACTGTTCTGTGTAGATACTACCGATGGACCAATTGTATACAGTGATAAAATAATAAAGGAAACATGAAAATGGATCATTCGAGACAACAGCATTTGTTGCTACCGACCTAAAAACAAACTTTTAAAAACTAATTAAATTTTATTGAATTTTGCGCCGACTTCAAAAGTTATGATTAATTGTAGTGTTATAGGTTGTTTGGCGAAGGAAATTATTTTATACTTTTAGGCGCAATTTAGTTACATTTCATACAATTTTTTATTATTATTATTATTTGTTTGAATAGTAGTTGCTTTTTGGAGTCGGTTCTATTTTTTTACAAAAAGATTTTTATTCATTGAAGTAACCAGGTGATTAAGTTCAGTTATAGAAATTTTGTACCATTCTTTTACAATGGTTACTTCCAGTTCATTGGCAGATGAAAATTGTCTATTATTAGCATAAACTTTGCGAGATAATGTACCCCATAGGTTTTCCATGGGGTTCAAGTCTGGACTTCGAGTTGGCCATGGCAAAACATTATTTTTTTCTATTTTAAACCACTCCTGTGTGGATTTAGATGTATGACAAGCAGCATTGTCCTGTTGAAACATCAATTTAGCACCACCTAATAAAGGTCCAAACGGTATCATATGATCATATAACATAGACTGATATTGTGTAGAGTTCATATGACCCGAAATCCGCTGTAAATCACACAACCCCTCATAACTGAAAGCTCCCCAAATCATTACTGATCCTCCACCAATTTGTGGACTGAAGCATTCTTTCGGTTCCTTCCTCAAATCATGCCAATAGTGTTTGTAACCATCGGAACCATCAAGGTTAAATTTCTTTTCATCAGAAAATAGAATTTGTTTCCACTCATCCTTCCATGACATGACATTTTTAGCCCATTTTAATCTTTCTTCTCGATGGCATTTCAATAACTTTGGTTTTTTCTTCAATTTCATAAATTTCGTATTAATATTTAATTTAAGACTCTTCCAGACTGTTACATGTGAAGTTTTCTTGCTGAAACGTTTCAAAATTTCACGAGTTGAAAGACCTTTTTTAGTTGACAGTCAAAAAATTTGTCTATTACCACGTGCTGTCAAAATATATTTTCTACCAGATCATTTTATTTTGTTTGAATAATCTTTTCTAATTATGGCATTAGAAAGGGTACTTTTAGAACGGTTTATTAACCTCGCAATATCTCTTTCAGATTTACCAGAACCTTTATAAAATAAAATTTTTCTCACTTCGCACTCCGATAATTCTTTACCTCGAGGCATCGTCAAATTAATCGTACATAACACATTCAAAACCTAAACTTTGCTTCTTAGATAATGCTTTTACGAAATACTGACGCATGCGCTTTATATTGAGTTTGACGTCATGTATAATATGCTAACTTTCTCAGGTGGTCTTATAATTTCTTAACAGTCACAGTCTTTAATTTTTAGGAAAATGAATAAGTTTTAATGAAATTTAATTTAATTTTAATAGTTGGAAGTGGTATAGGATGCGTTTTCTAATCAATTTTAAATACGCAACTAAAAATTTGCATATTATGCTCTCTTCTTCAGAAATGCACCAATACGCTTGTGGTCTTATAATTTCTTAACGCACTGTATAATTAGATCTCAATTAGATGAAAATTTTTATTAATCTAATAAATCTTAATTCATTTTTATGATATTTTGAACAAAACAAAGTATACTTTTAAATTATTTATCTAATTATTATTTATTACATAAAATTCATTATTGATATGAAAAGCACATAGTTTCGTAGTGTTGTTTTCCTTTTTGTGCATTTTTTTCAGGTTTAGAAGTGCTGTTATATTTCTGTTACAAATTTATATAGGCTGCTGCTTTTTGTATTTATGTTCAACATCAGTAAAGTGACTTAGCAACTTAGAAAACCTAGAAATCAGAAAAAAGGCTGGGAATTTTGGTTGAAATCGGCAAATATTAGAGAATTTGATTAAAACCTATAAAATATTTAAGAAACTTTAATTCATGGACGTCGGCAGAATGGGGCAAGGGGGGCACTTGCCTCCCCCCTGGAAAATTCGACTAAAAATTTTTTCTTTAAATTTAAAACTATGCCACAGTACGAAGCCGAAAATCCGGAATTGTCGGGACCGCGACGATTCCGGATTTTCAGATTTTCCGAATTTTTGGTCATGTCTAAAAATTATAATATTTTGGTTTAAGTACTTGGATAATATGCAAATTCAAGTAAAAAGTAATATATTGCGATTTTTAAATATATTCTGTAATATTTTTTTATCAACTTTAACAATAAATAAATTAAATTAAAAATTAAACTTGAGATTTATTGAAATATTTACATACAAAAATTAGTACAAGTTACAATAAAAGAAAATAAATAAGAAAAATTTTTAAAACATTTCCGTGATTTTTTTTTTTTTTTCCTTTAGTACTTTAGGCTTTTTAATTAAAAGTTTGAGCATAATTGAAATAGAATGTAGAATTGTTACTATTATTATAATCTTTTCCCTCCTCTTTCAGACATTGTAAATGCTGGTTTTGAAGATTACTAAGAAATAAAATACTTTTTCAGTTCTTTATTTGGATATATTTATACTTAAAAAAAAAAAAAAAAAAAAAAAAATCGCTGTTGATGATGATGATTAACGCTGCCGAAATTATCTGGATTTTTGGCGATTCCGGAATTTTGGAGTCCGGATTTTCGGCTTTGTACTGTATAAAAATTTTATTTAAAAAAATATTTTTTCAGGTTGTGCCCCCCCCCCCCTCCCCCCATCTGACTTTTTTTCTGGCGACGCCACTGCTTTAACCCTTTAACCGTGTCGAGTTTTTTAGCATATCTGTTTAATAACTCATAAAATCAATACTAAGTGAAGTAGGAATAAAGCATAATAGTTTTTGAAATCAATGGATATTCAGTAATCTTATGTCCTAGGAAAAAATATCATATTTTTCCAAAATTTGCCACATTAGCCTCTTTTTTCAACTATTACGTGACGGAAAAAGCCGTTTGCAACAGTTAAAGGGTTAATTTAATAAAATAAATAAAAAATATAGATTGAATCTTAAAAAGTTCCAAACCAAGAATATAAATTTACAAAATAATATCACATTCAAAAAGAGAACAAAATGATTTTCAAAACCAAGGAAATTTATTTAGCAAAGTGAGTGAAAATCAAGAAGTTTAAATGTTAGATGACACCCTGGTCAACTATTTTTTTTTTTTTTTTTTTTTTTTTTAAGTACTTATACAAGAGATTTTATTGTAACTACAGAGCATCATATATTAACCCTTTTGGGACAGGAGGCACAAACACATGCTTACTGCTCAGGCTGGCACTCTCTTTAATGAGCGTCTGCCCAGGGCCGGAGGATTTTTTGCTATTAAGCGTAAATCTATGAAATTATCAAAATATGAACAAGTTTTTAATAATGGTCTGGGGAGTATGTAAGTGGCATATGCAGGGGCGGCACCAGGGGTGAGGCAACTGAGGCAGCTGCCTCAGGCGCACTCGTGATAGAAGGGCAGCATTTGGCTCGTATACATCAACAAAAAATCCAATATTTCTGTTTAAAACTTAAAAAGAAAAAAAAAAGGGGTTAAAAGCGCAAGAATTTCAGAATAAATATGTACAGTATATTTGTAATGATTACATGAGAGTCCAGCATGGCTGAAGATGCTCTGTCTGAAAAAAATAAAGAAAAATTACATGACATTTAGTCAACATCAGTTCAGGACGTCAGTTGAAAATGAAAAGCCCAAGTGCAGATAAAATGTTCTAGTTTTCCATGCAGCATTGGTAGGAGATATTTTTCTAAATTTTGTTATCAAAGTGGCCTAGTCGTGAAAATTTGATTAATCTATACTATAATATTAAAATTGTGTGTTTCATGTTTTCTGAATTTTGTTTTGATGATGCTGATCATGTAGCTAAAAACTTACCGTAAATAATTTTAATGATTGAAAAAATATTTCCTGTGCTCAAAAATCTCCAGTAGAAGTTGAGAGAAAAAAAATCAAACAATTAATAAACAACATTAGAGTGATTCTCTGAAAAGTGGTCATTTCATGTCCCAGTAGTCTTGCAGGCATATTTTTAAAAGCACAAAAACAAAAAGTAGTCCAAACTATCAATATTAATTGGTTTTGCATATAAACTGTTATTCTTTCGTTATTGGAATTCAAATATAATTTTAAAATATTTTTTAAAATGCAAAATATCATTCCCTCACTGTGTCCCCATTCCCACATGTAAGTAAATAAAATGGTTTTTATGGTATTAAAGCATCTATATTTAGATTATTTAAAGTGGAATTTTATTAAACATACTTTAATAAATGCTTATCCATTATACTACATTTATATATTATGCAATGGAAGAAATTAGAACACTTATTACTGTTTTCCCTGGTAGTAGATATCATTCCCTCATCAAACTGTAATTATACCCCTACTTACTCCATTAATAGCAGAACGTACTTTATATAAGTCAAAATTTATTTATATAGAAGGAAAGTAAAGAAAACATTTTGTGTTCTGTTGGAAACATTTTACAATGAATAGCATATGGCTCTCAAATGTTAGATTGAAATACAGTATTTTTATTATATGTCATTCCCTCACTCATTATAAAGTTAACTAAAAGATATCAAATTTGCTTTTTTATGCTATTATATTAATAAAAATATGTTTTAATAAATATTTAGTGTTTGAAAATATAGCTAAATGTAATAATATTTTTATAAAGTACTTTCTAGAAGAAATTTGTCATTCCCTCACAATCATTCCCTCATTTTTCTAATTAATAAAAATAATTACTATTTCAAGAATTATCAGATACAGCTTGGTTAATATTATTTTTTATTAACTGTGTATGTATTTTTATTATTTTTATTAACATGTGTATGCACAAAATTCAAAAAGAAAATTGGAGCAATTTTATTTCAGCTAACTTTTTTTTTTTTAAAAAAAAGCCCACTTTTCAGAGAATGACCCATTAGCTTTTATTGGAATACTAAAGCATCGTTCGTGTAAACAGTTCAGCTATGTACTTCTCAAATGCTTGTACTGATAGAGACAACTGATGTGCTATTTCAGTCAATAATGTTAATTTATTGAAATCTTCAAAGTTCTTAGCTAAGTTTGTTAGAAAACACCTCGAATAATAGTATTAGTATTCATTATTTAAGCAAAGATATCCAAAACAATGTAATTTAATGGGTCAAAAGTTCACAATACTGCAATTATATAGAAGTTAAGGATGCAAAATAGTATAATATTTCATTGTACTCCTGATGCCAGTAGAAATGAATAACATTTTTTAGGACGGAAGACTGAATAGGGGACAGTCCCCGTTTGGAGCGATGTTGAGCGCTTCAGTGTCTCGGCCAACAAGTGTCCGAGGCAGAAGGAACTGCTCCGAACGTTTATTGAGAATTCTGATATCTATCAATTGTCCTCGCACACAAAAATAGTTAATTTTATGAATATAAATGCTTATCTTTTATTATATAACTGTTAACTTACCTTTTTATTTGAATTTAAAAGTTTTCTTTACTTAAACTCTATCAGCCATCTTCTACTTACATCGCGCCATTACTAACGATGTTTTGTTTACATTGTTGCCGTTGCCAAACTTGCTCTGCATAATTTTCTTAATTTTTGCTGTTGCCACTTCTATTAAAATAGTTATGATAAATTGTATTTTTGACTTTGACTGTTGAGTGGCAATGGTAATGCATTGTTTATATGTAGATTTTTGACTTGGCAGTCAGTATAAAAAGATCGCGATGCGTGTGTTAAAGGGCAGTTATCGGCAGTTATCGGCAGTGTTTAGCAATGGCCAGCTAGTCTTCAATTAGATATGAAGCGGTAGTTTGTGAGTTGTGTAAGTAGCTTGATGGTCAAGTAACGATGTATGTGCTTATAGTATCGTTCCTGCTAAGCTATTAATGCTCTTTGGCTATTGCACTTTTTTTTAAGAAATGATGGCTGCCGTTGTTAAGTTGTTAATATTTTACACATGTTAAGTTTCTGTTTGTTAAATTGTTCCTTGTTAAAGGTTAAATTTTCCGTCGTTCATGGATGATGGAAGTTTTGAATAAAATGATAATTGACGTCCTTTTGAGACGAGTTTGTTAAATTTGATAGTTTAATTGATGTTAACTTTTGTTTAGACGCTTTTTAAGCGTCATTTGTTCAAGTTTGAAATCTTTTTAAAAGTTAATTAAAAGTTAAATGAAAGTTTCTAAATTGAAGTGTATAGTGGATGAACGTAATTGTCTTCATTTCAACTTTGTGTTATTTCGTCTTGTTTCACTTTCGCTGATCAACCTGGCGATCGCGGAAGTATATTTCTTCATCGTATTTTCCCGTTGATCAACCAGGCGATCACGGAGGCTCTGCGACGTTCCTTGAAGTATATTGTCATCTGCTTTTTCATTGTGTTTATCTATATGCCTAGCTCAACACCTGTAAAAGGTAATCTTGTTCTTGTTATAAATTTGAAATCTTAATATATTATTATATCTTGTTGAATAAAGTTGTTTTATTTGTTAAAAACTTTGGTCTTTAATGTGTTATAATAGTTGAACACTGGTCGGGTTATTTCTATTGAAGCCCTTAAAATTTAAATCTTAATGTTTCCACTGTATTTAATCTGCTTAATAGAAATGATTTGAAACATAGACTTTTAGTTTATAATATTTGGTTATGGGCTAGTTTTTTTTAGGGTGTCATTTTTTAAACTTGACCAGTTGTTCTTTTCTTGTTTTTTTGTATAATTGATAATTAAATAACTATTTAAAAATGGCTTATAATATTGTACCTCAAATCACTAAGTTAAATGCCACTAACTACTCTGGTTGGAAGTGTGATATTAAGTTTTTACTTATGGAGAAAAATGCTTATGAAATCGTCACTGGTGACGAAACTAAGCCCAAAGTTAGTGAAACAGTGTCTGAGGAGGCAGTACAAGACTTTAAAAGAAGGCAGAATGGGGCCATGTCAATTTTATATTTGAATATTGATAGTGAGTTTAAAAGTTTGATAAGTGAATGTACTGACCCCTCAGAAGCGTGGAAAATTTTAAAAATTAACTTCCAGCCAGATAGTAGAAGTCATCATATGAAATTGTTTTCTGAAGTTATGACATGTTTTTTAGAACCTGGCGAATCTATTGGTGTTTTTGCAGCTAGAATATCTAAAATTGCTGATCAGTTAAAATCCATTAATAAACCTATTGCTGACGAATACTTATGTTTTCAGGTTTTAAGATACCTACCTGATAAATTTGATCAGGTTGTTCAACAAATTCTTCGTTGGCCTGATAAGGACTTTAACTTTAAAAATATTATTGTTGAGTTATGTGCCGAGGAAACGCGCCTTCAACTTAGAAATTTTGATAAAAGTAGAACGGAATGTTCTATTGAGGCCCAAAATGTAAAATTTAAACGCAGGCCTGTTTTTACTTGTTGGAGGTGCGGAAAAAAAGGCCATGTTATTAAAGATTGTAAAGTTAAGTTAAATAATGATCTAGCTGCAAAGGAAAAAGAAAAACCACTCAGAAGTAATTTTTCTAAGAGGGGTGGCTCTAGTCAACAGTCAAAACGTGATAAAACTCATAAAGCTCAAAATTTCATTGCTGAAGCAAATTTAAGTAGTTTTGATAGAGAGGGCAGCTGGGCTTATGATACGGCGGCCTCTCATCACTTCTGTAAAGATAAATCCTTTTTTTGTAATTTTTCTGAAATTTCCGGTGATGAGTTACACGTGGCTGTTGATGGCGTCACTTTTCCCATTACTGGTAAGGGTGAAGTAGAACTGAATTTTAATGGGACTGTTATTAAACTTTGGAACGTCTTGTATTCGCCGAACTTGCGGAAAAATCTTTTGAGTGGTTCTAGATTCGACCAGGGTGGTGCTAAATTTATTGGTGAGGCCGGCAAAATAAACGTGGTCGACAAGTATGGTGATTTCCTTTTCTCTGCTAAACTCCATGACGGGATTTATTATACATTTCCAAAAGTAATTAAAAATAAGCACAGTGTTAAATTGAATGGGGGGCAGAATTCTAATGAAAATTTAAATGATAATACTGAAATTTCAGCTTTTCCTGTAATAAAACCTGTTAATATAAAAGATTTTGATACCTGGCACCTTCGTTTTGATCATCTAAGTCCTGACTTAATTTTTAATACTATCCGTAATTCTGCTGTAAAAGGTCTGCCCAATTTAAAATCAGTTGATAATTTTTTTTGTGATCCCTGTCATGTGAGTAAGCAAAATCGTATTTCTTTCAAACCCTTAAGTCATTCTTCTTCCAAAAAACCTTTAGATCGACTTTTTATGGATACTTGGGGTCCAATTAAAATTCCTGGCAAAAAAGGTGAACGTTTTTTCCTGTCAATAATAGATGATTTTTCTGGTAGATCATCCGTTTACCCTATCCAGGAAAAATCCATGTGTTTTGATGTTTTTAAGAGACATGTTTTGAGGGCCGAAAGGTTTTTGGGAACCAAGTTGAAGTCGATTAGAACTGACAATGGCAAGGAGTTTGATAATGATTCTTTTAAGGGTTTTTGTAGAGAAAATGGAATAAATCATGAGCTGACCAATTTTTACACGCCAGAAGAAAATGGAGTTTGTGAACGGTTCAACCAAACAATTATGAACTGTGTTCGGGCAATGTTAAAGTCCAGTGGTTTATCTGATGATTTTTGGCCTGAAGCATGTTTACACTTTAATTATACGTGGAATCGTATTTGTCATGGCGGGAACTCTAAAACTCCATTTGAACTCTATTCAGGAAATAAACCTTCTGTTCGACATTTAAGACCATTCGGTACGTTGACATATGTGGGTGTTCCAAAGGTTAGACGTAAGCACAAGTTAGACTCCAAATCAAAACGTGGTGTCCTTGTGGGCTATGCCTTGCGTACCCGTGGTTACAGGGTCTGGTTAGAAGACGAGAAGAAGGTTGTGGAAACCATTAATGTTTCTTTTGTTGAAAGCGGTGATGTTCTACGCAGTGGAGCGGTGATGGGCGACTCTTCTTTTGAGTTGGTGCTTGTCCCGGAGGAACAACCACGGCCCGTTGACCGGTACCTTCTTCCTGGTCCGGAGCCTGGTACCTCTGGGGTCTTGCCCAGCGAGACTGAAGTTGTCGTCCCAGCCGTCTCTCCTGTTTCTCCTGCTCCTCAAGTTACTCCGCAGACTGCTTCTCCTAACTGGATGACCAATCCCGTGTGGTACAGGAAGGTTGTGCCTCGACCTCAGGGAGAAAAGGTCGATATTTACTATTATCCTGATGGAGAGGGTAAAAGGTGTTGTCAAAGGTCACCTAATGATGTCAAAAAGTTTTGTAATTTAAATAATATTGTTTTTAACCCTGCTGATTTTGATTTTTCCAAGTTTAATAAGTTTACTGGTGTTGTTAATCCTGGTGTTATACCTTCCGCGTCCAGCACGGCTAGTTGACTAGATGTGGTGGTCCCGAGAACGTATAAACAAGCTTTAAAATCTGCACAATCTGATGAATGGCATGGGGCTATGTTGGAAGAGTTAGAATGTATGGCCACGAGAGGTGTCTGGCATCTTGTAAGACTCCCTGAGAACAAGACTGCGTTGGGAAACCGCTGGGTTTACACAGTAAAGCGTGACGAGTCTGGCAACATTGTCAGATACAAGGCCAGGTTGGTCGCGCAAGGTTTCAACCAGGTCCAGGGCGAATCGTACGATGAGACCTTCTCGCCTGTGATAAACTTTTCTGTTGTTAGATTTTTTTTCTCTCTTTTAGTCTCATGTTACGGTTGGTTTAATGTACAGTGTGATGTTAAGTGTGCCTATCTGTACGCTCCCTTAAAGGATGAAATTTACATGAGGCAACCAGTTGGCTTTACTGAAAAAGGTAAAGAAGACTGGGTCTGTAAGCTGGATAGAGCACTGTACGGATTACACCAGTCAGGCAGATTATGGTTTTATGAATTAAATAAAGTATTGTTGGAACTTGGTTTTAATAAATTTGAAAATTGTAACTGTGCTTATTCATATTATGATTTTTCTGTTTTATTGGTTTATGTTGACGACATCGTTGTTTTTGCCAGGACTGAATCTCAAGCTAATGACATTTTAGGTTTGTTAAAATCAAAGTTTGATTTGAAAATTTTGGGTATCACACGCAAGTTATTAGGTGTGGAGTTTGAGTATACAGATACAGGAGTTTTGATCCATCAAAATCAATATATTGACGAAGTCAGTAAGAGGTTTCAAAATCACCGTGTACCTATCTCCTCCTTACCTATTGTTAAAGGTATCAAATTTTCAAAAAGTGATTGTCCGGTTATTCAAGAAGACATCGATGAAGCTTCTCATTTACCTTACAGAAATCTCTTAAGTTGTATTTCTTTCATTTCAAATCGTACTAGACCTGATATCGCATATGCTACCAACATTTTCTCACAGTTCCAACAACATCCAGGTATTAAACATTGGCAGGGTTTACTTAAACTTCTTGGATATATAAAATTCACCAGTCAATATAAGCTCCATCTTAAATGCACACAGGTTAAATTAATTTCTTATTCTGACGCTGACTTCGCCGCTAATAGGGACGACTATGTTTCTATGGGTGGCCAGTTGATTCTTTTGGATAGTGCTGCTGTTTCTTGGCGTACTAATAAACAGAAAGGGATTACCATATCAACGATGGAGTCAGAATTTGTTTCTATGTGTGATTGTGTTCGTGAGCAGGACTGGTTTTATAATATTTTATGTGAATGTTCTAATTTAAATCTGATAGAAAATAATTTTGAAATACCTACCTTATATGCTGATAATCAGGCTGCAATACGTTTTACAAAGTCCAGGATTGAGAGTTTCCATACGCGTCATGTTAATATTAAACTATTTTTTATAAGGGATTGGTTTGATGAGGGCAAATTTCATATTCAATATATTTCCTCTAAATTAAATCTTGCCGACCAGTTTACGAAGCCGTTGACAAAAAGTGATTTGTTAAAATTTATAAAAGTGATCTTTATATAAATCTTTTGTGTTTGAATAAATTTCTTTGCTCTGTAGATACTTTTCATAATTTTTTATATTATGTTATCATGGTGTGAATGTGTGTGTGAAATCGTGAGGCGCCTTGCGTATTTGTTCATTATGTATATATATTCATCTTTTTTCATAATTTTTCATATATTGTATATATTCATTTCTTGTATATAAAATTGAATTGCATAATATAACTGTATATAATATTGTATATGATGTATTTTTCATATCACCTTTTTCTTTAGTATATCTGCAGGGTGAGGAGTTGTATTTCATCACTTGAAAATCTAAGTTTTTGTCAATGGTAATCTTCATGGTAATTAGTTTATTATATCACTTGTGACACTTCCTATGGACTATGAGGAATCTCATGATGGGATTTTGTTAATTAAATTTTTATGTATGCTGCGGTGGGGGGCATTGATATCTATCAATTGTCCTCGCACACAAAAATAGTTAATTTTATGAATATAAATGCTTATCTTTTATTATATAACTGTTAACTTACCTTTTTATTTGAATTTAAAAGTTTTCTTTACTTAAACTCTATCAGCCATCTTCTACTTACATCGCGCCATTACTAACGATGTTTTGTTTACATTGTTGCCGTTGCCAAACTTGCTCTGCATAATTTTCTTAATTTTTGCTGTTGCCACTTCTATTAAAATAGTTATGATAAATTGTATTTTTGACTTTGACTGTTGAGTGGCAATGGTAATGCATTGTTTATATGTAGATTTTTGACTTGGCAGTCAGTATAAAAAGATCGCGATGCGTGTGTTAAAGGGCAGTTATCGGCAGTTATCGGCAGTGTTTAGCAATGGCCAGCTAGTCTTCAATTAGATATGAAGCGGTAGTTTGTGAGTTGTGTAAGTAGCTTGATGGTCAAGTAACGATGTATGTGCTTATAGTATCGTTCCTGCTAAGCTATTAATGCTCTTTGGCTATTGCACTTTTTTTTAAGAAATGATGGCTGCCGTTGTTAAGTTGTTAATATTTTACACATGTTAAGTTTCTGTTTGTTAAATTGTTCCTTGTTAAAGGTTAAATTTTCCGTCGTTCATGGATGATGGAAGTTTTGAATAAAATGATAATTGACGTCCTTTTGAGACGAGTTTGTTAAATTTGATAGTTTAATTGATGTTAACTTTTGTTTAGACGCTTTTTAAGCGTCATTTGTTCAAGTTTGAAATCTTTTTAAAAGTTAATTAAAAGTTAAATGAAAGTTTCTAAATTGAAGTGTATAGTGGATGAACGTAATTGTCTTCATTTCAACTTTGTGTTATTTCGTCTTGTTTCACTTTCGCTGATCAACCTGGCGATCGCGGAAGTATATTTCTTCATCGTATTTTCCCGTTGATCAACCAGGCGATCACGGAGGCTCTGCGACGTTCCTTGAAGTATATTGTCATCTGCTTTTTCATTGTGTTTATCTATATGCCTAGCTCAACACCTGTAAAAGGTAATCTTGTTCTTGTTATAAATTTGAAATCTTAATATATCATTATATCTTGTTGAATAAAGTTGTTTTATTTGTTAAAAACTTTGGTCTTTAATGTGTTATAATAGTTGAACACTGGTCGGGTTATTTCTATTGAAGCCCTTAAAATTTAAATCTTAATGTTTCCACTGTATTTAATCTGCTTAATAGAAATGATTTGAAACATAGACTTTTAGTTTATAATAAATTCAACAAGCGTTTACAAAATTCGCCAGGCATTAAGCCTCAACCGACAGAGGGCGATAATTTATTTATAGCAGGTGTGCCGGGATTAAACACCACGCGACGGAGGGCAAGGACGGAAGACTGCTAGTTTCAATCTGGAGTTCTTGTAGACCAGTTTTGTTAGAAATATCAATCCTATCATTACAAATTCTGTACTAAATGAAAGGGGCAATTTTTTTAATCCACGGGTGCAAACAGTTTTTCGACACGACAATTAGATTTTTTTTAATTAACTAAAGTACGAAATTTAGGTGGTAAGACTTTATTTCAATTCATTTTAGTTATTTTAAAAAGTACGTGGCACCGTTTTACGGTAAAAAAATGCATAAAAATTAAAAATAAAAATTTTACAAATTGAAATTAAGAGTTCTCCGTTCTAAACTATATTTTATCTTTAACAGAATTTTTAATGTTCTTTTTTTTTTTTTTTTGTCATTTTAACTATAACGAAATAGAAAGACGAAAAATGCATGCCTAAGGGATATTTTGTTAGTCCTTTGCGCCTGCAACTAGGGCTGGATTAACAGAACTTATTTCACATGAATAAGAAAAATCGGAAAATATTTGTGGATAATTTATGGCAAGGGGTTAATAAGAAAGGTGGGCAAAATAGAATTTTAGATGAAAATCTTCAAGTTTTTTATGTGCCTTCTTATGTTGTTGAGACAATGTGTAAGAATAAATAACTGTCTAATGAAATATAAAAAATTAAACTGATTTTACGTGTTGTACTTTGGAAAAAAAAATTAACAAAAATAGAATTGCATCAAAATATTTACGAAGTCCAAATTTGACACTACCAGAATCTATTTACGTTTAGATCGTAAACTCTGTGAAAGAAACCACAAACGAAATGAGAATACATAATGATTTCAAATGGACGTGTTCCGTAAAAATTAGACAGAAAAGTAACTTTTTGATTGCGAAGGAAAAAGCATCCCTATTAAAGACCCATTAACTAGTTGGCATAGGTCGACTCTGCTCAGTTGCCCGTTCATGCCACTATCATAAATGATATTTTAAGCAGGTCTGACATCTTTACAATAAAAATATACATTTTCATGCACGTTATGCGAAATTTTGCCCTATTTTGCAATACTAAGAAATTCAGAAATTTCAATTAACTACGAATTTTTACTGTCTTCTATATTCAATAGAAGAAAGTATCGGATTCGTAAAAATTGTCGACTTTCGGTTTTTGACAGATTTACACGTTTTGAGAGGTCTAGAACGCGATTTGACCATTTTTAGAAAATGTCTGTCTATCCATACGTCTGCCTCTGTGTGTGTGCGTCAAAAATATTGTGGCGACTGTATCTCCAGAACATCTGTTCAGAATTGTATATAAATTTATATGTAAATGCACCTTCACCAAAATTAGTACCTACCAACTTTTGGCGTCAACCGCTCATCAGGTGGCGCTGTTATATAGTTATATCCGCAATTTAAAGGGAGGCTATATCTCAGGTTCTATCGCGTATAATCAATCAAAACTTGATATGTGAAAAGGCCATTATAAGACATGCTGATTCTATTTGAATGCGTATTGACAAACAGATGGAGTTGCTATACAGTGCTTCCCGCAATTTAAGGGTAGGCTATATCTCAGGAACTACTGCATAGAATTGCATATAAATTTATAAGTACATGCACCTTGACTTAAATTAGTGCTTATCAACTTTTGTTGTTAATTTCTCAACAGGTGACTCTGATGTACAGTGATTTCCGTAATTTAAAAGGGAGGCTATATCTCAGGTTTTAATGCGTATAATCAATCAGAACTTGATATGTAAGAAGACCATTATGAGACATTATGCTGATTCAGTTTGAATACTTATCGCCCAACAGGTGGCGCTGCCATACAGCAATTTTCGCAGTTTAAGGGAAGTCATATCTGAGGAACTACTGCAAGTAATTGCATATAAATTTATATGTTGATGCACCTTGACATAAATTAGTGCCTATCAACTTTTGTTGTTAACCGCTCAATAGGTGATGCTGCTACACAGTGATTTCCACAATTTAAGGAAAGGATATATCCCAGGTTCTATTTTGTATATCACCAAATTAGATATGGGAGAAAGCCATTATGAGTCTTTATGCTAATTCAATTTGGATGCTTATCGGCCAATAGGTGGGGCTTCTATATTGCAAATTTCATCGATAACGGGAAGGCTATATCTCAACTTCTATGGAATATAACTGAACGAATCTTCATATGTGAGATAGCCATTATAAAAACACATATTGTAGAATGTAGACAATAAAACTGTCTGTCTTTGGATATTTAGTGTCAGTTTTCTCTAAAATGAAAATCATTTGCATTCATCGTGTTACATAATTTTAACAAATAATAGTTTTAGTAAATCCTTTGCACTTAGTGAATTTGTATAGGAAAATATAGAAGAAAGTCTTGTGGTGGTCACAACATACTAGTTTAAAGTTGAATTTTTATAGTTAATGATGCTCATGCCAGCATTATGACACATATTTAAAAATTTGTCTGACACTTTTATGATAGAAATTTTCCTTTTAATTCACTTTTAAGCAAATATTCTCTCTGCTCTCTTATGTTACGAAAATCGTAAATTTCGAATAAATTACGAAGTTTTTAAATTAGAATGTTGCGTATAGTAGGGTTCTTGCCAGTGTCACTAGTAATTTTTTTAAACTTGTTCGACATCTCTGTGATCATTTGTTTTTGAGATGTCGTGTACACAAATTAACACACTAAGAAACTAACAGACATCTTACACACGGACACTACATAAATTTTGTTATTTCTATGTTCCACGTTCCACGAACGTATAAAACAGTAAAAAAAAAAGGGGGTCGAAAATTTTCACAAATATTTAAATTTTCCATTTCTGCAGTATGATGGGGAACCAAAAACCAATGTACACTGCTTTATTTTCAGAAGTACAACAGTGTCAAAGCGATTAAGCTGAAGAAACAGAAGACAACTACAGCTAATTAATACACTGCTAAGTGTTTTTTGAAATTCTTCAAGATGTAATTTAAGGAATTATGCTTTACCACGATAATATATCTTATCATACAGCAAGATTGACAGCAGAATTACTCAAACAGAAACGCGTCGAATCCGAGATCTGTCCCTCCTATTCCTCTGATTTTTCTATGTGTGATTTTAGCTGTTTTTTTATTTAAAGAAAAATTTACATGGTCATCATTTTTAATTTAAGATAATGAGGCTACAACACATATTTTTGATCAATTTCATAAATCTTTAATCACTAAAAAATTCATCTACAAAATTCCACTGATGTTGGAGTGGACTACTTTAAACAACCCAAAGATTTGGTAAGTTTAACATGCACTATTTAGCCGTATCTCAAAAGTTTTACAGTGATCCATAATATTAATTCACTGTTCATAGTTCTGTTATTGTTATTTATTTTATTTTAGTAATTTTATAAATATGAATCATTATAGAGCATTTTCAAATGATCTTATAAGTTTATCTTCATATCATAATTTCTGGTTTTAATTTTAGCAAAAAAAACTCATGAGTATTTTTTTTTTTAATAAGTTTACTTCCTTCTTTGGCATTAAAATATGATTGTTCGAGGTTGTTTTATAATGTTGATTTTGATTTTATATTAAATTAGTCGAACTGTGCCCGCCAACCGCTCAATTTTTAAACATTTATTTCCAAATTTATTTCTGTTTGACCGTTCAAAACGCCAGATATTAGTTTAGATGATATTTAAAACAAATAGCTTCATAGTTTACATTATGACGTTTTGAAGTTTAACCATCTCTAAGAAATTAAAAATGTCATCGTAAACATGCAAAACATGGATACAATTTTATTTTCCTTATCTCAATGCATTGCTGCAATTGTGATGCAAATGTTAAATTATTCTTTTTCATTATTTTATTCAGTTGAAATGCATGCATGCAAGGAAACTATCGATAGAATTTTACTTTCTTTATTTCAATACATTGTTTTAGCTATGACATCAAATTTAGCCGTAGTTTCGTAAAACTTGGTTTTTTATTATTGAGAAGATGACTCTGTTAAGGAAAATTAAATCAAGTTGGTTTCATTCTTTCTAATTAATTACTTTTGTATTAACCATAGAAATATTATTTAATATCTCTGAGATTTAAAAAAGTCTATAACCTGTTACAGATATTAGTAATTTGCTACTTAAAGTATTTCATGAAATGAAACGAATTTTTAATTGTTCAACATATTTCGATTGAGTAATGTTAGTTTTAAACAGGTTCTTCATAGGCTTAGGCGTGATTTATTTATTTATTTATTTTTTTTTTAATTTCTTAAAACTGATATGATAATTTTCCCACAGAAAAAAGAAATATAAATAAGATTTTATTTTTAAAATAAATTACAGTTAGGAAGTTAATTTTCATATAAATATTAACCTTTGATGACGTGATAGGGGCGGCAAAATAATGCTTGCCTCAGGCGGCAAAATATCTAGCTCCGGCCCTGAGCATATGCTTTATTTTTAATTACATACTTTTATTTACGTATGATATTTCTTGTTTAAATACATTTGTTATCCATTTGTTTTCAATATTTACTCACAAAATGGCTAGCAACCTGGAAAACCTGGAAATCAGGGAAAAGTCGGGGAATTTTGCAATATTGGAAAAGTTAGGGAAGTGTCAGGAAATTTGATTAAAATGTGGAAAAGTCAGGGAATTTTGACTAAATCTTTAAAAAAAATCGTGGAACTTCATTTACACTAAGGAAATTCTCGACAAAAAAATGTCAGTTTATGAGATGTCATGCCAAAATGGAAGAAAATGACCTGGAAAAGTCAGGGAAAATAAAAAATATCAAGTGACCCTGACTTATCATTTAATGACTTTTGGCATTATACATTTGGTAACTAAATATTTTACGTAAAATTCTTTTTTAGTATGAAAAATTTTAAAACAAAGATCTGTACACAGTCTTTCGTTTATAAACGTTGTACTCGTAATAACTCATTTTCTGTTTTGGAGGATATTTGCAGGATTGTGAGCAAACAAAGCATCGTTGTCTTACTTTCTGAGCAGTTTCTTATGAATAAAGTTTTGGAAAATGTCTTTCCATTAACCTGAGCAAATTATAGTGTCATTATCAGTACACTCAGTCTGTATCAAAATCAACATCTTAAATATTTTGTATAATTTCTGTTATTTCAAATTCAGTTGAACATTTTTGATGCTTCGACATTGTAATGGTAAAAACAGAAAATTTTCGTGTCTACAAGATCTAATTATCGATTAAAAACTACACTGCAAATCCAAATACCCAATGCTCTAGTGAAAATAAAACATACTATAAAAAAAAAAAACAAAAAAAAACACATGGCTCATTTAAAAAGCTGCCATGAAGTATGCAATTCAGAAACATTCTTTGCCCCTTATGTTTATATAATCAAAATATACATGCATGTGAGTGATGTTACTCTCATTTCGATTAAAAGGTCATATCTGCATATATGTCAAATCTTACGGACATACAATGCCACCTTGTACTAAAAAATGCTACAAATGACTTGTATCTTTAATACATAATGTTGCCTACTTGAGGGTTCGTGAGTTGTCCGGGAATGAAAGGCCAAACTTACAAAAATTCAGTAATTTATTCACAGAAAGTTCCAGAAAAATACAGGTCAATAAACCAATTATCAGCTTCAATTCAAGCAGTAACCACAGCTTAAACAACAGCTGTCAATAGCAAATCCACAGTACAAACTGTATAGCAATAACACTTGAAGCAAGTCTCTCTCAAAGAGGCTCAAGAGCAATGCAAGCACTAGCGAAGCTGGCTGAGATCTGAACTGAACTGAACTGACTGCCTTGGCGAGGAAGCGCTCCTTATATGCTGTTCCATGGAACCCAGATTTTTCGAGAAAACTCTAGAAAGTGGTCAATATATGAAGGTGGTCAATATATAGTGGTCTGATATGAAGAGAGTCCCAAAGTGCCCAATAACTTTTCGTAATGGGACTAAATCTGGAAATGTCCTGCCAGATAGGTCTGTTGCTGGTCGTCTCCTTCAGCTGTAATATTGGCTTTATGTCAGGATCTTCCAATTGGACTTGTCTAAGTTCTTCGTCACTCCATGGGTCGGGATCTTGTCCTGAAGGTGTTGAGACGGTAACTTGGCGAGCAACTGGCTGTATTCTTTGGGGTCTATCATCGGCTTTACAGCTGTATTTATGATCTTCAGATGGAGGCTTCCGCAAGAATGCATCTGAATTTTCCCGAAGAGCTCCTCCTGGGTGGCATACTTGAGAGACATTCTTGGTTGCGTCTCTAGGTGTTCTTACTGGGCACCTTCGTTTGATATGCCCGTCTTTTCCACAGCCCCAGCATTTAGTTGTTGGAGTCTTCCCTTCTTTCTTACTCTCAAGAATGCGTAGTCTTCTATTAATTTCTGCAATCATTTCCTGAATCTCTTTAAAATCACATTGAGAGCCGTTCACTTTGTCTGCTGTGCTGTTCTGGCGATATATACAGGAGGCTTGTTGGGCTGTCTCGAGCTTTAGGGCATACACCGAGGCTGACTCCACATCCTTCACGCCGGAGAGTCTGAGGGCTTTTTGAATATCTGGATCTCCGACAGCATCAATGAAATATTCTAGAGCCAGATCATTGCGTGTTTCAGGATGACAATCTGAGAAAGCCAAATGTGAAAGCCTCTGGATGTTTGATGCCAGTTCTTGTAAGCTTTCCCCTGGACTCTGACGACGGGACATTAGCTGGAGTCGACTATATTCTTTGGACCATTTCGCTCCAAAACGTAGCTCTAGTGCTCTGGTTAAAGCTTCGAAGTCGTATCGCTGTTCCTTCGAAAGGGTCTCCAGAATATCTGCAGCGTCGCCCCGCAACGACCCTACCAGATGAGCCGTCTTTGCAACAGAGTCCCAGCCGTTAGCTTCAGCTATGATGAAAAACTGCGTCTTATATACATGCCAGGAGGAACTGCCGTCGTAGGTGGATAGCTTAATAAATTCCTGATTCTGGATTCTTCTCTCTTTCTTTTCAGTTTCCTGAGGCATGGATTCTAACTTTTCTTCGAGATTCCGAATCTTGCTCTGCAGTTCATTCCCTATTACTTCTCTGTTCCACTCTTCTTTCATTTTTCTCTCAAGATCTTCCTCCATTCTCTTAAACTTGCTTTCTATCTCTGAAACCTTTCCTTTCAGTTCCTGATCAACATTTTCTTTAACTTTCTCCTTGAAATTCTCTTCTATCTTCATAAATCTCTCTTCAAACTTCTTTTCTACTTTCATAACATTTTCTTCTATTTTCATAGCTTTCTCTTTAAAACTCTCTTCTATTTCGAAACTTTCTCTTCAAAATTTTCTTCTATCTTTATAACTTTCTCTTCTATTCCATCCATTCTATTTTCCATCACCGTTAATTTACCCTCTATTGATTCTTTCACCGTTGAAAGCTCTCTCTTCATCTCATCTTGATTAGATTTAATTTCTTCGGACAAACTGGCTTCCAATTCTTTTTGTCCTTTTTCTATTTTCTCTATCAATCTGGTTTCCATCTTATCCTGTCCTGCTTTCATTTCCCTTTGCGATGTTTCCATTTTCTCTTTCAATCCGGCTTCCATCTTTTCCTGTCCGGCTTTCATTTCATTCATCTCTTGACTCAGGCTAACTTTCATCGCATTCATCTGGGTAGCTAAGCTTTCTAGAAGTTTTTTCATCTCTTGCTCCATAGCTCTAGTTAACCATTCACAGACAACCCCACTCCTGACACCAGAAATGTTGCGTACTTGAGGGTTCGTGAGTTGTCCGGGAATGAAAGGCCAAACTTACAAAAATTCAGTAATTTATTCACAGAAAGTTCCAGAAAAATACAGGTCAATAAACCAATTATCAGCTTCAATTCAAGCAGTAACCACAGCTTAAACAACAGCTGTCAATAGCAAATCCACAGTACAAACTGTATAGCAATAACACTTGAAGCAAGTCTCTCTCAAAGAGGCTCAAGAGCAATGCAAGCACTAGCGAAGCTGGCTGAGATCTGAACTGAACTGAACTGACTGCCTTGGCGAGGAAGCGCTCCTTATATGCTGTTCCATGGAACCCAGATTTTTCGAGAAAACTCTAGAAAGTGGTCAACCAATCAACTTAGCTTCCATATTTGGTATATCCCATATAAGGATTTTCTCGCCAAGGTCGCAAAAAAAATCACCAAGGTGGGAAAAAGTCGCCAAGTTTGGCGCCAAATCCATTACCTGCATTACTGGGGCTTTTTAATGCGTTTTTAAGGGAAAATAAGACTATTTCAACGCTAAAACGACTAGAAATGCACAAAATTAGCACTTTATCAACTTACTAAGCCTCTTTGAAAGAATTTATACAAAAATAAACACAATTATTTACAATTTCGTAACAATAATTTTATGTGTAATATTTGTATGCTTTTTTGTGGGAATTACATAGTTCTTTAGGCAGATATAATTTTTTTTATTATTTTATTTTTTAACTTGAATAAATTGGGGTACTTATTGTTTAGTTGTTAGATGCAGTTGCTGAGTGTTGCCCAATGTATGGTTTTGCTAGCTTTCTTTTCCCCTGCACGATTATATATCAATCATTGTTTGCTATTTTTTCCTTGGCTTAGCACTCAACTTTTCTTACTAGTCACTCTTGAAAGAAAACACAGTAGACAGATATTTTCATTTGTTTTCAGAAAAGTTGAAAACAGACAGTAAAGGGCAGTGTACTTTTAATTAAGAAGAGCACAACTGATGCGTAAAAAGAGAAGAAATGCATAATTGTTTATCAGTAGCAAAATGAATGAGGGGGAGGGACATTTTATATTAAAATACCTATTAATTTTGTTTTTATCAATTATAACTTTTTTTTTAGTAATAAAGTTCTTTATAATTCCAGCAAGCTTTTGAGAACATAGTTACTGGTTTAAGAATAGTATGTACAATAGATCTTTATGCAGTGCAGTCCTGCTAATCCTAACCTATGGGACCAGGAGTATGGTTGGAATGGGGAGGGGAAAAAAAAAAAAGTAATGTTTACATTAAAATGTTATACAATTGGGAAAATAATAGTATGTGTTAAGTTAATAAAAAACTAGATATAGTTTACTAAAAATATTGTCTACTATACTAGTACTTTATAATAATATAGTAACATATTTAAAGTTTGACAGTATAAATAAAAAATAACTTTTATCAGGAAATGTTAAAATCAATATAGGTAGAAGTATAGTTAGCAATACTTTATATACGTTTAGTTGTACCTTTTAGCACATAAAGAAGCTGAAAATAATCTCTATATTCTTCTACATAATAAATGACAATCTTGATTGTGCTGTGATTTTTCTCCATTTTCTCCACTAATTATTTCTTGGTTTAGAAAAGGAATTTTGTTCAATGTGCTAAAGAGCTATATTGAATGCCTGTTTATTATCTACATACGATACTGGGCTAATAGTTTCATAACTCTCATTGTCCACTTCTTTCTTGCAATGGCGGATTTAAGGGGGGGGGGGGGCTAGGGGGCTGAAGCCCCCCCCCCCTCCAAAACACTGACATTCACAATTGAATATTGCAACTGTAAATTTTTTATTGGTCTAGAATAACACTTTGAAAAATCTTAGCCCCCCTCCCCCCCAAAAGTCAAGTTCTGGATCCGCCACTGCTTTCTTGCTGTCATCTGCAGTCTGGGTAGCGACCATGATCTCATCATAGTTTAATTCTTCTATATTGCAGTCAACATCAACTTAATTGATGCACTTATTTACGTCACTGAACTGAAAAATCAGGTTGCAATGTTTGTAAGTCATTGATTATTGTTAGTGTATTTTCATTTTGATCACTTTCAATCATTATTTTTGGCCAAAGTTTATATCAAGATTTTTTTTTTTTTTGAAGTATCACCCCCTAGTCCATGGGTTGGATGACAAAAGTTACATTAGCAGGAAGAAATACAACCTTAAATGCCTTCCTCATATGGAGCAGTTTTAGTACAGGTTGTTTTTAACTGCAGGAACAAATTGGTCAAAAAACTATTCCTTGAAAAGTTACAATCCATCCATGCTAACTTTTGATTTCGATAATATACTAGTAGTGATGACACCAGCGGCGTCGCCAGAAAAAATTTCAGGAGGGGGCAAACTTCAAATTGTAAAATTTTAGCATGTTTTTTTTTTTACAAATTCAATTAGATTCAAATGATTGGTTAGTTGATTGAGGTGATTATGTAAGCCAGTCTATAAGCATTTACTACAACAATTTTTTATGCATGCAATTTAAGCTACAACATTTTACATATAGAAATTAGACAACTTATTCTAAACCACAACACTAATCCGGAAAATGTACTGTCGAGTCAATTTAAAATCTGTTCGCAGGGAAAAGGGGACTCTTAATTGGCTCTGTGACATAAATTTTATTTGGTTATTTGAATTCTAATGATGCAGCTTTAAAGCTTTAATTGTAATTTTTTAAAATTATTTATTTATTAGAATTTTCCAGGAGGGGGCAAGTGCCCCCCCCTTGCCCCTATGTGCCGACGCCCATGGATGACACATGTTTTTTTAAATGTTGTTGGTTTCTTGATTTTCTAATTACAATGACAATTTGTGACTGCCATTAGCATTGCTACAGATATTAATAGTTAACCTATATTTAGCAAGTTTCATACCTTTTATGATTTAGTTTTGTGCCGCTGAATTCTGGTTAGAAGCATTTTTGTGATTTAAATATCTTTCATAGATTTTATACAAATGATCAGGAGTTAATGTTTTTTTTTTAATCAGACTTTCTAATTTTAGAATAAATTTTCTCTCAACTGTTTCATCAGCAGAGAACTTACCTGAAAGTACTATATTTTGAATATCATGTCCATTTTCCATCGATGTAGTCAGCCTCAACTTGCTGCAACTTTTGCCTGACCTTAAATTTTTATAGAAAATAAGGGTCTTTTTTTTTTCTTTTTTTTTTTTTTAAATGATTGGTTTAAACAATGGAGCTCTTTCTCTTCTATCCCACTTGAACTGTAACTATTAAATGTCGTCTAAAAGCAACATTTTGGCCTTTCAAAGTTTTGTGAATTTTCAGCCCTCATTCATGCTCAGTTGTAATAATTTCTAGATCTTTATTTTTTCTTCAGTTTTTAACTGTACTTAGTCCCAATCCTATTTCATGTGTGTTCCTTTTTTTTTTTATTTTTTTTTATAAAGGATTTGCCTTTATCTGATCTTTTAAGTACTTTAAATTTCCGTGACAAAAATAGTTTTACATGTTTACATATTGTTGTTGCCATAACAACATCATACACTAGCACAGTACGCCTAATGTAAACTACACTGAAAATTAATTTCTAATATAGCATTTACAGAAAACATTTCTTTGTTAAAGATTAAAGCAAAGAACGAAGCCTCGTTAATGTGAATTTAATTCATTTTGATGGGGATTGTGGAAACAGTTCATGTTAAAAGTAATTCATGATAACGAGGTTCAACTATATATATAGTTTTTATAAATATTTTTATTTAATAATTAGTTGACAAGTAGTGACAACTATAATAATTTCATTACTTGAACAATAAGTCTAATAGCGTTGTATTAATTTTCAAAGTAAAATCTTTTTTGTGCACACATATTTCTTCCTTCATGATGAATTCATCTATCATTTGCTTAAATACTTCTATGCAGTTCATCATTACTAAGTAAGGTTCAAAAGAATGTCTTCAAAATATAGTGAAAAAAAAAAAAAGTACGCAGGGTCACAAAATATTTGAAATACAAGATATCAGCAGAAATGCTTGAAAATGCATTTTAAGATGCGTTATATGCTTTGTTATTTACCAAATCCTAATGTACTGTATATCTGATATACAAAGCTACTTAAAAGCAGTCAAAAGCATTGGTTTCATTTTCATGTAATTGATAGAAACATAATTTTTAAATTATACACCTATAAAAATTTTCACTGAGGCCTTAAATACACTTTTGTTTTTAAATGTCTAGATAAAACACTAAATGAGTTTGTATAAATCAAAAGTAATTTGGTAAACAAAAACTTAAAATCATGTTTGTATATATTATGAAAAACATTATGGACATTTGTGTTGTGCTGTATTAAAAAGTTAGACTCTACACATATCACATAATATATTGAAGTTTGATCAAACTAAAAAAACTTGTATAAAAAAAAAAAAAAAAAAAAACTTCCAACAATTATTGCATATTGTGTGTGAGTCGTGTATCTGATGTCTTTTGTAATCTAATGAGGCTCTAAATGTTAGTTACAACAACTGCCAAAGCACAGAAGATTTTTTTTTTAAATTTCAAATTCTAAAAAGAAATCTGATATTCTTCAAAAGTAAATGTTTATAATTTTGTGTATAATGTAAAAACTTCGTAAGTTGGAAAATTAAAAAACTATTTCTCGTAATTAGTTTACATCATATTATTTCATAGAGATATAATTTTTTTGCAATCTACTAAATATTAATATTTCTTATCCATAAATTCATGTTGAAGTAACTGTAAACGAGTTTTATAGGTGATTTCCAATCAATTGCTGGTTTGATGGCCTAGTTTTCAATATTAATTTGTCTTGATAAAATTATTATACACAAATTATTAAATCATACTATAAAAGCATGAAGCGGTGTCTATTTATTTCAATCCAATTACATTTTTTCTGAGTTCTGAAATAATAGTTGTCACGTCCGTGAGGAAAATTCATAGCGAAGAGAGTCCGCTGGATACTTTCTTAGCCAAAATAGTTGAACATCTAAATTAGAATTATCATAAAGAGTAAATAAAAAGAAGAGATTAATAGCATGAAAAAAAAAGATATATAATAAAAATTTAAATTGTATGTACCATGGTTTATTAAAACTAATATAATATTGAATTTAGAAAATAAAAACTGCGCACACGGGCAGGAAAAAGAATAAGAAAAAGGAGATCATAGAAAAACAGTTTGGTTTGGTTTTGATATTTATTGTTTTATTAGGATTTCTGAGGAATAATGATAGGAACGGAAAAATACTTAATATTTCCTGGAGCTCTTTTGAAAGTGAATCTGAACTGATGTGATTATATTATTAGAAGAATAAATTGAAAATAGAAAAATCGGCATAAGTTATTTTCAAAAGTTAAGTGTGCAACATTAATAAGTGGTGTCAGAACAAATGGGATTTTTCTTACCGATTATATGAAGTAAAAATTGTTGCATTTATGGAAAAGAAAATTAAGGTAAGAAAATTGGAAAACCACCTATTATCATTGTTATAATTATATATTTACATGCTCTGATATAAATGTTATATAATTGAATGACTACTACTTGATATAGGAAACTAAATTTAAATACGAAGGATATAAATAAGGATTATAGCAGTTATTGTAATAAATGTGTTTGAATATATAAATCAGTGTATATTAATTTAATTAAAATCATTCGGAAATTGGTAAAAATAATAAGTAAATAAAATGATTCCATAAAATTAAAACTTAAAGGTTACCATAGCAATGATGGCATAACTTAATGAAGGGAAATGACAAAGATTTGGCGTTAATAATAGAAAATCTTGGCAAAGAAGCACCACAAGGTAGAAAATTAATAGAACTTAGGAAAATTATCTTGAACAGTAAAGAATATGATGAAGAAACTGTAAAAAAGATGCTTCAGACTGTCATCGACGATAGGAAAGGAAAGAGAAAGACAGCAACAGAAAGAAGAAAAGAAATTACAGAGAGAAAGAGAAATGGAAGAAAAGAAATTATAGATAGAAGCAGCAGAAAGAATTATGGATAGAAGCAGAAGAAAGAATAGAATTAGAAAAATTAAGGTTACAACAGTCAAACTCTATTGAAAATCAAAGTCTCGATGATGATAATGTTGCATCTAGAGAAAAGTCAAAATCAATTGAAGAATACGTGAAAAATATTAGATTATTAACAGTCAAGATACCTGCCAAGACGGAAGGTTGGGATTATTTTTTTGTCAGTCTAGAGAAGGCATTTACAAGTTTAAAGGTACCTTATGAAGCAAAATTTCAAATATTATTATGTTTACTGGCCGAAAGAGGTGCTCAGTTGCTAATATATGTGCAAGGAGAAAAATACGAAGAATACAAGCATTTAAAGGAAATCATACTAAGAGAATATCAACCTTCGGCACAAACATGTTTAGATAGAAAATTTCGAGAAAGCAAGAAGAAGAGATGAAGAAAATTTCATTCAGTTTACAACAAGATTAATTTCTGTATGGGAATATTATTGTAAATTGAGGGATGTGAAAGACTTAGAAATATTGAAAGAACTCATCGGATCGTATTATGGAAACTCTGGATCATGAAACAGCAACACACATAAATATAAAACAAGGTGATGGTTGGCTTAGATCTAGAGAGTTGGCAAAGGAATGAGATTTATTTTACTCAGTGAAAGTAAAATCTTATAAATTAAGGGCTACTGACAGATATGCATATTATGATAATCAAAAATCATATGAGGCTGAAGGAATAACAAAAGGATCTCAGCGAACATATAAAAAGGAATTGGAATCGAAATGAATAAAAAGAGAAGGACCGTAATTGGATAGTAATAAGTTTGAATGTTTCATTTGTGGATCACAGAATCATTTTAAAAGGGATTGCCCAAGATGGTGAGAGAAAAAGTTTATGCCACGATCAGAATCAGAAAGGGTGGCCAGGGTGAACAGTTCAGAGTCCAGATGCCAGGGTTAAGCAAGGAATTGACATGGACCAGATGAAGAAAAAATAAAAGCAATAGCTAAATTACAACCACCTACTACGAAAAAGGATGTCCGAAGAATATTAGGCTTAATGAATTTTTATCGGTCTTACATACCAGGCTTTGCACAAACAGTAATTGGAATCCGATAGCCTTTGCAAGTCAGAGACTTACATTAAGCCAACAGAAATGGTTGACTACAGAGAAAAAAGTGTGGGCCATCTTATTTGGACTCAACAAGTTTGATAAATGGATCATAGCCAGTAAAGTGGAAATAATATCAGATCATAATCCACTCAAATTCCTATTAGAGACCACACTGAAAAGTGCCAGGTTAACTAGATGGATTTTATCTTTACGAAAGTGGAGACACACTATTACTTACTGTAAAGGGACTCAAAATGTTGCAGCTGATAGTTTATCTCGACTGAAAATAGAGGAAGAAATCCAACCATCAGATCAAAGAGCCTAAAATAACAGAACTGTTGGACATTATTCAAACAGAACTATAATATATGAATATCATGAACTGTGAACATAGTATTATTCGCATGTGTGTTATGTATATTTTATACAACTTAATGCTTTGAAATGTTGGCAAAATTTTGTTATAGAAAAATTGTTTTTTTTTAAAGGACTCCAGGTTGTGCGACTTTAGTAGTACAGTAGAGAGCCAGAAATCCGCCAAAGTCCGAAATCTGCACAGCTTGTCAGATACAAACAATGAAATTAACTTTTAATAAATTACAATACTGCAAATCAGAATTTTGAAAAAGATCTTGAATACAGATTTTATGTTAGCATTTTATGATTACAAAAAAGAAAAACAAAAATAATATGAAGGACTACAAGAGCTAAGTTGCTGCTAATGAAGTTGACAGTATATTAAATTCATCAAATGAAAATAATGATTGTTGTGATATGATGATATCAATCAGGTAAATAATAACAAACTAATTTTTTAAAATGCTTTCTGATGAAGGCATAATTTGTAAGGAAGAACTGAATAAAATTTGCAGAAAAATAAATTTGTGTTTCTACTATTTACAATAAATAAAAAAATAAATAAATCATGCAGGTTCAAGTTTAGTTTAAAACTAGCTACATGTGAACAGATTTTAATTAAATTTGACAAATATATATTTTTTCATTTTTATTTATTGTTTTCATTATATATTTTTGTAAATGTTCATTATTATTCTTATGTACCTAGTAATTTAATATTCAGTGTTATTATTGACTAGTATGTGTTTAGTTTGAATAATTCTCTGTTTTTGTTATTCAAAGTGAAAATAATTTTTTATGGGCCCCAAAATCCTAAATTCCACACAACCTCTGGTCCCAAGCTGTGTGGATTTTTGACTCTTCTTTATGCTATTTCTTAGGTAAATAGAAAAGGATAAAGTAAAGAGGAAAAAAAAAAAGAATTTTTTTTTTTTTATTTTGGCGGGAGTGTGTCACGTCCGGGAGGAAAATTCATAGCAAAGAGAGTCTGCAGGATACTTTCTTAGCCAAAATAGTTGAACATCTAAATTAGAATTATCATAAAGAGTAAATAAAAAGAAGAGATTAAAAGCATGAAAAAAAAAAAAAAGATATATAATAAAAATTTAAATTATATATACCATTGGTTTATTAAAATTAATATAATATTGAATTTAGAAAATAAAAACCACATGCACGGGCAGGAAAAAGAATAATAAGAGAAAGAAGATCATAGAAAAACGGTTTGGTTTGGTTTTGGTATTTGTTTTATTAGGATTTTTGAGGAATAATGATAGGAACTGAAAAACACTTAATATTTCCTGGAGCTCTTTTGAAAGTGAAATCTGAACTGATGTGAACCTTTATTAGAAGAATAAATTGAAAATAGAAAAATCGGCATAAGTTATTTTCGATTAAAGTTAATTGTGCAACATTAATAAGTGGTGTGAGAAGAAACAGAATTTTTCTTACCGATTATATGAAGTAAAAATTGTTGCATTTATGGAAAAGAAAATTAAGGTAAGAAAATTAGAAAACCACCTATTATCATTGTTATAATTACATATTTATATGCTCCAATATAAATGTTATATAATTGAATGACTACTACTTGATATTGGAAACTAAATTTAAATACGAAGAATATAGATAAGGATTATAGCAGTTATTGTAATAAATGTGTTTGAATATATGTCAGCATATATTAATTTAATTAAAATCATTCAGAAATTGGTAAAATTAATAAGAGTAAATAAAATGATTCCATAAAATTAAAACTCAAAGGTTACCATAGCAACAATGGCATACTTAATGAAGGGAAATGACAAAGATTTGCCGTTAATAATTGCTTTGTTTTGGATGCACATATTCTTAGAACTTTAAAAATAAAATGTATTAAATTTTCCAGTGAAATATGCAGCAAAAGAAAAAAAATTAAAAGTTAATCCTTTTGGTTGCTATTAATGTATTCTCGACAGCCAAACCTTAATCATTGGGAAAACTGCAATTTTGTGGTGTTTTAAAGGGACAGAAAGATTATCAGTAATATGATTCCGTTAAAAAAACTATAAATTACCACAAATTTGTTCAGTAAAGTAGCTCAAGCATATAAACACAAATTTACAAGAGGAGGATGAAGACGAAATATTAGTTTAACTTTGGATATCTTTAGTGTTTACTGTAGTGACAATTCAGAATTTGGAGACATTCAGTTAAAAAGTTTTACTAAAAACAATCACAATATTACAGATATGTGAGCAAAAGATATAATAAACTTGCTATTAAAAAAAAAAAAAAAAACTTTTTCAACTGATTTTTTGATTTGAGAAGGATATGCCATTACCATTAATTTGTTGGATACATACAGTGCGTTGCATGAATATAAACGCACCTTAGCTTTAAGAATTAGAATGGTATGGAAGAGTAATAAAAAAATATCAATAGGTGACATTTGATGCAAACTGTATGTGTATGATTCAAGAAATGAAATTACGAGTCAAAACAATGAAAAACCGATGTGATTTTTTAGAAAATAATTTTATTGAATTTATGACAAATATACATGTTGCATGAATTTAAACGCACATGTAAAAAAAAAAATAACTAAGTAGCAAATACTGTATCTAATACTTTGTAAAGCCACCATGGGCTTCTAGAAGAGCCAGTAAACGCCTTGACATTGACTGATATAGTGGCATGAGGTCATCCAAGCTGATTGTCTTCCAAGCTAACAGAATTGCCGATTTTAGTTCATCTTTCGTGTTAAACTGCCTTCCGTTTGCGTAAGCACGGCGAACCAGATTATACCCCATACGTTCTCCATTATGTTTAAATCGGGGCTTTTTGAGGGCCAATCCATAACTTTAGTTTTATTGTCACGGAACCATTTTTTCACGATATGTGCTGTATGTACAGATGCACAATCTTGCTGAAAAAAATAATTTCTTCCAGATTTTTTGACTGCTTGACGGCGAGGTTCCTTGTGAGCACCTGGACATAATCTACAGAGTTCATACTGTTCTCCACTATCTCTAATTTGAAAGTCCCTTTAAAACCTATGGCTGCCCACACTATGACAGACCCACCTCCAGATTGACGTTTTGAACAGTACATTTCTTTGGTTATCATATCGCGTCAGTAGCTATGAAATCCGTCCTGGCCATCGAGATTAAACTTTTTTTTCATCTGAGAAGATGACTTTTTCCCAATTTAGTCGATCTAGAATCCATTTTCTTGCCCTTTCCAACCGCGTATCCATGTGCTTTTGAGTGAGGGGTGGTTTCGCCTTCGTTTTCTTAAATTTAATGAATGTTGCAGCTTTGATAGTTCTCCATATGGTTGTCCGATGAACACCCAGCTTGTATTGAGAGTTTATCTTCCCACAGAAAACATTCTTATTCTTTGCAGCGTTGCATATTCGACATTTGTTGTAACTGGTGAGCTTTCTTGTTCGCTTCTCATACGCTTTTTCCCCATAATTTGCTCCTTTCTTTATATAATTTCGCATAACACTCTCACTTCTTCCGCTTCAGCGCTCTATTTCGCGATTGCTAAAGCCTTTACCACACATAAAGTCGATTTTTATCCTCTCGTCTAATGTCGAAGTTTTTCCTCTTGCCATCCTGTACAAACTCCGTAAATTTTGCACTCAAGCATTAAAACTGATATTAGAGAATTTTAGCAACACGACTATTTGTGTTTTAATTTAATTCCGGCGGCTCTGTTAAATTTTAAACGCAAAATGCAGAGTGCGTTTAATTTCGTGCAACAAACGAAAAACAGTGAAAAATAAGAAAATGCTTAAACGTTCGTTACATAAGCTTGCATAAGACTAAACGTACTTGCTCAAAGCACCTTTTTCAGTTGTTAGTCATACGCAATAACTGTAAGTCGCATTCCTTCTTTTAAATTTTTAAAAATTATATTTCTGGTTATTGTAAAAGGTGCGTTTATATTCATGCAACGCACTGTACTCTAATGCGCAAAGAAAGAAATATCTTCCAATACTATTAAAAAAAAAAAAAAAAAAAAAAAAAACTAACAGGCTTTGTCTGCTTCTCTAATCATCACATTTAAATGATTAAAAAAAAAAAAAATTGTGGCATTTTATTTATAAGTTTGCACTGAAACAAAAATGGACAATAACTTTCATTTCTTTAGAAGAGCAAGCATGTACATTTCCAAAATATGTTACTGTTTGAGGAATATATTTCAGTAGGCGGCAATATAACAGCAGCTTTCCTTACAGATGATGAAATGTTTAATGAAGTAAAAGGAACACTTTAATTTGATAAATGATTTGTACTATTCATCAGAAATAGAAAAATTCAAGAATTTCAATTTCAAGACAAAACTCATAACACTTTTTGATCAGTAGTTTCTGTTATCTTTGTATAGTAATTTTTTAAGATTGAATATGACAAAAAATATTGATTTAAAAAAAAAAGGGATTTAAGCATTTTATCTTGAGACAAAGTTCTTGTACCCTTGGAATAGAGAAAAAAAGAGTACATCAGTTCTTTAAAATAATTAAAATCAACTTCAAATGAAATTTTTAAAAACTTTAAGATTGATTGTGATACAGACAAAAAATCCTAAAGAATCATTTGATGTTGCGGATAAATTTGAAGATAGAATATGTGGAAAAAGATGCAAAAAGAAAATAATCATCAATAACTGATTTTTTAAGATGTAATTTTTTATTTTTGTGATATCAAACAGGAATAAATATGATTAAAAAGGTGGTATTACTATTATATTTACTTTTCTCACATTGAGCAGAACTAATTACTCATTATGTAATTTTAAATAAATAGGGGGCATTACTTAATGTATCTACTATGCATATATTTTTCCAGGTACAGTTGACTCACGTTATAACGACCTTTTTGTTATAAAGACCCAATACGATATAACAATCTTTTGAAAAATCCCGATTGACTTCCAATTAAGATAATGTTGTTCCATATTTGATGTAACGACCAGGAAAAGAAAAAGACTCTTAATATAATGACTCACAAAATGACTGTAGTTCTTTCAATTTATAGCTTAAGGTGTGATTTTAAGTTAAATAAAACAACAACAACCAAAAAAAGAGAAAATCGGACTAATTTTATAAAAATACTTTTTTCCAATTTTGTTTGTTTTTTGTGATACATTATACCAGTTATAATGTAATTTTTTCTGTTAAATTATCCATTTTAATAATTATTTCAGACATTTCATATATTATGGATAAAATTTTATTTTCTTTATCTCAACATTGTACAGTGTGTCCTAAAAGTTCCAGTACTGATGCTGATGTATTTTTTATTTACAAAACAACAAACCTTAAAACGATTATTTTTAGGCTAATGATAAAAGGCACATTTAAAATAACGGAGGAAAAAATACAGAACTTACATTTATCGTAAATGTTCAAAATGTCCACCCTTTTCTAGGAGGCAAAGTTGAAATCATTTGTGCATGCTTTTAGAAATGTGTTTTAACATGCTGGGAGTGACTTCTTGTATCCTCTGAGTAATGGCAATGTTTAGATCATCTATTGCTTGAGGATTATCTGCATAAACTTTGTTCTTTAAATATCCTCACAGAAAAAAGTCCAGAAAGTTCAGATCAGGGGATCAAGGTGGCCAAAGATTTCTTGAGATGAGTCGATCTCAAAAAAAAAAAAAATCTTCAAGCATGTCTTTCACTTCTAAACAATGCAACAAATAGCTAGATAAGTTCTCTGTATACAGAGAAATCAACAGTTGATTCGAAAAACAGAGGTCCAATAACCCTTTTACGGGATACAGCACACCATACATTAATTTTTTGAGAATGTAAAGGTTTTTGCATTAATGAATGAGAATTGGTCGTTGCCCAAAAGCGAGAGTTTAACATGTTCATGTAACCACTCAAATGTAACTATACCTCATCGGAGAAAAATGTTTTGTCCAAAATGTTGTTGATGTTGTGAATAAATCTACGGAATCACTGGCAATAATGAAACTGCTTCTCAATGTCTGGTGGCTTTATCTTCTGAACCATTTTTACACGATAAGCACGGAAATCAAAGCTTTTAAAACCTTATGTGTTGATCTACGAGATGCACCCATTTCTTGTGCCAAATGCCTAACGGATTTTTGAGGAGTTTCCGATGTTCTTCGTTGAGTGTCTCGCAGAAAGGCTGCTGTAACAATTTTAGGACTTCCACAGAACCTGCATTACGAAATCGTCAAACAAGCTGATATAGCATATTTTTACTTGATATTGCATCGTTTGGATATTTATATCGCCAAACATCTTTGCATCTTTCATACGATTTACATTCAAAATAAGCCTCATGCAGCACAGTTCTCTGAATGCTTGATAAACTCATTTCACTATGAAGAACAAAATAATATAAAACTTTATTATCACACAACTTGAGCGAGAAAAGAAGCAAACAATAAAAATTAAAGAATTGATGGATGATAAGCAGATAAAATTTATATTTAAAAAAAAAAAAAAAAAATCATTGACAATGAGTTCTTTAAGTTGGAGTGCTGGAACTTTTAGGACACACTGTAGTAGCTATTTAATAGAAATCTCTTGCTGAGTAATTTATTTCCAAATTGTGTTCACTGTTTTATTAAGTCTAATCATATTATCATGGTACTATATTTAACCCTTTCAATGTTACCAGTTTTTCCATTATATCTGTTTAATGGTTCATAAAATTAATGCTATGCACAGAGTAAATATGAGAATTTGGTACTGTACACTACAGATATTAATTAAATTTGTTTCAATCTTTAATAATCGAATTGTGAGGCCCCCTACTTTCGAGAAGCCCCCCCCCCCCGACTGGGGTTTACGGGGGGCCAGTCGCTACGTCCCTGCTGATTAGTATATATATATTTTGTTTTGTCAGCAGTTTTTTTATTACTGTTTGGGGGGAAATGAGAAAGTTTTCTTATCATTACTTTTTTCTTTTTTTTTTACTTTTCAGTTTCATTTCAGTGGCAAAATACACTGCACTGACAGACAATATCAACCTTCCCCCATCCCTCTTTACAGTGTGCTTGGCTGCAAAATGAAATATGAAACATGTTTCTCCAAGTGCAAATGCTTTTTCATCTTATTTGGAGATTGTTTGAAATATTAGGACCTTGAATAAGTCTTGCTGTTTTTTTTATATGGCACTCAATCTCCTTACTTCTGGATCATTCCAAATGCTTTCAAACATTTCCAAACTGTTGTATCATCTGTTCATAATGATTTTGCAAGTTCAGCTAGCATGTGGCATGGGTCTTCATTAAGTAATTCTGTCAATTCTTTGTCTTCAAATCAAATGCTTTCTGTTTGCCAGAGCGTTCTTTATTTTCAATATCAGAATAATTATTTTTGAAGCATTAAAAACAGTCTCTGCATGTTGCATGCTCACCATAAGTCTCAATAAGAATTCTGTGTGCTTCATCTGCAGATTTCTTTTGAATAAAATAGTACAATAAAATTCTCTGCAAATGCTCTTTACTTGGTACAAAACTTGAAATTTTTAGAACTAAGAAAAAAATGTTTACTCTGTTAATGTTACTAACATACTCTGAAGTAAGTTTACCGACAGTACTTCTTTGTAGATACGTTACCATCTGAAATTGCATGCACATACTCTTGGTAATGCTATCTGTTAGAAAACAGTAAGAACTTATTCAAGGTCCTAATAAATGATTTTTAAAAACTTTATTTTATTTCACAATTTTACATTTGCTGGATATTAATAAAGTAGAGTGCCAAAAATCCCCATAGCTTGTCAGATATAAAAAATGAGATTTTCTGTTAATAAGTTAGCAACATTGCAAATTAGGATTTTTGAAGAAGATTTTTGAATGTAAATATTTTGTGTGTAGCTGGAATTCAGTTACTCAAGCTACATTTGTAAATGAATGGCATAATGTATGGCTGAAATAAGTTTTTATTGGCAATGAAAATGGTGACAGTGCCTCCCATGTTGATCCAGAAAAAGCAAGTTTCCCCCCCCCCCCCCTTTCAAAATCTGTCACATATGTGAAATTTGTTTTAGAGGAAGAGGCATTGTAGATTGGATTTCTGACTCAAATGAACTGGCAGTTCAGAACAAAGTTACTGATGTTGAAATTATTGACAGTGAATCCATTGGAAAAAATTATGTTGATGAAATGATTATGTGAACTAACTTTTCAAATTACTTTTTGAAAATGACATAACTGTAGTGGAGAACTAACTGAAATTCTTAGAACAACTAAGTTGTATTGATGACTACAAAAAAAAAAAAAAAAAAGAATTCAGAATGATGTTTTAAAACAAATCAAGCTTCGAAAGAAATCTAAGTTTGACATTTTTTCATTTTTGATTTCATTATACATATTTCTATTTATTTATTTATTTTACATTCAGTATTATTTATTTACTTCAAAATTCTGGAACTTAATTTCAACATTTTGCTTTTGCACATGGTTTTAGCAGTTTCTTTTTCCCAATCTATCTCATCTTGTATCGTTAAAATTTTTAAGAAGAAATAGATTTGTGTTACTCAGCAGAAAACATTTCTGCCAACTATCTTCCATTATAATTAACAAGCACTATTGATCATAAAAAGTGTTTAACTTTAAATCAGGAATGCATTTTTAAATTTTGCTTTTCAGTCTTTTTCGTTTTAATATGTACTTGTTACATCAGTTAATCAAATTAAATTTTACCTATCTATGTCAGCGATTGATTACTAAAACATACTTATTTCATAGCTGCCAACTTTTCTGCTTTTTCCAGAATTTGGCATGTCTTATGATTTTATGTGCTGAAAACATTTTTTATGCTTTTCTCCAATGGCCAAAAAATTTTTCAGTGTACTTTACAGGCTGCAGTTTTTATATTAAACTTATTAAAAAATTATGCCATTGCAATAAGCAAAAAGTAGCAGTAATTACCTTATTCAGAGGTGAATATGAGGTTTTTTTTTTTTTTTTCTTTGAAAAGAATGATGGATGTCTCATAATTACAGGGATGAGATTTTTTTTAGCTTTTCAGGGGATTTCAGCTTTTTTGTATATTTAGCTTTTTTTCAATTTTTTCATGTTTCTAGTGTGCAATTATTTTTATTTTATAGATTGAAGTTTAAAAACATACTTATTACTCTCTAATAAAGGGGTTTCCAATAGAGATGATACAATTTTAAATGGTTAGAATGGCAACACTGCATATTATTTTTTGCCATTTCTTGTGTTATTTGTGTTTAGTATGCTATGCCATTTAATCATGCAAAGATACACGCTTGAACAATGTTCCGAAATTATTAACTTGTTTTATCAAAATCAGCGTTTATATGTAAATACTGAGAGAAATTTAAAAAGAATTCATGGACAAAATTATTAAGTTAATCGACTCGATCAATTGTGATTTTTTTCTTTTGGGATATGTTAAGTCACAAGTTTATGCTGATATTCCATTAACAATTGAGCAATTAAAAACCAACATTGAATGTGTTATTCGTGAAATAACACCAAACTTATGTGAAAGAGTGATGGAAAATTGGGTTGACAGAATGTGGTATGCACAGAAAAGTTGTGGTGCTCACATGAACAATATTATTTTCGTACTTAATGGCATAATGTAAGCTTTCAAGTAAAAAAAAAAAAGTGTCTCACTGAATAATTTGTGTTTTTTTTTAATTTTTAAATTGTATCACTCTTAATGGAAAACCCTTTATAATAAATTTTATCCTCAAAATTTTAGCATTTCATTTCAACATTTTGTGCTTGGGTACAATTTCAGCTTTTTTGTCTTTCTGCTAATCTTACACTTATAATTACTTTGCCATATGTACGCTATTCTTTTAAAACTGAATGAACTTTTTAGTATTTTCTTATGAACTTAACATTTAAATCCGCCCATAATAAGTGTTTGTATAAATTTATGATTTTTTAATTCCTGAAAAAAAAGGGCAGGGGGGGAGGGGGTTCTATGCTAACAGAAAAGTATAATAAAGCCTTGCAATTTCTTCTGATTTTTTTTTTTTTCTAAAATCTGCAGTTTACCAAATTTTTTTTTTTTTTTCTTTTTTTGGCCATTTGTTCTTTTTTATAGTTTAAAGATTCCTACTTATTATTCTATTACATATAATGAATTTCTTATAAATTCTAGTATTTCATTTCATTATTTTGGATATAGTTTCAGCTTTTTTCTTTTTGAGAATCTTGTTTTTATCAAATAGAAAAGAATAATAAATGAATTGATAAAAATATTAGCCAATATTTATCTTCCAATATTATAACTGAAATTTTTTGCATAAAATAGTCCAACATGTACCATAAAGTGGACCGAGGTATGTCATACTTTAGTCTACATTGTCCACTAAGTAAGGTACTGTAAAAATAAAGATCATTAATTGAACACCTTCAAGAATATTCTTTATTGGTAAGAAACACATAATTATTCATATAAGGAAATAATCAAATTCTATATTTTTTATTTTGTTTGGATGCAATAATATAATAATGATAATAATATTTGGAAAAGCAGACCGATGTGCTCACACTCCCCCCCAACATTTAAACGTACAGTGATATTCCAAATCAATACCAATTAAGAACATATTTTTTGGCTTTAAAAACAAGTTTGGATAAATAACTAATTTTATCTCATGTGATTTCTTTTATATAATAGTTTTCTTTTACAGGTGAACTAAGGAAAGTTGCGAAGAACTTAATTAAAGAGAATTCTGCTTTGGTTATTGAGGTTAGAACTCTTCTGAAGTCTGTTGCTAATCTAGAAAAGCTTGTTGCGGAATTAAGTTGTGAATTAAAATTTACAATGCGTAAGGTATGAATTTTTTTTACAACTTTTGATGAGCATTTTTTACTTACAAATCTTATTATAATTCATATATAATATGCACTTTTTGTTTTACAGCTCATAAAATTAAAGCATTGTCATTATGAAAATTATACATTTGTTGAATTTTAAGTACATACAATTTTCGTAAATGATCAAACACTATTTTGTTAAATGAAAATCCCATTCAAAATTATAAGACTAACATCTTATATATTAAAACACAAAATTGTTTCTTTATAACCAAAATGTGAGCATTTGAACATGCACTAAAATATTTGAGCCAGTTTGAAATGATCACAATCCTCTTATTAGATGTTGGGGGAAAACAAACCATCGAGAAAACAACTCCATAAAAAATGATAGTGGGTGTAAGGTTGCACTAGAGCTAAGGATGGGCAATTGGTGACTGTCCGCGATTTATCCCTAGAGGTTGTCCTGAGATATGCCCTTAAAATTTTGATCATCCTGCATAGGGGATTAAAAAAAAAAAAAAAAAAAAAGAAGAGAAATTGAAGTTGAGTGAGTGTAAGAACTTTCTAAAGCTAGGACTGGACGGTGTTGAAATTAAAATATTGCAATGTATTCCAAGGTCCTCTGCACACTGAAGAGATATGAGACAAAGTTTGATGCAACGAGTGACACATGCATGTTCTAAACAGTTTCTAGGAGATGAAATTCTATTTGGAGTATGCATATGTCACATTGGGACTTCAAACTCATGTGTCATCAGTGTGAGGCGGGGCTTAGTTTTGCACCACTTTGTAGTGATACATCGATTTTACGAGCATTTTAGTGTGTTTAATTATTTAGTTAAAACTAACTGATGAAGTTTCATTTCATGCAACAGAAAATGTGTGCTTACAAAGGTGTTACCTAACATAATAATTATGCTTAACAAATAAATTTTTGGATTTACTAAAATAGTGCATTTAAAAAAAAAAAATATTTTTATAAAAACAAAAGTTTAAAAAATGAATATTTTTAGTTAAATATCTCAAACTTGCCTTTATTTAATTTAAAGTTCTGATTTTTGATCTAAAATTACACTAAAGTTTAATTTCCCCCCCCCCCCCCCTCCCCCACCTAAACCATTACCTGTCAGTCCTTTTTTAGGACGCTACATTTTTAATTGTTTTACACAATATTTTAGACAGTGCCACTGTTCCAAAAATTGGATAATCTATAGTATTACACATAATTGCATAAAATTTGTTTTAATCTTTTGATATTCCATATCAGTGGTCGGCAACCTACGGTTCGTGGGCCACACGCAGATTTTTCGCCCCTTGAGATTTTAGCAAATGTCGACTTAAAAATGCTCTAATTATGTTAATAAGAATGAATGAGCCACTATAAATTAGGTTAAAATTTTTGGCTGCCAAAAGATATTTTAATTGTTTTATTGTTGACATTTGGCTTTGTTCAAAAATGAGGTTTCCGACCACTGCTCCATACTATACCTTTTTTTAAATATTATTTATTATTTATTATTGGTTTAATGCTTTATGTTTATATTATTAAGAGAAAATTGGATATGAAAATTTTGACAGATAATGGGTTAAATGCCATTATTTCCATCTTTATGGTATAAATCTGAAACAGGGGTTATTAAAAATGATTGTAGAAAAAAAGGGCTTTTTTTTAAAAAATAAAATTAAAAAAATAATCTATAATATTAAAACACAAAGCACTTTCTGTAAGACCTAAATCGTACGATCCGGGCATCCGCGAAAAAATTTTGTACCAATTTAGAACAGGAATATTCCTTTCTCTTTCGCAGTGCAATACGAATACCGATGATATAGATTGAGCAGACAACATTCATATTTCATATGTCTATGGCAGACGCCTAATTAAAGCTTAATCATAAAAATAATTTACTCTATTAATTCATTCATACTTTCCAAGGCAGTATATTAAAATAAACCAATTCACAAGTTCTTATCGGTTACCATCATGTGCATTTTCGTCAAAAATTTCCTTACACAGGATAATATTTAAGGATTTTATACTGTGATGCCATCTAAGAAAAAAAAATCTTTTAAAATTAACAAATTCTCAGAGTTTATTGTTCTTTAAAAATTAACTTTTATCACTTGAAAACTTCATTTAGAAACGATGGAGATAGATATTTAAAATCAAAAAAGATTTTTTTTTTCTTTTAAATCTAATTATTATAATTTCTGATCTTTTATTTCCATAATATATTGTAGAAAAAATAATTTAGAAAGAATAACCTTAAAATATTGATATTTTATATGAGTAAAAAATTACATAGTATAATTTATTATAAGAAATTTACTGAGCAAATTAACTTGCCAAAATATTAGATTCATTCTTATTTTTTATTTATTTATTTATCAGTATACTTTTGTTGAAATATACTATTTTGATAGAATAAAGTGTTATAATGTTGTTGTTCATTTATTTTTAAGTAGCATAGTCTATTTCTAAGTGTAAATAAAATTATAATTGTAGAATATAAAGAAAATGCAAAACATTATTAAAATTTAAATAAATAAATAAAGATTTATATATATATATATATATATATATATATATATATATATAATAAAAATAAAACCCTTTGATATATATTTTTTTTAATCGATATATTATAGATAGCGCCACTGTCATATTGTAATTGAAATGGAATCGCTATCGATGCTCGATACAAAGAATCTCTAAAGATTCTTTTGCTTGTTTGATTTTATTTTTATGCTATGTACAGTTGACAGCAAAATTATTAAAGCTCTAGCAATAATTAGCATTTAAAAGATTTGCACTTAATACCGTTTTGTTAAATAAATATTCTTTGTCATATGCTGTTTGTAGAAAAGTATGTTAAAGATAAAAATTAGCGATCAAATTAAAAAAATATATATGTATGAAAAGTATTGATGTGTGCTTTCTTTCCCCATTCTTACCATAATTTATAAATTCTTTCTTTTAATTACTCCTCACATTCTTTTGGTCATATTTAGAGTAAAATTAGGAAAAATGTTGAGATTTTATTTTTATTATGTGGAGCACGCTTAAATTTTGTATATTGAAATTTCCTGAAATTTATTCCCCTTTCCCTCCAACCAAAAAATAATTGATTACAGCAGGGAGTTTTAAACTGGTTAAGATCAATGTGAAATATTAAAACAGGAATGTTTAAAACTTTATGTCGTGAAAAGATTTAAGTTGCACATGATCCGTCAAATTTTGACAGGTATTAACTAGTTATTCTTTTATAATGTTTATTTCAGACTAAAATTATTGAAATAAATATGGTTTGTGTTTACAAAAATAATTTTTTTTTACAAGATGCAATAACTTAAAAGAAAAATGAATGTATACTTTTTCAGTAATATTTTGGTATCAACATTTTATAAGTGATACAGTAAATTTTACTGTATCACTTATAAAATGTTGATACCAAAATATTTTATAATAAAGTTGCAATAACACGGCGATAAAAACCAAAGCAGTCAGAAACTGTGCATCTAAATCAGCTCAACCAATGAAACACAGGTGCCAATTCCTGATGTATGCTTAACTTGCTGTTATTATCATTTCAATTTCTAATGTTGGCATAAATTAATGCTGCCTTCAATGTTTGAGATAAATCGGTGTAGTTTGAATATACAAGTGGAGATAGGAAATAGTGCCTCTGCACACCACTCTGTTTCGCGGCACATCATTTGAATCGATGCACCATTAGGAAATTTACAGTGTTCCTCTGTGATGCTTCAAAACACTACATTGAATTTATGCACCATTAGGAAATTTACACTGTTCTTATTCACACATGCTTTGTGACCCAGTATTAAATCAATATGCCAGTGTTGTGTTCATGTAAATCACCTAATTTCAGGTATTTATTTCCTTTTCAATGCTGGAATTCCAGTTATTCTGATACTTAAGTTCATGAAATAAGACTAAAATATTAGTTTCATATGAATGTTAAATTTAATATGATATTTAATATATTTAAGATTGATATTTAACGCTAACAGATCGAAACACTGAACACACTTTCTCTCTGTTTTTTCAGTTTTTGTTTATTTAATGACTTCTTTTACTTTATTCATAAACCTATTAATTGCTTAATGTTCAGAAAGTCGAGTGGAGTCACTCCAGATTTTTGAATTTGTATTTGAACTTATGAAACTTTATGTTGTGTTAGACTATAATGTTAATTAACAGTGCTCTGTTCCCCCCTGACAAATTTATAATATAAATTAGGATTCTAGGTAGTCCTTAGAAAGTGATTAGAAACTCCTTACTTTTCTTAATCATAAATGTGTATGCACCATGTGAAAGCAGAATTTCACCCACTGCTGCTAAAGTGTCGTTTTTGACATCAAACTCAAAATTTGCAAACTCTTTGAGCGATTTCCATTAACACCGCTTACTTAAGTATATGAACATTCTTTAAACCAATTTTATAAACCAAGAAATTATGCTAAGAATACTTCTACTGCAAAAGAAATGGATTTGTGTAATGGATCTGAGTAATGTATTTTAGTTTTGTTATGTTGTTTTGTGTGCAGTATAAAAAAAATATCAAAATATGCTTTAAACAAATACTTATCACAGATTACAATGCATCAGAAATATTTTGTGAGTCCATATACTCAAACAAGTTGCACTATTATACCATTTTTAACATTCCATAGTGAACTTGAATAACATCTATCGATTTCAAGGTGTTCTTTAAATACTAATGGAACTTTTAGTGTAGGGTGACAGATATAGATTAACCCAAGGTATTATCATTCATGAACAATGTTTTAAAGTGTTAAACAATATAATGAAAAGTGTAGTTCTGGAAATTACCAATCATAGTCCTGTAAATCTTGCCAATCATATATTCCCAATAAAACATGTTCTTCATATGAGTATTCTTAATTTCATTATGTTTTATATACATATAAAAATCTCTCTCGTAGAACAATATGCATTGGAATTTTTTTTTTTTTTTTTTTAATATCACTGTATGCAAATCAGTTCTGCTGCTTAGATTATTTTCATTTAGGAACATGCCATACTGAACATGAATATCATATATCAGTTCCAGAGTATTCTATGAATATTTACGGAATTAGAGAGCGCAGACAGACAGAAAGTTAAAACTAATTGACATCATAATCATTCTTAAGAATGTTAGACAATATTAAAAAGGCTTGGCACAACTAGAAATACAGGTGTAAAGCAATTTCCAATTATAACCCCTAATTTATGTATCTGAATATTTTTGAGTGGCCCTGTAAACATTGATTCTAATCATACCATATTTTCTAGAAAGCATGTTTCTGTGCATATTATTAATAGACGTCAATTTCATTATGTATTCTGCAGTAGAAAAAATAACACATTACATGAAAATTCTTTTTTGGTGTCTGTAGGCCCCACAGCATTCCTAAACTTTTATGCTCATTTTGTTATATTTTCACCACTATTTAAAAAAAATAGTTTTTATTTACATATGTTTTAGCATTAAACATTCAAGAAGAAATTTCTTATTGACAATAGTACAATAAAACACGGATGAAATTTTAGGAATGCTGCGAGGCCTGTGTCTGTACTCAAACTCGTGGTTGGAGATATTGAAATTTTAAAATATTAAAGTGCCATCTGGAGGCAGAGTTTTGCAATCGCTACTCTTTAATTCTAATTCAAAAAAGTTTTAAAATGATACATTACTTATGAAATTATGTTAATTAGAAGCTGAGATACGAAGGTAATATAAACATTTTTATACAAAGATTTGTCTGAGTTAATTATGGTTTTCTCCAAAACTTGTGTAATTCTGGGCTATATACTGTTAAAAATCTTTTATTCGAAATGTGATCGGAAATCTGAATTCGAAACTCTATTTAAAAAAAAAAAAAAAAAAAAAAAAGATAAAAACATTCTGAGTTTTCCATAGTTTTCTCCAAAAGTTTCGTACAGAATTTAGCCATTTCTGTTGAAATCTGTCTAAAATTTAAGAAATTCCAAAACTGCTTTTTTTCAGTCTAGTTCAGAAAAGAAAAATAGAAAAAAAAAAAAGCATTATTATTCTGTTAAAAGTAACTTTTGTCTCTTTATATTAACAGATGAAGTAAAAATAAATTTAAATAAATGTATGTCTAATTTTTTTATTTTAAAAGCTATATATTAGATTTTTTAACTGAAGACAGGTGAGCTGTAACGACGGACAATTTCTAATTTCTGCTTAAATCGATTTAAAATTGAAAAAATTCAAAAGCTGTTTTTTTTTTCAGTATCTTGTCACATGGTTGAAAAGCAATTATTCCCGACCGGAAGAATAGTCAGCCAATATGTCTGGCATTGAAAAATTGATAAATGAAACAATGAAGTGTTGCCACCTAAATTTCATACTTAGTTAATTTTAAAAAATCGTCGTGTTGAAATGCTGTTTGCACCCCTGAATTCAGAAAAATCCCCCCTTTGATTTTGTACAGAATTTTTAAAGATTGGACTGATATTTCTAATTTATTTGGGCATTTAACGCTGCTTAAGCTCTGAAGTGACTCATTTATAATTTTTTTTTTCACCATCACCTCGGGAAGGCTCCTGAGCATGCGTATGTCAATTTTTGTACTTCTACAGTCAATAGGGGCGGAACGTATAGATGCTCAGACAGACATACATACATCTTTTATTATTATAGATAGACCACTATGTTGAATAAAGAGCATGAAGGTTTATCAATATACTGCAAATTGATTTTTATTTGTATTCGCAAATTATATGGCGGTTCAAATTATATGATGAAATTTTTCTTGTCATAGCTAAAAATTGCCCCTGCAGACTAAATGCAGGAAAATACAATGTAAGACCAAGAGAGTGATGATAGGGGAATAAAAAAAGAATTATTTTAACTTATTTCTTACCATAACTAAATGTATCAAAATTATTTTTTTTTATGAAGTTAGCTTGAAAATTCAATTTCAAAAAGATTTAATTATTAATATGTGATTTTTATTTCAATATTAAAGGAGGAAAATAGAGTAATCGCATTAAATAAAAATACTTATGAGGAAAGAGATTTGTATATCTGTACAAATCCATGCTTGTTTCTGCAAACAAAACAAAGATGGATTTTTGGCGATACAACTATTTACTGGTGATAATATGAGGTAATAGAAATGTTTCCAAATACTATATTCATTTATGCCAGGAAAATAACAAAAAACAAACAACAATTTATATATGTGACACAATATTAAAAATAACTATAATTTATTAAATAATTACGTAGTATTTAAATAAAAATTGGCAAAAAGAATTAATATTAAGAATCTTATTTAAAATTTATAACTCATAATTAATTCTTAAATTATCCTTGTAATATAACTTTCATATTATAAAATTAAATTAGGTTTCTATTTACAAAGAAATAATCTTCTGTAAATCTTTCTGTCTATAAATATTTTTTAAATAATATGGTAGTATAGCATAAACAAGTGATTAAATTATTCAATTGATTAATCATGTTTTCATTAAATTAAAGAAAATAACGTATGATTTTACATGAGTTTTCAAGTTGTATATAATAGATGGATATAATAATAAATTATTTTTAAATTATTGTTGTTTGAAATTCATAAATATTTATCTAATAGCTATTTTATTTGATTGAAGAGTTAAACTAATTACACACTGGTTATATTAAGACAAAGGCCATGTTTCCTGTGGCATCACAGTTAAATATCTTTTAGTGAAAGGTGGTGAAAGAGAAAAATTTTCCTTCAACCAAATCTATAATGTCGAGTTACTGGGAAACAAGCTGCGGTTCGTTCTAGATGATTGCTAACAAGTTAATGAAAATAGAAACATAGAGATGCTTCAATTTTTTATGTGGTTATTGTGTATTATCAACAGATTTGAAAAAATGAAAAGTGAAACGCATAAGATTCTTTATTTTAGTTGCTGTGGTGAATCAAGATTTATCAATGAAAAAATTATGAAGACTAGTGATGACGAATGGTTCAGTTTATTGTTAAGATAAATAAAATGTGTCAGTGATTATCACATATTTTAAGAATGGTTGTAAATAGTCTTCCAATTTTGGATCACAATCCTTCCTTTTTTTAAAAAAAATTGTTGGTATTTATTATGTAATATGTTTTGCAACTGAAATATTTACTGAGCCATTAACATTAACCCTTAACTGGAAACATCAAAAATTGGTATACAAACAAAAACATTCAGTATGTGAGACTTTTAACATTTAAAAAATTGCTAGAAAAATTAAAACAAATAAAACTCCTTAATAAATTACTAAATAGTAAATCTAAACTTAATTCTTTAATTAATACTAATGCATTAACATGATCAAATTTTAAATTTTACAGCAAAAAAATTTATCTTTGAAAATCTGAAACAGAAATATTTTGAAAACTACTGACATAAACACAACAGTCTGACAGATGGCATGTTTCCTGTTAAGGGTTAAAATAATGAGTAAAATTTTTAGTTAATTTGATGTTGAAGTATCGTCATTAATATAAAAATAATTAGTTGACTTTTTATTGGGTTGCATTTTTGTATGGTAAAATAAATTAAAATACTATAATATTGTTGTTATTAAGTTCAAAATTAATAATTAAGCATTAGCTTTATTATTTTAACTGATGTTAACATGTTCTACATTTTTACTTTTAATTGTATTTATATAATTAAAATTTTGATGATTTTACAATATTCTAAATGCAATATGCTAGATCTGTGGAAGATTAAAAACACTCAGTTATATGAAAGGAAAAATTCTTATGGTTTACACCAATAATTGCCTATATGCACTGCATTGGGTTCTTCAAATGGTGTTCCTCTAATTATTTTATGGGAAGAGTTCACATCACCCAATGCTATTTCATTGTCAGCCATTTTAAATATTAGATTTAAACTTAGATGTGGTAAATGAATATTATAAAACACAAATGAATCAGGAATTGGGATTAAATTTTAAATTTATGTATTAGAAGGATTAGTTGATGGTCTCCTTCAGTTGAGGCAGTTAATAATTCTAGCGAAATATTTTCAAAGCACAAATGTATAAAGGGAAATAGTTTATAAACTGAATAAAGTACAGCTAACATTTTTTTCCCTTTTTTAAGCGATAATCCCCTAATTAACTCTAATGCTACCAGTTTTATTCTATGTGTGTGTCCTAAACCAGATTATTTTTTTATCCTTTAACTAGACAATTGACTTATCAATATTCATATTGAAATCAGCTCACACAAGGGATATGCCCACCACTATTCCTACCAACTCATGAATATTCAGCAAAGTTAAAGTCAAAATAATCTTTGCTTTCAAGATAGACTTCCCTATCTTTTAGTCGCATTTGTTTGATTGTAAGTTTTGTCAATACAAATCATTGGGAACTGAATTAAGAGGACTTAACATGCCCCTTTTAAATGTTATTGAAACTAAAAATAAATGCTTTAAAAGTTCTTTACTGTTGAATTCTTTTGATTTGGATTCAGATAATTTCATTGCTACCCTTAGGATTCTTCTTCAGTCATATTTATTTTAGGAGGCAGCACCACCTAATGTTAATTCGGTTGACATCATTGCAAGGTTCTCAAATGCTGGGTATTCATGGCTTCACGTTTTAAGGCATGTTGAGGGAGATCTTTTTCAAAATCCATTTTTGTTTTTCTTTTGGTTAGAGCTATAGTTAATCTTGTTGAAACTGCAGAAATTCATCAAATTAATTATTGAAACAAAGACAATAAATAATGTAGGTGTTTACTTAGGGATTACTAACAGAAGAATCAAAATTAAAGAACACCAAAATGACATCAAAGATAATAAAATAACCACTGTCTTAACCTAAACCAACCCCTCCCCCCCCCCCCTCAAAAAAAAAAAAAATAATAATAATAATAAATAAATAATAAATCAATTAAAAACACGTTAAAAATACATTTATTAAAATATAAAAAACTTCCAAAGCTTTTCGCCTACATATAAGAAGGCATCATCAGGGAATTTGGATAAAATTCCCTGATGATGCCTTCTTATATGTAGGCGAAAAGCTTTGGAAGTTTTTTATATTTTAATAAATGTATTTTTAACGTGTTTTTAAAGTGTTTTTAATTAATTTATTACAATATGACATGTGTTTTTAATTCAACTTTTAACTGGAGTTTGTTTATAATAAATAAATAAATAAATAAATAAATAAATGAATAAAAATAGGAATACTTTGAAAATCTCTGTCAATTATTTCTCTATAAAATTATAATTTTTTCAAAAATTATTTAAAGATAATTACTCAAATGGTTCTATATTGATAAAGATTTCGAATGGTGCAATATTTATAAACAAAAAGGAGAGAAATGCATTAAAAAAAAAAAATATATATATATATATATATATAAGAATAAAGAGGTAAAATTTCCAATTTTTAAGAGGTTGTTCTTAATGTTTGACCCGTTAGTAGTCGCTATCATGAAACGAACTTCCTATCATGAAAGTACTCAGTATGCCTTAAAATATGAAGCTATGGCAATATTAGCCAGTGAGCAGGGGCATGGTGCTGCCTCCTAAAAAAAAAAAAAAAAAGCACAGGTCTGAAGAAGAATCCTAAGAGTAATAATGATGATCCAGATCAAAAGTACTGGACAATAAAGAACTTTTAAAGTTAGTTTAGTTATGTTGTTTTTTAGATTACACTCAAATCAACATTTTAACTCTCTCGTAGACAACAATCCTAAAGAAGCAGTTAATGCTCCAGACTAACATATATGGAAATTAGCCACTGATTACCAGAGTCATAAAAAATGAATGCCATTTTTGGACGTTTGATAGCCAATCTTAGATGTAAGCATACACACAGCATAGAATGTTACTAAATCATTCTTTGTTACTGTTATTAACAAGTTAGTGATCATAAATTAATAATCATATCAAATCATCATAGGAATTTGACTGAAAGAAAAAAAAAAAAAAATCATATTCAACAAAACAGTTTACAAACTTTTTAATGCAGGTATTTTAAAATATGAAGACACAAATAATGTCAAATAATAAAAACATTTCAAAAACATACTTAATAATACTAAAATGTACTAACATTTCTGAACTGCAGTTGGGGGGCCCAGGGCCTCTAGGATCACCTATGTCCATGTACTGTCATATGATTATACATGTATGCTAAATTTAAACTCAAACAGATAAAGAGATGTGATTCAAAAAAAAAAAAAAAAAAGTTTAACAATGCAAATGATTGCCGAAATTCGTGATTATTTCATAAATAAAAATAAAATTAATCAGTAAAATTAGTCCCCGCCCCCCTTCTTCAAAGCTATTTTCTGAAATAGACAATAATATTGTGTGCTGTTTTTGAAAATGGAGAATCGTTTTTCTCTCTAATTGTTAAAATTATGTTTATTAATGCAGATAGTTGCTGAAATTCATGATATTTCATCACTAATCAATAACCCTTTCATTCTCAATTTTTTCCCTCCATAAAACAATAAATCTTATATTTAGCCATAAATTTATTTCAAAGGTAATATATATAAATATTTTTTTTAATAGGAGTAATAGTAGAGTATGAATTAATATAGCTAACAAAGCAACTGAGAGGTGTTTATTTATATTTAATATAACCACTGATGTCATTAAAAATCATAACTTTTCAATAAATAATATCAAAATTTAGGAAGAAATACATATTGTAATTAATTAAAATACAAATTATAAACATTAAAAAATAAAATAAAAAATATTTCAAACAGTTAATTTACTTAACCCTTTATATCCCAAATTACCTTATTTTCGGAAAAATAGTTTGAAACTTTATTATATTTCTTTGCTGCATGAGAAACATCTTATATTAAATTTAGCTTAAACTATAGCTTAACTATAGGACTTAACTATAGCTTAACTATAGAACTTTTCAACCTCAACTTTTTGACATTTTTATAAATTTTGCAGTACGAGGAATCCTAAAATCATGAAAAAGATGTAGTGTTCATATTTAAGGGCCCTCTTCAGTCACCGCCATTGTACGCCAAAGCTAATGTTATTCTATAGGAAATTTTTCTTTACAAATAACTTATTAACTAATACATATTTTTAAATTCTGTTTTCACATTCTGAAAATTCCCAGCTGCTAAATTGACGGACCTTTTTAAAAAAATTATTATTTTTTATTTTTTATATTTTACTTTGAAGCTGCAAAATACGAATTTTCAATATGTGAATTTTTTTCATTTTGCAATTTCAAAATAAAATATTAAAAATTAAAAAATTAGGGCTGTGCCGATTAATCGGTTCAGTTAATCGATCAATGCTTAGTCCCGATCAATTTTTACTTTCCGAACACTATAGTGAGGAAAGTATTGTAATCATGTCAAAAATCCGAATTCGAGATTTTGATATTTCTATACGTTTCGAGGTCCAACGAGTCCGTTTTCACTATTTTTACGATGATGTATGTATGTATGTATGTGTGTATGTATGTGTGTATGTATGTGTGTATGTCTGTGAGTGAACACGCTAGCGTCTAAACGCTTTGTTCGAATAAGCTGAAAGTTGGTACGTATATTGTAAGTCACCATAGTACGAACCCTATAGATTTTGGTGAATGTAGCACTTATAGTTTTTTTACAGGGACACAGAGAAAAATTCTTTATCATTATGGCCAAGGGACCAAAATCTTAAAAGTGCGATAGCATCTAAACGCCTTATTCAATTGAGCAAAAACTTTATACACATATTATAGGTCACAGATACTCAATCTGTATAGATTTTGGAGAATCTAGCACTTATTGTTTTTTTACAGGGACACAAAGAAAAATTCTTTGCCAAATTTTTAAAAGTGTGATAGCGTCTAAACGCCTTATTAATCTCAGCAAAGAATTTGTACACATGTTATGGGTCACATTTGAACCAACTGTATAGATTTTGGTGAATCTAGCACTTACAGTTTTTTTACAGGGACACAAAGAAAAATTCTTTATCTTTATGGCCTATGAGACCAGCGATAGCATCTATACGCCTTATTCAATTGAGCTGAAAATTTGTATGAATATTATAAATCACTGTTGCACTAACTATAAGAATTTTGGTGAATCTAGCATTTATAGATTTTTACAGGGACACAACGAAAAATTCTTTATCCTTATGATCTAAGGGCTCAAAGTTCAGTAGCGTTAAATAGAACCTCGTGTGATATATGGAGAAAAATACTCAAACACTCTGTTATGGTTTTCTCTTTTTTGTTTGTTTAGCAACACCTCTTTCTTTATTTTATCTACAAAACTGTTAGTTACTCAATGTTCGGAAAGTCGAGTGGAGTCACTCCAGATTTTTTTAATTGAGTTAATTGGATCGATTAATTTGATTAAAAATTTTCAAAATCCGTTTAAAATTTTCAAACTACAAGTTAAAGTAAAAATGGTGTTCTGCCTACAAAATATTTTTTCACATTTTTTGCTAACAAACATTCTAAGAAACATCCATCAAATAATGAAAAAGCAAAAGCAAAAATAAAACCTCTCAAAAGAAGTTGTTGCACTTTTGTTGATACAGAAAAGGGGGAGGACAGTTATTAAACAAAATGCCGCTTTATGTGCATGCTGGAGCAACACCACCTGTCTTTAGCCTTCTACAGAAAGTGTTGGCTAAGGTAATAGTATTCTCAGAAACAAGAAGCTTTCAAAAAATGGAAGTTCTGAAGATAAAAAAAAAGAAGGGATTGAGATTTCCACTATCCCTCTAATGGGGAAAATGTCAACAGGCAGGCCTAGGAGTGGTAAAACACTCTTAAAAAAAGAGAGAAAAGAGACTAGAATGTTTAAAAAAGAGACTAAATTATTTAAAAGAGACTGAAAAGAGACAAGTGTTTTCCTTATAAATGAATATTACGAACAAAGATGTAAAATTAATGTATATACTGCAGTGGCATGCCAAGGAGAACGTGGAGGGAGTGGCCACCGTGGGCCTCTCATCATGAGGGGGGAGGGGGAGTGGGTCTCTGAAGAAACTTTTCTTTAAGTATGTATATCTGGTGAAGCTGTCGTGCCATTTTCTTCTTCCCTGCAATTCCATTTTAAGTTGTAGATTCCTGTCTAAGGAACGTTAAAGTACAAAATGTGACCATTATAAGGCAGGGTAAATAGGGCCATCAGTGAAAATTTCGTCCCTGGCTTCGACCATAGCCTCCTAAGCTCGATGCCTGTCGCGTGGCTTGGAAGCGTGGCAAGAGTTGAAACAGTAGACAGCGCCACCTAGTACAGATTGCGTGACTTTTTTATTCAACTGCCACCAAAAATTTTTAGAAGTGGAATATGATATACATAAAAGTGAATGGAATCGAAGAAATGTCGATTATATGTATCATATATCACTTCTTAAAATTATTGGTGACAGTTGATTAAAAATGTCGTGCAATCTGTACCAGGTGGCGCTGTCTACCGTTTCAACTTTTGCCAAGTTTCCGAGCTACATGACAGGCATTGATATACTACTTTTTAAATATTTTAAATGGGAAAAAAAATTGTACAATGTATTGTGTACAAAACTGAATCATCGTATGTAGCAAAATTTATAGCAATACCAGAATTACAAGTATTTGCTAAATCTTATAGAATCCGAATGTTTACAGAACTGTTCTATGGAAGTTCCAAATTAAAATGCAACACAGATGCTGCTAAATTCTAATTCCTGAAAACTGAAATAAGAATAACATGTATGTTACTTATATGTAAAATAATTTTTAATAACACAAAAGATACTGGTACATATATAACGAGGTGGAGAATTCACCAAAAATCTTACCAGCCAGCAATATAAAATTGGAAACTTAGGACAGAAAAACAGCTACATACATTACATGTACTACATTGATATGCCCAATAACAAAATTTTCTATACCAGCCTGCAGTAAAATGAAATTTAATTGTGACCAAAAATGTTTGTCCAAGTTTGCTACTTTAATAAGTAACAACAACTCGTAAAATAAGCAAAATTTATTTGTATTTAAAAAAAAAAAAAAAGTAATTTAGTAACATAAAATATGTTTTAAGCTTAGCATTTCTTTTTAAGCTGTTAAATTGATTTACCTATATTCTGAATGAAGGAAACAGACTTAAATTTCGTGATTATTTCATTGCCCTTTTCACTTGGTGAAGGAATAAATATATCGCACCATGGCAAAAAAAGTGACACAAGTAAAAGAATAGCAATTTTGAGTTTACATTAAAAAATATGTATGATGTGCCCCCAACGTGAAAAATTTTTTTTTTTAATCAAATTTTCATTTTTTTTTTTTATTATTATTCTGTATTTTACATTATATATAATACTTGTGACATCCCTCTTTAAGAGTTAAAATCTATCACATTGATCTGAAAGTGAAGTGAATCTTTGAGGAAAAATGGGTAAAGAAAAAATATCATTGGAAAAAGCGTGAAAAAAAACAACAACAACAAAAAAAAAAGCTAGAAAAGAGACTAATTGAACAAAAGAGACAAATAGCTAGAATAGCTAGCCACTCCTAGGTCTGACAGAGTTTCACAATATCTTCAAGCGTTTATTGTCTGTTCAGAATTGCTGATAGTAACTATTGAATTAGAAACAGAAAATAACATTCTGTGTTCTAGTCCGAAGTGACAAAGAAGAACTAAAATATAAGAATTTGAGATTTTTATAATGATATGGAATTTTGAGAATTCATTTAAAAATAGTGACAAGCGAGATGGACAAGGCCTGCAAATATAAAACTAAAATATGTGTAAATTCATTTAATGTTTCTTTCAAAATGAATTGAAAAAATAATTTATCCAAAAAATAAATGAATAAAATAAACAAGTGAAAATATTTCAGAGTAATAATTGATGAATTATTACTCTGAAAATTGATTCAAATTTCAGCTATGAAACATATAATTGACCAAAAATTTTTGAAAAAAAAAAAAAAAAAAAAAAAATTTTTTTCAGTCAAAACTTATGAATAATATGTATATATATATATAATATACACAATATGAGAGTTTTATTCATCATTGAAATAAAATTATATAAAGAAAAATGAAACAGATTAAAAATCCGATTAATCGATTAATGAACTACGATTAACCCAGTTAAAACTCTTAATCGATTCCCACCCCTAAAAAAAATGCATTTTTAGAAAAGGTCCGTCAATTTAACAATTGGGAATTTTCTGAATGTGTAAACAGAAATTTTAAAATATGTATTAGTTAATAAGTTATTTGTAAAGAAAATTTCCCCATAGAATAACATTGGCTCGGGCTTCTGGCGATGGTAAGTGAAGGGGACCGTTAAGTTAGTCAGCTTATTGTTAGTTTGTGTAGACTACTATAAGTGAATGATGTTAAAAATTTACACCAGTATTAAAATAGTAACACTTATGAACTGGCCTGACCCCTGATTTTAATTTTCTAATTTGTAAATTTGTGAAAATTTTTTAATTTTCACATAGCTGAATAGGACGAAATTTCATATAAATGTGCATTATGAAAATTTTTGCTTGACTAAATAAACACAAAATTGACATCTGTAAGATTAAGCAGCAAACCAGTAAAGTTAAATATGTCAAAGAAAGTTAAGGTTAGCCTAGTTAGTGAGGCATTTCAATCTGTAATTGGAAAAGGGCCATTAGCAAAGATCATTGCTCTAATCTTGAATATATGTTGTATAGTAAATATTTATGAGAGCAAATATATGATGGAGAATTGAGCAGATATTAACTATTCTAGCTATTCTCTAGTTGTAGTTAGCATCTAAATCTTCTGTCTGTAAAAATTAACTCAAAACTCATTTTTTATGTAAACTGTTTTGTTAAGAAATAAATGAAAAAAACTGAGTTTCAGTTACTCAGTATTTTGCTTTTTTTTTTTTTTTTTTTATTGAAGAAAGTCATAAAATTAAAAAAACCCCAAAAGTGGGCAAAATTCTGGGTTTTTTCAAATAGGTTTTTTAGAAAAAACCCATTGGGTCCAACCCTGATAATTGATATAGACATACTATATATACCTATCATTAAATATGTGCCTACATAAATTATTATTGTAAACATCTGAATCGGACAAAAGCAATTAATAAAGAAACAGCAAATTATTATTTAAACAATTGTCTGTGTATACAGAAAATATCTCAAGAGCAAATGATCGCAAAGAGGTCGGACCAGTTTTAAAATATCACTTAAGACACTGAGAAGAAGCCTATTTAACTTGCAACATTCTAATTTAAAAATTTCACAAGTTTGCTATTTTGTTAACATGGGAGAATAAGATGAAATTTCACTTAAATGTGCATTAAAAGGAATATTTTTACTGTAAAGATGTTGGACCAATTTTAAAATATTAGTTAGGATGCTTGCAGAAAATCATTGACTATGAATTTTCTAATTTTGAAAATGGATAAGTTATTAGAAATTTACGATTTTTTTAATATGGCAGAGTAGAAAGAAATTTTGCATAAACGTCTATTTTGAGGGATATTTTTATTGTAAATATTCCAGATTACTTTTAAAATATCATTAATGATATTTGCTCGAATGTAGTTCATTAAGATTATTTTAATTTGAAAATTTCATAAGTTATTTGAAATTTAGGATTCGTTTTACGTAGCAGAATATAGCCATATTTTGTATAAACTTACTTTATGTGGATCATCATATTGAAATAAGTATGGAATTACATGAAAATTAAAGTATGAAACTAACCCCAATATGATTCATTAACAAACTGGGGTAAGGTAAATGTAACAAACTAAATGGTGGGTAACCTATTAGGTGAGGGCATTTCAGTATGTCAGTGTGTCGAGCGCTCGGTCAAATTCATTTCTCTTAACATGAATATAGTATATCTTGTAGTATAAATTTATGAGATCAAATATTTGATGAACAACTGAGCAGAGTCCACCTGTGGCAACTAGTTTGACTTGGAAGTAAAATATCAAAAGGACTTTACTAATGTCGAAACACATATGCTATCAAGATTATTTATTTTCCATCTCTTTGACTCAGAGTTGGCTTGATTTTGCTTGACCTAAAAAACCTGCCTGGGTTTCTTCCCCCCCCCCCCCCTCCTTAAAAAGAGGAAAAAAAGTAAAAAAGATTGAACCCAAATAGGTTTTTTCAAAATCCTTTTTTTTTTAAATTACACTTTTATCTAACTTATAAAATGTATAAATATAAAACAATTATAATATGCAGTATTATAACTTGGACAAAGAAATAAATGAAGGTGCTAAAATTTTTCTATAGGACAAAATATTGAAAAAAAAAAAAAAAAAAATGAAAACAATGAAAAAAATACATAAACAATTAAAAAAGAAAAAAAAAAAGTTGTTTGCCAATATAAAGATAACTGTCAGACTTAAGGAATGTAAAATATAAATAAATTAAAATTAAAATTTTAAAAATATCCGAAGACTTCAATAGTGAAATACTGCAAATATCGAGGGACAATAATTTAAAAGTTTGAGAAAAATTCTTGAAATATGAAAAAAAATTAATAAAGCAAAACTAAAAAATTTTTTGAGTCTATTGTTGTAAAGGATAGATAAATAGAATTTTAGAATATTTACAGGACAGTTATTTATTTATTTATTTAAAAAAAAAAAAATTCTTATAACTTAATCATAAAGACTTCAGAAATTTTAATTTTTTTTTTTTTAAACAAAAACTTAATTTTTCTATATTTAATCATAGTAAAATTATCTTTATGACATTTGATGATATAATTGCTCAAGCACTGGTTGTATAAATAGGTAAAATTCCTTTTTGTATTTATTCATCAGCATTCCTTTGTGTCTTGATTCGGCTAAACTATAAATACACACTTTCAAGATTGCAACAGAATCTCTGACCTATTAATATATTGCTTTTTGACCTTGAAACAAGCCACAGACGAATTCTAATTAAACTAACTCTTCTATCTAATTTCTTTTGAAAGAACTTTTAAATGCAGCTGGAAAGAGAAAGGAATACAAAACTTTATATAAATTATCTAAATCACACTTTTTTTTTCCCCTTTAAAGGACGTGGCTGTTATTAAAATATAAAAAAGAAAAATGTAAATTCTGATTCAGATATTTTTAAAAGTTACAAAATCAGAGTATTCCTCTCCCTTCCCCATAATTTTGAAAGATTCATTTTTAAAGAGAATTTTGATTTTGAGTCATGTGAAAGCAATTCCAGATATCATGTAAAAGTTATATATAAATTGACATTATCACTATTTCTTTTTATTCTTATTTCTTTATATTTTTTAACAAATAAAGATTTTGGGGTATTCTTTGTACATTATAATCATAAAGTGTAATTATTTTAGTGTATATCTGTTACATTATTATTTAATTTGCTTATTTGATCATCAGTTGCTTTTAAAAGGCAAAAATTGGATATGACATGTTATCATATTACCATAAAAAACAATTTTCACAAACCTTGAAAACCTGGAATTGGCGCAGTGTCAGCAATTCTGGATTTCTGAGGTTTAATTGCAATAAAATTTTACCTTGGTAACTATTTTTCATTTTTTTTCACTAATGATAAATCTAATTATATTTTACTAAATGTTAAAAATATAAATGACCAGTAAATATACTTATAACTGTATGTTTCTTTGATGTACAATTGTACATTCATGTAGTGAATGTCATCAGAAACTTTCAACTGTTCTAGTAAAAGGCATGAAATCCAGTACGAATGTTGACTAGATTTTGGATATTTTTCTGATCATAAATTTGAAAATAAAACAAATTTATTTGTAGTAATCAAGATCATAATCTTTTTTTTTTTTTTTTTTTTTTTTTTTTAAGTATAACTGGACTATTGAGATCCACAAAATTTTAGATTAAATAATAAATAATCTCAATGATTTGATGCATTTGCCTGAATAACACTTTTTATTTTTAAATTTTGTTTTCCTATCATCTAATTATGCATTGGAAGAATGCCTACTGAATCAGGAATTAATAGGAAGTCAGGTGGTAAATTTGCCTTTCTGTGACTTGGGAAGGTTTAGATGAGTATGCTTTTAGGCTATATAGCATATGCTTTTTGCTTCTTTGTAGAGTAACCAGCATCTCTACTCTTTTTTAATGCAAAATTTTTACTATTAATGAGGTAAAGGATAATACCATGTTCTCAATTCCCTTAACCCTTTTTGGTTATCCATATATTTAATCATGTTCTTCCTGCCTTCACTAGTGTCAATGTGTCAGACAAGCATAAGAAAATTGATATGTTGACACTGTTGAAGATGGCTAATTATTATTATTATTATTATTATTATTTTTTTTTTTTGTAGCTTGTACAATTTTTGAATGGCATGTCTTCACAAAGTTTTATAGATCATAACACCTACATTAAAATTTTATTGCTCTTTTTTTTTTTCTTTTTTCTTTCTTTGTGCTTCTGTGGATAAGAATAACAATTTATATTTTATGTACACGTATAAGTGTACATAAAATATAAATTGTTATTCTTATCCTTTTGATTTATACTGTTGTTATTATTTAATCTTTTACTTGTATTTGGTATTCAATAGACTTTTACTGTTCAATATACACTGTATAAAATATGTCCTATTTGCTGCCAGAAATTTTCTGTAATTACAAAAAAAAAAAAAAAAAAAAATACGTTCTGACAACGTAAAATTTTCATAAATTATGCATATTTTCTCAGATTACAGAGAATTTCTCGCAGCAAATAGGACATATTTTTTACAGTGTAGTTTATATAATACTAATATCTTATGAACATAGAATTTGTTTTGCTTTATTAATTTATCAGTGTGTAATATTTGTGGTAATATAAATTATTTGCAAAGTTTGATATAAAACATATAAGTAGTGGTATGACAGACTATAAAAGTATAAATTTCAAGATAGACTATTACCTTCAAAACTACACATTCAAAAACTCTAAGAATTAATTGTCATTAGTTGATTTTGAGAATGTCTTCCGAACACTTTAAACTACTATTTTCCAAACATGTTTAACCACTACTTTCCAAATATGTTAACATTCTCATAATAGGAAAAAAAAAAAAAAAAAATCTTATAGTCGTTTGTAATTACTTCTATATCATAATTATGCTTTGTAAATTTTGTTATTTTGTAAACTTTTAGTCAAATTACAGTGTCCTAAGAGAATCTTCACTTGTTTAGCTTAAAATTCTCAATTTATTGTTGATATTACAGTGTGTTGCATGAATATAAACGCACCTTAGCTTTAAGAATTAGAATGGTATAGAAGAGTAATAAAAAAATATGAATAGGTAGCAATTGATGCAAACTGTATGTGTATGATTCAAGAAATGAAATTACGAGTCAAAACAACGAAAAACCAATATGATTTTTCAGAAAATAATTTTATTGAATTTATGAGAAATATGCATGTTGCATGAATTTAAACTAAGCACATGTAAAAAATAAATAACTGAGTAACAAATATTGTATCCAATACTTTGTAAAGCCACCATGGGCTTCTAGAAGAGCCAGTAAACGCCTTGGCATTGACTGATATAGTGGCATGAGGTCATCCAAGCTGATTGTTTTCTAAGCTAACACAACTGCCGATTTTAATTCATCTGTGTTAAACTGCCTTCCGTTTGCGTAAACACGGCGAACCAGATTACCTCATACGTTCTCCATTATGTTTAAGTCGGGGCTTTTTGAGGGCCAATCCAGAACTTTAATTTTATTGTCACGGAACCATTTTTTCACGATATGTGCTGTATGTATAGATGCACAATCTTGCTGAAAAATATAATTTCTTCCATATTTTTTGTCTGTTTGACGGCGAGGTTCCTTGTGAGCATCTGGACATAATCTACAGAGTTCATACTGTTCTCCACGAACTCTAATTCGAAAGTCCCTTTAAAACATATGGCTGCACACACCATGACAGACCCACCTGCAGATTGACGTTTTGAACAGTACATTTCTTCGGTTATCATATCGTGCCAGTAGCTATGAAATCCGTCCTGGCCATCGACATTAAACTTTTTTCCATCGGAGAAGATGACTTTTTCCCAATTTAGTCGATCTAGAATCCATTTTCTTGCTCTTTCCAACCGCATATCCTTGTGCTTTTGAGTGAGGGGTGGTTTTGCCTTCATTTTCTTAAATTTGATGAATGTTGCAGCTTTGATAGTTTTCCATATGGTTGTCCGATGAACACCCAGCTTGTGTTGAGCTTTTATCTTCGCACAGGAAATATTCTTAGTCTTTGCAGCGTTGCATATTCGACATTTGTCGTAACTGGCGAGCTTTCCTGTTCGCTTCTCATACGCTTTTCCCCCATAATTTGCTCCTTTCTTTATATAATTTCGCATAACATCGCTCACTTCTTCCGATTCAGCGCCCTATTTTGCGAATGCTAAAGCCTTTACCGCACATAAAGTCGATTTTTATCCTCTCGTCTGCAGTCAAAGTTTTCCCTCTTGCCATCCTGTACAAACTCCGTAAATTTTGCACTCAAGCATTAAAACTGGTTTTAGATAATTTTAGCAACACGACTATTTGTGTTTTAATTTAATTCCGGCGGCTCTGTTAAATTTTAAACCCAAAATACAGAGTGCGTTTAATTTCGTGCAACAGACGAATAACAGTGAAAAATAAGAAAATGCTTAAACATTCATTAAATAAGCTTGCATGAGCATAAACATACTTGCTCAAAGCACCTTATTCAGTTGTTAGTCATATGCAATAACTGTAAGTCGCATTCCTTCTTTTAAAATTTTAAAAATTCTATTTCTGGCTATTGGAAAAGGTGCGTTTATATTCATGCAACGCACTGTAAATTTAATAAATTTATTTTACATACTACCAAAAATAGAGATAATGTTTCTATTTCTGATAGTGTGTTTTACTTTTGTATTATTGTTATTGGAAACTCCATAAATATTTATCTAATAGCCATTCATGTCTGACTGACTTCAGTAGCTAACCCAGTACTTCTCTTTATATGGGAGCTGCTATAAAAGAAAAGTGCTATAAGTATTATAAAGTTACAGTCGGTAACAAAAGTGTCCGAACACCAACAAAAATTCCTATGTAAAAAAAGCACACTTCATACGGTTTTGTTAAATAAATCCTTGTCGAATCCTGTTCTTAGTCAGTGTAAGAACATGATTCAACAAGGATTTATTTAACAAAACCGCATGAAGTGTACTTTTTTTACATAGGATTTTTTGCTAGTGTTCGCACACTTTTGTTACCAACTGTACTATAAAAAAGTACAATAAAAGAATTGTAGATAATTCTATAAAAGTTTTACAAAAAGTATTGTGAAAAGAACAGTACTATATATTAAGGAGTGGGGAGGGGCACTATAAAAGAAAAGATCCACTTAGGCAGTTAAACACAATGATTATAATTACTAACCAATATAGTGTCTTGGGTGGAATTTGGTACTCTAGTGGTAATTTCAAGAATGATTCCATAAGATCATGAAAAACAGACTTTTCTCACTTCAGTCTTTGCTAATCAATCTCTGTCCAGGCATCTGGTTGTTGTGCAGTGTTAATCCTCTATTTTAAACAGTGTTAATGATAATAAGTATCTCTTAGGACACTGGATAATTGACCCCCATGGTTATACAGCTTAAATAAAGGATTAAATAATTTATATTCTGCCTCATTACTGACTTAGAACATAACTACACGCATATAATGACATTTTATACATTTATGGGGGAAAGGAGGGGAGGGGGGGGGGGGGAGAAAAAAAAATATTTCATTTTTTTTTTTTTTTTATAAAAATGATAATTTTAATAATAGCACATATTTCCCAAATATTTTTAATTTTACTTTTAAAAACTAGATTTTTGTTCAAATAGACATCGTAGCTTAGTGGAATTCTATTTCTTGGCAAAAAACAAAATCAGAATACTCTATATTTATTAACAAATATCTTTAACAATCTATTATATAGACAAAAAGATGTAGTTGGAAAGTTTTTGCATTTGGTTTGTTTTCATTTAAATTTATACATATTATTTTTGAGGAGAATGACTGGGTTTCCATGGGTCAGAGAATATCTGGAAGTAATCTACTAAATCTACCATTTGGTGACTAAATGTTAAAAATTAGCCATTTTTCTTCTTTCTCAATTATCTTTAAAAAAAAAATAATAATAATAATAATTCCACACCATGCATATAAACAAACAGCTTTTACAACAAAAAACATAACTGTTTTTTTTTTTTTTTTTTTTCTCTGTCAGCTTAAGCCATAATCGGGATCAGTATCTAAAAAAAAACAAAATACTAATTACTTTTGAGCTATTCAAAGGAAATGGAGGGAGGGGGGGACGGCTTCAAATAATCTCGCATCTGCATACTTGCCAACCACCTCATTAATAACCATACAATTGTTAACGCCCTCTGAAAAAAACGCCCATTTTCTCACACCACTATATTTTTAGAGCTATTCTCTCCAGATGTTGTTACGATTAAATAAGACTAAAATTACTATAAAAAATTATTGGTGTGAAAAAGAAGGCGGGTACTAAAAATTGTACGGTTCATAATGAGATGGTTGGCAAGTATGCATCTGCAATAAATTCCTCCCATGTCAGCCTTGATTAAACCAGAGGAAGATAGTATTGTTTTTCAAAATGGAGATAAACAAATAAAACACCAAAAGTAAATTTTTTCTTCAAATAGTAAATGTTATTAATATATGTGTCCATTTTGCTTAAGAATCTTTAAATAAAATAAATAAAGACTCATTCAGTGTGACATTTTTACAAATTGAAAAGTGCATGGAATTTATAGATATTCAAATGATTTGAAATTGTATCATGTTTTTCTTTTCTTTCTTTCTTTCTTTTTTAATTATTTTTATCTATGATATTTTTTTTGAAAGAGCTATTCTTGAACCTTCTATTCCTAAATTTGGTGAAAAACACCAATTTAAATAAATTTTTCTGGAAGATTCTTCACAATCAGATCAGAAAACACTAGATTTGAAAACACTCTTCACCAAAAATAAATAAATAAATTGACTTTACAAAAATTGGAGAACTAAAACAACCATTTTAAAATCAGATGATTTTAAAGTGTTTTGTCTAAATGTCTCTATATTTGGTAATAACCAGTTGTTAAAAATAAGCTATATTTCTGTTATCACACCCACACACGTTTTGCTGGTCTGTTATAAAGAAATTATATGTTTCAGGAAACAGCTTTGAAAAAAGAAAATTTTTTGATTAGCAAATTGTCTATTTTTAAAAAAGCATTAAAAATTCACATTTAAGAAAAAAGCTGCAATTATGCATAAATTTTTCAATAAATCAATCAATGGCAAAATGATCGGGTATTTTAGCAATTGCTCTAAAAAATATTGCATATTTTGGAAACCAGCAGCAAAATCATGGCATCTTCTTTAAAAAAAAAGCGACGAAAATACTATAAAAAGTAACACTTACATTAAGTGGTGATTGTGGTGTAAGGACTAAGGCTAATTTTTGAGGCCCAAAGCAGGCCTTGATGGGAAGCTCTCCTTTGGAAGAGGAGTCCTTTCTAAGGCATCCTAGCCATATTCACATGAGTTTCAAAGAAAATGCCGAAATACTTTATATGGCTCGGCTGACGAATATGACCTGTTCTCAAAACCTTTTACTTCCTATCTCCCAGCTTAGAATATGTATACCCTCTTCATAAAAAAAAAAAAAAAAAGCCCCGGGGGGTAGGGGAACCTTGATAGACCCTTTAAAAATAAAATTTTAGTTTCTCAGGACTGGGTATCTGTTGGTGAGAAAAGTTAAAATAAAAAAAAAGTCTAAAATTTATAACTGTTTGCTCCAGGGCTGCCGGATTTCAACCTGGCCAAAAAAAGCCAGCTCTTTTTTTTTTTTTTTTTTTTTTTGGGGGGGGGGGGGGGGGGGGGGTGTAAACCGCTTAAAAAAGACCAGCTAAAATTTAAGAAAAAAAGAAAGCCGACTAAAATTATTATTATTTTTTCTAAAAGTGATGACTAGAGCATTAATATAAATATTAATATAATTATAAGGCTATTTTTGAATGAGGTTTTGTCTTGTACAAATTATATTGCCTTGTCTGTGAATTAAACTTTCTGGTATAAAAACTAATTTTTCTGACCTGGGGACTAATAAGTAGAAAAATATGAAAAAAAAAAATTAAAAAAAAAAAAAAAAAAAATTAAAAAACCTTAGTTATTAAATGTCTTAACTTTTGCAAGACTTTATCTTTTGTTTTTCTGAAAATTGTTCAGTAACTCAGAGAACTTAAGAGACTTAATTTTTCACAGATTCAAATAGCTTTCAAAATAAAAAGAAATAGCACTTCCCAGGCTTTATTCCCAACTTTCATATTCTTTTAAGAGGAATGATTTTATTAGTTTCTAGACCAGTAACCAATGTAACCAGGTCCTATCGTATGAATCAGTTCAATCCAATTATGCGAAATGTGTGAAAGCCAAAATTAATTTCCCTTTCTGTATAAATGAGAAATGAAACAAAAATATTTACTTAGTATATTACGATTATGGAAATATTTAACTAAGAGAAATACTTGAAGCTCTGAATATAAAAATAAAAACTATGTAAATTAAAAATGATGTTTATAACCCCCTCTCCCCCATGAATAAATAACCATACCATAGTGTGGTATCGATATGATATATGATAGTAACAATCATTCAAAAGATAATGAGAAATGCCCTTATATACAAAAATGTTATAACATTGTTTACTTATTAGACGCTATAACAACAAAAATTTGAGAATTATTTTACATTTCACAAAATGATTAGTTTTCTATTTTTAAACACGAAATTGCATTAGTACCATTATTAACATATAGCATATGTGTAAATACACAGGGGCAGACCAAATGAATTTTGACACCCGTGCGAGTATCTATATAAGTGTGCCCCCCCCCCCCCCCCCCCCCCCCCCAAAAAAAAAAAAAAAAAAAAAAAAAGACTGCAATTTAATAGTTGTAATTTGTGTGCATTTTTTTTTCTCTCTCGAAAATCTTGTGTCTTCACAGAAAAATCTAAAAAAAAATTATTCATTTTTGCAGAAAATGATAAGACAAATTTCCAATCTCTCATGTTTACCTAGTAAAATTATTGAAGAAATGTATCTTAAAAGTTTAAAATTTTATTTTTGAAAATAGCATAAATCAGCTGAAAGCACATATTTTGTTATATTTTCATAAAATACCATTGACTTTATAGTAAACTGAAAAAATATTTGTTTTTATTCTTTATGTGTAAAAGTACCAACCAGAAACTTATGTATACAATTAAGAAAGTTAAAGTTGCTGCTAAAAAATCGAGTGATATCAAATTTCTAATCTTAAATTCAGACATTACTTTCAACATTTTCTATTAAACTAGTCTGCCTTCGCCTCTTACGCTTTCCCTATCGGTCCATATTTCCAAATTTACTGCTTGCATATTATCCTGTCAAGCCGTATTCGCCCAATCAAAAACAAGGGCCAAATGCCATGATAAATAGCCAGTAACTAAAAAAAAATACGTAAAATTTAATTTTTTTTCTTTTTCTTTCTTTTTTTTTTTTTTTTTTCAATTAAATTAACAGAATTTGAGTAACGCAGTGCAATGCAATGCAATTTAATTATTTATAAAAGTAAACTTTAGAGCAAATTCGTTAAATATCGTCGCTAGTTAGTTGACGGGAAAATAGACCTAATTCCCACAAATTTATTATTTTTTTTTTTTTCCCCTTTTCTTTTTCTTTTTACTTTCCGAACATACATATGTAAAGAAAGTATTATAATCATGTCATAAATTCGACTTTGTGATTTTGTTGTGGTTATATGTTTTGAGGTCTCTTGAGTTCATTTTTACGATGATGTATGTATATGTGAGTATGTGTATGAGTGAACACGATAAATGATTTGTTCGAATGAGTTGAAAGTTGGTACGTATGTTATAGGTCAGCATAACATGAACCTTATTGATTTAGGTGATTCTAGGACTTATAGTTTTTTTTAGAGGGACACAAAGAAAAATTCTTTATTATTATGGCCTATGGGCCCAAATTTAACTGAGATAGCATCTAAATGCCTTATTCGTCTGAGCTGAAAATGTATACACATGTTATAAGTAACTGTCACACGAACTGTATAGATTTTGGTGAATCTAGCACTTAGTTTTTTTTTACAAGGATACAAAGAAGTATTCTTTATCATTAGGGTCTATGAGCCCAAATTTTTAAAGTGCAATAGCGTCTAAACATCATATTCCATTGAGCTGAAAATTTATATACATGTTATAGGTCACCGATGCATGAAATGTGAAGATTTTGATGTCTAGCCTTCATAGAATTTTACATGAGCACAACGAAAAAATCATTATCATTATGATTTATGGGCTCATATTATTTGAACTGCAAATAGCATAAAAATAAACAATGGAGAAAAATACTGAAATACCCTATTAAAATATTCGCTTTTGTTTATTTAACGACTTGTCTTACTTTAATTTATTTATACAACCGATAATTTCTTAATTTTTTGAAAGTCGAGTGGAGTCACTCCAGATTTTTATTATTTAAAATCACGGATAAAATTGTGTTCACGCTCCGTTCGGAGCAAACAAACAAGAAATATATTCCCCGAAAACAAATTACTGTGAATGATTTTTACAGTGAGACCGAGGAAACTAATGTGTCTGAATATTTTACTGTAAATCTGAATGCTAAGCAGATCATATTCTATTTAGAAAAAAATAATACAAAAATTTATATATATATATATATATATATATATATATATTAGCATATTAACAATAAATGTCAATTTCATTTGGGTTTTGCTGTAGAAAGTTATTTAAATGGAATTTATAAAAATGTCTCATAAATCACAATGCATTGGCATTTTTGGTGGTACACGAAACTGTTGTACAGAGCCTATTAATGCCATTTTAAATAGGGAATATTCCATAGTAAACGTGAATAATGTTTATCATTTTAAAGGAACTGTGAAAATATTTATGGATGCTGGAGGCGGGTACTCGGACAGATAGACAAACCGACTGTCAGACAGATAGCTTTACTAATTCAATTCACATTAACTCTTAAACATTGTCACAAAGTGTTAAAATGCTTAATTAAAAAAAAAAAAAAAAAATTGAAAACTCTCTTCCTCTGTTTCCTTATATAGCCCTCAATATATCTGAATATTTTTATGCGGCCCTGTAAATCTCAATGTTAATTGTACTGTATACTATAAAAATCATTCTTTCGTGCCTATGAATAATACATTTCAGTTTTATCAAAATTTGTGCAAAGTAGAATCATTAAAATATGGTTTATAGAAATAACTCTCTTAGAATGCAATGCTTTGGAATACTCTTGGATGTCTCTGTACACAAACCAGTGGTGGTTATTTAACACATTTTCAATTGGTAACATTCGATAATGAACTTGAATAACATATTTCAATTTCATAAAGATTTATGCAAAGTAATGATATTAAAATGTTGTTTATAGAAATATCTCTCAGAGACCACAATGCTTTGAAATACTTTCGAGTGTCACTATACATAAACCAATAATGGTATTTACTCCATTTCCGATAGGGAGCATCTGATATTGAACTTGAATAAATATCAGTTTCAAGAAATTCCATGAATATTTACGGGAGTTAGAGCGTGGACAGACAGACGGAGAGAGAGACAGACAGACAGTCGGACTAATCAAAGTCATTAACCCTTTTCAACCTTCTTGGAAAGTGTTTTATGCAATTTTTTTTAGATGTTTTTACAGTATTTGGATCATTTGGAACCATATTTTCCTGCCTATTATCCGCAGATAAGCTAAATCAGTTTTACACCAGAAAGTTTTTTTTATAGAAAAGGGTATATTGGTACAAGAGAACAATCTGGATTAATATAGCAGCAGGCAGGCTGTACTCAGATATTCTTCCTTTCTCCTTCCCAGTGTAATCCAAAGGGAGTTTTGTTATTTTGTGTTATCTCGTTTAAAAATAAAATTTTTGAAATTCTTCCTTTTTATAATTCCACTCTTCGAATATGTCACTTTTTTTTCCCCTAATAAGATTTTTTTTTTTTTTAATAATTTAAATAATTTATTTCATTAAGCAAACTTAAGGGCCAATTTTCAATTTCGATATTTAATTCTTTATTATTATTATTATTTTTTAATTGCTTACTAAGATAAAAGATGAAAAGTTCAAAGAGTAGAATTCAAAAAACATTATTTTTGAAAAAGATATCCTAATAATACGAAGCAATAAAAATCTCATTGAATTACATGAGGAAGAAGAAAGGAAGGTATATGCGTTGAGCCAACACACAGTGAGTGCTGGTGTTGGTGTTTTAAATTAAGGCCACACTTGGGTCCTAGGTTTGAGTGGGATACCCTTTGATGAGTGGTGTGTGTGTGTGTGTAAGAGGAGGGGGGGGGGCTAAGGTGCCCTAGCCCATATTCATTCAAGTTTTGAAGAAAACAAAACTTCTAAAAACTAGACTGGCGAGCACGATCCGTGACCTGGAATCGGAGCCGGCAATCTCCCTACTGCAGTCAGAGCCACTAATTCATGACTTAATGTTTCACGTTTGTGAATTGCAAAATATTAAAATTAGAACTGGTATAAATCAACGTAACTTATTACTTCTTTCTTCGGTATTTTAGTTTCGCCATTCTTTAAAATTACAGTACTGTTCAATTCCTCGCGACTTCCACTGTTTAAAAAAAAAAAAAAAAAAACTTTCTTAAATAAGTCAGCTTATTTTTCATTTTTATTTTCACTCTTTTTTTTTTTTTTTTTTTTTCTTTTTTGCATTCTTTCTAATTAAAAAATTAGAACAGAAATAATAATATTTAGTATTTACTTCTATGATTTTTTTTCTATTTCATCGTCAATTTGCAGAAATGTTCAGTTCTTTGTGACTTGCAGTGCTAGTTTTTTTTTTTTTTTAAATGCTACAGCTTGTTTTACATTTTCATGTTTTTTTTGTGCTTTTCGGCTTTTCTTTTACTCCAGTAATCCCCTGATGGTTTCCGCTTATCTATCATGACTTCTAAAGTGAACATAAGTTATTTTTAATACAAAAATTAAGAAAATTCTATAAAATACTGTTCAAGCGCCCCTACATTCTTCATAGAAAATCGGGATATATTTGTGGAGGCGGTAAAAATCGGCAAAAATATAGAAATTAACTGCCATAAGAAATATTTTTAAAACAAAAAATATATTTTTTGAAAGTTGCAGCAATAAAAAAACAACTCTTGGTTAACCGCCATTCAAAAAATGGAAAAATTCGGGAAATCCTTTTTTCCTACTTCCAAAAAATTGCTTTTAAATTTTCCACTATTTTAGTAAGCTTAGGTTTTTTCTTTTCAAATAATCAGTCAGTGCCCCCCCCCCCCCCCCCAAAAAAAAAAAAAAAAAAAAAAAAAAAAAAATTACTGACATTCACCATTGACTATTGCAGTTGTAAACTTTTCTTTGATCTGGAATAACACCTTGAAAAATATTAGCCCCCCACCCAAAAGTTAATTTCTGGATCCGCCACTGTAATCAGTGTGAGATTTATCATAAAACAAATCAATGTTCATATTTATAAAGGCGAATTTTAAACAAAGAAATAAATACCTAAATACTGTCTTCTATTCGGATAGAGTCTTTTGCTGGCTTCCTGTGAGGCAGTGAAGTAAACATCAGCAATCAAAAACCTCTCTAAAAGTCCATCTCTGTTTAAAGGCCACCTCCTAAAAGGGCCAATTTTTCTCACGCCCAAAATTTCCTTTTTGGCTTTAATGCTGATTTACCCCAATTCAATGCCCATGTACAAATGCATATGTTAAGGATCACGTTTTGCGGGAGCTAGTAATATTTTAACTTAATTTAAATTTAAAATGAAGCACAATAAATTAAAAATATATTAGTAAACACCTTACTTCAGCTTCATCATTACTTGCAAGAAGCTTTTCTTGGGAGGATCCTCCCCTTTATCAATTGCAAACTTGTTGAAGCTATTTATAGCATCGTCTTGATCTTTTAGCAGGTAGTGCCACTGGGGATCGATCTTGGCAGACTTGTAGTCATTAATGGCAGCCTGATTTTTAATTATCTCAATGGTTTCTGTATAGAACACGTACATAGGGTTGTTATAGTTGGCTATTTTTGTTATGCCATTAAATTTTATATTTATTTCGCTTTCCCGATAGGTTTTGGATCATGCATTTGGCATATTTTATATCATTTTTGTGTTCATTTAAACAGGTTTTTATTTTCCTCTCGTGACCCTATATAATATCCTGTATTTTTATTATGATATTCAAAAGGGATTTTATAAATGCTTTCAGTTTCTAGGGGAGGAATTATATCTTTATCATTTCTTTTAATCTAGAAGATATTTGGGTTAGGCTTTATTGGAATACTAGCAGGCAACGCCCGCTTCGCTGGTCCCTATTTTTAAATGAATCACTATAATGAATTCTCAAAATTGCATTAATTTTTATCACATGAAAAAAAGAGAAACAAAATCTGAGTAGGAAAAATGTCGCACCGGGTTCTCACTGCCTTCGGAAAAAATTCCCAAAATGCTCTAACTCTTATTTCTATTATTTTCCCACTTCGCCCCCCCCCCCTCCTGTCTATCCTAATAATTTTACAAATTTGAAATATCCGCAATTGATTTGTAAGTATCAAAAACCTCTATGCACCAGTTTTGAACGATATATCTCTATTTTTATTTTTTTACCGCTCTACTCCCCCCCCCCCCCTTCCCGCCCTCCCAATAATTTTAAAAATTCGAAAATATCCGCAATCGAATTGTAGGTATTGGAAACCTCTATGTACCAATTTTGAATGATCTAACTCTATTTTCTTTTTTTTTTCCCCTCTGCCCCCCTTCCCGGCCCTCCTAATAACTTTATACTTTCAAAAAAATCCCCATTCGACTTGCAGGCCTCTAAAACCTATCTGTACCGATTTTGAACGGCCTAACTGTATTTCTATTTGTTTTTTACCATAGCCCCCCCCCCCCCTTACCGCCCCACCTAATAATTTTAAAAATTCGAAAGTATCTGCAATCGATTTGTAAGTATCGAAAACATCTATATACCAATTTTGAGCGATCTAACTCTATTTTTATTTTTTTGCCCCCCTCCCCCCCCTCTCCCCTCCCCCTTTCCCGGCCCTCCTAATAACTTTACACTTTCGAAAATATCCCCATTCGACTTGCAGGCATCTAAAACTTAACTGTACCAATTTTGAACGGCCTAACTGTATTTCTATTTGTTTTTGACCATAGCCCCCCCCCTTACCGCCCCCCTTCCCGCCCCACCTAATAATTTTAAAAATTCGAAAGTATCCGCAATCGATTTGTAAGTATCGAAAACATCTATATACCAATTTTGAACGATCTAACTCTATTTTTATTTTTTTGCCCCCCCTCTCCCCTCCCCCTTTCCCGGCCCTCCTAATAACTTTACACTTTCGAAAATATCCCCATTCGACTTGCAGGCATCTAAAACCTAACTGTACCAATTTTGAACGGCCTAACTGTATTTCTATTTGTTTTTGCCCCATAGCCGCCCCCCCCCCCTTCCCGCACCTCCTAATAATTTTATAAATTCGAAAATATCCGAAATCGATTTGTAGGTATCGTAAAACCTCTATATACCAATTTTGAACGATCTAACTCTCTTTTTATTTTTTGCCCCCCCCCCCCCCCTGCTGCCCCACCTCGGGGCTGAATTTCTAAAATTCCAGAAATTGGTTTTAGATATTTGTATTAGCTATATTTTAGAGCAAAAATTTCACGCATATCTATTTTTTTGTTTGAGATATATAGGATTATGCGATATCACGTTTTTACGCATGTGAAATCACGTTTTGCCCCCCCCCCCCCCCTTGGGGACCAAATTTTGAAAATTCCAGAAATTGGTTTTTTGACATTTGTATTAGCTATATTTTAAAGCAAAAATTTTACGGATATCTGTTTTTTTTTGTTTGAGATATGAAGGATTTTGTGAAATCACGTTTTACCCCCTCTCCCCCCCTTGGGGGGCGAATTTTGTAAAATCGCTTCTTAGTGGATGCCTACGTCATGGAACGAACATTGTCACAAAATTTCATGTTTCTAGGTCCAGGGGTTTGGTCTGGGCGTTGATAGATCACCCCCTCACTCAGGAAGTCTTCTTTTATATATATAGATTTAAATTGTACTTACTAGCGGTATTTTTTATTTTGTTAGAGGTTCCTTGGTTAAATGGGATTGAAAAAGTAAATTTTTGTGGTAATTTTTGGTGGTTTGGTATTTGATTTAATTGTTTTATTCTTTTTTTATATAATTTTTCTACTAGAAATTTATGATATCCTGCTTCAACTGCTAACTTTTTAATAAATTTAAGTTCATTATTTAAATCTGTTTTATCAGTATATATTAAAATTGCATGATTAATGTAACTACGAATGGTATTGATTTAGTATCTGTAAGAGGTTTTACTTCTATTATTTACTATTTCATTACTTGCCATCAGTTTCCTATAGATAGTGGTTTTTATTTTATTATTTTCACGTTTAATTTTTACATCTAGATAATTTATTTCATTATTCTGTTCGGATTCATAAGTAAACTTAATATTTTTATCTAACTGGTTCAATTCATTAAATATTTCTTCAATATTTTTATCTTTTTTAGTTACCGCGAAAACATCATCTACATACCTAACCCAAAAAATTATTTTATATTTCATTAATTTTAAAATATCCTCCTCAGGTGTTCTTAATTTATATTCAGCAATAATTCCTGATATGAGCGATTGTAATGTGCTAGTAATATTGTTTAACTTTTATGTGAATTGACCACTTTTCGTGTGTAACTCTTTTTAAGAACCTCTCATATTCAAGGCCGTAGCCAAAAAAATTTCAAATCAAACTTTTCTTTAAACTTTGGTACATTGTTTTGAGTGTTACAAATGAAGTTTATTTCAAAGATTTTTAACGAATATGCAAAATTTCGGGGATTTTTTAAACCTTCAATCCACCTCCCCTTCCCCTTGCTACGGTCTAGATCATATTGCTCTCCAATTTTGAAATTATAGCAGATATTTCTTACGAATATGTCGGTAGAGAAAAGAAGTGTTTAATACAAATTTATAGTATTTAATGTACATATTATAGATGAAATTTCGACTTGAAAAGGGAATTTTGTGTCCTACCAGTATTCAAGCAATAAGAGTAGTGCAGTGTTTCTAGGCTTTTTTTATTCAATAGTCACCAATAATCTTGAGAAGTGATATTTGATATACATAATCTTCATTCGATTATTCTATTATGTATATCAAATATCACTTCTCAAAATTATTGGTGAATATTGAATAAAAAAGTTGCAAAGACTGGCAACACCAGATTAGTGTTGAATTTAAATAGCAAAATTAAAATATTATTTACATAGTTTAAATTGAAAATTGCAAGCTAAACATATTATTTTCACCATGAGTTTTCAGTAGGCTTAATAAAGACCATTTATTCATTCAGAAATGATGTTAAGTTGATTAATTTGATCTAGAATATAAAAGAATTCCTAGAAATGAAATTTTCAACATAGTTGAAAAGTGTGTGTAACTTTGGTTTGTCTGTCCGTGTTCTAACTCCCTGAAACTGATATATTGAAGATGGTCCAGATTGGTCCAGAATATGAATATGGTCCCCTTGTGCAACCGTCTATTTCTTAAATAAGGTGTCTTAGTGACAACTCATTGGTATGAAGCAAACATACATTCCATTGTAGTGGTCTTCCAATGTTTGTCTCAAGCAAACGTATTACTCCACCTTTCCATCCTGTATTTACATTTGTTCCGTCACATCCGATAATTGATAGGTTCTGCAAACATATGTTATTCTTTCTTGTAAATTCTATAATACCTTCGGTTATTCCTTTTGCACTTTCAACAGCAGTTAATGATATATGACCCATATATTTGCTATCTGGTTCCTCTATTAATGCTACATGTGCTTCTGATGTTAATTTTCGATGACCATGTATTTGTTGAATAGTTTCATCTTTGCGCCCATCAAAATACAAACTCTTAATAGGTTTTCTTCAAATAGCCTTAAATCATTTTCCCTTACTTTTTTTCTTTTCTTCTCTATTTCTCTTCTCACTTTGTTTTTATCAACTATATATGTTTGTTGCTCAGGCGAAACTAAATTGAAATCAGCCAAAACTGCAGTAGTAATTTTGGCCACTGCTCTACTTGAGGCACCAGTTAAATCTGCAGCCAATGCTGTATGAGGCATAGAAATTCTCATCTGATCTGACAATCTTGATGGCATTTCAGTTTGTTTATGTTTTTTTAAAAGAGGATAAGACCACTTGAAATCTTGATCTGCATTTTTTGTATCCATTTCTGACTCAATCTCTAATTTATTATCTTTCAAAATGTTATGAGATTCTTTATTTTGAAATCCACTGGTACAAGGCATTGACATTTTATTCTTGTTTGGACAATCGGATATTTCCATTTTTCGGCGTACCCATTTTTGTAGTTGGTGGGTTGTTACTATATCCAGATTTCCAATAGCCATTTTTCTAACTGTCCTTTGATCAATTAAAAATTCTTTTTCTCTCTCAGGAACTTTTAGTTTTTTTTCGCAATTGCACGAATATAAATCTTGGCATTTACAAGTACAAATGTCGAACAATTTTGCTGCATCTGCTTTAAATTTCTCCAATTTCGATTGTAAAAACGGCGTATTCCTAGATTTAGCAGGTTTTATAACGTTCTTACATTTACAGTTGTAAGATAAAACCATGGCAGTAACTCGCTTTAATGATACAACAGGAATCGAAACATGTTTCCATATATCAATAATTTTTTTTGCTACCGCTGCGGCCACAGTTCTTGAAGAAGGTTCTTGATTTTTGTCTCCCTTTATTTGCAATCTGATAATCTGATAACATCTTATTATGTCCTCATAAGTTAAGAGATTAACAGCATCAGAAGGGAATAAATCTTTCCCTGTTCCAAACAGCGGACGACTTGAGTTTGCTCGCATCACTTTTTTTATTACACGTTTCTCCATAACAACCGTTTCATTTGACAAACAAACGTAGAATCAAACGAAATCCAATATTTTATCTTATCTATTAGTTAAATTGACCTTGGAAACAATGGGAGCAGTAGAACGCCATCTATCGTTTGAAATCTGAGCGAAAAGAAACAAAAACAAAAGTAGGGTATAAGATAAGCTACAATTTCTTATGTGCATATGTATGCTTATTATTTTTAAATAAGCGAATAAAAATAGAGTAAAATTATTTGAATTTTATTTGGATTGGTTCGTAGTAACGTATTATGTAATATTTTAGTTATATAGTATAAGTAGTTTCAATTTTTTTAAAATATACTTTTTTCAAAAAACCCGGCTTTTCATCTTTTTCTCAATTTTTTATGTCAGAGGGCTAAATATTTGGCAAAATTGATGAAAGTAACTAAATATTAAGATAGAAAACCTAGCTTTACTTCGTTGTGCCGTTTTAATATTTAGTTATTAGCCGTATCTTAATATTTAGTTATTATTATACTTCGTTTTTTCCTTTTTATTTAAATTGATGAAAGTTTTTGAGGGTTCTAACTGATTCATTAGGTAACATTTCTGCAATATACCAGAACTAAATTCAAAATTAATTTTTGAAATTTAATTTTTTGAAAAAAACTAATTTTTTTTTTTCTTTTTTTCAGTTTTTCAGTGCCAAAGGGGTGCGATTAAATATTAAACAAAACTGATAAAATGTTTAGAGGTTTCTTACAGACCCATTACACAACTTTTCCGCACTATACCAAAATTAATTTCAAAAAATAATTTTTTCGGCCCACCCTAATGTACAGGGTGACAAATATACAAAAATTATTCAGTTACTAATGGCTATTATTGGAAATCGCTGGAATTTCATTTTCGTTTGCATTAATCCTTTTTAATACTTTCCAGTGATGTTTAAGAGGGATTATCATATGAATTAGTCTATATGTCTAGTTTTCTGTCCGTCTGCCTGTCTAATAACTCTGACTTCTATAAATATTCAAGAAATTTCTTGAAATTGATATACGTTATTCAAGTTTACTATGGGATGTTTCCAAATCCCATTTTAATACTTTATTTTGTACAAATCATAATGACGTCAAATCATAACTATATGCAAAATTTGTGAGTAATAATCATTGTTACAAATATATATTACATTGGATTTTTTTTTTTTTAAACATTATTATTACTCACCCCCCCCCCCCCTTCCCCTCCCATAGACATCTTAATTACATTTTATGTTTTTAGTTGCAGTTCCCATCAATATATTACATACACACATAAGCCCATGTATTATTAAAAAAAAAATCTCTCAAAATTTCACCATGTAATAATTAGAAATAAATTATTGCAACAATTTCCCAATGCAGTCTAATGTATCTATGGAATGCACACAGATATTACGATTGTAAAATTTTTCTTTGATCTGGAATAACATCTCTAAAAATCTTAGGCACCCCCCCCCCCCCTCCCCAAATGTAAAGTTCTGGATCTGCCACTGGTTACTACTGGTTAATTTTCTATAAACTTTTGTATTAATTTGGTTATTGTGGTGCATTATTGTTACATCAAGGTAATTTATTTGATTATTAATTTCCTCTTCTAAAATAAATTTAATATTTGGATCCATTACATTTAAAGTGTTTAAAATTTCATTTGGTCAATTTTACTGTCAGTAACCTCAAAAATATCAGCATGAACCAATAAAATATTTTACCTAATTAAATAAATATAATAAACCTTAAACATACTTCATGCTTGGTCGTGAATATTTTCGGCTGGGCGCCCAGCTCTTTTCAAACGACATTCATCTATGCTGGAGTTCTCAGAGTGGTGGTCTTTTATAGTTGCTGTCATAAGTTGACTCCACATTCAGTCCAGTGCCATTGCGCCGCTGTGGTTGCACACATCTGGGGTAGTCGCTATTTCGATGGAAGTTTATTTTAATTTCTTCATCATTAAAAGTTTTGGCTAAAGCTGTATTAATTTTTCTGATTTTTATATCATTTTTATGTTCTTTGATTCTGGTTTTAATTTTTCATTTTGTTACAACGATATATGAACCTGGTTTGTTCTCTTGACTATTAAAAGGTATTTGGTATATTGCAGCAGTTTCCAAAGGGGAGATGGGGGTCTTTATCATTACGTATCAGTTGAAATATATTTGGGTTAGGTTTAATAGGGATATTTACACCAATTTTACTTGCAGCATTTTTAATTTTGTTCGAAGCTCCACGATTGTAAGGTAGGGAAGATGTGAAATTTGGGGGGGGGGGGGGTGAAAATTTGGTATATTATCAATGGCTTTTAATTGGTTTTTAATTAGTTTTTTAATGATTTTTGCTAGGATAACCCACTATTTCAGTGAAATCTGATTAAATTAAATTTGTTATTTAAATCAACAGGATCATTACATGTTAATATAGCACAATTTATATAGGAACTAATTGCATTAATTTTGTAACAGAAAGGGATTTTAGATTTATAATGGATTATTTCATTGCTATTGGTTGGTTTACAGTATACGGTGGCTTTAATTTGATTTTCGGTTCGAGTAATTTTGACATCCAAAAAGTTAATTTGTCGGTCTATCTCTTCTTCATAAGTGAATTGGATGTTGGTGTCAAGGCTATTTATTTCATTTAGTATTTGTTTAACATTGTAACTTTTATTGATGACGGCGAAAACATCATTGACGTATCTAAACCAAAAAAATATTTTTTCTTTAGATTTAATTTTTTTTTTTTTTTTTTTTCTAGTAGTCTTAACTTGAATTCTGCAATAAAACACAAGATGGGTGATCCCATTGGTACCCCTTCTTTTGTTGATATAGTCTATTGTTGAACTTAAAACAATTTTCATTTAACAGAAAGTTTGTAGTTGCAGTAAGGGTTTGGGCTATTTTGGGATCTGAGAATTTTTTTTTTACTACTTTATTAATGATCTGACTAGCTTCTTCAATGCTTATGGATGGGTAAAGGTTGGTTTTGTCAAAACTAACAAAATGGTGTTCTTTTTTATTTTCAGTTTCTCTGAGTTTTTTAATAAAGTCTTCTGTAGATTCTAATGCATACTGTGAGGGGGGGGGGAATAATTTTACGATATATTTCGGCCATGTATTTCTCAAGACAGTAAGTGGGAGCTTTGTATTTGTTTACAACCGGTTTAAATTCAGGGGTCGATTCAGGCAACATTTGGGTCCCTTTTACAGCGCCTTCATAAAATTCAAATTCATGAAAAGGGACCCTTCACAAAATTTAAATTTTTAAAATGCGTCCTTTCACAAGTTTTTCTATTATAAAAATTATTCTTTTATTAAATGTTTTGATGTTTTTAGTATTATTTGTAATAAAGCTTTAATTTGGCTGAAAGAAGCTCTATTAACTTGATATTAAACATCATATACAGCGATTGTAAATATGAAAGATTTTACACAATATTTTACCTTTTCACAAAAATATTTCATTTTTCACATAAATACATAAAAATTTCGCAAAAAATACTCTGTTTTTCACAAGAAAGGGACCCCAAAATTAAAAACTGGATTAACCCCTGATATTTTTTTTTTGGGGGGGGGGGGTTATGATCTTTGAATCTACCAAAAATACAAAGAGTGTTGGGTGCATGGTTTATAAATTTAGGAGGGTTATTATCAGGCCATTTGCCATCTTTAATGATTGTCTTTGTTTTCTCAATTAATCTATTGTTGGGATATTTATCGATTTTTTTTTATGCCTATTTCATTGATTGTTTCTTCCATTTTTTTTTATGATTATTTTACGGGTTTTATCAGTAAGTGTGCATATTATTTCATTGTTACCATGTTTTTATTAACTTCAATTCTTGTTTGTTTGTCCAGTGCAAATCTTGCTATCTATTTTTAACTAACTTCCCTACTAGCTAGACATTTGGAACTTTCACAGTAGCTCAGAACCCGGTGACAACACAATACTTTGAAGTCAGATTTTCGAATAGTTTTCTTTTTAATTAACTAAAATATGAAAATAATAAGCTCCTAATAGCAATAAAAATAGCCATTAAAATATTAGCTGTAATTTAATTGTTGCCAAAAAAAATTACGAGTTAATTTTCTTTCAACATAAAAATAAATACATTTAATTAAACGTGAACCTTTATAAAATTATAAAAAATTAAATTATGCATCTCACAAAAATTGACGTCATTATCAATTTAAAATTTTTATACACATTGATAAGTGCTAATGTAGTTCATTATGCTAATGCTAATATACGTTGTTCTAAAAGGAGTAACATTTTATTTTTAAAACCAAATTTTATTTTTTTCATTATTATTATTAGTTCACTGAACTGAGTCTGCGTGCTTAAATATTGCTCATATATTATTTTTTATCCTCGCATATTTTATTAATGATTCATCAGAAAATTTAAAAACATTATTAAAAACATTATTATAAAAATATTTAAAAACATTATTTCTTTTTAAGTTATTCAGTTCGCGTAAGTCTTCTCTATTAATATTTCTATTTTGAGCGGATTTTGTTATTTCAGTGACGGCTGTACTTCTAATTTTAATTTTACTTTCTTCGTGGATTCTATTAATAGCAGATTTAACTTTTGCGATACTTTTTTTTAATATTGACAGGTTGATCTAGAATATATTTCGGTCCTAATTTTAAAAGTTCATTTTGATTGCTATTGATATGAGCTTTAGACAAATTAATATATGGGTATTCAGTTTTATTGTTAGGTTGATAGTTGTTTTTCTTAATCCAAAATTTTAGTTTTTTATTATGTTTTTTCATTATAGTATATTTTTTTTCGTTTCATAGTACTGGTTAATTTTATCCCTGTATAAGTTGTATTCTTCTTTATCAGTAGCTTTTTTAAGATTTTCGGCAGTTTCAATCCATAATTTCTTATTTTCAAAGAACTCAGTCTTCCTTTTGCGTAATACTTTATCAATACAAAAAACCCTTAACGGGTTAAAAGTTTGTGACGCAGCACTGTACTTTATGGCTATAAGAATTAGAAATACGGGTCTTAAAAATAATGATATCAAATTTTCAGTGACGCTTTGATATTAATTAAATTATACATAGATTTTCTTATTTGAATTTGCTTTTTCCTTTTATTTATATTTACAGTGTAAACGTTATTTTCAACATAAAATAATATATAGCATTTACTCATTGATACCTTTCCATTCACATCTCTTATACTATGAAAGCATGTGTTTTAAAAGAAATTATATGAAATTCCAGTAACGCAGTGGTGTTACATTAAGTGATTTGTTTTTAAATTTCTCTGCAATTATTTTGTTTTGCATATTAAAGTATATGTGCACATTGAAATATTGCTTTTAATTTTCAAATACGCTGTCAAATATATCACTTTCATTAAGCTTATATTATGTACTGAAATATATTTATTTCAATGAATTATTCTATCTTTTGCGTCACGCCATCCAAAACTGTAAGTAAAATATATGGAAATGTTTACTTTGTGTCATTTCATCCAAATAAATTGAAAATGCATGCAAATAGATATCGTGATGCAAAGAAAAAAACTGTGAACTTTTTTTCAGTTTTGGATAGCGTGACGCAAAAGATAGAATAATTCATTGAAATAAATATATTTCAGTACATAATATAAGCTTAATGAAAGTGATATATTTGACAGCGTATTTGAAAATTAAAAGCAATATTTCAATGTGCACATATACTTTAATATGCAAAACAAAATAATTGCAGAGAAATTTAAAAACAAATCACTTAATGTAACACCACTGCGTTACTGGAATTTCATATAATTTCTTTTAAAACACATGCTTTCATAGTATAAGAGATGTGAATGGAAAGGTATCAATGAGTAAATGCTATATATTATTTTATGTTGAAAATAACGTTTACACTGTAAATATAAATAAAAGGAAAAAGCAAATTCAAATAAGAAAATCTATGTATAATTTAATTAATATCAAAGCGTCACTGAAAATTTGATATCATTATTTTTAAGACCCGTATTTCTAATTCTTATAGCCATAAAGTACAGTGCTGCGTCACAAACTTTTAACCCGTTAAGGGTTTTTTGTATTGATATCATTACTTTTTAGGGGTTAATGATCAAAACGTAAAATTAAAGGAGCATGGTAATGAGTTATAACACTGTATTAAAAGTGTTGTTTTATAGGTCATACTCGAACAAAATAACAAACTAAATAAAATTTTAAAATTTTATAAAAAGTGATAAAAAAGATGGGACACATGCAACATTACAAAGGCATAATATAGTACATTTTAAAAATGACAAAAATTTCTTATTTATATTTATTTCTTATTAAAATTTTTTAGGTATAGATTTGATTTAAAAGAGAAAAATAAATAATAATAGAAAAATCTTTAAAAGGTGAAAATTTTATACTGGTAAATATTTAAGTAGTATAGTTTGTTATGAATTTAATTTAAAAAAATCTTAATCTATTCAAAATTTTATTATAGCTTAACATTTTGTAATTTATATATTATATATACTAGAAACTTAATGAGCAAATTTATTATTTTCAAATTCTGTTTTAAGAATTTTTTCAATCCGTAGTTTAAGTGATTTATCACCTAATTTTGAAAAAATTACAAATATTTGCATATGATTATCATATTATTTGTCATTTTTATGAAAATAAAGGAAAAAATTTTTGTTGTTGCAATCACCTTTTAAAATAGAACCAATTTTGAAAGTTAACAACGTATCAGCATGAAAACAATGTAAATACAAAGAATATTTTTGATAAACAAATGTCATATAAAATACAAGTACCTAAATAAATAACTCATTTAATATATATATTAAAAAAAGAAAAATATTTTTTTTTATTTTTTGTGTTTATTTTTGACGCTTTCCGATAGATGGAGCCAAAACGATTATTTGATATTCAGTATTTCAGATGGAAGAGAAGAAATTCGTCCGCGAAACTGCCGCATCACGGTATTTTCGGAGTAAAAAATAGTTCGATTTTTAAACTGAGTTATAAAAAAAACAAGAGTTTTCCTAGGGAAAAGGGAGATGTCAGGCACATCAGATAAAAGCGATTAATATCATATATAAATTTAACTAAATTCGCTCGAGCCATATTCGAGAAAAAATTCTTACACATTAGTCCGTCCATTTATAACTTAAATGAGCCAATTCATATATCGAAAAATATTGCACGCAGAAATGTAGCGATTTCAGGGTAGGATCAGACAGAAGGTGAAAGTCTATTTTGAAAATATCAGAACATAACCTCCTATATTTCCTGAGATATTAAGTGTCGGCTTTCAGCGGTTTGTTTGATCTTAAAATTCTTGTATATATAAGTGTCGCAGTTTTCGTTCGTTTTTCCGTTTCCGCTGAGTGTCGTGGCGTTCGTTTGTTTTTGCGCTTGCGTCACTAGAAAAACTGCCGTTTTTCATGATTTAAGATTTTTTGTTCGAATTTACGAACATCATTTTTAAACTCTAGGATTAAAAATTTATTAAATTTGCAAAAAAGTCGGTGTTAATTTGAAATGTTTTGTTTACAATCGTTTAAGAAATTTACATTTTGTTCAGACCTTATTAGTTTTTTATTGATAGATTTCCATTTGCTGTAAAGGTAATTATTCATATTAAAATATTAAAGGGGGGGGATAGAAAATTAAAAACCGTTCACTTTAAATTTACTGAAAATTCATTTTAGAGAACATTAATCATAATTAAATTTATAACTATATCTGTGAAAAAAATATATATATTAACATACATAAAATGACATGTGCGGACGCAAATGGTATTTGAGACTTCTTAACAGGTAAAATGCGTTATAAGTCCAGGTTTTCGACATGAAACACTTAATAAAATTAAATTATAATGAAGTACTTTATACATAATATTAAAGTACTTATTTAATTTTATTAAATATTTTACATTTAAGTTTTTCCATAATTGTTTGTTGCATTTTACATAATTTGAAATCTGACAAAAAAAACCCGAAAGGGGGGATCCCATAGGGACCCCTTTAAGTTGCTGGTAAAACTTGTTGTTAAATTTAAAATAAATTTCATTAAGCAAGAAATTAGCGGTACTATTTAAAGTTCGGACTATGTCAGGATTAGTAAATTGTTTGTTAATTTCGGTGTTAACTAAGTTAGCAGTCTCTTAACGGCATGCGTGAAAGGGCTTATGAAAACATTAAATGCATTAACATACCTAAGTTACGTGATTAATCAACTCCCTTGAACTGCAATTTATTTTCAGTCAGCACTGCTCTTGCAGACAATTTAATTTTCTTAGTTTTAAGAGGAGGGGTTGATATAGTTTTGTTGCTCAAATAATTTGTTATTATTAAAAATAATATTTGTTTCACACATTTATATGAATGTTTATTGTTATATATACATATAAGAACATAATTAGTGTCGGGAAATTCATGACGAGCTGCAATCATCATTTCAGTTCAAGGAGTTAAGAGGGTGATTAAAAACCCCTCGACCAAAACGTAAATACCAAAAACTAAAACACTTCTACTAAGCAGAAGTAAAACTTTGTAAAGACACAATAAGTAAAAGTACATCATTAAACTGTTAAAAACACTTGTAATGCTTGTATATTTCACAGAAATATGGACAACTAATACCATCTGTTAACTCAAATCTGAATAAACAATTAAACGTCACAGAAAAAGCCAAAATAAAACCATGAATAGGAAACGAGCGGGTTGTATAGTTAACACGTTGAGCGCCATGCAAATTATTAAAATCCATTAAAATTCCATAATGATTCCTCCTGTTAAAATAATGTAATATTTTGAGTTTTATATCCTATTTTACACTGTCAACCACCGATGGTTGACACAGCTTTATATCATATTTGAAACTGTCAGCCACCAATGGCTGACATGGCACTCAACGTGTTAATTTTTTATTGGTACTGCTTTTACTTTCGGGGTAAAACTTTCACTGAAATTGACATGGCACTCAACGTGTTAATTTTTTATTGGTACTGCTTTTACTTTCGGGGTAAAACTTTCACTGAAATGTGGAAAGTATAACATGTTCTGCACACTCCTAAAGTTTCAAAATGATTCATTCAGTACTTTTAGAGGTATATGACAAAATATCTAGAATCCGGAATGGCTGACATGGCGCTCAATGTATTAAATAAATAGAAAAAATGCATTCCCCTGAAAATTGCGGGTTCTGCAAATTTTGCTACTTTTAAGTTGCGTGTGAAAATCTTGAGATACATAGCCAGGTGGTTAAAGAAAAAAACTAATGTATGACACCTAGTTCTCTACAGAGGAAGTTTTTTTTACAACATGAGTATGCAAGTGTTTCTTGAGTGCAAAATTCATTGTTTATGTCTGAGAAGTTGTACATTATATAGAGAGAATTGTATTATATAGAATTGTGTTATAAAGATCTGCTGCTGTGGTGGTTACTCAGTGTTACCAACTACCCAGAGACAAATAATGAATTCCCAATCTAATAATGATTGTGTTTTCAAGGAAGTCATTGTACATGTGTAATTACATACATTACAATAGAACACACTGTAAGTTTTTATTTTGAAACTGTTTTAATCAAGAAATTATATATAAATAAAACTAATTTAAAGTAATAAATTTTTAAACTTTTTAACAAATCTAAAATTATTTCACTGACTTTTTTTTTTTTTTAATTTAAATGCTAAGAAATATATAAACTTTGAATTAAGGATGCACAAGCTTTTTCATTGGAGGGCACTCTTGCAATTCAGTGCAACATAGGGGAGGGGGGGGGGGGCACAAACGAGATTGAAATTTCACTTTATACTAGTAACACAACTGTAAATCTTTGAAATCTCCATACATGACAAATACACTACTTTATATTTTGAATTGCTCATTTCCCATATTGTTTTACAATGTAGTTGAACCTCGTTAATGTGAATCTCAAGAAGGAAAAAAAATCGTTCATGTTATCAGTAGTTCATGCTATCAGTCACTAACCTTCATATAACTAAATTAGTCTTTATTTTGATGAGGATTGTGGAAACAGTTCATGTTAAAGTAATTCACATTAAACATGTTCACATTAATGAGGTTCGACTGTATTACCAGTTCAAATTATTTTAGAAAAATGAAATAATGGCATATCAGTATTCCAAGTATTTCTGCAATTCACTTTTTATGAATATATTTCATAATAATCACTACAAAATAAAACAAGTGATTGTATTGAAGAACAGTCTTTATGCAAATCTCAACAGAGATATCTTATTCCTAACAATCATGTTTTATTCGACTAAAAAATGTGCAATGAAATATATATTTTTATTACAGTTTATAGCATCACCCATTTAGTCATTGTCATGTAAATACAGGCTAGAACCCCTTATAAAGACCTCCACCAAGTGTATTCCACCCAAGTGTAGGTCACTAAAATGGACAGTTGACTTTATATACAACACCACATTCTATTTAACTAGTGGATCGGCAGATCAGGAGCCTCAACATCCTATTTGCATCATACATTATTGAACTGGTCATTTTTTTATTGTTTTTTGTTTAAAAGGATTAATATATAATTTAATTCAGTAGGTAACCTTACTTAAACATCCTTTTTTAATTGAGCATATATATTTCCATAGCTGCCAACTCTCCTGAAAAATTCAGGAGAACTCCCAAGGCAATCTCTCGAACTCTCAAAAAACATTAATATCTCCCTAATTTTTTTTTTCCTGTTTTCCCCATGCTAACGTTTCAGGCATGTGATTTTTTCGCATATTCACGGAAATCTGCGAATTTTTTAAATCTATTTCGCCGAATACTGCAAATTTATTTCTTCCATTTTTATAAAAGTTGCGGATATCGTTCGTTTTAAAAAAAGAAACGCCATGGAACGATCGGCGTTCAAATGCTTTACGAAAGCTCCCAATTCTCAATCTTTCTCCATCCACAACATAATTGTCAGTATTCATTTCAAACTTGCTTTATGAGATTCTAGAACCTGCAAAGAAATGGAATCGTTAAATATTTTTTGCTTTTTTTTTTTTTTTTCATTATTTTTTTTTACTGTTCAAAAAAACATATACAAACTAACATCTTGCATCCATTTTTTTCTTAATATGCTTCTCATTATCATTTGTTTGTCAATATATTTTTTTCAAGTATCATAAATCGCTTAACACATTCGCAACCGCTGACATGAATTCACGTCATTTCAACTTCTATAGCTAGTTGTCGCTCATGCAAATTCACGTCTTTTCAGATTCTATCCCTAGTTACCGCTGACGTAAATTCACGTCATTTCAAGAATTTCTATGGAAATAATACATTAGTATTATTTCGATAGTATTATTAGAGTACCAATTCTTTGATAGTATTATAGGTTCGTTCTAATATTATATAACTATCTTCATTCCAAGCTTCAGGTAACTACAAGAGTAACATTTCAAAACATTACATTCAACTTTTATCCATGTGTAAACATCAAAAGTTTGCAGCAACTAGCTTTAGTTTACTTCAATATTCCCCGGCAATCAGTTTTAGAAAAGATAAAAGTATGCCGGTCGTGAAAGTGTTAATGATTCACCCACCAAATGTGGAAAAAAAAATTACAGCCTTGGACCGACTACTGATCAGAAAACTGCAGAATTTTGTAAATGAAGTCGTAAAACATTAATTTCTGAGATAAATTTATGCAGTTTTTTCCATATTGTTAAATTTAAGATTTGCCATCAAAAAAGTTTTTTTTCCAAAACACTTACACTTTATATACCTCCTTAATAATGTTTGTATTTTTGTTTGAACAATGAATATTATTATTGTCAAGTTACATAACATACGATGAGTCGGGCCCCACTTATGAAAATTTGCACGAGTCGCCACTGCTCTCCCCCTTATTTATTTCCGACTAGCGATCGGCAATCAAATGCTCTGCAGAAGTATTTCATTTTCCTATCTTTATCCACCTGCAATATAAATGATAATATTCATTTTGAACGTCTTTATTAGATTCTAAAAGTGGAATTGAAAGAGTTTAATATTTCTTACTCAGTAATTATTTTTTTTTATCCCCCCTCCCTCCTTTCCCCATCTCCGAATAGTTATCAATGATCAATTCTAGAAACAATGAAGCAGTAGAAGTGCTCAATATTTCTCACAATGTAATTATTTTTAGACTTCATTGCTGAACTTAATGAATCTATTTAATTTTGGACCTAATCAGGTCCATCCTCAGTGCTTGGATGACAACTTCTAGCCAGTCTGTATTTATTTATTCCTCTCATTTCTTGGTTTCTTCGCTTTGTGAACTGGAGATGCTGTTGCTACTCTATTGGAATTAAACTGTGTTCCCTGTCATTTATGGAGTTGTTAGTTGTTAATATTTCGATAGCTTCCCTTTTAAGAGTGTAATGATGTGAGTGGAATTGGGCTCTTTTTTGAAAATTAATGGTAAATATTAGTATTAATGGGTTTAGTATTGTTAATTCTGGAAAAGGCAGTAGATTGCTTATTATATTTAATATCGGCGAGGTGTTCGGAGGTACGATTTTTTATACTATGTTTGGTCATCCCAATATAACTAGCATTATTATTATCATGAAATTGAAAGTTAATTTTATATATACAAAGGTGTGTTTGAAGTGAACAGGGTCTTTTTCATTACGGATGTGTTGGAATATGTTTTTATTGGAATATTAATATTTTGTTTTTTAACTTCATTTTTGATTTTAACAGAGGCACCTTTACAATAAGCATAAGGGATAGCGGAGGTGAAAGTAGGTTTTGTTGTTTGAGCATTAGGAATATTATGAGATTTTATGCATTTTTTATAGAGTTTTTGAACAATTGTAGGTTATAGTTGGCTTTTTTTGCTATACTTTTAATAAATTTTAATTCAGTATTGAGGAGATTTTTATTAGAACATATGAGAATAGCGTGGTTAATATAGGATCTTAAAGCAGCGTATTTGTAAGGAAGAGGGGTCCGACATTTGTTGTTTATGATTTTGTCATTGTTGGTTTGTTTTCGGTAAACAGTAGTATCTATGGAGTTGTCTTTATTTTTGATAATTTTTACATCTAGAAAATTTATACTATTATTAATTTCAGTTTCACTCATAAATTTAATATTTGGGTCAAGTTTATTAAGGTCGATAAGAAGGTTTTCAGGTTTAATATATTTTGGGGATAATAATAAGAATGTCATCTACGTTAGCGTGTCCAAAGATTACATTTATTTATGACATTATGAGCTGAGTTTTCAAAAGTTCTCATCTTAAGTTCAGCGACAATTCCCGAAATAGGTCATTTTTATTTATTCCTTATTATATAATATTCATATTGATTCGATTGACTTGCTACATAAACATTCCGCCCCTCCATTTGTACCAAATTTCTTGCAAAAAGTTTACATAGCATATCTGATTATTTTGTGTAACCCTGTAAACTAATTACCAATTCTATGCCCACCTTTTTCAACAGAAAAACATGCTTTTAAAATTCTAATAAAATTTCATTAACCATGTAACAATACACTTTTAAGAAATACTGACTTAGACTGTAATAGTACGAAATTCTTTTATGTATCCCGGAAAAGGAGACGCAGTTATTATATGCGTCAATATTAAGAATACAGCTAATTAATTATAACTCATTAATTTTTCAAACTAATTTGACATTATTTGGAAGATTACGGTTCGTCATCGGAATTCTTTTGTGTGGTCCCATATACAAATTTAGTCTATACATACCCTTTTTTTAGAGTAAACATGATTTTAAGCATCTTTATAATGTATGTTAATTCCATTATGTTCAATGCAGCATAAACGCATTAAAATGCGCTTAAATAAAATTTGGCCATAGGCTCTAATGTCACGAAATTCTTTTATGTGTCTGTGTAAACTAACCATAAACATTGTATACACCAGGAAAAACTATTCAGCTTATTCTACATTTTTCATGAATAATTGTTCGAAATTTGACATAATTTGATTATGAGACATTGTCGAAACACTTTTTGTAAAGAAACATAAGAGCACATATTTATTTTCTGCAGAAAACATAAGTTTAAGCATCTCAGTAATGTACGCTAATTTCATTTTGTTGATTGCAAAGTAATGATGTTAAAATGTGTTTAAACGAAATTCACCTCATATGCCGTAATGTAATAAGAATTTTGGCATGTCCCTGTACACAAGTCATAAACAATATAGACATGAAAAATTATACAGCTATTTCTATGCAGAGCCTGAACATGTGTGCCAATTTACAAGTCAGTCGGAGGATTTTTGCGGACGCTATTGCGGTACATACAAATTCTTCCCATAGGCTATAATCTTATGGAAAATTTTGGTGTGTTCCTGTATGCTAACTACAAATAAAATACACACCCAAAGCTATACTGCTAATTCCGTTGGGCTCATGAACATGTGCACCAAATTGTGGGTCAATAGCGTGATTCTTGTGGCTGTTATCACAGTACATAAAAATTCTTCCCATGTTGCATAATGATAAGAAAATCTTTGGTGTGTCCCTGTACACGAACTACAAATGGAATACACGCCCAAAACTCTACAGCTGATTCCATGGAGCTCATGAACATGTGTACCAAATTGCAAGTCAGTAGTGTGATTTTGGCGGCCGCTATCATGCGACAAACCGACAAAACCTAAAATTTTTGTCTCAACAGGGAAGCCTCCTCTGACATTTCAGCAATCATTGAACTTTTTGAAAATCATCTTGATGTTTACATGTTATATATGTGTTGTGTAAATTAAGGAAAAAATACATAATATCATACAACAAAAAATCACTTCTAAAGAATTTATTATTTTGCTGTATGTTTATAATTTATGCATCTCATTTTTCCCATTAATATTGAATTAAGTGTACAGAATTAAAATATATAATATGGTGTTAAAAATTTTAATTGTAAATTATTCATGTAATTTACAACTATTTAGTAATTAAAATAATTATATTCGGAAGACTGATGTTACATGTTTATTTGCAGCCATTCATACTATGATGGATTAGTGGTGATTGAATGATTTAAAAATAAACATTTCTATGCCTTTTTTTATGTATCTAAATAAGCATTATATTAAGCCACATTGCATCAGTCTACTACAGTATTACATTTCATAAAATATAGTGTGCATGTTATTACATAAATTTATAAATCATAAAAAGCCTCTAATTTTATTTACATTTGGCTGCAAAGTTAGTATGCCCTGCATATGTAACATATAGGTGTATAATATTGTACAGTGCTATAAATTACTAAGTGATTATTTATATATTTTTTCTTTTTCTGAATATTAGTAATAATAAAAAGATAGCTAAAAATAGCTAATTTTTTATTTTAAGAATAATAAACTGGTGGCTCTTTATAACAATAAAATATAATATGAAATATAACAAAAGTAGATATAAATGTTATTTAGTGGTATATAGTTTACTATATATTTTTTTCTCTCTTTACAGAATTCAGCGCAATTTTCAGAATTTGTGTCACTTCTTGGCAGTGAAGCATTGCGCTCCTATGATAGTGTTATACGGTTCAATACATTTATTAATAGAATGTCTCAAATTGATAGAATGAATGCCAGAGAAAGGTAACATTCATACTTTTCTTTTCTTAAATGACTAAACTTATAAAATTGTAACTGTAACAAAGTATAATATTAGCCCCAGTGGCAGAAACACCACAACACAACGACATAGTTGGGGGCACAGAAAAATGGCTTGCAAACAGTTTTTGTCTGCCCTAATAAAAAAATTAGTCCACAACTTTCGGACAGTATTTGTCTGCAGTCATAAAAAAATTGTCTGCAATTTACAGACATTTTTCGCCTGCAACATTGGGCTACTGATGTATGACGTCTTGGATGCTCTCTGGTAGGAACTCTAGGTCCCCCTATAGGTGCCTTAATAGGAACACACATGCACAGTGCTTAACAACGGCAACTTAGAGAGCCTAGATTTCCCTTGATAGGCCTCATAATGCGTGTATTCTTTTCTCCTGTTACTGAGATTCTACGGGAACGTAGAAAAGTGCTAATTTCATTTAAAACTGCTCTAAAACTTCTCCTCCACTTTAAAATTCAATTATACAAATTTCTGTATCAATCTAAAACTAATACTTTTATTATTTATAATTATTTATATTGTGTTGTGTCAAACATTTCAATAAAACATTTAATTGAATGAGTTCAACTTATTATTTTATAATTGTTTATACTATATTGCTCTGTAGTAAAATTGTATTTGCATATTGTTGCATGAGATCACCACTGTAGTTAAGCTTCCCCCCTCCAAGATTGCCGCTATCAGCTTTCAGAATTTTTGAGTGCAAGCCATTTTCACCTCTGATTACATGCAAATATCGCAGACAGATTATGAAATTTTAAGATTCTGTTGCAGACAGCTACAAAACTTTCTGCCACTGGAGTCTTAGTTTTTTAGAGGAAATAGCATTAGTAGTTATTCAGTCTTTTCCTTCAAGAAGTGCATAACCTATAGTTTTATGTGTATAATAATTTATCATAATTAAATATTTGAATCTTATTTATTAATTTTCATAATGTTGCTTTTTATTCATAATGAGTGATTAAAATAACTATGAAAAATGTTTGTGATTGGTAAATATATCTTCCTTGTTGAAAAGCTGAATTTTTAATAGAGGGAGAAAAACTTTATTTGAACATTATGAAATTTTTAAGATACAGCTAAATAGTACAAGCTAAACTTAATAAACCTCAGAAGTGTTCTAAGTAGTCCTGTCTAACATCAGTGCACTTTTGTAGGTAAATTTGTCAAAGATTAAATTCTTCAAGCCATCCATTTCTTGGAATCGATGAAAAATATACTGTCTGTAGACTTACCAATCTCATCTTCAAAATGGAAACAATAGCCACATATTTTTTTCTTTTTAGATTAAAAATTAATCAAATGTCACACATAAACATAAAAAGATCAGGAGAATGGTGTAGATGTTCTGTCTGTCACCATGATGTGTTTTTGTTCAAGAAATTAAAACTATCAATCTTGATGTATAAAAAGTTATATTATCATGGTGAAACATACATTCACTTTTGGAGAATTTCCGGAAGACATTTAGTGCTGTAGTAGTTAGCTGTAACCTGTAACTGTTTTCTGTCCCTCCCACTAAATGGCTAAAAAAAAGCATACATTATTTTTTTCATTGCTAGTTGTTATTTCATCGTTGTTGATTTAGAATAATATTTAAACACTCACGATAGTTTACTTTCTCAACTTATTAGAACATCATAAAACAGTAGGTACATTTCATCATCATCACTTATGATTTTCAGGCAATGAGATTCATCCACGATTTTCCGCGTTTTCTTCTTTCTTTCTTTCTCTTTCTTTTCTTTCTTTCTTTCTTTTTTTTTTTTTTTTTTTTTTTTTTGTATTTTCTACTATCTGTGTATTTTCTCAACTTTCTGTGATTTTTTTTTATTTTCTGTAAATTATATTCTCTATTGGGTATTCGTGTGTATATATGTCAAAGGTAATTTTAAAACAGAGCAGTTCTACAGTAGAAGTGTTACTGATAAACCATACCAGAAGATAACTTATTTTAAAACTAGCTACTTGAAAATAAACGTAGTCTCATATAAAATTAAATCACTTTTATTTCTCCTTAATTCCTCCTTTTATTTCTCCCATTTAATTTGGCTAAATTCTGAAGATGATTTTTTTTATTTTTCATTGTCATTTTTATATTCATTGTTATTGGTCTATATGGTTTGAGTGATATTGTATCTGTTGCTTGACTTTTACAGTGTATAATAATTCATTTATATATATATATATATATATATTATATGCTTGACTTTTACTACACTTAATAAATCATTATTATATATATATATATACCATACACACACACAATCATACATTACCATAAAAATAGCAAAAATTAACTTCCTTTTAATTTATTTAAAAAATTATTAATTACTTACTATTCAGAAAATCGATTGGAGTCACTCTAGACTTATTTTTTATGCAAGTATTGTAAAATAATTTTCACTGTAGCCTTTCTTTCTGCCACTGCTGTCATCACTGATTGTCTTTAGGAATCAAGTGCACTTTAGTGATAATGAATCAAAAGTGTAGAAGGGTGTGGTGCAAATGCTAAAAGTGCCTGTTGCTAGAGCTTCTTCTCACTCATGTTGTACAATCCACTTATTGTTTTGTTTTCAAGCAATAGAGCACAGGACATAGAGGTGGTGCGTAACCTGAGATTGACTTATTTTGTTTAATTTATTTACTGATCACATTTTTCTTATTTATTTCTTATTACTATTATCATTATTATTTTTTTTTTAAGTGTTTTAATACTGAATTTAGTTTATCACATAAAACTTCAACAGAATCAAATTCAAAGTGTAAAATTTTCTCTTATTTTACCATCGATAATGAAAGCTTAATAAAATGTGTCAATGAAATCTACCAATTGATAACAAGAATACAGAATCTAGTGAAACTGAGTATGAAAATGCTGAATCAAATGAAACTTAGAAAAAGAATGCAGAATCGGAAAGTGAAGGGTTAAAAAAAAAAAAAAATCAAAAACAGGTTTGCTTAAAAATCAAGAAATAACTTTCAAGTTTCTTTTAAATATAAATGTTTATCTGAAGTAAATTTTTAATAACTATTTTCATTATGCATACTGACTACTGCTTGTACAATATGCATTCAAAAAGATGTGACCAATGGCAAGTTAAAAATATATTTATACATTGTATTTGTCAATGTTTTCCTTTCATTTTTGTCTTATATTGTAGTTGCCTTTATATTTTTTGAAATAAACATTTTTTGGTGTTATCTTATTTGTATTATTTACCATCTAATGCTTTTTTTTTTTTTTTTTTTTTTAACAATTTTATATACATTTGAAATTTTAAAAACAGCACCTAGATTTTTCATTTTGATGTCTAAAACATTTATTCCATGCATCATCATGACACTTAATTTCGAAATTCCAATATCTAAACACTAATAGTAATGGGTAATCTAAGTTATGTTACGTCTTATTACATACCAGATTTTTTTCCCCACATATGAAGAGTAAAATGTATTTTTTATATTATTGCTGTTGTTATTTTCAGGACTATATTTAATCCACTGGTTAAAGCTGCCGACACTGTGCCTACTGAAGAGTTATCTTCTGCGCGAGCTCAAATTGCAAATTTCCTTTTGGATCTTAGAGAAGCAGGTATTCACCTATTAATTTTAAAATTAGCAACAAAAATAAATTTTAAATATGCATAATTTTTGTATTTGAAATTTCATATTTAAAATAAATATAATAATGCTCACATAAAAGCCAGTTTAGCTGTGTTTTTATAAGAATTCTGCATCTTCAAATCATCTGCTATTTTTATCTTTAGCAGGGTTATCATAGTTTATTGATCATAACCACGGTTTAAATCAAATATTTTATTTTCTCCTTAAGCTAAATAATTTTATTATTATTTTTTTTTCCTTCTCAAAAAATGTAAATTTTTTTATTTATAAAATATTATATTAATTCCTTTACAACGACTCGTAGTCACGGTCATTCCTATGTATGCGGCCTTTTTATTATCTATAAAATTGAAGTTGATTTTGTAAATACCAGTGTTTTCATTGAAGTCTGTTGTATATTTTTCTCTATGAATACATTGAAAAATGTTGGGGTTCGGTTTGATAAAGATGTTAATACTATGTTTTATACTTTCTTTCTTTATTTTTATAGTGGCACCTTTAAAGTAGGAAATAGAAGAGAAAAAATAGGTTTTTTTTGTGCATTATTAATAGAATTAAGGGTTTTTAGACGTCTTTTATAAAGTTTTACTGTAACTAGCTTTTTGACCAATATTTTTAATGTATTAAAACCAATGTAACATTTAAAATGAGATAAAAAATACAAAAATTTTAAAACTTTAAAAATACATTTTAATTAAAAACATTAAAACATAAGACAGACGTTTCGGCTAGAACACTAGCCCTCCTCAGTGTCAAACATATAAGCACAAACAACATTTACAAAAATTCATAATACATCATAGCAAGATTAAATATTCAGGAAGAATAGCTTTAGCCTCGTTCAAGGCAGAATGTTGCATTTTGGTAAAAGCACCCTCTAGAAAAATACGGGATTCATAGATATTTATATTAGAAGCTACCATGACTTTAAGCTACTATTTTAACTACTATTAACTAACTCAGTTACTATTATAACTATAAAAAAATTGTCTCATGCGATAGATGTAGCAGATCCTAGTACATTGTAATATTATATTTGGCATGAAATTGTTATTTTATAGTTGATCGAATAAATCAAATAAATATAGAAAATAACATGAAAAAATATTATGTACACCACGTATAGTGTTGTTCATATGTAACTGGGATTAAAATATAAAATTGCTACTTCAATTTTTTCGATACTGTCCATTTCAAAACTGTCATCTGATAAGCACCCAAATGGAAGCCCACTGGTAAGCTATTGTTACAGGCGATAGGGACAGGCTCCCGAGAGTGTGCGAATGAGTGGGTCGCTGCCAAAGGCAGTGGGGACAGGAAGCAGGCTTTTGAGCTATTTCATGATTTAGAAAAAAACTTTTTTTGTTTATAAAGCGATATAGGAAAGAGTATCCTTTAAATATAGTGATCAGCAAAGCAGGCATAGCCTTTGTTGATTCACTTCCTTAATTTCACTTCCTTATATTTTTTATCCTCGCATATTTTGTTAATGATTCATCAGGAAATTTAAAAACATAGTATATAAAAAGTTTTTTTATCTTATAATTATTTAACAATATTAAGCATGCAGATGAACATATCAAAACTTTAAAATAATTTATCAATATGAATTTGCTGTGTTGTTTTCTACAAAAAGCTGGTACATGTGTGTAGGCGTTATGTTGTTTCTATCAGGTGTGTAGTAATTCAGAAATCATGAGAGGGGCTCAAAAAATTTTGTTTTAAAAATGACGTAAAATTATTAAGAAATTAATTAATAATTAAATATCAATTAATATTCACTAATTATTAGTATTAATTACAAAATATCATTAATTATGAACATTTATAAGATTTTAATTTGGCTTTAAGGGTGATTCTTTCATTTGCCATTAAAAGGAAATTTTGTAAAAGCCCCCCCCCCCTCCCCATTATTATTCTATTTTTGTCCTTTTTTTTTTTTTTTAATCTAGCTCTTTATGCATTTATTAGAATTTAAGTTTTTTTAAATAAAAAGTATAATTTAGAGGTTTATGGAATAGTAGAAGTGAAACTCACCTTGGGAGCTGGTGAGTTGAGCAATCAAGGATGGAGCTCCCTAGTGATTTAAAATTAAGCAGACTTAATAGTTCTTTAAGCTTTAAACTTCTTCACACACCATAAAATCAATACTTAAACTGTCAGTTTTGAAAGGACGTTGCCTATTTTCTTCAGGGGTAAAAAAACAAAAAACAAAAAAAAACACATGCTAATATCTTGAAGAGAAAAGCAAAAATGAAAGCTGAAAAAAAATCTTTGGGGGGGGGGGGCTGATTGAGGAGCAACACAACCAGTCAATAGAATAGCAAATGCAACAACCTATCAGAATGGACACAACCAAAAACATAGCTGCCAATATCTCTAATTTTTAAATCATATTTATTAACCAGTATTTTTAAAGAGATATCTCTCACACATATTTTCAATGAATAAATGTAATTAAAAATACTAAAAAATTTATAAAAAAAAACTTCTGGTATGAAGTCTCTGTTGAAAATAACAGAGACTTAGCACCTATGCAAAAACAAGAGGCATTGGAAATGAAAAAAAAGAGAAAGTCCCCCCCATCTTCCTTTTTTAGCTGTTTAAGTAATGCAAAAATTCTACTCCTAATGTTCTAGTATATATATATTTTCTTTTATAAAAAGTTAATGCAGTAGAGTTTATATATTTCATCTACAGATTAATATCCTTTTTTTTTTTTTTTCTTTTTTTAGATTCTGAAAGAATTAATGGAGCAAGAAAAGTTGAAAGAAACATTAAAGCAAAAAATACAGAAAGAAATGTTAGAATGAAAAATTCTGAAAGAAATGCTAAAGTGAAAAATGCTGTAAGACATGTAGAAGAGAAAAATACTATAAAACATGCTGAAGAGAAAAATACCATAAAACATACTGAAGAGAAAAATACCATAAGACATGCTGAAGCGAAAAATGCTGAAAGGCATGTTGAAGTGAAAAATGCTGAAAGACATGCTAAAGCGAAAAATGTTGAAAGACATGTTGAAGCGAAAAATGCTGAAAGACATGTTGAAGCGAAAAATGCTGAAAGACATGTTGAAGTGAAAAATGCTGAAAGACATGTTGAAATGACAAATGCTGAAAGACATGTTGAAGTGACAAATGCTGAAAGACATGTTGAAGTGAAAAATATTGAAAGACATGCTGTAGCAAAATATAATGATTGGCATGTTAGAGCAAATAATGCTGGAAAATTTTTTGAAACAAAAAATATTGAAAGAAATGTTGAAACAGAAGAAATTGAAATAAATTTTGTAACAGAAGATACTGAAAGAAATGTTACATCAGAAAACTCAATACGGCAAAGGAAAGACAGCTCAGTTACATTTCAGAATAATAGGATAAATACACTAGGAAGAAATAGAAAGCAGCATTACAGAATTATGGCCAAAAGGAATGCATGTAGAACTTCTCGAAAACATGCATTTAATAAACTACTAATTAACAAACCTGAAATTATTAATAGAAAATATGCTATGTTGTCACATTTAAACAAAATATCTGCAATTGATACAGAAGACATTAAAGATAAGAAATTACACAGAAGTTGGAAGAAAGCTGAAAAAGTTAGTGATGAATCTTTTCTAAAGTTAGACACAGAACCTTTGGAATTTGTTAACAAAACACCAATAATAGAATCAGAACCTACTAAAAAATGGAGATTTAAGAAAAAAGCTGAAGACGTAAATGACTCTTCTTACCTGAATTCAGACAATGAACTTTTTGAATATGTTAATGAAACACCTATGAAAGAAATAGATCCTTCTAAAAAATGTAGACTTAAGAGGAAAACTGAAGAAGTGAATGATGAATCTTGTCAAAAATCAGACAATGAACTTTTGGAATCTGTTATCAAAATACCTATGGAAGTAACAGAACCTATTAAAAAATTGAGACGCACTTACAATTATTCCATTACTAATTCCATTAATGAGACTTTTCAATTAAAACCTTTAATTATAAAACTTGATGATTTTATGACTAATTCTTCTGCAGATAATGATCAGTATATTGCTCAGTACAAGCAAGCAAATGGTTACAAAGATAATGAAGAGTTTCAAATTCTAGATGGTATAGATGATGATGCTGTAAATCCTGATCAAAAAATGGAATCTGACAATAATTTAGATAACAATAGGGATACTGAATATAAACAAGAAATTAATAATGAAGAAGATAGGATTTCAATAAAATCCCACGAATCTGAAGATAACAATCTAGAACAAGACTCATCTATATCTAAGTCAACTACATCTAATGGAGAAAATGCACTACTAAGAAGTCGTAAAGGTCCTAGGACACCATCTCCTCCATCCTCGCCAGTCTCTCAGGGTCCTCACACTCCTGTCTCTCCTATTAGAGGAGATTATCCTATAAGAGGTAGGGGCCCACGTACACCTCCTGGGGATGCACCTTCTTCTGATTCAGAAGGTAAACTTTTTATTGTTATTTTGTTTATATTTTTCTTATTTTATTAATATTCTTTAAAAATTAAATAGGTGGGAAAACGAATGATGATTATTCAAGAGGATCAGAAAAATTTTATAGGTATGTCTGTTGTTATTTTTCTTTACTCAGAAATCATATAAATAAATTTAGCTGTATGATGTGTAATTTTTAAGGTAAGAAAATTTTAGAGGTACTTGTAAGTAATAAATTTATATACATATTATAAGGTATTTATATTCCAAATAGTGAACATTCACATTATAAAGCATTAAGTCTGGTTATGACTAAAAGTCATAACCAGACTTAATGTTTTATAATGTGAACGTTCAGTATTTGGACATCAGGTTTGCTATGAGTCGTGCACTTTTCGGCAAAAAATAACACACCTTTAATGACTTATCTTAAATAAGACCTTTAATCATAATAGTATAATATTTCCTAAATCACTGCTTTCTAAAATAATAGCTTTAAAGTGTAGATAAAACATCTTGTATCACTTAAAACAATGAATAAAGAAAGAATTTTTAGAGAATGGAATAAATTATCAAAAAAACTAACCAAAATTATTAAACATAGAACTTTTTTACAGGATTGTCAATATTTCAACATTATACCTAAATTCATGAAAATTAAAAATAAAACCTTAAAATATGAGTATAAAAAATAAGTTTATAATTTTGAGAGACATATCCTCAACAAAGCTATTAAAAATAAAACAGCAACTTACTACAAACTAAGAAACCAAATTGAGACAATAGAAAAACAAATGAATAAATTATGTAAACAAGATGAATTTAATAAACTAAAAAATAAAATAAAAATTTTTAGTAGTCATACAGATGATACCTGCACCAAAAAACAAAATAAAAAAACTTAAATTTTGGCTTAAAGATAAACCTCAAGCAAAACAGAAACAAATTCCATACTTTAATTTCTCCAATGTAAAACTCTCTGCACATCAAGACCAATTACTAAAACTTGGACATAAATGTATTTTAGATGAACCTATTAACATTAAAGACACTATAACTAAAGTTGAGTCCACTTTACAATATATTCCTAAAAGCCATCAAAACAATATACGTAATATAGCACAAAAAGGAATCCTTGAAAAAATAAAATATAATAGAAATGACAGTGAAGATAGAAAAGTTAAATAAACTTAAACAAAATAAAGATATTGCATGCGTCCTTACTGACAAGACAGGTAAAATAGCTATTTTCAATCGCGATGAGTCAGCTATTTTCAGTCGCGAACACAAAAACATGGAAAAAGCAATCGAAGATATAGGAGTTATCCATCTCAAAAATGATCCAAATAAAAAACTAACAGGAAAAATAAATAAAATTATAAATGAAGGAAAATGGCCCAATAACAATAAACCAAAAATAACTAACCATGCACCTAATACTGCAAGAATGTTCGGAAAATTCAAGGAACACAGAAGACCCACCTAAATTTAGACCTATTGTAAACAAAAGAGAAAGCCCATCTTATAACCAGTAGCGGCTCGTGAGATTGCTTTACAGGGGGGCTGCAGAGCTGCATGTCTACGTAAGATTTGAGAAAAAAGCGAAAATAGTTTTCTAAATAATCTGTTTTAATCGGGGTCTTCGGGTTTTATATGCGTAGACTGAGCAAGAAGCAGATCAATACAGGATACAGCATAGATTTAAAATTTTATATTATTGGACATTTATTACAAAGAAAAAAAAAATCTGGAGATTTTATTTTGTTAACTTTATTTATTAATGATAATCAATTTTCTCCAAGATGGTACGAAGTACGAAGTATACATACATGATTGTAAATCAAATTTTGCTTATTAAAAAGATACACACAATGATTTATATAAAAATAATAATAAATAGTTTGAAAACATACTTATGTAGATACGTACAGTTCTTGCGATAATAACTGTAAATAATTCGAATCTATAGTCCATAATGATAAAGAATTTCTTTTTGTGTCTCTGTACAAAAATGTATAAGTCTGTACTCATCAAAACTATACAAATTGCGTGACGATTACCTATAATCTACCTACCAAGTTTTAGCTCAATTGGATAAAACATTTAGGCGCAATCGCACTTCATAAATTTAAGTCCATTAATCAAAATGATAAGGAATTTTTCTTTGTGTCCTTGTAACAGAACTATAAGTCTCGCATCCATCAAATTCTATACAGCTCGTTTGATGGTGACCTTTCACATACCAACCAGCTTTCAGTTCAATCGAACCAAGCATTTCGATGTTATGATATTCATTCACATATATACGCTTACTCACACCGTACATATAACACTGTAAAAATAGCAAAAATGACCTCAGGAGACCTCAAAACATTATAGTAATATAATGTTCGTATCTTAAAAGCGCAATTATAATGATGCGTTTCATTTATTTATTTAGAACATCCTTTGAAATATTAATTAAAAAAGTTAACATTGACGTAAAATCTTGCACATCACATAGATTATGAAATGCTTGTCTAACATTACGAACATTTTATTGTTATTATTTTTTTTAATGCGAACTTTACACACATGTACAGTAAACTAAAATTTCATTTAAATATGAAACCTTAGTATAATTAAAAATGAATTTCCAAAATTTGCTGCACCTCTTCTATATTGCCGTGCATTAAAAAAAAAAAAAAAAAAAAAAATTCTACAAATGTTAAAACACTATTTTCTTTAGATATATTTAAAAAGGCTTGAATAGTATATATCAGTTTAATTTGGTTTGAAATATTATCCAAGCCAGCAGTGCATTCTGGATGTTTTGTGTGTCCTCGTTAAAGAAGTATATAGGAAAAATAGTGTGGTCAATCTAAAGAACGGATATTAAAATGCTTAAATTTCCGACCATATTTCTGAAAGTTCTCACTCAAATAGAAAGAGAGATGAAACAAAGTTATAAATGCTTTCCAACTTCGTTGTATGAAAATGTCAAAAATTAAAAATTTAGTAATCTCGTATTTTTAGGAAAGATTCGACTAAATTTCTCACCAAAATAGAAAAACATTAGTGACTAAAATACAAGTGAAAAAAAAAATAATAATTATTATTATTATTATAATAACCTTATCAACAAAACGATTAAACACTTGATAAATTTTAAATATTATGTTTAAGGCAAAATTTATATAAAAATTGAGATTCTGTCTATTCAACGTTCCTGCCATTGGCAAACCAAGAAACCGAAAAACCGTGCGAAATTTCCATGTAATATAAAATAAAAATCTGTTTGAAAAATAAATAAAAATGACTTATATTTTCTCATATAATCGTGAATAACCTTTATGCTAAATTTTTTTACCTCTCATACATAAATAATCATCAAACACAGCGATTACCGCATTAAAAACTGTGAAGAAAAAACGTAGATTACAAAGGGAAATTGTTCTTTTCCAGCATTACCGAAATCCCTAATCAGATCGGAGCTGCAGAGGATGCAGCTCCAACCAAATGGTCGAAACTGGTAGGGAAAATGAGTAGGGGCGGTTGTAACTGTTCTTTCCCTAAAGAAATCCCTTTTTTTGGGAGCTGCATGAATTAGCAGTCCCTTTACGAATTTTCGCGGTGCTATTACGTTTAAAAATGGTTAACTTTTCTCAGCTTTTTAATAATTTTTCATGATAACGAAGTAATCTGCTTTTCTGTATGCATAATACTATACAATATAATAATATTTATTTTCAAAATATTTTGAAAGTTGATAAAATAATTTTTTCGAATATTTCTGGGGGGGCTGCAGCTCTGCAGCTCCTGCTACGAGCCGCCACTGCTTATAACTTAGAAACATATATGAAAACCATCTATCAAGAAATTCTCCCCTCATCATATACCAGTTTAAACTCAACCAATGAATTCATAAAAAAAAACTTAAGATATAAAATTAGAATCTAATGATATTATGGTAAGCTTCGACGTTATAAACTTATATCCATCCATTAATATAAAAGAAATCAACGAAATCATAAACGAAAATATAAAAATAAAGAAGTAAGCCAAACATTAATCTCAGCCAGCAACTTAATATTAAATGAAAACTACTTCAGATTTAATAAGAAATTCTATCAACAAAATAAAGGTGTCCCGATGGGATCACCGATCTCGGGAGTAATAGCAGAATTGAAATGAAGACAAATAGAAAATGAACATATTCTAAAAAACTTTGAAGAAATAAAATGTTGGTACAGATATGTAGATGATATATTTGCAATAGTAAAAAAATACTTCCCTCCCCTCAAAAATACACTTGAAAAACTAAACGAAATAGATCCAGACATTAAATTTACTCTTGAAATCGAAAATAAAAATATTAAATTTTTTAGATGTTACTATAATAAACCCCCCAAAATTAAACTTTGAAACTACGATATATCGAAAACAAAACAATAGTAACGAAATTATAAATGCTAAATGTAAAACTCTTTACAAATATAAAATAGCAGCTATACAATATTATATAAATCACGCAATAAATATATGCTCCAACGAAATCTTACTAAAACAAGAACTTCAAAATATCACCGAAATATGTCAAAATACAGGATATAAAAAGAATTTAATAAATAAATTGTATAAAAATAGATTAAAAAAAACTTGACAATATTAATAACGCACAAAAACCTAAACAAAACTATATCCTCCCCTCCCCCGATCCCATATAATAAAGGTATAAGTAATAAAATAAAAACTTAAGCCGCTAAGTTAAACATAAACATACCGATAAAACCCAATAGTAATATATTCCAGAGAATCAGGAAATGATAAAGACGAAATCCACTTCTCAAAAAAACCACAGGTATTTATAAAAGTAATTTCACTAATGAAAATAAAAAAAACTGGATGCTATGTAGGCATGACAAAACGAAAAATAAAAACACGGATAAAAGAACATGAAAATGATATAAGATATAATAAAATAACAACAGCCTTAACAAAAATAAACCGAAAAGAAATTGTTAAAATTGATTTCAAAAACTTTAACAAAATAGCCCGTTACAATAATTATTTTTATGTAACAAAAAGAGAAATAGTCAAAATTTTGGCAAACCACGTCTCCTGCAACAGTGATCCAATATAAATTGACGCCGGGTGGTGCGCCCTGCTGGAAAGGAGGGGAGGAGGAAAACCAGATGACAAGACCGCCGGATGCTCTAGTTCACCGAAGCGTGCCTAAAGAAGGCTACAGTTTAGCAGCTGAAAGCACTCGTACGGGTAATTTTAAAAGGTTTTTAATCTTTTAATATAAACCAAATATAGTTCAGTTTATAAACAATAAAATTGAAGTAAATTTTAGATAGTGTTTTTTCAATTATATCAAATATTAATTGTATTTGGAATAATTACTTATCAGTACCTCTAAATTTCTTTCAGTTGTTATTCTTATTAAATTTAGTATTGCAATATTGAAATATATTAAAAATTGAAACTTTGTTTTTACTTATTTTACAGTATTTGAAATATTTTTTAAGTAGTTAGGAATTACTATTAACAATAGCACCAATAATATATATACACACATATATATATATATATATATAAGTACAGTGTGATACAAAATAATAATTTAGCATACATCTTATTGCAAAATATAAGATATGCACCAAGAAAGAATTAAACTTTGATGAAGAAACTTGGCATGTAAATGTGCAAATAATCAATTGTACAGCATCATTGTGTGCACGCATTCACAACGTGCGGGTTATAGTGCCTCACTTGGAGCGATGTTTTCTATATATTTAATTTCAAGGTTTAAGAGGTTTTTGTAGGAACATATTTATTAATATAGTGTTTCATACAAAAACCTCTTAAACCTTGAAATTAAATTTATAAAAAACATCGCTCAACGTGCCGGTTATAGTGCCTCACTTGTTCAGAAACTCTTTAAAAAACGCTTAAAATCCCTAAATACAATTAACAATGCCCAAAAAGTAAAATCTAAATATACTCCCTCCATTCGATTCTGCAACGGTATTGCAAATAAAATAAAACATGAAGGCTCCCACCATGGTATAAACATTCCCATCAAACCTAATAGAAATATATTTCAACGTATATGCAATGAAAAAGACTTAATTGACCCCAAAGAAACCTCAGGCATCTATAACATCGACTTCAACTTTGAAAATAATAACACTAACGCTTGCTATATTGGTATCGCAAAAAGAAAAGTAAAAGACCGCAAAATTGATCACATTAATGATTTAAAACATAATAGAACCTCCACCTCTTTATCCTGTACTCATATCAATAACCCAATAAATCCTAATACTATAACCACCACTAAAATCGCCCATTATAATTCCCATAATTATGTCTTAAAGCGTGAAGCCCTGGAAATTTTGACATCTAACACTACTATTAATGAGAGAGAGCACAGCATAATACCAAAAGAATGGCAACAACTAATTAAAAAGAAATAACCGAATTATGACGTCAGCACTGAAGGAGAAGATGAAGAAGCCAGTGACAAGATGGTCAGTAAAGCAGCAACTTTTCAACCTGATGATGACCGCAATAAGCGAGTTGAAATATATAGTAATGCTGCTCATTTAAAGGACTTTAAGGTATTTTTAAATGTTTTTTTTCAAAATGCAATTGTCAGGAAAATTGTAATTTTAGAAATTATTTCAAAAATGGTAAGAATAAGGCAATTAACAATGCCACAAAAAGTATTAATTTTTGAAGGAAACTCAAAAAATATTTTAATACGTGCGATGGCAAAATAATTAAATATTAACGAAATATTGATAAAAGGATTTTTAGCAAGATATAAGATTTTTTAGCCGTTTAAACTGGAAATTTGGTTTTAAGCGCCCATGTTGCTCATCCAAGCGAGATGATCGTAAGTTAAAAAACCATTGCTTATAAAATCGGTTTTTATTACATTTAGAACATAAAAGAGATTCAGAAAAAATGTTTAGCAGCATAATTTCTTTAACTATAGTATGGCAACTATTAAACGAAACAGGTTTAAATAACAGAAAATTTGAAAAAATTCCATTCTTAGTGAAGAGAATTAAAAAAGCAAGACCTCAGATGGCTAATAAAATTAAATAAATTAATAAAATTTAATAATAATAAGCCCAATAATTAATAAAATTATTGGGCTGAACTGATTCTCTTTGATGAGTCAAGTTTAACTTATTTTGAGCTAAAGAAAACAAGCAGATCTGACAATGAAAATATGACTGACTTAATTGCACTTTTAAAACATTGACACATTCTCCGTACATTATGGTACGGAGGTGGATAACTTTTCAAACAGTCGAGCAAATTTTTATGCTCAAGGGATCAATTAACTCAAAATAAAACACAATCTTCATAAAAGTGGTGCCTGACCGACTATTTTGGAGGTATCTTGGACATTTCCGTAAACTGCATTTTAAGATGATAATGTACCTTACTACACAGCGTCTGTGGTAAGTTTATTCACTTCAAATTGTCAAAATTTCTTATCCATTCCCATGAGAACCTATAATTCTGTAAGTAATCATACCCTTTTTCACTTAAGTTAAATCACACAAAGGATATAATAGAATTTCTTCTTTACCAGACATGGAAATAATCCTAATCACGATCCACTCGAAAATGTTTCGTCTATAAAACGGCAGAGGAGAGGGGAGAGAATTTGAAATTTACTGTCTATAACTCTGCCAGAACTATAAAAAATTATTTTTGATATTTGGCACATTGAAATTTCTGAGATTCATATTAAAACACTGTGTAAAACTATGCCATTGCGCATTAATGCAGTAATTCCATATAAAGGTGGAATTAACCCAATGCAGAATACATATTTTTAACAAAAAATTGCTTAGATCTAACCAATAAATAGTTTTATTTCATATATTAAAATATAACTTGTTTATTTCATAAAATAAATCATAATAGAATACAAAGTGTATGGTTATTACATTATGTTCAAAAAGAAAATTTTATGCAGATTTTTAAAAAGTACTTCGTAGAGTGCAATAAAGCGAATTATTAAATCGAAAATGTACATAGGTATCATTTCATAACCTTTGGTATTATACAAACAAGACAGTTTTATTTGTTTCAAACATTAATTTTAAAATTATTACAAATGAAAAAGGTATAAGTCATTTTTTCTGCAGTGCGGCTTTTTTTTTTTGTTGTTGCTCAGTGTATATACAGGGTGAGTTTGACATAATCTGCCAATTGAAAGGAGGTGATAGAACAGTCCATGGGGAGCATAAAACACCATAGAAACCCTGTCCTATCTCTAACTGTTTCCGAGTTATGGTAGCTAGAAGAAAATCTGTTTTTTTCCATCCCGTCTGAAAAAAAACCAAATTTGTGAGCTTTCTGAAAGACTTATACTCAAAATAAGCACATATTTGGAAAGAGCAGAAAAAAATCCTATCTGGTGATACCATTTACATCAGGATACCTTAATTTGACGGCGAGCTACAAGCGCTAAAACATTTTAAAATCAAGTTGTCACCAAATTCTTTAACCGGCAATTTTGCAAACACCATTCAAACTACAATCAATCAAATTTACCAAAAACTTCTCCATTCCACAAGCTTTAGAATGAGCCCACAATAAACCATATCGGTGTTCTAGTTCAGGAGAAATTTAGCCTTTTGTTTGAAATACATCACTGAAAACAGCGTTCGTCAAAATTCGGCAAACGAAACGATGGTGAGTAAATGGAACGTATGCAAATTCGTGACTATCTGCATATGGACGCTTAGTTATATGCAGATGTATTCCAACCTTTCTGCACGCGCATCCCACTCACGTGTACAAAAGGTGAGTCAATCTGTAACAGCTCATTAGCTCGTCAGCTTCTTTTACATTTTATGCTGTACAATGTATGAATGAGGGGCTGAATGAAGACTTCTTATCTTCCCGTAGGATTTTAAATCCTTGATCCAAACAGATTGACCTACTTCCAATGATGGGAGGTTTCTGGCTCTATGATGTTGATCAAAATTATGTTTTTGTCTATCCCTCATCTCCGTTTCCTTTTCCCTTAAAGAATTAAAATTAGCAAGGCTAGGCATCAGCATTTCATGTGCAGATGGTACAGGTGTGTGTAATTTCTTTCCCATTAACAATTTAGCTGGACTGTACCCATTCTCTAATGGTGTGGATCTGATTGCAAGTAACATCAGATAAGGATCTTCTGATTGCGATTTTAAGTAGTGATTCTTTACCTTGGACTCAATGAATCCATTACTCTGAGGGAATTTTGGGCTTGAGGTCACAATGGAAAACTTGTATGTTTTTGCAAATTTATAATATTCAGAACCACTGACCTGCGAAAACTGTGTTCCATTGTCACTCCGTACAACCTCGGGTATGCTGTGTCTTGCAAAAATTGACTTCATATGGTTTATGACAACTAAAGAAGAAATATTTTCAAGGTTTGCCACTTCAAAAAATCTTGAATAATAATCAGCGATAATTACATACCAGTATCCTTTTAGTTTTAGTAAATCAACTCCAACAAATTGCCATGGTCTCTCTGGAAGGTTGCTTGGAATTAGAGGTTCTTTATGATGGCTCTGATATTGAATACACTTCGCAATTTTTAATTAATGTTTCAATATCCTTGGATATGCCTGGCCATCAGACTAATTGTTGAGCTCTGGCACGGCATTTGGTTATTCCTTGGTGTTCATCATGAATTCAGTCTAAAATTTCTCTTTGAAGCTTTTCAGGAATTATGATTCTTGCATTTCTAAACAAAATCCCATTTTGAAGAGATAAGGAATGTCTGTTCCCAGAATCTTTGAAGTGTGACTGGAATTTCATTTTTAGAAGGCCACCCACTTAAGTATCAGCTATAACAAGCTCTTTTCCAGGTTTATACAAAATTGCATAATCATATCTCATCAGCCTGAGTTTCATTCTTTGTAAACGAGGAGTTAGCATGTCTAAAGGTTTCGACATAAAAATTGGTACTAACGGCTTATGGTCAGTTTCTATATGTACTTTTTTGTCTAATATATAGTCTCTGAATCTATCACAAGACCACACTACGGCCAATGCTTCTTTTTCAATTTGAGTGTAGCTCTTTTCTGTTTCTGATAGGGTTCTAGAAGCATAACAAATCAGTAATTTATAACCATTTTCCATGTGGTACAAAACTGCACCAAGACCATAAGATGACGTATCACATGAAATATAAATATCCTTTTCAAGGCTGAACATTGATAATTCGGGTGTTTGGCACAGTTCTTTCTTAATTTTCTGAAAGGAAGCCTCTTGAGTTGGCCCCCATTTCTTTCACCGAATCATGCCTAGGCAGGTTTGCTATAGCTTTAGTTTTCTTTGGATCTGGTTTGATGCCTCCCTTCAATATTGTATGCCCAAGAAATTTCACTTCTTTAACTTACTGGCATTTTTTTTTTTTTTTTTTTTGTGTTAAGGGTCCACCCTGCAGCTTGCTTAAAACTTCCCTCAAACGCTGATCATGTTCCTCTTCAGTACCTACAAAAATTACAAATTCATCCATCAGTCCTACAATGCCTGAAGCATCTGGAACTGTTTCACGAATTCTTTTCTGAAAAACTTCTGGAGCAGATTTAATTCCTAAGGGCAAACATTTAAATCTATATCTTCCAAAAGGAGTAATGAAAGTAATCACTTTAGATGATTCTGTGTCTAAGGGAACTTGCCAGAACCCAGAATTGGCATCAATGATGCTAGAAACCTGTGCACCATCAAATTGGCTAAGGATGTAATCTACTGACGTCATCGGGAAATATTCTCTTTCGATATTATCATTCAACTTTGACAAGTCTACACAAATTCTTATTTCGCCTGATTTCTTTGGGACCAAAACCACTGGAGCACACCAATCGGTTGGTTAAGCTTGTCGCAGTTTACTCTTTAAAGATAAAGGAACCTTACATGGAATTTCTAACGCATAAGGTTTAGCTCCTGGCTTCAACTTAATGATATGCTTTCTGAATTTTCCCGACTCCCTCAAACAATTTGGAAAACTCTTTATATGGATCAAAATTGGAATCTATTTTATTGATTCTCATAACAAGATTTAATTTCTCGCCTGCATTGCAGCTGAGCAAAGGGTGTTGCAACTTATTAATCACAAAAATCTTCTCTTCAATTTCACGATTTTTATTTGACAAATTGCCTTCAAAGGAACCAGCTATATTAAGTTTATTTCCTGGACCATATAATGATCTATATGATTTTTCTAATTTTATATTTAATAACTTGTTCTTATAAATTTTATATGGTATAACAGTAACATCTGCACCCGTATCAATTTTAAATTCAATAGGAATATTTTCAACATGAATTTGTACATTCCACTCCCTTTCTTTTTGCAATTTGAGCTCACTGATTCCTCAATATGGCCTCCTGTGTGAAATGAATCCTAAAAATGAATCCTGTGTGGCATTTTCAATTTCATTAACCTGAAATTTCGTTTTACAAACTTTTGAATAATGACAGATTTTTTTACATTTATTGCAAATTGCTTTAAGCGCTGGGCAGTTTGGTTTTGTATGTTTTTGATATTTACTACATCGAGAACAAAAACTCTGAGTTTTATTTTTGTCTAAAGAACTATCGTGTTTTTGTTTTGTTTTATAATTCACACGTTTTCCTACAGAACAAATATTAGATGTGGCATGATTAGTAAAGGCTTCTTGTTGCTTCTTAATCGTTTCTGCCTTTCTGGCAACATTAATTGCTTTTTCTAACGTTAGTTCCGTTTCTAACTGCAAACGCTCTGACACTTTCTTGTCACGTGTACAACACACAATTCTATCCCTAGTAATCATTTCGTCTTGAAATGCAACAGGAAAATCACAAGTTTTAACTAAGTTATTATATATATAACTAAGTTATATATATTGAAAACCTTTTCAAACATTGCAGTAGATGAAACCAAGTAACACATGAAGAACTATAAAAAACATGAATAAAGATTACTAAAAAATTAAGCATCCTGATATTGAAACATACAACATCATTACTTTTTCAAGAACATAGAAGGAATGTTACATGCAAATTAGGTTATATTTCTGTCATCCTGTATGCAATTTTTTAAAAATTTACAGCATGCTAAGCTCTATATCACCCATAAGACACAGAAATAATTTAAATCTCAGAGAAAAAGGAAAAACCAAGTGAGAAACAAACTTTTATATCTTCGATCACCAATATTTACATAATAAATAAAAGTAACCCTTAGAATAAATAATAAAACTAAAATTATAACTTACTCTACATGTGCAAAATATGCAGAAAACAGCTCAAACACACCATAACTGCCATGAGTCTGAATGCAGTTTCGTATTCATCTACTGAACTATTATGTAAAAATAAAATTTATTTTAAATTGTTTCTGCTAATATATATTTATATATATATTTTTTTTTAACTAATAAACCTTAACCCTCTAATCGTTTGAACCGGATTTTTGTAACTCAAATAGACATCTTTCAAAAGGTTTGAGACTGATTTTTGTAAAGCAAGGAATTTCTCTCCAAACCGTGTTAGACGTAAAATTGTAACTTAAAATCATGAAGCTATAGTAGTCAGTAAGATTATTTTTTTAGACAATAAGATTAATTTTTAAGTAGAAATGTCATTTGAGGCTACATGCTGAAAGGGAAGTTAATATTTAAAAATAAAATAAATTTAAGTGATTAAATTTTATTTTAAAACTGAGATTAATTTGAGTTACGTAAATTGGTAATTCATAAATATAAACAAAAGTAGAGGTGTTTCCCATGGATTCGAAAGAACAAGATATGGGGGGGGGGAATGATAGCGCCATCTGTTAGAGTGAAAAAAAAGGTAATGACCTACCTTTTTATTTTTTTATTTTAAAATAATATTGCTTAATAGAACCTAAACAAGTGATAGCTTTTTAAAAAATCCTTGTTAGAGAATCGGACATTTAAAAAAAAACACTATGCAGTATCAATTAAAAGTTATTAATTAAAACTCAAAAACTGATGAAATTTTCTTTAGAAAACCAGACTAATATCACTTAAAAAAAAAAAAAAAAAAAAAAAAAAAAATTATTACCAATCTTAAATTAACTATTTTGATAGTTAATAATGAAGTATTAAAAACTATTAGAAGTTAGAATTTGTTTAGATTTAACTGTTAAAATTTAAATCTAGAATCCACAAAGCAATGACTTTTTTTTCTTTCTTTTTTTTTTTTTTTGCATGTGTGTGTGAGTGAGTGTAATATGCAAACACCATAACAAGGATTAGAAGAAATTAGAAATAAGATTCAATTATTGAATTTACTAGAAATTTAGGATAACCATAAAGTCTATCGTGAAAATAGATTGAACGTTTTTACTTTTATATTTATCAGAACATAGATGTTTTATTCTATATAGGAAGTTAACCCGTTAGTAGTCGCTATAGACAGCGCCACCTATTACAGATTGTGCACTTTTTATTTAACTCTCACCAATAATTTTAAGAAGTGATGTGATCGATGTTCCTTCGATTTTATTCGCGTTGTATGTATATCAAATGTTACTTCTAAAAATTTTTGGTGGCTATTGAATAAAAAAAATCTTGCAACACTGAAGGATTGGCAGCAAATCGACCAACTAGCGACTACTAACAGGTTAATGAGAATATTTTTGTAAATAGTTTTATGTAAACATGATTTGTAGTGAATAAATATATTAATTTAAAAAAAAAAAAAAAAAAAAATCTTTTCCAGGGTTCATACTCATTTTCAGAAAAAAAATTCCCTGAGTTTTCCCTGAGTTAGTTCCCAGAATCAATAATTTTTCCATATCGACAACTAGTGATGTTTATTTTAATCCACTCCTCTCGCCCCCCCCCCTTTCTAAAAATAAAAAATATATAAATAAATATTAGCAAACTAATTGCCTAGAATGTTTTGGATCTGAATAACTTATTTTAAATTAATTTTAAAATCCTTTTCAGACAAAATAAAATATTAATCAGAATTGGAAATGTGTATATATATAACAAACTCTTGGAAACTTAATTACCTTATATAAAAATTTGCCCTTAAACCAAATGCTTCAAAAAATTTGATTAGCCAATGATTATTAAATGTGACATTGTGCTTTGTAGGGTCACTATCGACCCAAAATGCAAACTGTGGATTTAAGTTTTTATCTGTCCAGTCCAGATTAAATGATGTTTTCCAACTCATGATAATAATTACTTTTTAATTATAATTCAATCCATCTCACAAAAAAAAAAATGAAATAAAATGCCTAAGCTAAGCAACATGCACACTGCATCAATAAGACTAAATAACAAACTAAATATTTAAAGCTGCTACCAGATGCCGATTATCGAATGAAAATAAATTAACCATGGAGAAAAATCAAGCTAATGAATCTCTTAGGGATAGCAAAGGTGTGTCTAATTTCACGATTGGATTGTTCATAATGCAAAAAACGTGCCCAGTTTTTCATTGCTAGTAGGCGTGCCTTATCGGACTTCCATAATGACGTCACAGAAACGCAAAAGTACCAGCTTTTTCCAGAGTAGATCCCTGTTTTTCCAGGTTTTGGTGCTTGTTTTGAAAGTTTCCCTGAGGTTTCCCTGAGATTTTATGACAGATTTTTTCCCCCTGAGTTTTCCCTGATTGTCAGGTTCTCCCTGAGGCGTATGAACCCTGTTTTCTATTATCAGAATTATCAAAATCTAAGTAACCATAGTAATTATATATTTTTAAATCTAGAAAGTTTATTTCTTTATTTGTCATATAATTTTTAGTTAATGAAAGACTATGAGGATAATTATCTATGAAGGTGTCAGTATTACTATCATTAAAGTAAAAAATAATGATAATATCCATATATCTGTAGAACATTGTCATTACATAAAGAGAAGTTTCTTTCATAATAATAAAAATATAAATTGGATAATAAACTACTAGCAGAACCACCTTGTGGAATACCTTCAATACCTATGTACCATGTTGTAGAATGTTTGTCTTTAAATGTGCAATTCAGGTTGAGTGTTTGTGCTTTATAGTCTTACCCAACTGCAGTATCTTGTTTAAATATCTAAATATAGTGATATTAAACCTTATTTTTAAATAATTATCACATATAAAACTCTTAAATTAGCAATTTTAAATTTATTTTACAAAATGCTCGATGTAGTCACGTGTGTTTACATTTCTTTTTGACCTCCGGTAACTGAAGTCATCGGCAGAGTGCACGAACGGAGTAAATTCTCTGTCTGATTCAGAAATAGTAAAAGAGAAACTTTAAAAACCAGGACTCCCGATCATATTTTTAATTTATACAATTAAATTTAAATCATCTCTGTTTAAAATGTTTCTAGGCTTACACTAGCAAAAGCGGCAAAGCTTTGTTTTTTTTTTATAGAAGTATATATATATATATATATTTTTTTTTTTTGAAGATTCCCTTGAAGCACTGATAAAAATACTGAAAAGTAGAAATATACAAAATAATTTGGATACGTCATTAAAAAAAATCGATGCAATCGGTCTTCAAACGGCTTATTTATGTAAACATCCAGCAGCGGCATTGCATCATCCACGTTAGGGTTAGGTCTCCGGCGCGGTATTACGGTAACCATCGTTTTCAGCTCCTGGGACTTGCGTTCGCGTCTGTGTTTGCCTCCCTTCTGATAGGGTTGCCAGAGTTAAAACTATTGCCGTTGCCGAACACACTGCCAACGCTTTACGTCGTAGCTAAGCAAGGCAAGGAATTCTATTGGATAAGCACGCATTTCGCGCAATTTCATTTGACAGATTATCCTGAAGGTTGTATAGATTGACAATATTTTCTCCATTTTGGCGATATACTCGAACTTTAAAAAGAGTATTTTTTTCAATTCGGCTTATACACGGGTTTGCAATTTTGGGCAAATTTCTGCAGGGAAAAATGTACTCTCGGCTTATATTCGGAAATATACGGTATATATATATATATATATATACACACACACACACACACACATATAGACACATTAAAATAATACAGTTAGGCAAGTCTTAGGATATATATTCAAGAAAAAAGAAGTATAAAGGAACTTGTAAAGAGTAATTTCAACTGCATGTAATGGGAGGGAGGTCATTATAATACTTAAATATTTCAGAATTGCCATTTAATTATATGGTTAAAACTTTATTTTTCAAATATGAGCATTATCGACAGTAGTGTTTTCATGTGAGATACTGAACATGAAAAAATATTTCAAGAAAAAAGCATCAGAATGTAAATAAATTTCTGAATACGTTATTTTATGCTAGAAATTTCAAAATTTTCAGTTCTTCTGAGTGGAAATAAATCGTTCCAGGGGAAAAAAAAAAAAAAAAAATCTATTTTTTTTTTTTTTCCTGGACCATTCCTATCTCTAATCATGAGTCAATAATTGTGTAGTTTCTGCTAAAATTTCAATTAATATTATTGGTGCTAATGTTGATGGTATATCTTCCCAGTCCTGATAATACGTAAGTATGTTTTTAATTTATCATAATTTCCTACCTTTTATTATATTTAAAACATTGTATAATTATCAGTTGTTATTTTCAGACTCCCAAGAAAAAATTTCCTCAGATGACCTTTGTTATCTACAGAAAATCTGGTAGTAAGAGAATTGTAAACATTCCGGTAATTCATTATGCTTTTTATTTAGTATGACAGATCATCTACTTTCAGTGGGAATAAATTTATGGTTAATATCCAGAATAGTGGGTGTAAGAGAACTCTGCTTTTAGAATATATTATAATATAGAAAATGTTGCATATAACTTTAAAATGAACATATCAATTTGTGTAATTTTTTATTTTGTTAGTTTGGTCCCATCTTTAAATTCTGGTTTAATTATAAATTTTAGTAAAATCGTAATCACTATAATATCAGACAATCATTAAATTACATAGGAATTATTTACATGAAGATCTGATGAAAAATAATCCCCATTTTATTTTCATGAACAATTATCCAGGGTCCTTACAAACTTCTTAAGAAAAGAGAATTCTCAAAATACTTAAAATGTTCAAAAAATCCTTAACACTAAACCTACCGATACTTCATGTATACCTATTCCTACCGCAGCGGGTCAAGTGACCCGTCTTTAAAATGTAATATATTACTATGTATAGCAAAAATATATTATTTAGCACAATTTGGTACATGAAACATGGACGATGTGATAATGTTATTTGCAAGAAATTCTGACAAAAAGTTTTAAATGGGTCATTTGACCCGTTGTGTTAGGTTTAGTGTTGAACTATCACAAATCCTAGGATCTACAGGAAAGAATATATCTTGCATAATAAGTAATAATACTATCTTCTTAATTATCTAAGTACTGTAAGTCAAGGTTACTTAGACTCTAAAGCATTACTTGAACCCAGGATTGTTCATTTTTTTTTTTCAAAAAAATCGATTTAAAAAAAAATTTAATCAAGATTTTTTGTTTTTAAAATATTTAAAAATCATTACGTCTCGTAGTAAAATTATATTTTAATCACATTAAAACTGAGACAGATAATACACATTAAAAATATACATTTTAAAATATTAAAAACACAAAAACATAAATTTAAACGTTTTGAGCCTATTACAGGCTCCTCATCAGTATAAACATCAAGTGCAAATGATGAGATGAACAACAGACTTTATGTGAGTACAATGTATGCATCAGGAACTGCGCACGCCTCATTAAGTGGAGAAAAATGTTGATTTGTGTACCAGCCCTCCAGGAAAATTCTGAGGTTTATAGGAAAACTGTTTCCTATAAACCTCAATTTCTAATTCGTAATTTCCTTTCAAATTTTAAAACTGTTATCCCCCCTTTTTCCCGTACTGGTGTTGTTTATAATATCCCTTGTAAATCTTGTAGTTCAGTTTATATTGGTCAAACTGGCCGTTCTCTTCATACTCGAATTAAGGAACATAAAACAAATTTCAAAAACCGTGATATGCATTCAAAAATAGTACAACATGCCATAGAAACTGACCATTTACCTGATTTTAACAATACTAAAATAATCGTATCTAATTGTTTAAATTATCACTCAAGAATTTTCCTGGAGGGCTGGTACACAAATCAACATTTTTCTCCACTTAATGTGGCATGCGCAGTTCCTGATGAATACGTTGTACTCACATAAAGTCTGTTGTTCATCTCATCATTTGCACTTGATGTTTATACTGATGAGGAACCTGTAATAGGCTCGAAACGTTTAAATTTATGTTTTTGTGTTTTTAATATTTTAAAATGTATATTTTTAATGTGTATTATCTGTCTCAGTTTTAATGTGATTAAGATTTTTTATATTTTAATGATTTTTTAAAACTGTTCATACATTATTGCACAACATTTGTGTTTTATTATGTGTATGTATGTGTACATATATGCATAATATCCACACTATCAATCATTTTACTTAAATTATAAAAATATGAATAATATTTTATTCCCATAGAAAAAAATCCATGTAGGCATTATTACTAATATTTTTATTCAACATAGTATCTTCATAATAAGAAATAATTTTACAGCAATCGCAAATTTGACCACTCACCTTGAGACTTTGACTTTGTAGCTACAATAATGTAGTGAAATAAAGAAAGTAAAATATTACCCACAGTATGGAACACCTAAAATAATTTTGGAAAAGGATAATTTAATAGGAAAAATGATATAACTGAAGCAATACATTAAAAGAAAGAAATTTTCACTTATAGTTTCTAAAAAAATAAATAAATAAGAATAAGGAATTAAGAAGGGAAAAAAAAAATCTAAAAAATTCTTACTTAGGCTAAATATCACTTGAATCAAGATCACTTGAACAAATATCACTTGAACAAATATCACTTGAATCAAGAAAATTTTTTCACACTTTACCCATTAACAAGATTCACATTTTCATTACTATCTTAATACTTCCACTTATTCTTTTATCTTTTTTATATTGAGTAGGTACAATTCATTAAACAAACAGTGAGAGCTGCCTCAAACTGTATATAACTAGCATGTTATATATTAATCAGTTAATTCTACACTAACTAAATATTTGAAATTCATACCCCAGTCATAAAGCTGTGCTTGTATAAATAATGAAAATGTAATAAATAATGAATGTATAATTTTTGATTTTTATTAATGTTGCTTAGTAAAGATGAAGCTAAAGTCAAGATATGAGAAATATTAGCTCGTTTAATGAAATATTTTGTTACTATTTTATAAATTGTATTTTTAAATTTACATAAGAAATATTTAAAAATCTCATTTTTTAAAGCTAGATAAACAATTTCATTCCATTAAAGCCAATAACTTTGATATTTAAAAAAACTGATTTAAATCAGTGATTAAAAAAAAAAAAAAAAAAAAAATCGACTGATTTAAATCACTACAACCCTGCTTGAACCCCAAATGATAAAATGTTTAAAGTTGCTCCTGGCAGTGTATTAGTGAAGTAATGGATGTAGTTCATATCTTTTGTGGACAAACTACAAACTATGACTTTCTTTAACCCACTATAGACAGCACCACCTATTACAGATTGCACACTTTTTATTTAACTGTCACCAATAATTTTAAGAAGTGATGTGACCGACATTTCTTCGATTTTATTTGCATTTTATGTATATCAAATGCCACTTCTAAAAATTTTTGGTGGCTATTGAATAAAAAAATTTGACAACACTAAAAGATGGGCGGCAAATCGACCAACTAGCGACTACTAACGGGTTAATAAACCAGTGCATGGCTCACAACTAGTCTGTAAATTTAAAATTGAGTCTATAAATTTCTATATTTTAAAAAATTAGTGTATAAAGTCTATATTTTTAAGAAATTCCATATTAAAAAAAAAAAAAAAAAAAAAAAAAAAATCCCATCAAATACACATATAAAATTGAACTTTTACACATAAAATTTTTAGATGTTATTTTTTATATTCCCTCCCTCTTTATATGACTTCTCTTATAATTTCTATCAATGTTACCAATTAAATTTTTGGTATTATTTTAGTATCTTGTAATGAATATAATATTGCTAATGTATGTCCTTCTCTTATCTTAAATGAATAAATCACTTGTCTTAGAGATCTCGGGAATGGTTCTAATGATTTTGATGAGGGTTTGGGATTAGGGGATTTTTGGATCAATAAAACGATTGGGCTATTTCTCATCTTCAGGAAAATTCATGTTCGCTGGTAACCCTTTATCAGTCAGTTGCAACAATGGCAGAAATTGATTTTACTCAGAAATGGATATAATGATTTTGATGAAAGTTCGGGGTTGTGTTTTTTAGAGAGCTAAATCAATCAGGCATATTCTCATTCATTGTTAAACTTTATCAGCCAATTGCAAATTACTGCAAAAATTGGGTTTACTCAGAAATGGATGTAATGATCTTGAGAAAAGTTTTGGATTAAGTTTTTTTTTAAGTGTGTGTGTGTGGGGGGGGGGGGGGGTTACAAAATCGATTAGACCTATCATCGTCTTCAGGAGAAATTCACATTTACTGTTTAATCCCTTCGACTGTCATTTTTTTTAGTAAAAAATTATTAAACTTATTCTCTGTTCATGAAAATTGGTGTTTGCTGTTAACCCTTTATCTGTTGGATACAAAATATGGTAGAAATTGAGTTTACCTGGAAATAGATATGACGAATTTGATGAATGTTTTGGGATTAAGAATTGTTTGGGAGAAAAATTAATTAGACTTATCCTCGTTTTCAGGAAATTGTGTGTTCGCTGTTAACCTTTTATCCACTGGTTGCAAAATATGATAGAAATTGGGTTTACTCAAAAATAAGTGTTGCAGTTTTTAATGAAAGGTTGGGGTTAAGGATGTTTTGAAGTGAAAAATTGATTAGATTCATTCTCATATTAGAAAAATTCGCATTTGCTGTTAACCCTTTATCTTCCTGTTGAAAATATATAAGAAATTGTGTTCATTCAGAATGATTTTGAGAAAAAAATTGAGTTAAGGGTTCATGGGATAAAAAATCGATTGGACTTATCCCGATCTTCAGGAAAATTCGCATTCGCTGCTAACCCATTAGCTGCTGGTTAAAAAATATGACAGAATTTAGGTATACTAGGAAATGGATATGACAATTTTAATAAAAACTTAGGTTTAAGTGTTTTTTGACAAATCCATTCGACTTAACTTCATCTTCACGAAAATTAGCCTTTATTCAAAGTTCATACTGATCAGGTAAAACCTGGAATACTCAAGAAATTTGATTTTGTTAAAAAAAGTCAGGAAAGTAAAAATTTTCATCAAAAGTCAGGAAAAAATTGTTTATAAAACCTGGAAAAACAAATATTTCCTTTCTCTCAAATTATATTTTTCTTGTTTAGCTTCATATCAAAATTCAAACGATTAAGTATCTCGAAAATATGCATGTAAACAATGATTTCTACCTGAATTTCTATCATGATCGGCATCATACAATGAAAGTAGATGTATATTTTCTCCTTTCTAGAAGAGCGTTTCTTGTAATATGCCGCTAATATTTTTTTGAAAATTGTGTGGAAAACTCAGGGAATTTTTTTCTATATTTGAGTATGAACCCTGTCACTGTTAACTCCTTCCCGTCCATTGCAAAATATGGCAGAAACTTGGTTTTCTCAAAAATAAACAGAACTGTTTTAATAAAAACATAGAAATAAGTCTTTTTTTTATGAGAAACTTATCTGACATAAATACTTATTTCGAGATAAGTTAGTGTTCACTGCTGTGTTAATCCTCACTCCACTGTAGCAAAATATGGCTGGAATTTGGTTTTCTTGGAAACTGCTTGAACAATTTTGATAAGTATAATGTTTAGGGGGTTTTTTAGTATGACAGGACTATTTCTTTCAATCTGGGATTTTGCATCGTTACCAATTTATAATGTTCCACTTTGAAAATGTCTGCCAATATCCAATTTTACCATTTAATTTCTTACTCTATCTTAAAATATTTTGTGAAATCCGTAAAAACTTATATATATATATATATATATATATATATATATATATATATATATATAATAAAGATGATCTATTAAGCATAGTAGAAGCCAAGCAACAGATACAAGATCACTGAAAAACCAATGACATCAAAATTTATGAAAAACTAATTTAAGAAACTTAAGATAGGAAGTAAGGAGGCAAGCAGCAAGACTTGTGACTTGCCTGTGGTGTTAAACTAGTTTCATGCTGACAACACTTACCCAGCCTGCCACGACCAGAATAGGAGTCATATGGATGTAAAAAGCAAAATTTTAAAGCAGATGAATAACAATGAAACCACGAAGCAACAATGAAATTCACTGACTGATTACATTGTGTTTAATAGTATAATTAGAATTTTAAAAAATAGTTGACAATTCAAAAAAGAAGAATTTTATTGGAAAAAGAAAGTTTGCATAGTAATACAAATAAATGCAACAAGCCTTCTGCTTTTTTTTTTTTTTTTTTTTTTTAAATTTAATTTCACAAACCCTCCCAACCATCCAGCCTTACACCACCACCCCACCTCCGTAATCAAACATCTGCCCACCCAACTGCCACCTTTTTTTATTGTCTTTTATTATTTTATATAATTTTTTTGTTACTATACACAACAGCTTTTTTTTTTTTTTTTTTTTTTTTTTTTGTACTGACAGAGACACGATTAAGGATACAAAATAGAAAATATAAAGTTTTTAGAAAAACCCATTTTAGCAGTAGCTGTGATCAGTTCATTAATATTCTTGTTTTTAAACTTCGCAGAGCATAAATTATTAATTTGAAATAAATGGTTAATGATGATGTTTCTAAATACCGAAAGATGCAGACAATATATATATATATATATATATATATTTATTTTTTCACTTCCCATCGGTGAGGATTGAACTCGCAACCTTCTGGTTCGTAGTTGTGTACTCTGACCACAGAGCCAATGGGTCTTGGTTGAATATTTCCTGATTATTTAGACTAGTGTTTTCAGATTTTTTTTTTTTTTTTCCCCCGCTTCCCATCAGTGAGGGTCAAACTCACAACCGTCGGGTTCGTGGTTGTGTACTCTGACCGCAGAGCCAACAGGTCTCAGCTGAATATTTCCTGATTATTTAGACTAATGTTTTCGGATTTTTTTTTTTTTTTTTTAAGGGTTTTAAAATACAAATGTAAGTAGTCCTGTCATACTAAATTAAATTCTGTCATAGACAGAATTTCATCCATTATTTTAATGCATGCGAAGCGAGTATACATCGAGATACTCACCACTGCAGTACAGATTTTTTATTTATTTATTTATTTTTAAACTTTTCATTTTCCCAAAAAAAAAAAAAAAAAAAAAAAAAAATCTAGACAAAATGGCCCGGAACTTCAGGTATCTAATAAACATTTTAAAACTTGCATGCTTCACTTCCGATTTCATCTAGAGTGCAATTACAGGATTAACCACAAATTGAAGAGCAAAAATACTTTGGATCACCCTGTATCATAAACTATAAATGATTTGTAACTTTAACACGTTATTGCACATATTATGTACAATATTTATATGTTTTCTTGTGGAAATTGTGCAGTTATTTAGGCATATATATATATATTACCTGAAGTCATTGAAATTTTTCCTTTCCTCTAAAAGGGATTTTTAAAAAAATAAAAAATAGAGTTCAGAAAAATTAACATAAAAACTTAGCTTTAAGGGTTTTTGAGATGAAAACCTCGTCTAATTTTACCTCATCTTCATAAATATTAGTGTTCTGTTAACCTTCATTTGGCATAAGGCAAAATATGACAGAGACATGGTTTTCTTAGAAACTTTTTGGAGGATTTTGATAAAAATTTAGATTTGGGGGAATTTTTGAGCTCATAATTGAATTGTAAGCACAAAAATCTGACATTTTCTTTAGAACATATACCAATTACTTATGGTTTTGAAAAATATTTAGAGTTAGTGTGTTTTTGAGATGATATTTTGAACTATAACAAACTCTCATCTTCATTTTAATTAAAGTTCACTGGTAGCCTGCATACCACCTGGAAATAATGCAGCATAAACTTTGTTTTCTTGGGAAAAAAAAAAAAAAAAAAAAAAAAAATGTTTAGAGGTTATTTCTTAGATAGAAAATGGTCTCACTTACCTTATTCTTCAGAAAAGTTAGCCATCTTTGATCTAGAATAATGTATTGTAGAAATCTTGCCTTCTAACAAACTGCTTGAATGATTTTGATATGAAATTATAGTTTGATATTTGATATGATAATTTGATTGGAATTTTCCTTATCTCCAGGAAAATTAGCTTTCAGTAGTAACTCGCACTTTGCCTGGGGCAAAAAATATTAAATATCACTGAATCTACACAACGAATGATTTTTACAATGACACAAAGTGAACTCAGTTATCCAGGTAAAGAGAGGAATGCACGAGGGTGGTTGTAAGGTAGGCATTTTCTCTGACCTTTTTAAACATGTGCTCAAAAATTATTTAAGTATTTTTGTATAATAAATTTCGTTCCATAAAACTCTTAATTTGTGTATCATCGTTAGAGTTATTTTGTCTTTTAAATTTAGTTATTAATTTATTTAATGTTAGTCTATTAAGTCTATAAATTTCCAATTTTAGTCAATAAAGTCTATATATTTGAGGTAAAAACTTGTTGTGAGGTCTGTCAGAGCCTGGAGTTAGTTTAAACATTTTGTCATGAAGTAATCCTGTAGGATCCCTGACTTACGGTACATTGTTGTTAAGGTAATTCTCTAATGATTGTTGACAGGAACTGAATCCTATGTCATTCTATAGAGAAAATTGATACCCAATTTACTTATTACCATTTTTAAGCTATAAAGTATGAAAAATGCAATTAATTCAGTTTTTGCTTTTTGCATCCTTAAAATGAAATATTTAAAAAAAATTTTTTTTTTTTTTTTTTGGGAAAACAAAAGCAAATTGAAGGGTTGTGAATTTTCTGAAAGGGAAAACAAAATTTTAAAAGATACATCAATTAAAGAGTAATTTGGGTACCAAATTTCTCCATAGAATAACATGGGATTCCGTTGTCAGCAACAATCTGTGAATAGTACCCTTAGCTTTCATGATATGTGTAAATTTCCCCTGAACTAAACACATTTAGTTTTCTTGATTTACAAAAAACAGTTACTTTGTCATTAACACACAGTATGTATTGGCACATGATCTGTTTTCAGTTGTTTCTATGTTTAGTTAGCCACTTTTTCTTTTTTCTTTTTTCAAGTCTGTATAAATAATTTATATTTAATCATAACTTTTTATATGAGCTAGAGAAGAAAAAATATGATTTTGCTCCATTTAGATTATTATTTTTTTTTTACTTTTGGTTAATATTATTCATTATTCTAAGTAAATCATTTTTCATGAATTTGTCATTATCAGATCTGTCAATACTCATACTGGACAGACGACTGAAAAATTGTAACAATAAAGAAGATGCCACAAAGCAGGCTGTCCTGTCTCTCTTGGAAAGAGAGATAATGTTAAGACTCCTGATGTTCCTTAATAATATGCTCCTGATTCAAAAGGTATTTTTTCGTTTTTCTTTTCTTTTTATTTTAATTTCATTAGAATATTTTTTACCAGTATTGCAAGGGTGCAGAAAATGTTCAGACCTTGGAAATTTCCCCCAAACACAATTTAAATTTCCCTCAATATTACAGAAGTCTATTTTGTTATATAAAGTCATTTTATGTAGTAAGTGTTTAAGAGTATAAGTATACATTGTAACATAAAAATACAGCCATTAGTTTATATTATAAGCATTGCAAAGTAGCAAATTTAGACTTATATTTTTATTTTCTCCTAAGAAAATACTCAAAATTTCCCTATTTAGTTGAAATTTTCCCTGAACCTTGTTCAGGTTTTCGGATGTATTCTGCACCCCTGCAATATTGTACGATTTTAAATAAACTAATTTTTCATTAAGCAATGACTGGGCTGAACTTACAGAGATGATTCTGTTCAGAAAAAAAAAAAAAAAAAACCCTCAATAAATATAAACTTGTTTATTCTGAAAAATGATTAATCTGTAATAACTTTGACATTTTATTGAAAATGGATTGCTTCTAATGTCTAATAAAATATTTCAAATTATAACAATAACCTCATATTCAATCAAGCAGAAACATAGACACATTATATATGTGTGAATACATATATAATTATGTTAAATATATATATAATGTAAATGTGCTAACAAAGTAGTAGAATTTAGAATAACAGAAATTAATATATCACAGAAACCCTCAATAAACAAAATGAATTAATATATAACCAAATTAAATAGTCTATGACATCTTTAAAAAAAATATTATCCAAACTTCCCAAAACAGTATTTTTAGAACATTGCAGGGTTCCCAGCGGCGACTGAAAAGCAACTATTTGCTACTAAAATCAACCCCAGGCTACTATGGCTACTATTTTTGTATAAAAGTGGCTTATAAGCCAATATTTTCAGGTTAGTCAGCACTATTTTCAGGAAAATGGAGACTATTTTGAACAAAAACTTGTTCCCTGCTATTTATTGTGTTCCTTCACTGCATTATTCTTTCCAACCGTAGATAATGGGAATATTTATTGTATTTGGTCAAAAAATTCAATTTTGAGTTTTAATCTGATTTACATGTTTAAAGGTCTCCTGTGCCCAAAAAAGTGGTTTTCAGCAATTGGGATGTGTGTGTGTGTGTGTGTGTGTGAGATATATATATATATATATATATATATATATATATATATATATATATATCTTCTGATTGATTATCATATCTCCAAAACTGATAAATATAGAACAATGAAACTTTAGAATTGAGGCAGGTCTGGTATACAGATGATTTTTATATTGGAAACCTAAAGTGGGTGAACTGTAAGACTGTATATAAACACCCTCTTAGATATCCTTTCATATGTATTAGTTGGTTAGTTCAGAAAAATTGATAGACTTTCTATATAAGTAGGTCAGTTTAAGGTTCTTGCAAAATGGCTGCACATTTTTTTTCCTAAACTTGCTGTATTACCTCCCTTTCAGATATCCTTTTCTGTGCAATTGTTTTCCAGTCAAGATCTGGGTTTGCCACGTTTTAGTGAAAGTATCTCAAAAACGGCGCTATCAATTTTCTTGAAAATTGCTACATAAGTTTCTTTTGGGATATTATTTTGCATCAAATTATTATTAATTTTCTGTGGTTATTACAGAAAAATTAACAACCATCCTGATTCGGTGAGTCAGTTTTAGATCTCAGAAATTGTTGTCTCAAAAAAGGCTCTATTGATTTTTTTTTTTTTTTTTTAATCTCTCTATGTAAACTCTGTTTTATATGCCTTTACACGTGTATTACTTTTCTTTTACAAGAAAGGTATCTACTTTCTTAGGTCAATTTTATATCTTCTGACCACATTTTCTCCAAAAACTGCTTAAATATTTATATTTTTTTAATCCAAGACAATTATTTGGATCACGATAGCTACTGTTTTGGCTACTATTTCATATGGAGTGGCTACTATTTTAGCTACTATTTCATACATTAAAGGCAACTAAAGCAACTATTTTGAGTGTTTTTCACGCTGGGAATATCACTAAAATAATTTAAGACAAAAAGAAAAAAAAAGAAAAAATGAAAATATGCTCAAACAGTGGAGATTTATCATCAGGGAGCAGCCATCTCAATGAGCAAGTTAAAATGAAAGATTTCAAAATCTAGTAGCTATTAAACAAAATAACTCTCTCCTATCTTGCAAATGAAACAATTAAACAAGTGGGAAAAAATCAATAATAAAACATAAAATGTAGCACTAATGAACAATAATAACAAATTAAAAGAAAAAAAAGGCCACATGGAGATTAGCCAAATTTTTCAGTATTATGAGATTCTGTATTATTGCAGAAAACATGAAATGTAAAGAAATATATTTTAGAACATTATTACCATCTTGTGAGAAATAATATTAACACGTTGAGCGCCATGGCAGCCATTGGTGGCAGACAGTATCAAATATGATATGAAGCCGCATCAAGCATCAGTGATTGACAGTGTAAAATCTATACTAACATTATAAATACGAAAGTTTGGATGGATGAAAGTATATATGTTTGTTACTCAGTCACGCCACAACGGCTAAACAGATCTGGATGAAATTTGGTACAAAAATAGATAATAGTCTGGAATAGAACATAGGCTACTATTTATACCGAAAATTTGATTAGATTTTTTAAAATTAATTGAAATATGAAAATAATAAACTGATAATTGCCTTAATATAAGCCATTTAAATTTTTAATTGTTGCCAAAAAAGTTTACGGGGTATTTTTATTTATTTATTTATTTATTTTTCCAACATAAAATGAAACATACTTTCATGCGAAAAATAAAAAATTACTAAATGTTAAATTGGTGAATGAGAAAATGACGTCTTTATAAATTTAAAATAAAATAGTAATAATACAAATCTAGCATGTTTCTTCTGAATTTTATTTCATAGCATTTTTTTATATACCTCAACTTTAGGTTTTTTTTTTTTTTTTTTTTTTTTTTTAAGCACAGATGAATCACACTTGGCATAAAAGCTAATTCAGCATTATATTAAAGGTATTTACTTATTGATAATTCTGGACAAATTTTTAAATTTTGATGCTGAAGTCGATCGGACTTTTTTCGCCAAGGACAGCCACTTAAAAGCCAAGTAGCGCATCAAAAATATAACTAAATTATAAAAAAAAAAAAAAAAAAAGAAAGAAAGAAAGGGATATAAAGAAATAGGAACAATAATCGGTTAAATTATATTTTGATCTCAAACAGCGACAAAAATTCAAAAGTCGCCAAGGGGAGCTATATTAAGATTGTACCATAATCAGGTTTACATATTAATTATTTATTTTTCTATATACCAACTGCTATTAACTAAGCATGAAGTATATATAACCACAAATAATAATAATAGTCTTATACGATAGACGTAGCCGATCATAGCATATTGTAATATGGCTTGAAATTGCTGTCATTTTATGCTTGATCGATTAAATAATATAGAAAATAACTTGAAAGCAAATATTATGTACATCATGCATAATGTTGTTCATATGCAACTGGGATTCATATATAAAAGGGCTACTTGAAATTTTTCGATACTGTCCGTATCAAAACTGGCATGTAAGATAAGCACCCAAATGGAAGCTCACGGGTAAGCCATTGTCGCAGACAATAGAGACAGGCACGGGAGACTGCGAGCAAATGTCTGTCGAAGGCCACAGGAACTCAGAGCGAGCTTTTGAGTGATTTCATTTTTTTTTTTTTTCTCTTTTTTTCATAAAGCTATATAGAAAAGAGTTTCCTTTAAATATAGTGACCAGCGAAGCGGGCAAAGCCTGCTAGTATGATATAAAACTAAAAATATTACATCGTTTTAAGTAATTATTGAAAATTTATTTAAAATTTACTTAATTTTTATTTATTACAGGAGGAATCATTATGGAATTTTAATGAATTTTATTAAGAATTCGCCTGGTGCTAAGTGTGTTAATAAAGACGGTATAGATCTTAGGTAATTCAAAATTCATAGCTTTTCGTTTAGTTAAAATATAAAATATAACATACAATTTCATACCTTAATGGTACAGTTTCATTACTATTGAGCAGCTCAGTGAAAAGATTATCTTAGAAGATTACTTTTAGAAAACAAATTCATTTTCCTGTGCTATAGATGCAGGGCATTTAATGTGATCCCAAAAGCCCCTTAATTCATTTTAGGTCCCTAAACATCCCTTATTTTCCCTTATTTTGGAAAAATGGTTCCAGGATATATATACTTCGTTTTTTCTTTTTATTTAATATTTAATGAAGCAACTATTTTTGAGTGTCTTTCATACTGGGAACCCTGACAGTGTAATTAAATATGATATATATAATGCATTGTTTTTATATTGTTTTGAATTATATTGTCTTATCTAATTACTGAAATTTACTCATCATCATACTCATCATAGCATCATGCATAGCCGAACTTTATAAAGTTGTGTAGCATTCACCATGTTTAAAAAAGAGGGAGAAGCATTGGATCAAGGACGTACCCAGGATTTTATTTCGGGAGGGGTCCAGAGTTAGGGTTTCATTAAATCACGTGGGGTGCAAGGCTGTGGTGTTTTCAGGGTCCCTTAACTACTATTATAAATACGTTTCAAACTGAGCATCCTTTTGCTTCTCTCGTAGAACTCTTCTGCTAACTATAGCTGAAAGCATTATTTATTTAGTAATTACCATTGGTTAAGTAAAATTTAATCTTTTCCTAGAATTTGAGTTTAAGCTTAATTTTTTAAATACCAAAATTTAAAATTCCAGTTCATACTGAATTCACACATACTGAATCCACATGAAAAAGTGAAACATTGTTTTAAGTATTTTTTGCATATTTAAAACATCATTCGATTCCTTAACACTTGAATAGTAACTTCAGTGAATTTTGTGTATTTTTGTCTACAAACGGCTCTGGAAGTATCAGAAGATTTCTCTTTACTGTTAAGAGGGTTAGTTGTAATTGTAGATTAAAGCCGATTGACTACGCTAGTATCCTAGGTCTATGGGTGGAATTTCCATCATGGGGGTCTTTCTAAGAGGTCCTAGCCTGTATTTACGCGAGTTTCAGAGAAAATCACAAAAAGCTCCGAACGGCTGGGTCGAAGAGCATGACATGGGATCAAATATGCACTCCCTGTCTACCAGTTCTGAGCGCAGAAACGCTCGGCCACTGGTTTGCCACTGGTAAAATTTTGAGTATGTAACCAAAATGTTGCTTATGTATCAGAAATACAGTAAAAAGCCGAAAATCCGGAATTGTCGGGACCGCAGCGATTCCGGATTTTCAGATTTTCCAGATTTTTAGTCATGTCTAAAAAATATAATATTTTTATTTAAGTACTTGGATAATATGCAAATTCAAGTAAAAAATAATATATTACGATTTTTAAATATATTCTGTAATATCTTTTTATCAACTTTAACAATAAATAAATAAAATTAAAAATTAAACTTGAAAAACAAAACAGATTTATTGAAATATTTGCATACAAAAACTAGTATAAGTTGCAATAAAAGAAAATAAATAAGAAAAACATGCCATTTTAAAAACATTTCTGCGATATTGTTTTTTTTTTTTTTTAGTACTTTAAGTTTTTTAATTAAAAGTTTGAATATAATTGAAATAGAATATGGAATTTAGTTCTCAATTAGATAAATGTTTAAGAATTTTTACTAATATTATAATTTTCTTCTCCCTCCTCTTTCAGACATTGCAAATGCCGGGTTTGAAGATTACTAAGAAATAAAATACTTTTCCGGTTCTTTATTTCGATATATTTATACTTTAAAAAAAAAATCGCTGTTGATCATGATGATGATGAATGCCGTTGAAATTGTCCGGATTTTTTTAGTCCGAATTTTCGGCTTCATACTGTATCTATAAGAAATCATAAGTTTTCCCGATAGATTTTACAAATATCTCCAATGTGGGTGGCCATTGCTTCCCCCCCCCCCCCTTAAGAAAAACCAATCTGATCAAATGATATGAGTAAAGAACTGATTAAAGAACATATTTTCTTTTTAAAGTTATACATGATATAAAACAATTTATAACTTCAGAAGGGCATATTTATTAAATTAACTTTTATTAAATTTTATTTCGGGAGGGGTCCGGACCCCATGGACCCCCCCCCCCCCCCCTCTGGATATGTCCTTGCATTGGATGCTGTGCCGTGCTAAATTATCCTTTAGCACTATATATCAGCCAAATGTAACCAAATGCACTCACATACTACTGAATTTTGTATTATGGAAAAATCACCTGCTGAATGAGATTGCGCAAATAAGTTAGCAGAAAAGTTTACAGAAATTGCAATTTCCATCACAAATTTTATTTTGGCATCACTGAAGATATGCTGTTCAATGAATAGACGCTGCTTATTCAGAGAATATGAGATTTGCAACAGCAGTTGAGACATGAGTTGCAATTTTTCAAAATGCAAAGAGTTATGTATTTTCAACTCTTAGTCAATTATAAAACAATGATTTATGTGCCAATGAATAAGCATTGTTTTGTAGTTTGGAAAGCAAAGAACTTCAGGACAAAATTAGAAATGTCAGTTACAAATTTGTGACAGTTACAGCTGCAATTATAGGTTAGACACAGCTGTTCTTTGGCAATATTTTCATTTTATTTTTATAACTATGCATACCCATCACCTATATAATGGTAATAAAAAACTGCATGATCTCACATCTGCATTTTATAGCTTATATAGTAGTTAAGGTTTTTACATTATGTTACATAGTCAATAGATTTTCATAAATGATTTTTAATTTTCGTCACTCTACATTACATAAATGTTTCATTGTTAAAGTTTTCAGAAAATTAAAAATTTTTTATTTATTTATATTTTACATTCCCCGAGTCCTACAGTTTTCTTTATATTGACAAAAAACTCTGTTTTTCCTTGCTTTTATTTTTTAATATATTTTTTTATTCTGTTTTAATAAGATAATTATACATTTTTTTTTTTTTTTTTCATGGGAAATTTTTCATGATTTTTTTCTTTAGAATAGTTTTGAGCATCTCCAATATTTCTGAAAATTCTTTTTCATGGTCTAATAATATATGTAATATTTGTTTTATGTTTGTATGTTTATTGTAAGTTAGACAAAAGTGCAATTTTAAACAAGGATTGGGTTTTTTCAAGTTGGTTTTCGGGTCGGGCAAAATCTGCCAACCCTGTTGTGGAGGTAATTAAAATTTGAAAAATGACCAAAATTTGAAAAGTAATTCTTATTTAAATGATAATTAAAGCTGAAAATCAATTAGGGTTTTTATCGACTTAAGAGCACTTTCTTTGCCACTTTGACCCCTTATGGATTTTCTGTGCTGGTTTGAAACAATGAATATAGTCTGTACGATTTATCAAACAGACTGGACAGTTTTGTATGTAACTACGAGATGCTCCTGCTTTCATACAGAGATTGAATGGCCAGGATCAGATTTATGCTTAGACATGCTAGGCCAGTGCAGATGGAGATAAAATTCATGCCTATTAAAATTTGAAAAACAATTTTAAACCCAAATTTAAATATAAAAAGCGAACTGAGTTCAAAACCAAGTAGGTTTTCAATCAACAGTGCAAAACGAATCTGAAAGATCCCTGTTACGACTCAAATATGTTTTCATTTCATAAGTAGAATTATTTTGTTAAAATAATTTTATAATGATTTAAATAAAATATATCGAACAGAAAATAAATCAAACAGAAATCATATTATTCATAGAAGAAACCAAATAAAGTAAGGCTGTGCTGATTAATTGGCTCGGTTAATCGATCAGTGCTTAATCCCAATCAATTTTTTTAATTGAGTTAATCAGCTCAATTAATTTGATTAAATTTTTTCAAAATCCAATTACAATTTTCAAACTACGAATTAAAGTAAAAATTTTAATTAAATTTTTGAATGTTCTGCCCACAAAAATTTTTTCTCATATTTTGTTAACAAGCATTAACTTCCATCAAATAATAAAAAAGGAAAAAAAAAAAAAAAAAAAACCTCTCAAAAGAAGTTGTTACTCTTTTGTTGATAGAGAAAAGGGGGAAGGCAGTTTTTAAACAAAATCCCGCTTTATGTCTGTGTTAGGGGAATATGACTCCCAGAAACAAGAAGCTTTCTAAAAACGGAAATACTCAAGAAAAGGAATGTGATTTTCACTAACCCTTTGATGGGGGGAGATGTCAACAGGGTTTCACAATACATTCGAGCAGTTGTTGTCTGTTCACAATTGTTGATAATCTTATACTATTAAGTGAGCAATATTTGTATATTTCACTGTTGTCAAAAAGGGTAGCTCGGACAGTCACGAGATTTAACACAAAGGTGTACCCCGAAGGGTCACATTGTGCATATCGAAGTCAGATTTTCGAATTTTTGATTAGTTTTTTCTTAATTAATTAAAATGTGAAAATAATAACCTTCTAATTTCTGATAAATAAGCCATTTAAATTTTAAAATTTTATCCATAATTTAATTGTTGCCAATTTTTTTTTTCGACAAAATAATAATAATTAAAAAAAAAAAAAAAAAAAAAAAAACGTACATTTATTAAAAATGAGGAAAATAAATCAGAAAGATTAGAAAATAAATTAGAAATATCAGTCACATCGTTACAAATAAGATAGCAAATGAAAGGGAAAATTTTTGTAAATCCGATGCATTAAACAGCTTATCAATTGGACAATTAGATTTTTTAAAATTAACTAAAGTATGAATTTTAGGTGGCAACAGCAGAAGATTGTATGGAAACCGTTAGGAGAAAAAAAAAAATGAAAAATCTGCTTCACATTAAGTCACATGATTTTTAAGTGGGATTAAAAATTGCAGTTTTCAAATTCTTTTAAATTTTCTCTCACAAACACAAAAATATAATATACAGCCTGTACCCCACAAGACCAACTTGCATTTCGAATTTCGTCAATTATTTTGGTTAATAATCAAAAGTTATTTTTATTATTATTTTTTTTTCAAATTAAGTTTTATTCTATCTTCGAAAAGATTTATGTGATCATAGATATAATAATATATATAGATCTATCATCCCCATAGCGTGCAAAGATTTTTGATGCCGAAAAAAACCCTTTGGAATCAGCCATTAAGTGGTATTGAAGGGAAAAAGAGGATTGAATTTGAAACTATATCTGGAGCTTTTCATTCACCTTTAGCAAATAAATTATTCATGAATTTTATTTGCTAAAACATTCGTGTTTATTCCCGTGTGTATTCACTCGCGGAAAGACTGCCATATTTTGGTAAAATCGCAGTCTTTTCCCGAGTGAAAAGGAATCACTTTTTTCTCCCCAATGATCAATCTATATATTATTACTATATCTATGTATGTGATAAGATACATTAATAATTTGGGTTTTAAAAGTTTTTTTAAATAGATTACTTAAACTCTATGAACCATATTTTTATTTTATCAGTTTCATTAACAGATCCTGCTGGGCGATTTTTTAAATTTTGGTGTTGAAGTACACCGAACGGTTTTCGACAAGAAGTTTAATATAGCAACAACCATTTTAATCTATGTAGCGCATCAAATATATAAAAACGTAAATGATTTATTTTTACACAAAATTTACAGAACAAATGCAGTTTTAAAGATAGGAAATTTATTTCAACAAGCACTATTTTAAACCTAAAAACAATTAAAAAGATAAGCAGAATATAAAGGATTCTTATGTATAAACAAAAAAGAGTCTGATAAAATTATTAGCAAAATAGTCTTCCCTTTTCATACAAAAAAAAAAAATAAATAAATAAATAAAAATCCATCGCTAATATGGCGACAAAAATTCAAAAGCCGCCAATGGAGCGACATAATAAAGTTGTGTAACACGATAATGTTTACCTATTTATTTATTTTTTTATATAATAATCACTATGCTAATTTATCATACAAACAAATGAGCCTCTGTGTGTTACTGCACTTGCCCGCTGTCGAACAGAAATATTTGAAAAATTCAAATTAATATTTAAATAAATAAATAAAAATATGTTTAATGGGAAATATATATAACCATAAAAAGATTAGTTGTCTAAAATATGGCAGAAATAGCACTCATAGCATATTGTTACAAGGGATTAAGTCTTATTGTTACAATGGATTAAGTCTAAAATGGTGACAAAAATTCAAAAGCCGCCAAAGAGATCTATATTAAGGCTGTACTATCAGGTTTACAACCCATAAATTATATATAAACACAAAAAATTAATTGTCTCATGCGACAGACATAGCCGGTCACAGCATATTGTAATATATGGCGTAAAATTGCTGTCATTTAATGGTTGATTGGATAAACAAAATAAACATATGAAGTAACGGAAAAGCAAATATTATGTTGTCTAAACCCAGTTACATTTGAGTCCAGTCCGAGTTACATGTGAACACCACGTATAGTGTTGTTCACATGTAACTGGGATTCAAATATAAAAGGGAAACTCCAATTTTTTCGATACTATCTATTTCGAAACTGTTATATAATAAGCACCTAAATGGAAGCTCATTGGTAAACTATTGTCGCATGGACCTGGAGCGAGCTTTTGAACAATTTCAGTAATTTAATTTATTTTATTTTTATAAAGCTATATACGAAAGAGTTTCCTTTAAATTTAGTGGCCAGCGAAGCGGGCAAAGCCTGCTAGTAGCTATTTAAGTTGAAATATAAAAACAATGAAGAATTTGAGATTTTATAATAATAATATGAAATTTGGAAAATTCATTTAAAAATAGTGACAAGCAAGGTGAACAAAGCCTGCTAGTATAAAATAAAACTAAGTGTAAATCCATCTATTTTTTCTTTCAAAATGAATATAAAATTAATTAATTAAAATTAAATAATCAAAAATATTTATATAAAACTAGTACTTAAAGTCACAAACTTTTACTGTGAAAATTTATTTAAATTTTAATTATAAAATGAATATAATCAATTAAACAAAAATATTTGGGGGAAAAAAAAAATTCCAATCAAACTTATGAATAAAATATTATAAAGAATTTTTGTTTTTTTTTTAGAATATAAAATTAATAATAAGTATAAGATATTTCTCAGCTGTATTCCTGAATAAAATTTTGTTTGGGAATATATTAGGAATATATTTTTGTGTGATACATTATTTGCATGTTTATTTTTATTATTTATTGTTTAATGAACTAGCTACATTAACATCTATATCATTTTATTGTTTATTGTGTACTATCTGGGGGAAAAAAAAAATAGGAAAGTTTTATTTATTATTTAAACAAAATTATATAAAGAAAAATGAAAATTGATTAATCGACCAATTAATCAATGAACAAAGTATTATTAACCCAGTTAAAACTGTCAATCGATTCCCACCCCTAATTTTTTTTTTTTTTTTTCGTAATTACGTTAGACTACTTTTTTTTAAAAATTATGAACTGGTATATTTAATGTTATACAGTAATTGGTAAATTGATGAATAATAGTTTTCCTTAGTTATATTATTAGTTCCTTAGTTATACTCATTTATTATTATAATTAGTATATGTATGCATAGCAGGGTTGGCAAAGTGGGCCCAGCCCTCTGGGCGGGCCCACCAGTAAAAACCCACTGGGTTTTTGTTAAAAATTATTTATAATTTACAAATCCCATCTATAAAGTATAAAAAACACCTTACCTTTTAAGAAAAAACTTATTTTTATTTTCTAGAAAATAATATTAAACATAACAAGTAATATAAAAGAAATTTTTTAAAGTCAATTCCTACTTGCAAACACTATCGAAAAAGTTTTTTTTAATAGTTTTGAATTAGGAAATAAGAAGCACGTGTGCAAAATGAAATAAAAATAATTATCAGATTAAAAAAAAAACTTTTTATATATCATTTTTACATTTTCTGATGAATCATAGAGCTCTTATCAATGTGCATAAAATTTTTAAAGTGATAATGACGTCAATTTTTGTGATATGCATAATTTAACTATTTTTTTTATTTATAATTTTTTAACGTTCATGTTTAATTAAATGTATTTATTTTTATGTCAGAAGAAAATGAACTCGTAATTTTCTTTTCGCAACAATTAAATTATAGCTAATATTTTAATGGCTATTTTAATGCTATAGGATGTTATTATTTTCATATTTTAATTAATTATAAGAAAACTAATAAAAAATTCGAAAATCGGACTTCGAAGATTGTGTTGTCACCGTGTTCTGAGCAGTTCTGAAAGTTTCAAATTTCTAGCTAGTCAGGAAGTTAGTTAAAAATTGATTGCAAGATTTGTACAAGATATATATATAGGGAGAGTGTGAACTAATAGTAGGAATTGAAAAAGTAAGTAACAGTTATAAATATAATAAAAGCAAATTTATCTTCTATAATTGGTTCAATTTTCCTTTTCCCGTAAAACAGAACAATATTTTTGTTTAACAGCAGACATAAATATTGTCCAGAATCAATATTTAACTAATTAAGTTGTTTAGTTTTAAATCTTTATAATAATTTTATTTTAATTTTAGTAGCAACATAATTATCAGTTCAACTTATTTTTATAATTAAAAAAAATTTAAGTGATATGTATTGTACTAAAGAATTTAAATTCTTTTATTTTATCAGTTATTGTCATTAAGAATTTTTATTTTGAATAAGCATAATCTTACTAATTAACACTATTTTAATATTAGATTCAAACCAATTTTTATTTCTGAGATAAATATTAGATTAATTAGTAATTAGTAGTTTAATATAATTAGGTGTATGCTAAATAACATATATCTAACATTGCAATGCAAATGTATTCCAACAAAAGCCCAGAAAAACCCAAGTGGGTTGGGTTTTTCTAGAAAAACCCGGGTTTTTGCCAACCCTGATGCATAGTCTTTCAAAACATCAGAAGGTTGTCCTATAAAAAAATGGCCTAAGGCGCAATCTAATTTAAATCTGCCTCTGCTGACACATCATATTATTTGCATTTGTTATTCTTATAATACCGCAAAATTGGTAGTGTCATTGGTAGAGATAAAACTACGTCAGAAGAATAATTCAACCACTGAGCTATAAACGTATAAACAATTATCACAATGTTTGAACAAACAATGGGAATTGGAGTTAGAAGCATTTTCATTTAATTCAAATATATGGATTTCCATTTTTAAACTTATTTTTCTCTCAAAATTTCACTAATACAAAAATTAATTAAATTTAGTTTTTTAAATATAAATAGAAAATATAAAAAAGTAGATTCATGAAATATTTTAAGTGACAAAATTGTCGTACATGTTTGTGATTTTGGCGACATTTGCCTATAATTTGGCAACAATTGTTAATATATTGGCAAGAATCCTAATTTTTAGCAGACAATTTACTAAATATATATAAAAAAAAATCATTTGAACATTTAAAATGACTCGCAATCTTGGTGAGAGCGAGACCCCTCGCAGAAAATTTTCATAAGGGGCATATTTCCCACCCCCCACCCCCGTCTAGTCTGTGGATTTCTTGGCATCTAGCACGCCTGAATTTTCTTTGCGACCATATATTTTCATGATATTTCTGAATTACCCTGTATATATTTTTTTTATGAGTTATTTAATCTTTTAACAACTGTGTCTTTTTTGTAGAAAGTCTTTTAATGGATATCTTATCTTATGTTATCAGAAAATTTTCATTTTGCCTAAGCCTGTATATCAAAATCTAAAATTCAGACTCATATTGATATTAGAAATATTTTACATAAAATTTTATAACAACAGTTTTTTTTATCTTTGAAAATTGGTAGTTTTGATAATGGACGTATTAAGGAGACAAAAGGCAGAAAGCCAACTTTAAAGTTAATTTTCACTTATTTATTTATGTATTTATTTATTTTAAGAAATATTATATGAAGATAGTGTTATTATGTTTAAAAAATATGTAACTATGAAAATAAGTATTAAAAAAAATTACACTTTTTTACTTTAAACTCAGAATAAATTGAGCTGGGAAGTGATTAATCTGGTTGGTGTCAGGATGATCTTCAGTAAATAAACTATTTATTTTAAAAGTTCATAGGTAGCCATTTCTTTCATGTATCGCTGTGCATAGCAACAGGTATGGCTAAATAGGTATTATATGTTAAGATCTATTTGCCTAGTCTTGTGCTGTGGACAAGAAGATTCTTAACATTCTGAATTCATAGTATGTGGTAAGTCACTTTAAACAGGGTGACTAGTAACCTGGAAATCATGGAAATTCTGAGAATTTTGCAACACTGCAAAAATCGAGAAAATGTCAGGGAATTTTACAACACTGGAAAAGTTGGGGAAATGTCAAAGAATTTTGTAATACTGGAAAAGTTGGAGAATTCATTTAAAATCTGTAAAAATCAGAAAATTATGAATAAAATCTTAAAAGTTCATTTCAACACACAAAATTCTGAATAAAAATGTGTCTATTTCTAAAATGTCATGTGCCAAACTGGAAAAAAAATTACCTATAAAAGCGAGAGAAATTATTTTTTACCTGTTCTGAAAACAGAAAAAATCAGAGATCAAAATCTAGCCACCCTGTTTAAAAGAAAATTTTTAAAGAAATTTTAAAATAAGTAATGTTTTAAGCAAGAAATTGTGTCTCCAGACAAAATGTTATTATTTGGGAAGTAAGTTTATAAAGAAATTTTACTGTATTTCTCTTGTAGCTAAAATTTTTAAGAGTGGGTGTACTAGTACTTCTTTTGTGCTGTATTATTTTTAGTTTATTTTATTTATCTTATTTTATGATTATTCTAATCTGTAAAGTAAATATTTTCAAGGAGGTTTATAATTTTGATTTTTAACTATTTTAATATTTAGTTTTATATTTTATGTTCTAAAATTTTAGAAAACAATTATTTTTTAATCAACAACATGGTTTTCCCCTTTGTTTATAATTTTTTTTTTCCTTCATACTGAATTCATTCAAATTATTTAGCCACAGATGATGAAGGTGATAGTTCAGATAGTTCATCAATGTCATCAGCTTATTAAGGGAAAAAGATTCTACAAATCAGTAAGTCATCTTTTATCTTTTCAATATATTTAAAATATTTAGTTCATATTTTGTGTTTTCCTACCAAACTAGCATCTTCTTTTGCAGAATGTATTAAAAAAGAGAATAAAATTTTATATATTGTGTAAATCAAAAATATATTAATATATTTTCAAAGTCCCCCTCCCCCTTCTTTAAAACCAATTCAGATGCAAAAAAATTAATAATAATATTAATAATCTTCACCAAAATAATAAATAAATAGAGCTTTTAAGGATGCAATATGGGGAGTCATAATCAATCACTGTGATAAAGTTTGTATGTAACTCTGTAATGATCTTTTTGCCTTTAAGACAAATCCCTCACTCTACTGTGTTCAACAGAGTTTTTTATGCATTTTTTAAATTTCTCTTTTGATTATACCTTCTATTATCTAAATTTTTATCTACCTATAACAAAATCATTAATTTTATGCAAAACCATATCCAGAATCCTTTTTTTTTTTGGGGGGGGGGAGATTTTATTTAGATGAGGATGCACATGCACATTAAACATGTGTCTTAAAACAAAACTTACCTGTATTAATCTTAGAATAAATATAATTATTTCCTTAAATTTCATGTCTGGGCATAGTAAGATGGTAATGTACTGAAATAAGATCTGTTAGAGCACCACCAGATGGCAAACAACAGAATTAACACTCCTAAAATTGGAAATGGTCATCGATTCAGATTAAAAAGTCAATTACAAAGTTAGAATTCTCTCAATTTCTATAAAAAAAACACCTTACTTGTAAATTTTATCTAGATTTTTCTGCGGGATTTCAGACTTTCTTGTAGATTACTAGTGATTTATAGACCGTTAGTTGCCATCCCCTGATATAGGTTCTATGTAATGTAAACTTTTGTAATTTATATAATAAAGTACTTTTTCTTGTTCCATATTTGTTAATATGCTAATTAAATTCTGTTCATCTTAGGAAGTGATGAAGAGGAGTCAACTTTGGACATTATTTCTGAAGAAGTAATAAGAAGTAATGGAATCTCAAGTTGAAAAGACAGCAGTCTTTTTTAAAGATTCATTTTTTGAATAGCAAAGCTGTTATCTTATGAAATTACTTATCCATTCTTTATTTTTTTAATAAATAAGAGGGGAATCGGGTACAATTCTTATTTTAATTAAAATTTTGAAAATTAAAATTCAAAAGACAGATTTGAAATTTTTTATTTTAAATATTTTGTTATCTGGGTGAAAGTTCATTGTATATAGATCTAATATGGAATAAATTGTGGTATTTTTATTCATGCCAAGCATTGCTATATCAGCATTTTGTGTTGCATTGACACAATTTTGCACATTAAAAATATTATATTCTGAAATGGTGCTGATTACGCTCTTTTGCTACTGATAGATTTCCATCACTGCCCTTTACACTAAAAAAACTGCAACTTTTAAAGAAATTATTAAGCCTTTAAGCAATCTTGCAGCCAATTCATTTCTTTAAAATAGAAGCTACGACTAGGAACTCAATTGGAGACAAGCTTCTTCAGGTTTATATTATTCCAACAAAGTAACAGCACACTGAAACAGCAAAGTGCAATAACTAAAAAATGATTAGCCAGAATCCTATATAAAACTTGCTGATTGAGTTTGACTAAAAATTTTTTCTTGCAGTTCAAGTTCATTCACATTAGTTTTATATCATATGTGGTGTAGTTAGATTTTTAATAAGTGGATTCAGTTTTAGAACATGTTTATAAAAAAAAAAATTACAAATAAAAATAGTTGCATAACTGATATATGCATACAAAATGTGTATGTGATAAAATATGCACACATCAAAATTGTTATAATACAATAAAACTTCATTAGATCGGACATCTTTTACTAGTGAACACTTTTGCAGTTCCATTAAAGAATCCTTGCTCTTCCAAATAGTTAATATATTCACACAAAGAGCCAATTCGATGTTTCCAAAGGTATCCGCTGTTTAGGGTTTTTATTTTTTTTGTAATTTATGTAAGAGATGCAATTATACATTATAAGTTGATTAATATATATATATATATAATAATCAATTGCGATGTAATCATTTTATTTAATTATATGTCTTTCTATCTATCATGTTGAATTTGTACCTTTTTAATTTTTTGGTAATTAGATTTCTATGTAAACAAATTGGATTTTAAATTCAGTTGTGTTCAGGTTGTGTAAAACCAACCCATCCAGGGAATTGAGCCTTGAGAAGTACAGCTAGTTTGCATTGAGTCAGTCTTCACAGTTTGATCCTGCATGCTAGAAACTCGTTAAAACTTTATATTATTATTTAAAACAAAGTTAATAACTTGCATTTAAAGTTATTTGTGAGCGGGGGGGGGGGGGGGGGGGGGGTCTATAATATATCAAGAATTTTTTTTTTTTTTCCCTTACTCAAGAAATTAAAACTTTTGTTATTATTTATCAATATTTTTTAATCAAAATTAAATTTCCCCAGAAAGAATTAACAACCCTGTCTATATTAAAAAAATTTCTTAACTGATAATGGAATGAAGCTCTAAGCTAATTTGGTAGGGTGTAGAAACCAGCTATCTTTTTCAATGAATGTAACACCCCCACAGCCCTTTTGAAAACATTTTAGCACCTGGTGGCCCTTACTAACAATTTACGTCCTTATGATGGACTCTACACAGCCAATAGTGTTACTTCAGACTCTGAATCAACTAATTTTTAAGCTCCAGTTGAGACTTAAATGCTTTTCTTTTGAGATTATTTACCTATTGCTCTTTGTTATTTCAATGCTGTTCTTTGAAGGTATATAAAAGATCCTGCTGACTGAATTTCAGACGCCATTTGCCTTTGAAAGGCGAAAAAAAAAAAAAAAAAAAAAAGCTGGAATTTTTTCTCAGGAATAAATAATTAAGGTGATGAATAAAAGATGTTTTTTTTTTTTTTTTTTTTTGTAAAAATATTGATTTACAATTTCCCCCCCCCCCTTTTTAATGGTAAGAATAATGTTTAATTTGAAAGCAGAAATTACTTTTTGTAATTTACTTTTTCAGTATGATGTTAACTAAATAATATTTAGTAGTCACATATTAATTGCCAATTAGTAATTTAACAGTTTTTCTAGACTTACTTGCATAATAAATATTATTAAATTCTAAACAGGTCGACCATTTCACCCAGTTAAATGATTGTTACAAAATGTTTAAAAAATTGTGTCAATAGCTAAACTGTGTTTTTTATTTCTTTTTTTATTTATTTTTCTCCCTCCTTGTGTATTTTCAAGTTAAAGAATATATTATATTTGTTAAGATTTTTTAATTTTATTTTAAAGCAGTGTTTCTCAACCTTTTCAAATGAAATTTTTCAGAATTTTTATATTATTCTAGTTTATTTAGGTTATTTTCTCTATTAGAAGAATCCTATAAAATATTCAAATAGAAATTTACACTTTGTTTAAAATTGCTGTAAAAGCCATAATACATATTTTTTTATGTTAAAAGACAGACAAATTTCTTTTTCATTTCTCCTTATGAATGCTGTTAGTTTTGCTGTACTTTATTTCATTAATAAAAATTTCAATTTGTGTAAATAAAGAATAAACAAAGATTTATAACTTAATTTGATTCATTTTAAGATTCTGATTCTGATTATTATTATTTTTTTTTTTTTTTTAGTTACATATCAGTTTTATAAACTAAAGCTGCAATTTTATCATTTATGAAATATATTCTAGATATATATAATTTTTTTAAAACTTTATTTTTGTATTCTTTTGTTTAATTGTCACCTTTTAAAAGATTTTTTTCTTTTAACAAATTAACAAAATCCAAGTAAAGTAATACTTAAAGTTAATTTAAAATTAACAACTTCCAAAGTTCAGACTATCTATTGTTACAAATTATGAAAATTTGCAAACTGTACGTTGTTCAATATTTATTAATGTTGTTCTCATTGTGTATGATTTTTTTTTTTCTTTTAGTAAATGATTTCCTAAATTTTTTAAAATATAAAAAGTTGTAATAGTTATTTACACTTTTAAATAAATTAACATTAGTAATATACCTATAAAAACTGGAATATTTGTCTGATTAAATAATAATAATAAATAAATAAATAGATAAAATTATTTGATTAGTTACATTGTATAGTTAAAAAAAATTATCCCGCTTCTCTCTTGTCTATCCAAGAAAATTTTTGCATGACTAATGATTAATTTTAAAGTATTGGCATTAAATATCCCTAATATTATATTTTACAGTCATCCAAATATATTGAATAATACTTTAAAAAATATATATATAAAAAATGATTAATGTTAACTAAAATAAAGCCATGTTAAGAATGCAATTTTAGCTTAATCTTTCACTGAGATTTTTATGAGAAACACTGTTTTAGTGTATTTGGTTAATGTTTTTGTCAAATATTTTTACAAATTTTATTGCAGTTAATATATTTATTAGGCATTTCTACCATTATGATAATTTTTAATTTCAGACCGTCCACCATGAAGTTTTCAGATTTTACAAAAAGTGAATACAGTGATTTTTCAAGTGTGCTTTTTAATATTTTATCATATGGTATTTAAAATTTTAATTTAATCTGTAATTTTATTTATTATTGTACAATTTTAAATAGTAGGTCTTACATGTATGATATAACAAATTATTTTAGAATTATATATTATTGTTGTATTGCATTTTTCTTATTGTATTTGAATATTCCCTTCTTATAAACTTGGGTTTATAATTGTAAAACTGTAACAAACTAATACAATGTAAGATTGAAAAATAAAATAATTATAATAATAGAAAACTATTATTTTTAAGCAAATATTTGAGAAAGTTCAATAGAAATTGGAAATATTTTCAAGCATGAAAAATCTGCATTGTATATGGTATGTCTTTATATGTATATTTGTATACAGTTGTAAATATTAATGTATAATTATTTTATTTGTTATTTTATCATTATTATTTTTTAAGTATTCCTTTCATAAAGATACTCACATATTTTATCTGATATTTTATTTTAGTTCATTACATATTTTGTCACGTTTGATACAGTTCTTCCATCTTATTTTGCGTAGTCAGTTTCTACTGGCAGTATCGAATATTGTGTATTGAATTGCATTTTTAGAAATGATTATTTGATGTCAAAATTTCAAATAATAATACTAATAATTGATTATGCTTATCTATTTTATTAAAGTTATTTTAATAAGAACTTGTTAAAATATTTTGAGATTGACTATTTCTTCAAAATATTTCTAATAAACTTTAAAAATAAATTATTTTTTATGCAAGTTGTTAACTATATTCTTTTTTTTTTTTTTTTTAAGATTATCTAAACATTGCTTTGATAGTAAAAACTGTTGCCTTTATGTTATTAATTCAGAAAAGTCGTGCTATAGTTTTTTTTTTTTTTTTTTTGGGGGGGGGGGGAAGCATGTGCACTTACGTGTGTGTTTTAAATTCTAAATTTATCTTTTATCATTGCTGTAATGTTTTGATCATAATTTCTACTCAATGTTTTAAAGTATTTGTGGAATAATTTTAGTAGTTGTCCAATTATTAGGGCTTCAGTTCTCTGGTGCCAGGTTTAAGTATTGATTCATGCATTGGTTCAGAACCCAATTTAAGTTGTAGGCCTCAATCTAATAATGTGCAGAATATGGTCATAGAATATCACCCAAAACACAATTATTATGCAGGGTGTCTACTAGGTCATGAAAGTCATGAAAATCAGCAGTGAGTCATGAAAGTCATGAAAAGGTCATGAAATTCAGCAATAGGTCATGAAAATTAAGAACAGGTCATGAAATTCGACTGTCGGTTTGAGTCACGTATTGGTTCAGGTAACCCAATTTCACTGGTCGGGTTGAACAATTTTTTTCTCCCTCAGTTCAGGTTGACTTGATTGAATTTTTTTTCTACGAGTCGGGTCGACTTGAGAATATCTTTCAAAATCATTTCTTTAACGGGCAAAAACATAATTCAGCAACACATCCTTTGGTGCATTGTTGCTTTGCTTGTAGCACTCGTGCCCACTTTGTTTGCCTGATGAATGGTCGTGTTTTTTTCAACCCGAAACAATTGTTGTGAGTTTATTGCATTTTATGATGTTTATTCAAAGCTTTGTACATATTACTAAACTTGACGAACATTTTGTACACTTGAAGTACACAGCACACCTAAATGTTTAAAAATTATTGTTTATCCATTTTTCAGATTTTAAAACTTTCAACTTTGTGCATTAGTAATTACATTTTGAATTATTTACCAGTTGTGTAGCAATAAAAATTTACTTTATAAGTTAAAGTGCAAGATTTTTAGATGAATTATTAATTTTCATTTTAGGTTTTGAGTTGGGTGTGGGTCATTAAAATTCTCTATTATGGATTCATGTCGATTTTCAGGTAACTATTATTTAGTAGCATAAATACATAAACATGATTATAAACCTAGTATAGTTATTTGTATCTTTAAAAAACAAAATTATCTTCTATGAAAATCTACAAGCATTCTAACTTTTGTTTAAAAAAAAAGAGAATTTTTTTTACTTAACATTTAAATTTTCTAAAATATATGTATGCTCAAAATATTTTGTTAATCAAAACAGTATTAATGCATAACTGAAGGAACTATTTTTTTCTAATTCAGAATGTACTCGATTTTGAAGTATAGGAAAGACATCGAAATGCAAAGTTTGAGATGTATAGTTATATACTTTTTTTAGTTTAATAATTCTATTCTTCTATTCTTTGTCTTTTCGTGGAAAAAGAAAATGTTTGTAGATTTGAAGAAAAATTTAATACATATATTCCTCTCCTTAATGCAAGGAAAATAAATGGCAATTTTCAAATCCCCCAAAAAACTAATAGTTACACTATTATAACATTGCACAAATAGTGTACATATGCATGTAGTTATATATGAATGTTTTAGATTGATTTCCATTACTATTTACTTAAATTGTTAAAAAAATAAAAATGTTTTCAGTTTTTTTTTTTTTTTTTTTTTTTTTACAGTTAATATTGTTGTTAAACAATAATTTTAAAATTAAAGCAAGGTGATACATCAGTAAAAAAAAAAATAAATAAATAAAAAAATAAATAAATAAAAAATGTTAATTTAAAAAGGTTGGATATGTCGATAAAAAAGGTCATGAAAATTTTTTTGAGGTCATGAATTTTTTTCCTGTCAAGTCAGTAGACACCCTGTTATGGCATAATGAATTTGTAAGTGTTTGTGTTGTATCAAAATGCTATCAATTGAAAAAGGGGTAGAGGAGGAAAAGAACAAAATGGGAAGGAAAGTAATAACAAGGTTTTTAACTTAGTGTTTTTTTTTTTTTTTTTTTTTTTTTGTAATATTATTTTTTTAAGGAGGAGGGTAATCTGAAAAGATTATTTTACTTATTATTTAATTTCATATTTATCTATTGCAGGGTACATACTAGAAAAAAAAAATATTAAGTGGAATTTTTCAAACTAAAGTGAAAATTTATATTGGTTACTTTTTGCAGATTTCTTTTTCAAAAATTACAAATATGCAAATCAAACAATTGTAAAAAAAAAAAAAAAAAAAAAATCGCATAAACCTTAAAAATGGAAGTTTAAATAAATATATATCTATAATAATGATGATCTATTAAGCATAGTAGAAGCCAAACAACAGATACAAGATCACTGAAACACCAATGACCAATAAGATTAAAAATTTCTTTTGAGAAGTTCAGAAAAATGAAAAAAAAAAAAAAATCAGTGGATGAAATACACAAATTTAAAGAAACTAGATTTATTAATTAACAGCCTGCAAAACAAACAAATGAGTAAACTAACACAACAAATCTTAACTTAAAATCATAAACTACATCAAAACTTATGAACAAATAATTTAAGACACTTAGGATAGGAAGGAAGGAGGCAGGTGGCAAGACTTGTGACTTGCCTGTGGGGTTAAACTAGTTTCACGCCGGCAACACTCTCCCATCCTGCCAAGACCAGAATAGGAGTCATATAGATTTAAAAAAGCAAAATTTCAAAGCAGATGAAGTACAATGAAACCACGAAGCAACAATGAAATTCACTGATTGATTACAATGTGTTGATTAGAATTTTAAGAATAGTTGACAACTCAAAAAAGAAGAAACTGAAATTTTAATGGAAAAAGAAAGTTTGCATAGTAATACAAAGTAAATGCAACAAGCCTTCTGCCTTTTTTTATTATTATTTATTATATATATATATATATATACCCCTTTTGTGGTTGACTGATGCTGCTTCAATATTCAGAACCCAACTTCTTTATATAGTCTCTTAACAAATACTTAGAAATAAGAAAAGTTTTAAAATGATTTCCCCTTTTTTTTCCCCCTCTTTTAAATCAAGAAATTTTAGAGAAATTAAAAACTGAGGATTACAGGCTTTAATGTAACTAATATAGTACCCAATGCAACTAAAAAATGGTTGAAATACTTGATGAGCAATGTGAAAATATTAAGAGAATATCTCCCTTGTGATATATTTCCGAGTGGGATTTAAAAAAAAATATATTGGGAGTTTTGCAATCCCACCCTCAATGTGAACTCTGCTGTTGAATCAAATAAATAATAGTGATTATATAACCACAACACTGTATTTTTGAGTGAAACTGTAAACTGTTATTTTATTGAGCTTTTTCAGCATTTTGAGTATTGCTACTATTTCAAACAGCTAAATATGCCATTGCAGTACATTATATGGAATTAATAACATACATTTATGTTATTAATTCCACCAAAGGAAAAAAAAAAAAAAAGTTTGGAATAATTTTTGTTTGTGCATGTGCCTTTTTTTTTTTTTTTAATATAGATATATTTGAAAAGGTTTTAAGATTTTGTAATTATGAAAAAATAATTAATTGAAAGAAATAAAGAAATAATTCTTGTAATTACATACTCATGGTGTCATTATTTCTAAAGCTATTTGTGTGTTAATATTTCTGTATTTAACATTTTTAACGTATTACAATTTGCTTAAATAAATGTAATTACCTATGAGTTAGAGAGCTGAAGACTGAACTTTGCATAATTTCCAGCTATTAGAAAAAATAATACAAAAGTTCTCATGCTGCTCCTGTAAACTGTTATTAAAAAAAATATGATTCTTTAGTTAGAGGAGTTTAACAAGTACAGGTAATACACTTAATTATCAACTTTCATCTAATTCTTAAAAACAATCAATGTCTGAGAAGCCATCATTAGGCAGACTTTTTCATACATTTATGGAAAAATAAAAAACAATACTGGAAATTTAATAATTAAACAAAAAGCAATTATTTTGGTTCTGAATACAATAATGGATAAAATTTACCTTGTTTCAAAATGTATCATACAAGATTAATTTTCAGAAGGAATTTAAAAATTTTAAATTAAAATTTTTAGCTATGAAAAACCAAATTTTTTCCTCCATTAATCTTTCTTAACCCTTACATAGCTATTATGTTTAAAACTTAACACTTCTTTATGTAGCAGCCTTTGCATAGTGGTTTTTTTTTTTTTTTTAATTTTACCAAAACTATATCATTTCCAAACGCAACTAAATCTTTGACAGTTTATTTCTTTTTCAGTGACAATTTTCATGTTGGTGCACTGAGTAAAATTTCATTTCGACACAGGTGTTACGAATTACAATTATTTATATGAAAAGTAATAAAAATAGGATAGAAACAAAGTAAGAGTAAAGAGAACAATAGAAACGAGTAAGAGTTGTTTCAGGTAGAAACAAGGTAAGAGTAATGAGTAATATTTACATTTTTGCATATACTGAAAAATTTATGCAAGAAAAATGTAGCTTTTTTTTTCTTTGAAAAAATTCTTATGTAGGTTTCTTATATTACATACGTAATATAAAAATACGTGGGTTTCTTATATTACATACGTAATAATAATGGAAAACAAAGTATTTAAATTTATAAATAAAACTTGATTAAAATTTGATAAGCATATGATGGTTTTCTTAATTAATATAAAACATAAATTTAGTTACATATTTACAATGAGATGTCTTTTGGATATTTCTTTCAAATAAATAAATAATAATAATAACCGAAGCCTATTTTTGTTTTCTGAGTAATAGATAAAAAATTCTGTACAAAACAGAATTTAATTCAGTGTGATAGAACTTTTATTAGTCTATTCTTCCTTATAAAGTCATGCGGTAACTGTGTTGCATTCTTTAGCAATGGTTACTGCATTCATTTCTTAATTTTTTAACACAAGTTTTCTTAATTTAGTTATATATATATACATTGGATTAAAATAACCGAAGTCTGAAGAGAATAATTTCAATTTGTTTAATTGACAAAGACAAATAAATTAACTGTTTAATTAATTACTATTGTAGTTTTTAGGGGGTTTCTTTCCTTTGAATAATTCCCTTCGGATATTTTGAATTTTTGAGGCATTGGATCGTCTGTTATTCTTTATTTTACTGCATTTTAAATTAATATATATATATATTTACTATCATTATATGTATGTATATACATATATATATTACTTGATGCGACTAAAAAACATTTTCTAATTGGTCTAAATATACAGAAAGTATAAAAATAAGTAAATAAATAATAAATAACTGATTTATTTATTTATTTTTCTTTTTAATATTAAAATATAAAGTTCGTTCTTTATCAGTGATTACTATCAAAATTTCTATTGCAGGTACTATATCAATTTAAATTTAATATTTTTTTAAGTTGTTGCCAAAAGAAAAAACATCTTTACATATAAAAAAAAAGAAAAGAAAAGAAAAAAGCAAATGATGACGAAGCGAAATGTTATATTAAAAGCAATGACCTTGTTGTACTAAAAAAGAGAAAAATACAGATTTTATTAAATATCAGAAGCTACAATTCTCATGATTAAGCTTTTGCTGTTACCCTTTTTGGAATGATTATGTTGATAGTTGTTTTTCACTTTAATTAAAATATATACACAATGTTTAATAAAACTAAAAATAATTTAATTAAAAATGGAACAACAAGTTGGAATTAAAAAATAAATAAAAATAAAAATTCTTCCACATATTTACATTGTGTTGTTATGTTCACTGTTGAGGATAACAAATTCTCTTCTTTTCTTTTCCTTAAAAAATATTTTCAAGTTTGAGATATAATTTTAAATATATATATATATATATTTGATGCATACATAAAATTTATTTTGGAAACTTTTCAAATATATTAACATTGCAATTTCATGGTGCTTTCTTATTATTTTGGTTCATCAATAGTCAGATAATTTGTAATTTAAAAACAAATTTTGTGTTTTTTTGCAATTTTATGAATTATACATCCAGCAGGGTTATATGAAACATTTTTTTAGCTTTTTCTTATTTTCAAGTCTCTATGATTTGATATGTCTCCAGATATTAATTATTTGTATAAAATGTTTTTCAAAACTGATGTCGATACACAGTTTTTCTAAAAAAATATTTTCTGAAATATCATTTACTTCTATAGTATTGGAGAAAATTTCTATACTTAATTTTCTGAAACTTTTATGAAAGAAAAGTTTTCTTTCCAAAGTATTTTCTTTTTCTATATTTTCATTATTTTCCTTCTCGGATTTAAATTCATGAAAATATGAACATAATCCTTTTCAGAATTTTCATCAAACTCATAACTTTCCTTCACACCACTGAGCCAAAATAATAATTCTTAGGCCTCTTTTAAACTCTTTATAATCAGGAACTGAATTTTTCATCATTATTATAGAAAAAAGGTTTTCAGTGTCATCTTTTAAATTGCAATTATCTAAAATGAAAGTGATCTCTTCAATACACATGCAATGGCTAAGAATCAGCTAATCCACAAAATGGCGTCTGTGACGTCACTTACCCTTCTTGACCAATCCGAGAGCGATCGGCAAAGAAAAAAGCGTGTCGCTACTCTGTGAATCGAGGGCTCTAATTCAAAGGAAATAAGCCTGAAAATATCTATTTGATACTTACTGCTCAAAATAATTTTTAAAATCAAAACTAGTTCTGAGTAGTTATAACTCCTAAATCCATTCCTTGAATATTTTGTTATTTTATGTATATTAATATTTAAAAATAATTTCACATTCTAGGATGACTGCAATATCTGAAATATTTATTAAAATTAAATTGAGAACATGTATTGCAGTGAAATTATGATTTGAAATTGGCATTAAATTTTGACAAGTTAAGCTTTCAGCTATTCAAATTGCAGGTTCTTTTTTACGTTTTTACCATAAGCAACTATTGCATTTTTTTTTTTTTTTAATAGAATCACTTTATTCCATGTTAATATTCTTCCTTCTAAATAAATTATAATGATTTATTTAAAAAACAAATGAAATATAAAGATGCCTTTAAATAAAACACTTTTGCAGATAGAAGTTACATTTGAATCCAAGAATTCAGTTTGTAATTTATGCCTGCAAAATTTGTCATATTGGTGTTGTGTATGTGTCTGAGAGGAGGGTGATATATATATATATATAAATATAAAATAAAATAAACACTAGGTGTAACCATTTGCAATTAATACTTTTCATTTTTAAGAGTCACTATTAAAAAGCTTTTTTTGCAGTTAAAATGAACCCAGACATTATGTTTAGATATAATTTTTTGATTGAATTATCTACAACAGGTTTATAAATACGGCTTTTCTGCAATAAGTGTGTATCCAATAAAAGTAACAGTTTTTCCTATAAAAGTAAATTATTCTTATGTTCACTTTCTCTAAATTTATGGGAAATGTTTGTAGATTAAATGATACATTTTGCTGATTGCATTGCTCTTCTGATTTGATATTAGTTTGAATTAAATTTCTCTTGCAAAATACAAATTTGAGTTGGCTGCAATATGATTTTATTTTTAATGAAAACTATAATATAAATTTATGTTTTTGTAATAATTAAACATCAGTAGCAAAAATCAGCAGTGGAAAATTATACTAAGTATTGCTGTTTGCCCTAACAGTTCTATTTTAATAAAATTATCTTAAGAGTCTCTATTTTAAAATAGGAATTATTATATTGTTTGGTGGTAATAAGGGAAAAATGGTATTTTCTCTCAGATCATTGAATATCCAACTATACAATATTTTCAGAAATTAAAAGATAATGCAAAATGATTTCAGTTATTAGAAAATCTCTCCAAAAACTGTACTTCCAAAATCAAAGCTTGTTTTATTATAATCCATTTTTTTTTTTTTTTTTTTTTTTTTTTTTTTTGTCTCTGTTTATACCTACACTTTTTCACACTTTAATTATCATAAAGTTCAAACAGCTTTTCAATTGTTGAAATAAACTGCAGTTTATTTCCCTAATAGAAATGGTATATGTAACATTTACTAATTATTTTATATGACCATATAAAAAAGTATGTTGTCATTTGTGAAGATTTTTTTTACTAAGTTTTGAATTGCTTTTATGTGCTATATAATTTATTTTGTCACTGTATTGGTCATCACAGGGATGAAAATTTTCAGATTTTTAGCTGAATTAGGCTTTTTTTTAGATTTAGCTTTTCAAGTTTATCAGTTTTTTTTTTTTTTTTTTCCCTTAATATATTTATTACATCAGCTAATCAAATAAAAATTTTACCTATCAGTGTTAATAATTAAATACTAAAGCATAATCATTTGTTCTTTATTCATAAACTAAAAATTAAAAAAAAAAAAAAAAGTTTTTTGCTATCTAAATTCTAATATTTCATTTCATCATTTTGCCATTTGTATAGTTTCAGCTTTTTTGGTTTCTTTTTACCAAACCTCATCCCTGTCATTGGTAGCTTGATTTGTAAATAATGCATGGGTTATTTTATGAAAATATTCTTTTTAAAGCCACAGAGCATGCTTATCTTTCATTAACCCTTTAATGTTCATTACATATTTTCTTTTAAAAATTGCTAAGCTAATTTTAAAAGTGGTTATCAGACACATAGCTAATGTATATAAATATGCAAAAAGAAAAAATTAGAAATTTTAATTTTTGAGAAATTTTTGGTTTGAAACATGTTCAAGTTAACTTGATTAAATTCAAATAATAATTAATTTTATAAACTGAATTTAATAAAATTAACTGTGTAAGTGAACAACTATAAATTGCAAAAGCTTGTAACAGTTGTTTCAGGTCAAAATAACAGCATATCCCTACCATTACATGTAAAAGCTAGCACGAGTAAAATTAATGCAGCTACGTGCACGTACACCTGTTAAAAATTTTAAAATGACTTCTGCATATGCCTTCCTCTAAAATATCATTTGTTAAATTTGGGAGTAGTAGTGCTACAATCTGTTTAACAGTGGAGAAACTATATTTAAAAATCAATTGAAACAAGAAAGAAAAAAAAAAATCAGTGCAAAACTAATGAACATTAAAGGGTTAGATTCAGGTGGTGATAATTGGTTCATTATTCATAAGGAAAAGTTATTATTTCCAGGGCAACATTAAATAATTTACACAGATTTCTGATAGTGTTAATTTTTCAGTTTTTTTTTTTTTTTTTTTTTTTCCTTAACTAATATTAAAAATAAAAATGTCCCATAATAATAAAAAAAAAATGTATTCAATACTTCTTTTCCTAATTCATAGATTTTTTTTTTTATTAACCGTAAAACAATATGATAAATTTTGTTGCATTATGACTACAGAAATATATTTTATTTATTACAAAAGACTTCTAAACATTGATACCATTTTACATTCTATCATTGTACAATATCATTTTTTATTTTTGTGCATTATTATTATTATTTTTTTTTTTTTTAATTGTAGATCAAAACCACCATGCATAAATTTTGAATTTGAATAACTTTAAAATTATTAACCTGCTGAAGCACAGTAAAAACTTGTTGCCTTTTCTATTTAAACATAAAGCAAAATTTATAAATTATATATATATTGGTGGTTTTGTATAATTTTGTATATATAAATCTATTAAGTACTTAAATTAGATTATTTGGAAATATTAAATTGTTTACATACAAGATTACAATATTTTCTTTTGTAAACACAGGATTGTAACATGCTAAGAGGTAAGGTGGGAGTGTAAATTAATTTGAATGAATGTGCTAAAGATAGTCAAATTTGAAGATTCAAAGTTTTTTTTTTTTTTTTTTTAATTTCTCTCCCACCTACTTTTTTTTTTCAAAGCCTGTGTAAATCTATCTTTCCTATCTTGTAATTTATATTTGTGATTGATGTATTGAAAATTATTAATAAAATCTGTTTCTCTTTTAAAATGAGTTATAATTTAGTTCTTAATTATGCTATAATTTCAAAATTGAAGAATATAACCTCCCCCCCCCCCCCCCTCCAAAAAAAAAAAAAAAAAAAAAAAAAAAATTGTATATTGGAAAGTTAGTGTTTGTTTTGATGTTCTTTACATGACCCAGTTTTATTTGATCTTTGAACTCTTTCATTAGATTTTCTTCTCTTTTTTTTTTTTTTTTTTTTTTGCCATTTTTCATTTTTAAAATTTATTTGAATAAATTACAAACTTATCATTGCAAAATTATTTTGATTGAAAATGTTTACACTTGCATAGGGAATTTTTTTTTTTTTTTTAAGGGGATGGGCATTAATTGTGTGTATGAAGAATTGTACAGTCGGGGGGGAAAAAAAAAACCACAGCACTCGACGTAACTTTGTTGCTAACAGATGTAGAAAAATGTAATAGGTATCATTCGACGGGGAATTGTGAGTAGTTTCAGAAAATGAACTGAAATTTTGAATTGGGGGTCGTCTACATATTAAAACGCGCACGAACTTTGATTTTTTCAATGGTAATGCCCCATTTTTATTTTATATTTGAACTCCTGGGATCGCGAGAACGCGAAAAAGTATATTGGTTGTATATTTTACTAATATTTTCACAGAGTTATAAGCTTTCAAAGTTTGAAGGTGCTAATGTTAAATTCATATTTCAAACTTTTATTAATATCTTCACAAAAAATAACTTGATCAATATAATTTTTTTTTACGAGATACAGTGAAGAAACCCAATCATAATCCATCATTACTTTTGATTCTGAAAATTATTTTTAATTTTGAAAAATATTATAGGGTAACGGCTACAGACCATCGTAACATAACAACATTTATTTAAAACAAAAAGGGGACATTACATAAACACTTAAATTGCTGCATTTTACGAGCGGCAAACACCGTCTGTGTTTTACAGAACCACTCCACGTCAACTCCATAATTATACATTGGTTTACATCCAAGCGGGAGCGTCTTTCCCTCGACAACGATTAAACATCATCTGAATAAAACAGGTGCGCTTCTCGGTGCGTGCGCATACATTGAAAAGATGATACAAACAGTGACGTAGTAATATCGTCATAACTACATAGCAGTGACGTCACACAATGGAAGTAAAGGTAATAGCCGGGAAATATAAATTCCCATATCGGCCATCATGACCAAGCAGGCGGCCTCGCCTGAAGGTTATTAAACAACAAGAAAAAAAAAATTAAATTATACAAAAACAAAAGAAAATAAAAAAAAAATAAACAATATACAATACTACATAATAGAGTTATAAATACAGTAATAATATAGCTGCATTAACTAAATAAAAAAAAAATTGTATACATTACCAAATAGAAAGTATTGTAAATATTACACTCAAAACCTGAATCATATGGTCAAAATACTAAAATAAAATAAGATAAGATGTTAATATACATACAGACAAGTAGAAAAAAAATAGGTAGATAATTTTCACCAAAAAAAAAATCAGGTATTGAAGAATGTTAATGGGAGGAAAAAAAAATGTTCATTAAAAATAGAGTTTCTCTTATTTTGGTGAGTTCAACATATAATTAAAAAAAAGAGTTTAATGTTGCACACAAAAATGTCCAAGGAAGAGTTCTTTTCAAAAAAAAAATAAAAAGTCTTGAAGAAATATGTCAATTAAGTCTTTAAAAAAAATAAAAAGTCCTGAAGAATGTTAAGTAAGTGTTTCACAAGTGTCGGTCCAAGGTTTCAGGAATTCAGCGCATGTGCTGGTCTTGAATGGGCCTTCTACGAAGTCACACTTGACGACGTCATATGTGTCGTTTGGTTTTATTTTGGTTATCCTGTATGGACCTAAAAATTTTTGTTTTAGTTTCAGACCAGGCCCGAACTGGGTGCGTTTAACTGCGACTAAATCGTTGATTTTGAATTTAGCAGCTGGTCGTCTTCGAAGGTTATACTGCCTGCGATTCTCTTCTTGCACTATTCGAATCTGTTTTTTCGCGTCGATACGCTGCTCCTCACGTTGCCTCTGGAATGTGTTTGTAGATTCGTCGTTGAGAAGCTCCAGGATCTTGATGTCATCTTTATTTTTCATCTTGGTACCGAATAGTAATTCAAATGGTGTCGTCTTTATGCTTCTTTGAAATGTCGAGTTGAGGATTTGTTGGAGAGCAGGCACATGGGAAAACCACTTTTTAGGGTTGTCGGATGATAGTTTGGATAGTACAGCGATGATAGTAGAATTTTTATTTTCAACTTGACCATTCGATCTTGGTAAACCTGCTGTAATTGGTATGTGGGTTATATTTTGGTCGTGGCAATAGTCTTGAAATGCAGTGGAAGTGAATGCTGGACCTCGATCTGTAATGATTCTGGCGGGGTTACCGAAGATGGATCGTTGGCTTTCTAGTCGGCTAATAACTTCTGCGGCGTCTGTAGATTTTGTGGGATACAGCCAGGTAAACTTGGAGAACGCATCAACAACGACCAATATATGCTTGTATTTTTTTGATGTAGTAGCTAGGGGACCAAGGTGATCAACATGGTATGTGTGCAGGGGTGCATCGTCTTTATCAATTGGGTGGAGGAAACCATCTTGTTTACCTCGTTTTCTATTATAGAGTATACACTTTATGCAATTTTTAATGCAACTTTCGATTTTGTCTTTGAGATGAGGAATATAAAAGTCTTTGTTTATTAGCTCTTGGGTACGGAGTGCTGCAAAATGTCCACGCTCGTGTGCTTCTTTAATTATGCTATGCTGTAAGTCGTTAGGGACGACGAGTAAATCAACACTGTTCACTGTTTTATATAGAAGATTATTTTTTATAATGTAATTATCATGGGGTGTGGACTGCAAAAGCGTTTTTAATGCTTGAACTTCTGCATCCGATTGTTGAGATTTCAAAAGTTTGATATGAAGGCTATCTTGGATGATGAAACACTGTGGAGCTCGACTTAGAGCGTCCACATGTGCCATGCGGGAACCTGTTTGATGCTCAATTGTGTATTGAAATTCTTGAAGATACAGAGCCCATCGTGCAATGCGGGAATTTATTTCTTTTTTATTAAGTGCCTTGACGAACGCATCGCAGTCTGTGATAATTTTGAAATTTGTTCCGAGCAGATAGATTCTAAACTTTTTAAGGGCTTCTACCACAGCCAGAACTTCAAGTTCAAAACTAGTATATTTTCTTTCGTTATCACTTGTTTTCTTCAAAAAATAAAAGACTGGATGGAATTGATTATCATGCATGTTTTTCTGCAACAGGACTGCCCCCAAGCCATCTATAGACGCGTCTGTGTGCACCTCAATAGGGGAATTTTGATTAAAAATATTGAGGACTGGTTCTTGGGAAAGTAAATATTTTAATTTTTGAAATGCGGCTCTTTGTTCATTTTGAAATTGAAAAGGGGTGTCCTTACGCAGAAGATCACTTAAGGGTTTTGCAATGGTAGAAAAATGAGGGATAAATTTCCTAAAATATCCTGTAAGGCCAAGGAATCTACGTACGTCTTTAACATTTTTCAGATCTGGGTAATTCAAAACAGCTTTAGTTTTGGAAGGGGATGGCAAAAGTTTACCATTTTCTATTATGTGACCGAGGAAATCTATTTTGGTATGTAAAAATTGGCATTTGTTAAAATTTATGTCGAGTCCGTACTCGCTTGCTGTTTGAAGAACAGTTTTTAGGCGTTCTACGGCCTCATGTTCGTTACTCGCGGGAATTACAAGATCATCCATATAAGGGAGTACTATGCCGGCAGCAATAAGGTCTCTAAAAACGGCATTTATATATCTCATGAAGACTGAAGGGCAGGAACTAAGTCCGAAAGGCATGTAGCGAAATTGAAATTGACCGTTATGGGTTACAAAACTAGTGAAAGGGCGGCTCTGTTTGTTTACGGGTACATGAAAAAATCCATTACGTAGGTCTATCGTACTAAAAATTTTTGCATGTTGAAGTCGATCTAAAATATCATCAATTAGGGGGAGGGGGTAGTGATCTTTAACTAACTTACGATTGACCTTCCTGTAATCGATGCAAACTCTGTGTTTACTATCTTTTTTTCGAACAACTACAACTTGGCTGGCATATGGGGAGGACACTGGTTCGATAATACCATCTTTAAGCCATTCAGAGACTTGTGCGTCTACAATGTCTCGTTCGGTAAAGGGTAGACGTCGGGGTGAGTGAAAAATAGGTGTATCGTCAGTTAAAGTGATGTTAAGCTCAATGTTCGCAGTTTTGATTTTATTAGGTTTATAGGTCGACAACAGTTTGTTGATGTCGTTACGAATATGTCGTGAAACATTAGGACCAATATCAAATTTGGGATTATCGTCAGTGATCGTCATGATAAAATTTGGATCTGCGGTACACTCATTTTGTTGTGAAAAACTAGAAAAAGTAACACCGGTGGGTGAAATGCTAATGTTCGCTTGTTGGATGACGTCACATCCAATTATAAGGTCATAAAATGTGGACACGTTGGGTACAACTGAAATAGTTGCTGAAAACTCCTGATCGTCTATAGTAATAAAAGAATTAAAAGTACCGATGACATGTATGCGCGCAAAGCCAAAACCAGTTAAGGATTTATTAATTTTTGACAACGGTGGGGAACCTATTTTTATCCATGCAGAATGTTTCAAAAGGGTTAACTGACTACCAGTATCAACCAAACCAGTTAATTCATTACCACTAATTTTAACTTGTTTACACATGTGAGAAGCATGCGATTCATGTACAGTGTTAACTCTATCTCTAGAAGGAGGTCCGTCATTTGCAGCGGTTCGGCGGCAATCGGTAGACTTGTGTCCAAAAAGACCACATGCAAGGCACCTAGGGCCACGAGAACGGTTAGGACAAAATTTAGATAAGTGACCGATATCGTTACAATTGAAACAACGTAATTTATTTTGAGATGCCGGACCAATATTAAATTTGGATTCGCGAGTGAAAGCTGATTGTGTGTGACCAGTACTGCGTTTTCGACTGTCATATGTTTGTTTATAATTAACTGAATTTCGTTGATTTAAGTTTATTGTATTAAGAGCAGTTTCATAAACACGCAATTTTTCTTTAAATTCTGAAAAAGATTTTGCTCCACAGAGAAGAATTTTCTCAGAGGGGTTACCCTGTATACCTTGAATGGTGTACTGAATTACCGAAGAATCGTCAATAATGGAGTTACCGCGGTTAGCAATTTCGCGCATCGCTAAAAAATATTGCGTAGCAGTTTCATTAGAACGCATTTTTCTGTTTTCTAATTGTTTATGTATTTCGATGGATGGTATGGTATCCAAAAATTCAGAAATTAACGCGGCTTTAAATGACTCGTAAGTATTAAGATTTCGTTGCGAAAATTAAAATGTTTTAGCCGAACCATTAATTAAACGTTTAGCAAAAATAAGTTTTTGTTGATCGGTAAGACTAGGAAATAAACAGAATTGTTCCTCAATGTCATTAAAGAAATTACGAATAGAATATGAATCATTTCCAGAAAAAGTTCTACATGTACTAGCTAAATCTCGAAGGAGGAACCAGAAATGATTACTCAAATCAGACATTGTGTCTGCAGCGTCATTCGGAGAAATATTTTGAACACTCGAATGGAAAGTTTCGGTTTCTGTTTGGGTTTGAGATTCAAAAACAGAAGTAATAGTGGGAACATTCGAAGAGGGGGTTTGAACAGAATGATTATTTACACTGAGATCGTCTTCGTCTGACAAAAAACTAGTATCTAATGTTTTCTGAAATTCAGATAAATTAGTAAGTGCATTAAAAATATCTTTACATAAATTTTCCTTACTATCGACTGGTTCTAAGTGTAGCGAATTAGCGACTGATATGAAATCGGACAAAGAAAATGTTTTTAAAATTTGTTCTTGATGTTTATTAATGTCGAAATCGGCAGTAAAACCGCTAAAATTTCGCATACGTTTACGCGATTGATGATCAAATGTTGGGTATCCTAATAGCGTGTTTATCAATTTTATGGTATTTGTTTTAGAATATTTCAAAGAATTTGCAACTAGCGGAAGGTCGCCTAATTTAAGGGCCATTTTTAGGATGCAATAAAAATAAAATAAGGATACTGAAATAAATAAAAAAAAAAATTGTTCTTTTTTTTTTTTTTTTAAGTAAATATTGGGGAAAAAAATGGATTAAAACCAGAACATATATATTTTAGGAATAATAAATAAATATTGGGGAACAGAATATTTCTTTATTCATGGAAAGTAATTGAATATGGGGGAAAAATTCTTTATTTATATAAAAATGAACAAACAAATAATTTTAAAGGGCGTAAAACGGCAATGAATGAATTTCAAATTTTAATTACAAATGAAAAAAAATTTTTTTTTTCTTTATATACTATCATACAAAGAGGAGAAAAAAAAATGCATGCTCCTACCTGACATTAAGGGCAGTCCTTTATGCCGTGATGATTAAAACATTTTATTAAGCAGGAAGAATTAGATGATGATGAATCCATAACTTACATGTAGAATGCTCTTATTATTTGAAAAACGTCGAAATGATTCACTATTGAAATGAAGCACTTTAAGAACAAGAATACGTCAAGCATGAAGAAAACAGCACACAGGTAAATTTGAAATCATCGGCAGGAACAAAACTTGAATCATGTTGAAATGAAGCATGATCAAACACTGAATCACTTTTCACTTTAAATTACGTCTGTTATAAAACACCGTCCAGTAGATGAAACGAAGAATATTTCAAGGTAAAATGAAGAACACTTGAGAAAAAAAAATTAATTTCGTCTTCACGCTACTGTTTTTTAAAACCAAAGTAGCGACTTTTCGTGATGCTAGGGGTATTTCCGGATAGGTCGAGCCCCCAAAATATAGGGTAACGGCTACAGACCATCGTAACATAACAACATTTATTTAAAACAAAAAGGGGACATTACATAAACACTTAAATTGCTGCATTTTACGAGCGGCAAACACCGTCTGTGTTTTACAGAACCACTCCACATCAACTCCATAATTATACATTGGTTTACATCCAAGCGGGAGCGTCTTTCCCTCGACAACGATTAAACATCATCTGAATAAAACAGGTGCGCTTCTCGGTGCGTGCGCATACATTGAAAGGATGATACAAACAGTGACGTAGTAATATCGTCATAACTACATAGCAGTGACGTCACACAATGGAAGTAAAGGTAATAGCCGGGAAATATAAATTCCCATAATATTAATAAATTCATATTCATAAAAATTATGAATTATGACCTATATTAATTTTTACATAAAATGAATCCTAATACTGAAAAATATGGGTGTGCAAATTTGCAGCTCATTACAGTTATTAGTTTTCAAGATATAAATAAATCTTTCTTTTGGAGTGGTTTAGGGGGCCATCTTTTATAATGTTTTGCATGAGATAACGAATCAAATCTTAAGAAATAACAAGGAAAATTAAACAAAATATGTTTATTTTTTATTTACGAGTCAAATTATATAACATTAACGTCAAACGCAAAGAAATGAAATAAAAATGATGATTTTTAGACATTAGTGTTAGCATCAAGCATTCCTGTTTTCTAAAGAAGACAAGCCCCGCCTTCATCGTTCTTCAAAACAAAACAATACCGAAAAATAAAGTAAATGGGACATTGAGTATTCGTGTTAAACCCCTTATTTTATGTTGACAAAAATGTGCGCAGGTGGTATTTACTTCATCGATTACTGGTGATAAATTTTGAATCCTTTAAACGAGCACTAGAAGAAAAAAACAACAACTAAATAGGCAGGGTTTACTGTTTTAAATAGAAAAATTGGTAAATGTAAAAATTGTCAATTTAAAAAAATGAATGGAATTGGAATGCAAGACAGACTTGTAAAATCGTTTCTTAACAACCGTCATAATTAAAGGCTTAATCATTTGCTTCATATATTGTTTATTTTTATTTATTTTTTAGGGGGGAGGATTATTATTTTAAGGATACTTTAGTCTTTAAAATTTTAATAATATGTTTTAAGTTTATATATTTTTTAAAATATACTTTTATAAATATATTTTAACACTTTTTGCGACCGCAGGATTTTGCAACTTTGGCAGTAAGATACGCCTGAGGGTGTTATTGTCTCAAAATAAAGTATTTCAGAACAAATTTTCTGTATTCACAATTATATTACAAATGGATACACAGTATAATTATATTCTTTCTAATCAATATATTTCTATCCATAGTATATTTTATTCAAAAATATGAACACTGGGTACACATTTAAGAAATAAGTAACACACAAATTGCGAAAGAAACGCCCACTAAGAGAGTTACAGATTTTCAAATGATGTGAATCTACGTCAGCAGTCGCGAAAGGGTTAATTAAGAAATTATATTTTCATATAAATTATAAAACGAATCGTACAGTTCCAAAGAGTTCAACTGACCCAAAACTGGTAATTGCGATTAATCTTCTTTAGTATTTACTTCATGAACCCTTACAATAATTTTTCCGAAAAGATTTAGTTTATGCGTTGTATCTATATCTATATTATTTCATTTTGTATTTTATGTTACACCTACGAAAGAAAATTTAAGCTTTATTGGTGATCAGTACAGCCATAATAGACACTTTTACTTGAAAGATATTACAGTTTTTTCAAAGAGTACAGTCTGGTCAAATCGCAAGTGTAATGTATTTAAATAGACCTAAAATGATTTAAAAAAGTACTGAAGTATATACAAATCTAAAAAACTGAACTCAGGAAAATTAAGGAACTGGAAAAGCGTCAATCTTTTATTAATTTTAATAATTCTTTTTTTCCTGAAAGATTTCCGGTGTAAAACATTAAAATTTTGTCTATTTCATATAGGATCTTAATTTTATTTTCTACAATTATAGATAACCCCATAACACATTTTTTATTATAACTCTATAAATACTAAAGATAAAGTATACAAATAGTATACTTTTTCGCACTGCCAGACTCTCAGAAATTCGAATATGAAGTCAAAATTGGGTGTTGCTATTGAAAAAATCAAAGTTGACGCTCATTTCAATATGTAGATAACCCCTAATTCAAAATTCGACAGCATTTTCAAAAAGTGCATTTAATTTCCTGTTGAATGATGTCTATTAAATTTTTCTGTGTCAATTAATAATGAAATTACAGCGAGTGCTGCGATTTTTTTTTTTTTTTTTCCCCCGACTGTACATTAATGAATGATGCATCTAGAGTTATTTTTAGTTTTTATTTTAACATACTCCACATATAGGCTCACCTATCTGGTTTCATAATTGTTAGTGTAGTTGTGACCTTCAAAAATCACTAGGTGCCAGGTTTGAGTCTTGGTTCAGACATAAATGTTTGTAATGTTTTGGAACCTATTTTAGACAGTAGGTCCTGGTCTGTAAAAAATAACCATAGAACAAATAACACCGACCAATCCTCATACAGGATATTTGTGACATTGAAAAGCCAGAAATTTTGTTAGACTACATGAGTATTGTTGGTTACTCAAAAGGGTTTGTCTGAGTGACTCATATTTCAAAAATTGTCCTTTTTGAAAATAATGGGTCTCCTAAAAATACCTTTTGATTGAATAACACAAATTAGCTTAAGCCAATTTAAAATTTATCAAATATTTCTTCATAAAATATATCACAAAGAAATTGATTGCCTTCAGTCAGTATAAATCTTTTTGTAGTTCTCTCTTCCAAATGCAGATCAGTAAAGATACACATTTTAACAATGTATTATTCCAAAACTAAAAAAAAAATCTTGAATGACTTCACTCGACTTTCCAAACATTAAGTAATTAACAGTTGTATGAATAAAGTAAGAACTTAATTAAATAAGGCATTCAGACGCTGTCGCACTTTAAATAATTTGAGCCCATAAGCCACAGTGATAAAGAATTTTTATTTGTGTCACTGTAAAAAGATTATAAGTGCTATATTCTACAAAATTGATACAGCTTGTTTGAAGGTGATCTATAACATGCATATAAATTTTCAGCTCAGTCAGATATACCGTTTAGTCACTATCACACTTTAACGAATTTGAGCCCATAGGGTATAATGAGAAATAATTTTTCGTTGTGTCCCTGTAAGAGAATTATACATGCTGGATTCACCAAAATTTATACACTTTGTGCTACAGTGACTTATAGCATGTGTATAAATTTTCAACTCAGTTGAATAAGGTGTTTAGACACTATCGCAGTTTAAAGAAATTGGGCCCATATATAGACCATAACGATAAAGAATTATTCTTTTTGTGTCCCTATAAAAAAAACTATAAATGCTAGATTCACCAAAATTTATACAGTTTGTGTGACAGTGACTCCTAACATGCGTATAAATTTTCAGCTCAGTCAAAAAAGGCATTTAGATGCTATCACACTTAAAAAAAATTTTGACCCATAGACCGTAATAATAAAGAGTTTCTCTTTGTGTCCCTGTAAAAAAACTATAAGTGCTTGATTTACCAACTTCCAGCTCATTTAAATAAGGCATTCAAATGCAATCTTACTTTAAAAACATTAGGCCCATAGAATGTAATGATAAAGAATTATTCTTTTTGTTTGTCTATAAACAAGTGCTACATAGTTCAAAATTCATATAGTTAGTGTAACGGTGATCTATAACATGTATATAAATTTTCAGCTCAATCATATATGGCATTTAGACACAATCACACTTTAAATAATTTGAGCTTATAATGCATAATGATAAAGAATTTTTCTTTGTGTCCCTGTAAAAAAATTGTAAGCGCTAGATTCACCAAAATCAATAGGGTTCGTGCTGTGATGACCTATAACATACGTACCTACTTTAAGCTCATTTGAACAAAGCGTTTAGATGCTGCCATGCTCACTCACATATATACACATCATTGTTAATTCAGTAAATATGAATTCACGGGACCTCAAAACGTGTAGAAAAACAAAATTCTAAAACTTGGATTTTTTATATGATTACAATATTTTCCTTACTATAGTGTTCAAAAAGTTTAAAGAAAAAAAAAAAAAAAAAAAAGTGTTAATTATTATTTTTTATATGGTACATTTTAAAATTATTGTAAAAGGAATAACAAAATTTACTTTTAATTTTCTGATTTAATGTATATAAAAATTAGTTTCTTAAATTGAATATATAAAGTTTTAAAATTATTATCAGATTGATTAAATTGAGAAAAGCAGCCTTTTTCATAATTTTTATTAATATTTAAACATTGTATGAAGAGAAAAACTGTTAAATATAATAATAAGCAAGAGGCTTCAAGAACTGTGTCAGAAATAACTACTCCAAAAAAATTAAAAAATAACACCATAATGTTTAATTCGGTAGGGTAATTAGTTCAAAAGATATTAAAGAAAAAACCCATTTTAACCTTAAAATTTTTAAAAAGAGAAAACAATACTTTATAAAAATTGACCATGAAGCATAATTGTAAACATACTTATGTGCAAGGGAAAATGGACGCTTTTAAAACATAAAGCAATAAAACTATCATTCTATTCATAAATCCTGTGTACTACAATAAAAGAGAGAAACTTGGACCACCCTACGGAGAGAACAGTGATGATGCTGCAGGGGATGTTAGGCTGTAAAAACCATCGTCCGGTCCTCGGAGGTGCGAATGCAAAATTCAAAGAAGTGTGTGAGAGAGAGGGAAATTTCTAATGAGATGCTTAGCTATTGGTGAAGCAAGCTACCAATAAAAATATAAAAAATAATAATAAAAAAAAAAAAAGAGGTTCAGCCCCTCTCAAGGAGTCTAAAAAAAATAGATTTGACCATAAGAAAAAAAGAAGGTATGGATATAGGATCTCGAAGATTTTTGATGAGAGAATCGCTGACCAGTTTTGAAGTATGTCAAAAAGGAAGAAAAAGATACCCCATACCTCGAAATGGAGCAAGGAAGTAGTTTATTTTATGAAATATGCAATATGATCTGTGATGCGAAAAGAAGTGTTCCTTATCTAAAGAAGAAAAAGATGAATCTCCATTTAGTCGAAATTGATAATTTTTGCTTTTGATGAATATGCTCCTGGAAATACAATAGTAACAGTCCTCTTATATTCGAAGAGTCTATTGTTTTGGAGGATCCCTCATACCTTATGCAATATGAACGGTGATTGAAAAAAGGAAATGTTCTTTATCGATGAAAATTGTGCATACGTGGGGACTCAACGATTTTTCGTTTGCGTGTGATATAATTAGATTCTTCAAATAAAAATAAATATTGTAAGTGCACTCAGAGAACTTCGTGTGTCGAAAAAAATATCTATATAAGTTTCTAATAATCTTCATATGTGCAGATTGCCGTGAATAACGTATGCTGTCGCAAAATTCTTCGTGTGTAATAATTATATTTAATGACAATTTCCATGAGTGTGGACTTCATAAATTACATGTGTGAACTTTTAATATGTGTGAACAGTGCTAATATATACTATGGATTATACGGTTATCTAAGAACAATATTTTCCGAAAGTGCCGCATCTGTTGAAGGGTAAGTGGCTATTATTCAATTTTTATTTTGTGGCAAACTTCCCCTTTAAAGTGATAGATGATAAAATGAATAATAATATATATATATCCCAGTCATTTTACTAATTAAAAAATAAATGATATATTTGATAAGTAATACTGTATTTTGTGTCTATGATTTTTTTTTTAATTTAGATAAATGTGTATAGAGTGAATTAATGTTTTTCTAGGTTGAAGGATAAGATTTGAAAGGTTAAAAAGATGGATAATAATAAATTAGATATATGAATGAATAAAGATAAAAGAATAATAATGATAAATTGATAGTTAAATAAGATTGGTATAACTGGAATTTATTTGAAAATAAAATTGGGTTATTGCAGATATTTTAGTATTTAAACAACGCAATTTGTTTTGATGGAATTATGTGGTCGGATAAAAAAATCATAAAAGTTTTAATTAATCACCACATGGCCTCATCGATAATATTTTTGGTGCCGTAATTCCAGGTGTTAAAGAAAAAAAAATTTTGGGGTATAATATCAGCTAGTATATTAGCTGCCTTTAATTCCAGGAGTTAAATGAATTTTTGTATGTGTATTAAATATTTTCATGATTTTAGTATTATATATAGATATATATATATATTATGGTATGTATGATTTAGAAGCTTTTGAGAAGAGTTAAGGGTTTTTTCATGTCAAAATATTGCATGTGAATTGATACATAAGGCACGAAAGAGTTTGAAGAAAATCTTTGGGGTAAAATTCGATGAGTATTTAAGTAATAATTTATGTCAAAAAGAGCACAGCTTCCCAGAGAAGTTAAAAAACAGATTAATTATTGTGAAAAGGAAATTAGTCACAGAATTAAAGAAAAAAGAAATATGGGGGACAAACCCACATTAAGCATGGATACGCTAATTAATTTAGTGCCTAATTTTGATGATAAAAAACAAATTGACATAAATTCATTGATTAAACAAATTGATGATATAACAACTAGTTTAGAGTTGCCAGAACCAATAAAAATTATTCTACTTAAAAATAAAATCCAAGGTAAGAATAGGGAGTTGCTTAACAATTCTACAGAAATTGTAGAAGAAACTAATTATGAAAATTTGAAAACTAAGTTAAAAGACATTTTTAGCACTCCAAAGTCTTTTGAAACGACACAAAAAAAATTTATGGAATTAAAACAGCTTCCGAATCAAAACATAGATGAATTTCAAAAACAATTTGATATAATATCAGCAAAATATTTGAAACAATCAGGGCATAATGCGAAAGAAGGCGCATTGGATTTATTAAAAACAATAAAATTATCGCGCTTTCTCGATTCAATCCGTAGTGACATCGCATTTGAAGTAAGAAAAAATGCTCCAGCAACATATGAAGAGGCCACGAAAATAGCTAAACAAATAGAGTTGGCTTTCGAAAGCAAACAATCAGATGCTAATAATGCGGAACAAGTGAATACATTATGTTCAACACTATTAGAATTATCAAAAAATTAAAATGATCAGATTAACAGGTTACAAGAGGAAATTAATTCCCTAAAAATTAAAAATACTAATGAGGAAAGTAAGACACAATTAGCAGAAAGTCGATGGTGTGACATTTGTAAAAACACCAGTCATAACACTGATATATGCTGGTTTAATTCGAGAGTACAAAACCCACAAACAAAACCAAAAAATAACTGGCAACATGGAGAAAGTCAGGTAACACAATATCAGTCTCTTCCAGTAGGAGGTAATATACAACCTATGACAACAAATTATATACCACCTATATACTATAACCCGAATTCACAAGATAATACTGGAGATTTTCTACAAAATATTGACCCGTACAGATCAATAAATTATCACAATGAGAGAGGTTTTAATAGAGAAAATTATCAGGGACGAAATTCATTTCCACCAGGTAATAAATTTGAAAAACAGACTGGGTACCAACAAGAGAGAAGTTATAGGCAAAATACCAGTAATTATAATAGAGAAGGTTGTAGAAACTCCCCTAAGCAAAATTTCGATCAACAGAAAAAATATTATAAAAATTCCAAATGGAACAATAATCAGGGAAACTAAGAAGGGAATTTTCGCAATTGTATAATATTAACAAAAAGCACTGTAATGCCCACAGAAAATTCCCTAAGAATGGGCAGTATAAATTTGATGAGTACAAATTTGACTCAAAAAAATATCAAATGAGAAAAAATAATTTCCAAACAGATAAAAAGAAAAGAAAAAAAATTGAATATAGAATAGATGAGAGACGAAAAAATGATACATGTATCAAAAGAGAGCAGATCACTAGTGCACATGGAGACAATATAAATAATTTGCCCTTAATCAAATTCAGTATAGCAAAGGTTCCAGTTATAGGGCTCGTCGACAGTGGGGCCAGTATATCATTAATTAGTGATGAATTATACGAGCAATTAAAAAATGATACTATAAAGATACACTATTTATCAAGACAGGTAACAATCCATACTTTAGATAATTCCACAATCTCTTTTAAATGTTGCATTAAGATTAATTTCAGAATAGAAGGAATTTATGTTTCAGGTACATTTTATGTGACGACCCAAAAGTTTAACAGACAATACCATCTTATATTAGGTTATGACTTTCTAAAGTCAAATAGAATTTTATTAGACTGTCCAAAAAAACAATTAAAATTAAAAGACAGAGAAATCCCATTATTAGACGATACACAAACAGATAATCCAATCCCACAGAATCAACAAATAAATCAGTTGGAAATAAAAAACAATGGAAAGACTGAATTAAAGGAAAGTGATAATAAAGCAGTTTTTGCGAAATTGGTAAAAAAAAGTATTTTTAGGGCCTAAGGAAGCAAAGATAATTAAGTTGAGATGCGCATCGCAAATTGAACCCGATACGACAATTCTGTTAGAACAATATAAAGAAACGGATAATATCAGAATGGATTTATCAATTCATACGGTTGATAAAGATAATAATATATCGGTAATTGTTACTAACAAATCGGACAAGAAATGCACTATTAATAAACACACTAAAATTGCAAAAATTGATACAGATTTCATAATAGAGGAAGATATTTCTGAGAATAATGATTGGAATACTGAACAAATTAATGCATTGTCGTTACAAGAAATCAAACAATTAAGAATAAAGCAATTAAAAAAAGAAGATTTCCAATTAGATCATTTAAGTGAACCAATGAAATCACAAGTACAAAAAATTTTGCTAGAGAATGCAGAAGCATTCTCAAAAAGTTATGCTACTCTGGGTCAAACCTCTTTAGTAACGCCGGAATTTAAATTTTTACATCATTATCCCATACAATCTCGTCCATATAAAATATCAGAACACTACCGAGAAGCTGCGAAAAAGGAGATAGACGAATTATTAGAGGCAGGTATTATTCAAAAATCCACCTCTAATTACGCATTTCCTGTAATTTTTGTTAAAAAAAAGCCTATACCAAATACAAATAATGGCCAAATTAGGATGAGAGCGGCCATTGATTTTCGTTTAATTAATGAGATAATTGAAAATAAACCTTATCCTTTGCCGCAATTGAGAAATATTTTACATTCCATTAGCGGAAAACAGTATTATACGACTTTAGATTTCCATAGCGCATTTTTTCAGATTAATTTACGGCCTGAAGACAGGCAGAAATTTGCATTTATTACGGAGTTTGGACTTTTTGAATCCAACCGCTTATGTTTTGGGAATAAATTAAGTTCTATATACTTTTCGGAATTAATGGACACAGTACTGGGAAAATTTGATAAAAGTAAAGTTCAGTACTATATCGACGATATTATTTTGGCGGCAAAATCACAGGAGGAAATGCTAGAAATATTAGAACAGGTATTACAAACTTTAAAAGAAAATAATTTAACGATTGACCCAAGAAAGGCACAAATTATGAAAGAAAAAATAGAATTTTTGGGTTATAAAATTGATAAAAATGGATATTCGCCATCCGAGGATAATATAACCAAAGCGAAAAATCTTAAACGACCCAAGAACAAGAAAGGCGTACAATCCCTAATCGGTTTTACAAATTTTTTTAAAACACTAATTCACAACTATTCCGAAATCATATACCCACTCACGGAATTAACGAGGAATGATAAGAAATTTAGATGGACAGAGATAGAAGAAAATGCATTTAGGAAAATACAAGAGGCGATCATACATAATCCAACGTTAAAACCTCCAAATTTTAAAAAAGAATTTTATCTTATAAGTGATGCCTCAAAAATTGCACTCTGCGGCATTTTAGCACAAAAGAATGATCAAGGTGAATTAATTCCAATTGAATATTTTGCCAGAAAATTAAAACAGACTGAATGTAAATACCCAGCGATGAAGTTAAAATTGCTTAGTATTCACGATTCTTTGATGTTCTTCAAACATTTAATATTAGGGAAAAAAATAAATATCTGGACAGATAGTAAAGCACTAACGTATAATATAAGTCTGGAACACCAATCAGATTTAATTAATCGTTGGATTTTTAATATCCAAAATTTTGATTATTCGATTAGGTTTATAAAAGGAGAAAATAATCCTGCGGATTTCATGAGTCGACATATAAATACTTTAACCCACCAACAGGCCAGGGAAATAGATATTTTTACGGTGGAAAAAGGTCTAACAAGAGAAAATATAAAAAAAGAGCAGCATAAGGACACACAGATTAGTAAAATAAGACGAGCGCTAATTAATGATACGAGTACAAAATTAAAAAAGAAATATCATTTAATTGATAATGAAATATTGGTATTAAAGGATAAAGAAAACCAGTATGATAATCCAATTTATATAGCACCATATAGATTAAAGTCCGGTTTCCATTTGCGCTCACTGGGCGCTTTCTATTCAGAATCCTTTGATGTGGTTAGGCTAGCTCACAGGAGCTCAAAGCCTTCGGACGGGCTGTTTCTAACCCCCTGCTGAGATAATTGAGGGGCCGGGAGGCAGATATCTTTGTCAATTTTGCATGCTTTCCTTTGAGTTAACTGCGCGATCTGATAAGAAAGGGCTACAACTGATGACAAGACATTTGGCTCTTTGTGTCGGAAGCGTGATTAATGACGTTTTGAGCATTGATCTTGAGCCCAAGTCGAAACTGGCCTTTAGGCAAAGAATTATGGAAGTGGGACATAAGCCCCATTTTGGTTTCGCAAAAACGTATCATACCATAAAAACCAGATTTTATTGGATTGGCATGTATAATACAATTAAATATTATGTAGCTAAATGCATAAATTGTAATACATTTAAAAGCAGACCGACTTGTGACCCTAAATTAACCAAAATTGAAAGAAATGACCCACCAGGTTCTTATTTACAATGCGACATTGTAGGACCTCTACCATTATCATATAAAAAGAATAGATTCGTCCTCACGGTAATTGATAGTTTTTCACGCTTTTTAGAAACTTTTGCTTTGCCAAATACGAATACAGAATCGATTATATCGTGCATTAATAACTATTTTGGAAGATTTGGCTTATGCCAAACTTTACAAATGGACAATGGACCATATTTCAAAAGTAAATTATTTAAAGAATATTTAACATCATTAAATATCGAAATTAGACACAGTAGCCCATATTTACCGAGGAGCAATGCTTTAATAGAACGTGTACACAGAACTATGAAAAATTCAATTGCATCGATATGTAATAAGTCTTTTGACTGGGATGTACAACTAAATTTTTTTAAACTCGCGTATAATACACAGCAACATCGATCGACAGAGTACACCCCCGCACTACTATTTTTGGGAAGGGAAATACGTAACCCCTTTAATAATTTTGAACAACCACGAATGACAAATATAAGTCAGTATGTAAAAGAATTGAATTATAATATTAATGAAGTTCGAAAAATTGCTCAAGAAAACGCAAGACAAACACTCAACGAATATGATAAAATAAATCTTTCAAAGAAAGATGTTGAACTAGATTTAAATGATGAAGTGTATTTAAAATTAATGGGTAAAACAGGAGTATTACAACCTAAATTTGCGGGACCATTTTTGATCTCAAGAAAGCTGCGAAATAATAATATGCTTTTGACACCTAAAGACAACCCAATGGGCAAAAAAATAAAACGGCACATTACAAAGCTGTTTAAAATTCCAAGCGATAATTTTTTGAGGGATAATGAAGAGAATAAGCAATAATTACAAGAGTGTAAAATGGAAATAAGTTTATTTACGCAGAAAAGAATAATAGAAAATCAAAATTAATTGTAAAGGCGATTTACAAAAAAAAAAAAAAAAAAAAAAAAGAAAGAAAATGAGAATTGTAAATATTGTACTTTAGGTTAAAACGTTTGTAAATGTATCCAAGAAAGTATATTTTCGATAATTATACATATATTATGCATATCGAAATAATCAAAATAATGTAGATAGATACGTGTAAATATGTGGGTTCGTGAATCTATACACATAAAAACACGCGTATACAGATTGTACGTAAAAATGAGATTAGATGGAGGAAATTGATGGAGAAATACTCAGTAAGGATACAATACGTTAGAAGGAGAGATTCAATCACGTAAAACACGCTCTCACCCCTCGCTCAACCCCCAGGGCTCACGACACCGGAAGATACAAGAGAAAATTTTAGAGCGAAGAGGAGATGCTCAAGCGAGTTGTTGATCGCGATGGGGAAGTGAAAAGAATCGCTAGGAAGTGTAGAATCTTTCAATCGTAGCGATAGATGTATAAAAGAAAAAGCTACTAGTATATATTAGGTCAAAAGAGGCACCACAGTCAGTTAGAACAAACGATAAAAAAAAAAAAAAAGAAGATGATTAAATAGTAACCCCCCCCCCCCACACACACACACACAAAACTGACTCCAATAAAATGAGTATTTTGCTTTAAACATCTTCCTCAACGATTAAAACGTAGGATTGATGTACATAGTGTAATTCAAATTAATATAAAACAGGTTTCTACATGACATGATCATATTAAAATATCAATATGCACGTTGATATAGATATACAAAGAATAAATAAAGAAATGGAAGTTTAAGAGATGGCTATAATGGTGTAAATATGAAGTAGTACATATGACAGATGTACAATAGATATGGTCATATATATAGAGAGATTATTTTCTTTCAAAAAGGAGGGTTTGTTCACCATGGGAATATAGATATGCAGACAAAAAAAAAAAATAATAATAAATAAATGCGCATAGTGCCTTGGATAGGAAAATAACTGATAAACTGCTGGACGATATAAATGGTCCGGACTAACAGACTCTTTCGTCGGTAGCATAAGTATGCAGTAGAAGTTACATTTAGGGTAGGAGCAATAATAAGAATTAAAATAGATAGAAATATAGACTGCAATACTAATTTAAAAAGACAATTTAAGTTTAATACCCTCTTTGTCTAAAATTCTAGTTATGATCATATCATATCAGATCATATCATATCATGCCATATCATATCATATCAGATCAGATCAGATCATATCATGCCATATCATATCATATCATATCATATCATATCATATCCATTTCTTTTTCTCTTTTCTTCGATTTTTAAACATGGCAATAATGAGAAAGTATGAATTTAGAATAAGAGAGAATAATTGTTTGCCACAAACCGAGTTGAATATTGCCACTTATATTTCAAGTAAATTTAACTATGTACATATATGTAAACAAAGTATTATTATTATTTTATGTTTATTTTATTAGAAATTATGTAGATATAAAACAGGTATTATGATTTATGTTTTTTTTAGCCAAGCAATTTTGTATGGAAGTATATCTATCCAAACAAAGTGTATTATTATAGTATACTAGAATTTGTTCATTTAATGTTTTGTTATGCTATCAAGATGTATCTTCTATGATATTACTTTTTTTTTATATACTTATGTGACGGGGGATAATAATATGGGAAATATCCTAATTCCCATATCATGCAAAGTGCCACGTAATAGCCACTTACCAAGATAAAGAATTAGTTAGTTGTATAAATAAAAGAGATGGGTTTGTGATAAAGCTTTTCTTTATGTGCATGGGAAAATGGACGCTTTTAAAACATAAAGCAATAAAACTATCATTCTATTCATAAATCCTGTGTACTACAATAAAAGAGAGAAACTTGGACCACCCCACGGAGAGAACAGTGATGATGCTGCAGGGGATGTTAGGCTGTAAAAACCATCGTCCGGTCCTCGGAGGTGCGAACGCAAAATTCAAAGAAGTGTGTGAGAGAGGGGGAAATTTCTAATGAGATGCTTAGCTATTGGTGAAGCAAGCTACCAATAAAAATATAAAAAATAATAATAAAAAAAAAAAAAGAGGTTCAGCCCCTCTCAAGGAGTCTAAAAAAAATAGATTTGACCATAAGAAAAAAAGAAGGTATGGATATAGGATCTCGAAGATTTTTGATGAGTGAATCGCTGACCAGTTTTGAAGTATGTCAAAAAGGAAGAAAAAGATACCCCATACCTCGAAATGGAGCAAGGAAGTAGTTTATTTTATGAAATATGCAATATGATCTGTGATGCGAAAAGAAGTGTTCCTTATCTAAAGAAGAAAAAGATGAATCTCCATTTAGTCGAAATTGATAATTTTTGCTTTTGATGAATATGCTCCTGGAAATACAATAGTAACAGTCCTCTTATATTCGAAGAGTCTATTGTTTTGGAGGATCCCTCATACCTTATGCAATATGAACGGTGATTGAAAAAAGGAAATGTTCTTTATCGATGAAAATTGTGCATACGTGGGGACTCAACGATTTTTCGTTTGCGTGTGATATAATTAGATTCTTCAAATAAAAATAAATATTGTAAGTGCACTCAGAGAACTTCGTGTGTCGAAAAAAATATCTATATAAGTTTCTAATAATCTTCATATGTGCAGATTGCCGTGAATAACGTATGCTGTCGCAAAATTCTTCGTGTGTAATAATTATATTTAATGACAATTTCCATGAGTGTGGACTTCATAAATTACATGTGTGAACTTTTAATATGTGTGAACAGTGCTAATATATACTATGGATTATACGGTTATCTAAGAACAATATTTTCCGAAAGTGCCGCATCTGTTGAAGGGTAAGTGGCTATTATTCAATTTTTATTTTGTGGCAAACTTCCCCTTTAAAGTGATAGATGATAAAATGAATAATAATATATATATATCCCAGTCATTTTACTAATTAAAAAATAAATGATATATTTGATAAGTAATACTGTATTTTGTGTCTATGATTTTTTTTTTAATTTAGATAAATGTGTATAGAGTGAATTAATGTTTTTCTAGGTTGAAGGATAAGATTTGAAAGGTTAAAAAGATGGATAATAATAAATTAGATATATGAATGAATAAAGATAAAAGAATAATAATGATAAATTGATAGTTAAATAAGATTGGTATAACTGGAATTTATTTGAAAATAAAATTGGGTTATTGCAGATATTTTAGTATTTAAACAACGCAATTTGTTTTGATGGGATTATGTGGTCGGATAAAAAAATAAAAAAAATCATAAAAGTTTTAATTAATCACCACAACCAGCATGTACGGTGCACAAAGTTTGACGAGACTGTTCTTTCTGCTGGTCTTCACCACCTTTTAAACACTCGGCACCACTGACGATTGAGTAGTGACCCATCGTTGCCATTACAAGAACCGGAAAAGTAACTACTGCTTTAACGCAAGTAAATAAAAATGAAAATATAAAGTTTGAAGATGTAAGAAAAATCGCAAATTACCAAAGTCATAATTATGCTGCATTCAGAGAATCAGTAGAAATTTTTTCTCATTTTAATTCTTGTAATGGCAACGAAGGGGCACTACTCGATCATCAGTGGCGCAGAGTGTTTAAAGGTGGTGAAGACCCGCAGAAAGAACAGTCTCGTCAAACTTCGTGCACCGTACGTGCCGGTGAAAAAGCTGGGGCACCCCATGCGAAACTAGTTCGGCAGTAAAAGCAACATGAAGAATTACAAGGTTGTATGTTTAGAAAAAACAATGTTGTCGAAAAAAGGAGGGTTCATCCCCTCCCCCCCTCCAAAAAAAAAAAAAATAAATAAATAAAAGGGAAATAAGTTTATGTTAATCTGTATCATAAAAAAAAAAAAAAATTAAAATATTAATTTCAGTTAATCAAATAATCATTTCCCCCCCCCCCCCCCCCTTGATTTTGTGGTCTACCAAAGTAACGTGAATACAGCTTTAAAGTAGGCAACTTATATTACTTTTTGCCATTTTGCCAATGATTGATGCTAAAGTCTTTACTTACACAATTACAATAACCATTTCAATTTATCGCTAAAATCACAAAAAAAAAAAAAAATATGTATATATATATATTTGAAATCGTCAAGGGAGTGCCATATTACAACTGTGTCGAAAATAGTTGCCAATAGAAATATATTTAAATGTTTTAATTATTTGATTAAAAAAGGATCATTTAAACTGACATCATAATAGCTTCATTATTATTATTTATTTTTTAAATATTAATTTCAATTAATTGAATGGGCTTATATGTTTTTCTTTCTTTTTGCTGGCAAAGCCTACTTCTATACTAATAAAAGTATTTGTCTGTCGTCTCTTTGCTTATGTGCGACATAGATTTTTTTTTTTTTTCTAGATAAAGGAATATGTGCTGATTTACAATATACTTTTAAATTTTTTAATATTTCTGCTAGATTTTTAAAAATGCGACCCCACCCCCCCCCCTGAACATTTTTCTTGTAATTTCATGCTGATACCAATAATATAAAAAGCTTACAACTTTTCATCTCATTTATTATTATTTTTTTTTAACATAAAAAGATGCACTTCTTTATACATGAGTGTTAAATTTAAAAATTACACCTGTATAAACTAAAATGTCTGATGAAACTGATGTCATAATAGCTTTACAATTTTATTTAGATTTATTTATTGTTAAAATATTAATTTAAATTAATCAAGTAGTCTTATAGTTTTTTTCCCTTGATTTTTATCACCCACAAACTAAAGTGGGTGCAGTTTTAGTACAGAATTCTCTTTTTTGACTTTTATTATTCATTACCAGTTTGGCGATGAATTAAAATGGCTATCGCAATTGCATAAACTTTGTGAAAATCGCATGAGCTACTTTTCCATGGAGCCAGTTTTCAAATTTTGTCAAGGTTGTCCTATACTAGAACTGTTTTTTAATGTGAATGCATATTTAGTTTATTTTAAATTAATCATGTTTCTAATCAACATAATGAACCTCAAATAATTGAATGTCATATTTTCTTAACAGCTGTATATAACAGGACTTAACCATTGCTTTGATTTGTTGAAAATAGGGTACAGCTGTAGTATGAGACGCCCTGGGCGAAATTGGAAAATTTAGTTCCTCGGATGTTTCTCGCCAAGGTCAGCAATTTCAGTTCATCGCAAAAAATATGTTATTTCTCATAGACCTATAACTACAGTGAACGGGGCAATGGCAGCCTTTTCGTGTGGCAAAGATCACTCATAAAAATGTCATATGACATAAGGCAGTGCAGTGATTACAGTAAGCCAACATTGAAATTTTCTCGCCAAGCTCTAAACTGCTTTCTCTTACACAGACATCGTTTCTTATTTTTAAGAGTTCTTTTAAAGATTTTTATTTCACTTAAAAAGTTAGATTGTTTTGAATATAAAACAGATTTTATCGCAAGCAGTGATTATTAGATGTTGTGTAAAAAACGCTAAAGAAGGACCTTTTGCTTACACTCTGCTGTTTCATCTTTGTGACATTTTCTTACAGTCGGCAGCAAAATTATTGAAGCACTAGCAATAATTCCTATTTAAAAGATGTGCACCTAATACTGTTTTTTTAAGTAAATACGTGAAATAATCTTATTCTTTATGCTGTTTATAATATAAACTAGTATGTTGTGGCCACCACAAGACTTTCTTCTATATTTTCCTATATACATATTCAATCAGTAACAATATAAAAAAAAAAAAAAAAATACGATTTTTTTCTATTTTTTTTTTTTTTTTTTTTTTTTGTTAAAAGTAATACATATTCAACCAGTAACAATATTTAAAAAAAAAAAAAAAAAAAAATACGATTTTTTTTTCAGTTTTTTTTTGTTAAAAGTAAAAAAAATCGATAACTTTGTTTTAAATTATCACAGATTTATAGTTCAACCATTCGTTTTAAAGCTATTGACGAGATCTTTCGAAAGATACCCATCTTGAAAATTTACCCCCCCCCCGGGGGGGTACTCCCCCCCCCCCCAGGGGGGGAACCGGTGCCCCCACATGCACAAAATTTTTTTCGTAGCTAACTACTACTATTATCAATAATTCATATTAATTTTACAATCACAAGTTTAAAATAACGCTCATTATGTACATTTATACGAAATTTTGTCCTATGCTGCCATGTTAAAAGTTTACATAAAATGCGATCACAGCGCCATCTGCTGGGCGATTGATCCCAAAATCTAATCAGACCCTTTCCATGTCAGGGTCCAACTATACACCAAGTTTGGTTCTATTTCATTCATCGGTTCGTGAGATACGGTGTGACATACGAAATTTTGCTATCACAGCGCCACCTTGTGGACGATTGATCCCCAAATCTAATCAGCACCATGCCCCTTCAGGTTCCAACTATATACCAAGTTTGGTTGAATTTCATTCATTGGTTCGTGAGATACGGTGAAAAATACGAAAATCTGTCCTATACTGCCATGTTAAAAAATTACATAATATGCGATCACAGCGCCACCTGAAGGGCTATTGATCCCTAAATCTAATCAGCACAATGCCCCGCCAGGGTCCAACTATATACCAAGTTTGGTTGAATTTCATTCATTGGTTCGTGAGATACGGTGAAAACACTAAACCACAGACAGACAGACAGACACACAGACAGACATTTTTTAAAAACTATCAATTCGTGTTCAGGACATCCCAAAACATGTAGATCCGTCAAAAAACGGAGGTCGAAAATTTTCGCGAATCCAATACTTTCTCTATATTACATATAGAAGAAAGTAAAAAGTATGTTGAGGATAAAAATTAATGATTAAACAAAAGAAACTAGTATTTTGTGGCCACCACAAGACTTTCTTCTATATTTACCTATACATATTCAATCAGTAACAATATTTAAAAAAAATAAAAAAAAGTACGATTTTTTTTCTGTTTTTTTTTTTGTTAAAAGTAAAAAAAAATCGATAACTTTGTTTTAAATTATCACAGATTTATAGTTCAACCATTCGTTTTAAAGGTATTGACGAGATCTTTCGAATGATATCCATCTTCAAAATTTACCCCCCACGAGGTGGTAAGCGATGCCCCCCCATGCAGAAAATTTTTTTCCTAGTTACATACTACCATTATCAATAATTCATATTAATTTTACAATCACAAGTTTAAAACAACTCTTATTATGCACATTTATATGAATTTTTGTCCTATGCTGCCATGTTAAAAATATAGATAAAATGCTATCACAGCGCCACCTGTTGAGCTATTGATCCCCAAACATAATCAGCACCAGTTAATGTCGGGGACAAACCAAATACCAAGTTTGGTTAAATTTCGTTAAAAAAAAAAAAATTTGCTATTTTTTTTTAAAGTTTTTTTTTGTTAAAAGTAAAAAAAATCGATAACTTTGTTTTAAATTATCACAGATTTATGGTTCAACCATTCGTTTTAAAGGTATTGATGAGACCTTTCGAAAGATACCCATCTTGAAACTTTGCCCCCCCGGGTGGGTACTTCCCCCCCGGTGGGGGGGGACCGATGCCCCCACATGCACAAAAATTTTTTCCCAGTTAACTATTACTATTATCAACGAGACCTTTCGAAAGATACCCATCTTGAAAATTTACTTCCCCGGGGGGGGTACTTCTCCCCCCAGGAGGGGGGGGAACCGATGCCCCCACATGCACAAAATTTTTTTCCTAGCTAACTACTACTATTATCAATAATTCATATTAATTTTACAATCACAAGTGTAAAATAACTCTCTTTATGCTCATTTATACGGAATTTTGTCCTATGCTGCCATGTTAAAAATTTGCACAAATGCGATCACAACGCCACCTATTGAGCGATTAATCCCAAAATCTAATCAGCACCAGTTTATGTCAGGGTGCAACTAAATACCAAGTTTGGTTAAATTTCATTCATTGGTTCGTGAGATACAGCGTCCACAAAAAAATGATACAGACAGACAGACAGACATTTTCTAAAAACTATTAATTCGTGTTCTCCACATCCCAAAACATGTAAATCCATCAAAAAGTGGACTTCGAAAATTTTCGCGAATCCAATACTTTCTCTATATTACATATAGAAGAAAGTAAAAATTGTGGATGTGTGCTTCAACAGGTCCCAATACCTTTGAAGCCTATTATCAAATTAGAAAATTATTACTTTCTTCTATATGTAATATAGAGAAAGTATTGGATTCGCGAAAATTTTCGACCTCCGTTTTTTGATGGATTTACATGTTTTGGGATGTCTAGATTACGAATTAATAGTTTTTAGAAAACGTCTGTCTGTATCATTTTTTTGTGGACGCTGTATCTCACGAACCAATGAATGAAATTTAACCAAACTTGGTATTTAGTTGCACCCTGACATAAACTGGTGCTGATTAGATTTTGGGATCAATCGCTCAACAGGTGGCGTTGTGATCGCATTTTATCTAAATTTTTAACATGGCAGCATAGGACAAAAATTCGTATAAATGTGCATAATAAGAGTTGTTTTAAACTTGTGATTGTAAAATTAATATGAATTATTGATAATAGTAGTATGTAACTAGGAAAAAAATTTTCTGCATGGGGGGGCATCGCTTCCCCCCCTAGGGGGGGGTAAATTTTCACAATGGGTATCTTTCGAAAGATCAGGTTGATAATAGTAGTAGTTAACTAGGAAAAAATTTTTGTGCATGTGGGGGCATCGGTTCCCCCCCACGGGGGGTCAAAGTTTCAAGATGGGTATCTTTCGAAAGGTCTCGTCAATACTTTTAAAACGAATGGTTGAACCATAAATCTGTGATAATTTAAAACAAAGTTATCGATTTTTTTTACTTTTAACAAAAAAAAAAAAAAAAAAAAAATACTTTTTTTTTTTTTTTTTTTTTTTAACGAAATTTAACCAAACTTGGTATTTAGTTGGTCCCCGACATTAACTGGTGCTGATTATGTTTGGGGATCAATAGCTCAACAGGTGGCGCTGTGATAGCATTTTATCTAAATTTTTAACATGGCAGCATAGGACAATTCGTATAAATGTGCATAATAAGAGTTGTTTTAAACTTGTGATTGTAAAATTATTATGAATTATTGATAATAGTAGTATGTAACTAGGAAAAAAATTTTCTGCATGGGGGGACCATCGCTTCCCCTCCTGGAGGGGAAGTACCCCCCCCGGGGGGGATAAATTTTCAAGATGGGTATCTTTCGAAAGGTCTCGTCAATACCTTTAAAACGAATGGTTGAACTATAAATCTGTGATAATTTAAAACAAAGTTATCGATTTTTTTTTACTTTTAACAAAAAAAAAAAAAACTTAGAAAAAAAATCGTACTTTTTTTTTTTTTTTTTTTTTTTTAAATATTGTTACTGATTGAATATGTATAGGAAAATATAGAAGAAAGTCTTGTGGTGGCCACAACATACTAGTTTTCATGCTGTCAGTAAAGAACATTTTTTTTTTCCTCAAAACAAATTGCCATACAAGGGCCTTCTTCAATTATTGTTTGCCAGGGTCAAATCTTGCCAGTGAATTTTAACTCACTTCCTGCCATCCAATTGAGCTGAAATTGTGCATAGATATATAAGTCTGATCCGATGACAATACTTGCTTAAACACCAACACATATAGGAGAGAGATGTGGAAGCTTAGGGTACCGAATTTTCAGTAATTAATTTCATTTTGAATTTTAGCCCACTTCCTCTCATTCAATTGAGCGCAAAAGTAACTCCGATGCATACGTAACTCCGATGTTGATACTTGCTCAAGCAGTAAAGAAATTAGGGGAAGGTTTGGGGGGGGGGCTCTGTTTTCGTTTTCTATCTGTTAGCTTCAAAATATTTAAATTAATTTTATCTAATTCCTGTCATCGAATTTAGTTGAAATTGTACACTAAGCGACAAAAAAAAAAAAAAAAAAAAAAGCCGCACTTGGATATTTTTCTTTTCACCTTCTACAACCGCCAATTTTATCATTTAAAAAGCAAATTTTCGAACATATTTTATTTTGTTGTCTTCCACCTACACTTCAGCTTTGAGTCCAGTGTTAAAAACAAAATGCAATTGTCAGGAAAATTGTAATTTTAGAAATTATTTCAAAAATAGTAAGAATAAGGCAGTTAACGATGACACAAAAAGTATTAATTTTTGAAAGGAAATCAAAAAATATTTTAATACGTGAGATGCAAAATAATTAAATGTTATAGAAATATTTGTAAAAGGGTTTTTAGCAAGATATAAAATTTTTTGGCAGTCTAAAGTGGAAATTTGGTTTTAGGCGGCCATTTTGCTCATCCAAGCGAGATGACCGTAAGCTAAAAAGCCATTGCTTATAAAATCGGTTTGTATTACATTTAGAACATAAGAGATTCAGAAAAAGTGTTTAGTAGCACACTACAGTACAACAACTATTAAACAAAGCAGGTTTAAATGACAGAAAATTTGAAAAAATTCCATTCTTAGTGAAGAGAAGTAGGAAAGCAAGACCTCAGATGGCTAAAAAAAATTAAAAAATGATTAGTTATTTATTGTGTTGAACTGGTTCTCTCTGATGAGTCAAGTTTAACTTATTTCGAGCTAAAGAAAACAAGCAGATCTGACAACGAAAATATGACTGACTTAATGAAAATTGCACTTTTAAAACAGTGTTATATTCTCCGTACATTATTATACGGAGGTGCATAACTTTTCAAACACTCGGGAAATTTTTTATGCTCAAGGGATCAATTAACTCGAAATAAAACACAATCTGCATAAAAGTGGTGCCTGACCGACTATTTTGGACATATGTTGGACATTTCGTAAACAGCATTTGAAGAAAATAATGCTCCTTACTACACGGCGTCTGTGTACGTTTATTCACTTCAAATTGTCAAAATTTCTGATACATTCCAATGAGAACTTATAATTTTGTAGGTAATCATATCTTTTTTCACTTTAAGTTAAATACCACAAAGGATATAGTAGAATTTCTTCTTTACCAGACATGGAAATAGTCAAAATCGCGATCCACTCGAAAATGTTTCGTCTATAAAAAGGCGGGGGAGAGGGGAGAGGATTCGAAATTTGCAGCCTATAACTCTGCCAGAACTAGAAAAAATTATTATTTTAAAGTTATTACAAATAAAAAATGTATAAGTCATTTTTTCTGCAGTGCGGCTTTTTTTTTGTCGCTTAGTGTATATACACGTATAACACCGATGAAAATACAATACGTGATCCCTATGACACAAAATTTTTAGGCTTTCTGTGACAAGTCTTGTTTGTACAAACCTTTACTACAAGACAATATTGAAATATTTTCTTATTTACACATAATATGTACATGTAACTATAAAGACCAATATTATTAGTAGACTGTTGAAGAATTCTTAAATACAAGACGTGAGTTTCTGTTTTCTACAGAAATTTAGAAATAGCTTTCATTTTTATGGGCAAATCTTCCTGAAAATGACAATTTCTTTTCTGCGACAGTGTCACTGTGCCGCCTAAATTCTGCCACAGGGTACATGATGAGACAGTAAAAGAATTAGAGGACGGAGTCTGAGAGCCGTGATCCTTTTCGTTTGCTGTCTGTTAGGTTCAAATCATTCAAGCGAATTCAACATACCTCCTTTCATCCAAATGAGTAAAAAGTTTGCATACACGCATAACTCTAATGACAATACATGCTGAAGAAGCAATAAAAGACTTGGTCTGGGAGCAGTAGGACATGTTTTTTTTTTTTTTTTCTGTCTGTTAGGTTCAAATATTTCAAGCGAATTTTAACCTAATTCTTCTCATCCAGTTGAACTGAAATTGTGCATACATATAATTTTGATGACAATACATGCTCAAGCACTAACAGACTTAGGAAAGGAGGGGGTTCTCGTAGCAGCATTGATTTCCCCATCCCCTGTTAAAGATTACTTTAAATTTGTCTTCATTTAAATACTATCACTAGAGAATCAATATGCATACCTTCGAACACCAATTTCTAAAAAACACTCCAAATCAACAATTTCCAAAGAACTCCTTAGAGTGACCTTTGAAACAAGACTGTTCCCAGTTTTAGCGCTAATGACTTAGGGATCCTCCCGCAAAATTTATAAGGGGGCCCCCTTAAAAAAATAACAATGCTTTATATTTTTCATTGTTCACTTCCAGCTATTTATAATTTATAAAATTGTAGTTTTATCTTTCAAGAAATAAATTAGCACAATTATGTTAGGAAAGTTGTTACACTTTGGATTCAAAGTTAATTTAAAGAAATGATCAAAATTATTCAGATGATTTATTTAACATGTTTATTTTGGAATCTCCACTACTGGCACAACAAATTACCAAAGTAAAGGATTTAAGTTGGCATAGCTGTTTATAAAAAAAATTTTTAATTGTGAAAAGTATAACTTTTTGATCCGTTGTCAGGAATTTAAGTACTGGGGCTCCTATGGGCTCTTTATCATTGCCAGTGACTATTCCTCTACCAAATTAGATATCCATTTTATACTTTTCTCCAACTTTCCAGAATTCCTCTTAACTCTCATGATCCAATCATGAAATCGACCTCGTACATCCCTCCTTCGTAAATTTACAAAATTTTTACTACCTTAGTAAGGCACCTTGCAGTGAATGCAAAATTTCAGCTCTATCAGATTATAGGAATGGGTTAAATTTTCAAATAGTTTCCTACAACCTCCTGTCTCCATATTTTCTTACCTTAAATAACTTAAACTAAGTAGCGACGAAACTCGAATGTAAAATTCAAATGTAATTTTTTTTAGAATAAAGCAGGGGAGAGCTACTTGCTAAACACCGAATTTGTATACTCAAATTAACTTAAAGCACCTAGAGGTTAGCAGGGAAGATAAAGTGAGTATACTATCTTTACCAGCATTTTAACTTTAATAAGGGTAAACATATCTCAGCTTTCATAATTTCCGACCAACATGAACTTTGCAACACCTCACAACATGTATAAATGGGATGGAATACACACTTAAACAGTAACGGATGGGAGAGTTGAACTCCTGGGCTCTCTATTCCAGTTAAAAATTTGATTTCAAATTTTAACCTATTTTCTATCATCATATTAAGCATAAATTTTTCATGCGTGTATTATCTAAAAACAATACATGCTCAAGTACTTTAAGTCACTGGGCCCTCAACTTCAGTTCAAAATATTTTGTAATTTTGGAATAAAAGCGTGTTTTTAATTTTTTTTTTTTTATTATTTATGTGCTTTTTATTTATTTATTTTCCCAAACATAAAACTTCATTCACTTTCATCAAAAATTAGCTGTAAAACTTTGACAAAAAGTTCCATGCCATTAAGCGGTTATTTAAGACCAATTTTGAAAAGGCATGTGAATTTTTAAAAGTTGAAATACATGCAATTTTATCAGCTTAATAAATTTTTTTTTTTCAATTTTCTCACATGTCACATAATTATTAATTTTCTATCCATTTTAAGGTGCCCTGTAGAACTATGTCAAAAGTCTTTCAAAAACTGGTATTAATTACTTACGAAATATTTTCATTAGAATCTAGCGATACTTCAGCTTAAAATGAAACACAGATTTTTTTCCTCCCTCCAATTTTTTTTTCTTTTTCCCCTTCAAAACTTTCTTTATTTTTTTCCAGGTTTTCCATGCCCTTTCTATAAAAATCCAGGTCACAATATTTGATTTACTTACGATGTAAAGGATCGCTAATGCCTTGCAATAAATGTAATTCAATTTTGGGTTTAATTAATTTTATTTTTGACTAAAATGTATTTATTAGAAGTATTTTGTTTTTTCAAAATAAGTGCTGCAAATTAAACTAAAATTATTCTTTTAAAATGCAATGAAATATTTACTTTTTGCTTAATAAAATGTAAAAAAAAAAAAAAGACATAAAATTACCGAGTTCATGAAAGTCTCCATTTAAAATCCCAAGCAAGATTCACCAGAATCCTTATGCTTCCTGCGACAGTGACCCACAGTCCAAATATAAATTTTCAACTCAATCGGATAAGGCATTTAGACACTAATGATTTCAGCCCATAGGCCGTAATGATAAAGATTTTTTTTTTTTTGTGTCTCTGCAAAAAAACTGTAATTACTTGATTCATTAAGAGCTATACAGCTTGAGCAATGGTGACCTTTAACACATATATAAATTTTCAGCTCATTCTGATAAGGCATTTAGACGCTATTGCACTTCGAATAATTTCAGCCTGTTCGAATAATTTCAGGATTTTTCGTTGTCTCCCTTAAAAAAAGAAAAAAAACTATAGTGCTAGATTCACCAAAATTTATGCACTTTATGCAACAATGGCCTATAGCATGTGTGCAAATTTTCAGTTCTATCGAAAGAAGCATCTAGATGCTATCGTAGTTAAAATCATTTTGGCCTATATAACCATAATCATAAAGAATTATTCTTTGTGTCGCTGTAAAAAGACTAACAGCTAGATTCACCAAAATTTATACAATTCGTGTGACAGTGACTCATAACATGTGTATAAATTTTCATCTCAAACGAGTAAGGCGTTATGCACTATCACACTTTACAAAATTTGGGCCCCTAGACCATAATGATAAAGAATTTTTCTTTGTATCCCTGTAAAAAAACTATAAGTGAATCTATAGGGTTTGTGCTATGGGGACCTATAACATACGTACCAAATTTCAGCTCATATGATCAAAGCATTTAGACGCAATTGTGTTCATTCACATACATACACATATACATCATTGTAAAAGTAGTAAATATGAATTTAGGGAACCTCAAAACGTGTAGAAACACCAAAATCTCAAACTCAGATTTTTGACATGAATACAATACTTTCCTCATTGTGTTTGGAAAGTAATAAATAGATAGAAAACTAGACATTTTACGTGTTTGACCACGGATACCACTTTCCCTGGTCGCTGAAGGGAACACAATGGATATAGCTAATAATCTGAATTCAGTGAAAAAGACATATCATTTCTCCTCCTTTATTTTTGGTGTATTGGAAACGAATGAAACAGAAATAAGATGGAAACTGTTGGTCATTGTGTCAAATAAACAGATTTACAGGATGCATGAAAATTAAAAACATTGAAATGCATAAAATAAGCATTAAAGTTTGTGAAATTTCAATGAAGCAAGCTTTGATCTAAAACTTATGATTTCATAATGATTTGAATTTTTCTAGGGGGTCCCGGTCCCCCCTGGCCCCTACCTTCCTACGCCTATGTTGCCAAGTCTTCTCAGTTTCAGCTAGAAGCTCCCGAATTTCACAAATTCTTCCACTTTTTTTAGTTTTCTCAAAATTTACCTTCTTTTTACACTTTTCATACATATTGCTTATATATACACATTATTATTTTCAAAGGAGTGTGTGTTGGGGGGGGGGGGTGAATTTGTCAATTATGAGTGAATTGGCACAAATTTGAAAAACTCCTCTAAAAAAGTTAAACTATTTTTAAATAGCAGCAAAATAATTGCGCATTTCAGCAATTAGTAGCATAACAAACTGTGTTTCTGCAATTGTTAGTGAAACAATCAGCTGCAAAATGATAAACAATTTAGGAAATCAGCTGTGAAAAAAAAAATCTTTGTAGTAGTGGGAAGGAAAAAGAGAGTCAAGAAAATGTCATTTTCTTTTTTAAAAAAGAAAAAAAAAAAAAAAAAATTATCAGAAGTAAGCAACTTTAATACTGTCAAACCTCTTTTAACGTAAATCTCAAGCAAAAAAAAAAAAAAAAAAATCTTCATGTTATCATTAACTATTCTTCATATAACTGAACTAATTTTCATTTTCACGGGGATTGTGAAAACAGTTCAAGTTAAAAGTAATTCACGTTAAGCACGTTCAGCTTAACAAGATTTGACTGTTTATACAAATGCAATTATAAGCTGGCAAATGACTTGGAAATTAAAAATTTTCAACTGAAATCTGTACAACCTGTGGAATTTTGACTAAATTGAAAAATTTTAGTTGGATTCTTGAAAATTCAAAATGTTAATTTATAAATAATAATTTAATGTTACATATGTGAATAATATATATATACGAGAGCAAGGTGAAAAGTTCTCGGCCTGACACAAAAATGGCATTCCAATCAGCAAAAATTTGTATTTCCTGCCCTGTTGCACGTGTCATCTTATAAATAAAGCAAAGAGTTTGTCGGGAACACTTCCGGGTGGACTACTCCTATTTTTGATTGGTCTAAATTTAACTACTTTGGTGATAAAAGTTAGCCATTTTTTTTAGTAAAAACTGATGAATTTTTTGAAAAAAATAAAAGATACTGCATAGATGTTATACTTTTTAAAAGAGCTCTAAAAATTGTTAAATTTTTGTGTGGACACTATATATATCAAGTTATTAAAGATATTACGTTGGAAAGTTTTCTTTTAATTTGGAAAATTTTTAATTGGGCTTTGCTTGACTTATTAAAATATGAAAATAAATATTAGTTATAATTTAATAGTTGCCAAAAAAATAAAAATATTACAAGTTCTTTTTTTTTTTTTTTTTTGACATGGAAATAAATACATTTAATTAAACGTGAACATTAAAAAATCGTAAAAAATTAAATTTTGCATATCACAAAAATTGACGTCATTATCACTTTAAAATTTTCTACACATTGATAAAGTACTAATGTAGTTCTATAGCTATAAGATTCAACAAAAAATTTAAAACATGGTATAAAACAGTTTTTTTTTAAATCTTATAATTATTTATAATTTTGTTAGACTCTAATCCTTCCATGTTAACCATTAAAAAGTGGTCAGTTGTTTTTAAAAGTTGGTCACACATCGCTCGAAGATGACCCACTTGAAGGACTGCCAAAAACGACCACCACACTGGAAATCATCGAAAAAGTGCATGATATCGTGTTGGACGATAGGCGAGTAAAGCTGAACGAGATAGCTGAGGCTGTGGGGATATCGGAAGAAAGTGTGTGAAACACCTTGCACAATGAATTAGGGATGTGAAAGCTGTGCGCAAGAGAGGTGCCGCATTTACTGAATGCCGATCAAAAGCAAAAACAATATTCGCAGCAACGTTCGGGACATCTGAATAAGGATCTGACTGATTTTGTGCAGCGATTTGTCACCATGGATGAGGCATGGGTACACCAGAACACGCCACAAATGATAGAACATGCTAGAAGGGCCGTAGATGAATATTTTCATAGCCTTTTAGAATCTCACTTCCAGGAAGGAATATTGATGTCAAGGGAGAGTATGTAAAAAAATAAAAGCATTTTTTAACTGAAAGTCGCAGTCTTTCATTGTCAGGCCAAGAACTTTTCGCCTTATCCTCGCATATATATCTTGAGAGAGTCAGGAGAAAAAAAAAAAAAATGTTCAAATGACTGTCATCCTGAATTTTTATTAAAATCTAATATTAAATGATATGAAGAACACTTAGAATTTACAATTAATTATAGTAAATTACTAGGTTTCATGCCACTGCTAAAAATTGGAAAAAAATATTATTAATGTTATATTATTCAAAATATTATTTATATTGTAAAAAAAAAATATTATCAAATGTTTAGAATACTCAAAAAAAAAAAAAAAAAAAAAAAAAAGAGCAAAAGTCATGAAATCTCCTTAAACTAGCACAATTGGTTTATGAGTAACTTTCTCAAATCAGCTTTACAATCAGAATGATGTTCCAGTCGTTCTAATGTTAAAGATGTCTTCAGAAGAAGGTGTGCTATGAGGATGATTAGACTGACAGAGAATGCAGTGTAAGCTGTTTCTGAACATTATTTATGTAATTTTTAATACACCTCAAAGTTTATATTTTTCATTTAAAATTTCCCGCCCTCCCTTCCCAATCCCTATTTTCTCATCTAAAATAGAAATTCTTTTTTTTATTTTTTAATTAACAACAATATACTCAGTTAAAATTAATCTATAGAATGAAAAAGAAAGGTAATACTGTTACTGCAATTTGCTTCCCAATGTATGCACCATAATAATTCTAGCTATGTTAAGGGAACATTCAGTGCAGATCTTAAAATTATATTGCTATATTTTAATAAAAATATCTAGTAATTGAAGGTATTTATCAGTTATTGAATTAGTCTAGAAAAAATCTTATAATTTGTTAATTATTTTATTTAATTCAACATTTCCAAGCCAAAATTCACTGGAACCGTAGGGTTCTGTGAAACATTAATAAGGGTTTCACAAGAAATAGGGAAGTCAGATAATAGGGGGCAGGGGATCTTTCTTGGAAGAATACTTTTGGAATTTGTACAGATGGTGCTGATTCTATAGTTGGCTCCATAAAAGATCTGTGATATTGTCAGTGTTAGAAAAGTTACTCTTAAAAATAAAATCCCATTAATAATGTACTGTTTCTACAGACCTTTTTTATTCAGGGAAGTGTTGGTGCCAAAATCTCTTGGTAATAAAGTGCAAAAGATATTTGATGTTATAAAATGGTGGGCTTCATTAAGTTGAAAGCCACTTCATTCCAGAAGTTTCAAAAAAGCTCTGTGAAAACATGGGTAAAAATCAAATAAATCTGTTATTGCACTCTGAAATTCAGTGGTTGCATAGAGACAAAGTTCTTAATAGGATTTTTTAGCTAAAAAAAGAAATGTATGCATATTTTCAACTGAACAACAAATAAAATTTTAATTAGAATTTTCTAAATGCTTTTGGGATAAAATGTGGTGCAGATGGCATCTTATTTAGCAGGTATTTTTCATCTCTTGAAACACCTAAAAAAGTTACTGCAAAGGGTGGCACTGAGCAAAATAAGAAAACTGAGTGGTCAAACATTTTCTTTTAAAACTTTTCTTTGGATGATTTTAGTTTAACATCATTAAGTTTTCTTTGCACAATATTAATTTAGTTTTCACAATAACTTAGCTTTTGATAAATTAAAAAAGAGAAATAAGTGTGGTGAAACAAAAATAGATGCAGTCATTTTTTAATTAAGTTAATCATTCAGATGTTGATCAGATTGGAAATTGAATATTCTTTTTTAAAAGAAAAATAGGAAATTTCTAAGTTGAAGACTATTTAATCTGAGTTTGCTGTATATCATCATTATAACACGTGATTTTAGGGTTAAGTTCATTTTTACCATTTTTCCAGGTTCTTCTTGTCTTTCATTCGCTGGTGACGCACACAAATTATGATATAATATAAAAAAAATAAAATCTCTTACCAAGGTAAGAGGAACGAATGAGAGAAGTATTATTTAAAACAAAATCTTTATTGAAGGCTTTGTAACTGGACAGACGGCAGAGGTTCCTGGGGAATCTGGTACCACGAGGATTGGGTCACATGTATTGTAAAATCCAAATACATCGGACTGTTGAATCCTGAATCTTACGCAAATTGATTAATTTTAGATGAAATATGAGGTATCGAATTTAAGCGTGTAGTTATTAAGTTACTGAGATATAGTGCGACCACGTTTCCTATGACTAGCAGTGAGGCCGAGTCCAAAAGTTTAGAGGGATGCAAAATTGGCCGAGAGATAGTTATTTGGCAAACATCCAGTTATTCGGTGTTCCCTTATCACTTGTTTTCTCTCAGTCACCCCTATTTTAACACTGGACTCGTTCAATCCGCACTTGCGCAGAGGCTTCCATGGTCACAAGAAATGTGGTTAAAGAATAATTAATTAGATTTCTATTAAGTGTGAAGACAAAGTTTGCTTTTTACCCTCGGACCCCTTTAAAAATACCCGCAAGCTTAAATGACTGGTGCCATCTGGTGAGGAAAACTTGTAACTTATTTACAAAATATAGAAGGGGGGGGGGGGTATTGGTCTTGTGCACAAAAAGTATTAAAAATAATACATGCATAAAGAAAAATATATATAATTAAAGTAAAAAAGTCAGGGGTCTGTCCAGACTTTTCACACAGGGTCCTGTTTTTGTAAAATTGTGAAAAATTCTACACGTAATTTTGTTAATCTAAATTTAGTGTGAAAATAAAGTTCTTCCGAACTTTTTGGCTAGGGTCCTCTTTTTGTGAAATTGTGAAAAATGTAATTTTGTAAAATAAAACACAATTAATGTTTCATTTTAGAGAATGACAGTTCACTTTAACAGAACTAAACTTACGTATATACCTAGAAGCCCTTTATAAATTACAAACTGAATATCAGCTTTTTGGGAAAATACAACAAAACATGTACGATTATTCAGGCAGTCTGTTCATTACATTGAAGATTAGTTTTGAAAATAAGAGATTTATCAAAGGTCTGTTTTAAAGGAGAAAAATTTTGTGAAGGGTCCTGTTTCAGGAAAAATAATTTTGTGATTGTGAAGGGTCCTTTTTTAGGATATAGGGGTCATTTAACGGACCCAGGTTTGCCTCTGGATAATGTTGTTCTAAAACCAAATTACTAACACGGCATTCATGAAAACGTTTTCATCCGTATATGCATAATACTTTCAGATATTCAGGTGTAGATGTAGGAATTAAGGCCAATTGTCTATACCAGACCTATCCAATTCAAAAACTTGGGGAGTCACATTTGAAACTCATTTTACTCAGGATGGCCGCAGTTAATATAAATACATATATAAAAGGAGGGCAAGTGAAGACTTAGAACATAATGTATTAATAAATTTATTTATTTTCATTAGGGATGGACCGGATATCCGGAAAATATCCGGTATCCGGCATATCCGGCTGATTTTTCAATATCCGAAATATCATCGGATATCCGGATCAAAATCACCGGATATCCGGTTAATATGCCGGATATCCGGTTTTTCAATATTTGCTTTTTTTCTTGCTTTCTTTCATTAAGATATGGTGAGAAATGCGAGAAGCAACTTTTCTCCCTCCGTTTGCGGGGAAACTTCAAAAAATAGCTTCTTAAATCACGTCACTAAATCAATAATATCATAAAATTACACATTTGTGTCTCCGTTAGTTTGACTCGGCATTGCTGAGCGAGCAAGCACGTCAGTCAGGAGATCTGCCTTTATAGATGTAGATTCCTGCAATTCATTTCTTTTAATTAAAAACAAGTATGTTGTGGAAATCACAAGTCTTTCTTCTATATTTTCCTATATAAATTCACTAAGGGGAAATAATTTATTAAAATTATTATTTATTAAAATTATCTAACATGATGAATACAAATAATTTTCATCTTAGAAAAAACTGACATTAAATATTCAAAGAAAGACAGTTTTATTGTGTACTAGCAGGCTTTGCTCGCTTCGCTGGTCATTATATATTTAAGGAAACTCTTTTCTATATCGCTTTATTAAAAAAAGAATAAAAAAATACTGAAATCGCTCAAAAGCTCTTCTTGTGTTCCCGCTGCCAGGTTGACATAAATTAGTGCCTATCAACAGTTGGTGTCAACCAATCAACAGGTGGCGCTGCTATGTAGCTCCTCCACAATTTGAAAAAAGGCAATATCTGAGGAACTACTGTGCAAAATTGCTTAAAAATTTACATGTGGATGCACCTTGACATAAGTTACAGCGGATCAACTTCTGGAACTAGTTGCTCAATAGGTGGCGCTCCTATACGGTGATTTCCTCAGCTTAAGGGAAGATTAAATTTATGTTTCTAATGTGTATAATCAAACAATACTTGATATGTGAGAAAGCCTTTATGAGACATTACACCGATTCAATCTGGATGTATATCTACCAATATTTTGCGCTGCTATAGTGCAGTTTTTTTCCCAGAGAACGGGAATGCATGCTTCAACTTCTATGGCATTTAGCTGTACGAAACTTCATACATGAGATAACCAGTATGAAAACTTATTTTTTAAGGTGTTAGTTAAACTGTGTTTCTTTGAATATTTAGTATTAGTTTTCTCCAAGATAAAAAATCGCCTACATTCATCATGGTAGATAATTTTAATAAATAATAGTCATTGTAGTTTATTTTAACTGAGTGAATTTATACAGGAAAATATAGAAGAAAGTTTTGTGGTGGTCACAACATACTAGTTTTACTTTCTCTTACCCATGTAAATGGTAGAGAAGTAATGTTTTTGGGTCAAATTTTTTAAGTCGAGTTTTTTTTTTTTTTTTTTTTTTTTTTACACGATTTAAGGTCCCCTGAATCCAAAAATCCTATTTTTAACGGTTGGTCTGTGTGTCTGTGTGTGTGTTTATCATCAGCATATCTCAAGAACAAATAATAGCAGAAAGTTCAAACATGGTATTATAAATTTTTATGACATAGGGATGCTACACTAAATCTTTCATGAAGATCAAACAAATGATTCGTATACAGGGACACTCAAGAGAATTCAAATACATTGCGTCTATGGGGGAAATTAAGTATGTGCTAATTTTCGTCAAGGTGCATCTACACGTAAATTTATATGCAATTCTGTGCAGTAGATCCTTAGCTACAGCCTTCCCTTAAATTACGGAAATCGCTGTACAGCAGCACCACCTGTTGGACGATAAGTATTCAAATTGAACTGGTATTAGGACTCATAATGGCCTTCTTACATATTAAATTTTATTTGATTGTACGCAATAGAACCTGAGATATAGCAGCGCCACCTGTTGAGCAGTTGACAACAAAAGTTGGCAGGCACTAATTTAGGTCAAGTTGCATCTGCGTATGAAACTATCTGCATTTATGTGCAGTAGTTCCTGAGATATAACCTTCCTTTAAATTGCTTCCTTTATAGCAGCGCCACCTGTTAGCTGATAAGCATTCAAATTGCACCTGCATAATGACTTACAATGGCCTTCTTACATATTAGTTTTGTTTGCTTATACGAAATAGATCCTGAGATATATAGCCTCCCCTTAAATTAAGGAAATCATTGTATAGCAGTGCCACCTTTTGAGCAGTTGACACCAAATATTGATTGACACTAAATTAGGCCAAGTTGCATCTGCATATAAATTTATATGGGATTTTAAGCAGTAGTTCCGGAGATACAGTTGCCACAAAATTTTTGTTCTCTCTCTTTCTCTCTCTCTCACACACACACACACACAGACGGACAAGCATTTTCTAAAAATGATCAAATCGTATTCTAGGCCTTTCAAAACGTGTAAATCCATCGAAAACGGAAGTAAAAAATTTTTACAAATCCAATACTTTCTTCTATTGAATAGAGAATAACGTAATAAAATAAATTAACTCTGTTATGGCTTTATTATCCCAATGATATTTACAATTTTACATTTTTTACTAAAGTATTGGATTCGTGAAAATTTTCGGACTCCAGTTTTCGATGGATTTACACGTTTTGGAATGTCCTGAACACGATTTGACTGTTTTTAGAAAATGTCTGTCTGACTGTCAGTTTGTGTGTGTGTGTATCACAAATTTTGTGGACGCTGTAACTCACGAGCCAATAAACGAAATTTAACCAAACTTGGTATTTAGTTGAACCCTGACATAAACTGGTGCTGATTAGATTTGTGGAACAATTGCTGAACAGGTGGTGCTGTGATCGCATTTTTTCTAAATTTTTAACATGCCAGTATGGGACAAAATCTTGTATAAATGTACTTAATGAGAGTTATTTTAAACGTGTGATTGTAAAATTAATATGAATTATTTATAATAGTAATAGTTAACATGAAAAAAAAAAATGTGCAGTTTGCAGCATAGCTTCACCCTCTTGAAGGGGAGTTAACACCCCCCCCTCCCCCCTTCCCCCCCGGGGGGGGGAGTAAATTTTCAATATGGGTGTTTTGTTTCGAAAGACTTCGTCATTACCTTTAAAATAAATGGTTTAAGTATAGATCTGTGATAAATTAAAACAAAGTTATAGATTTTTTTATCTTTTAACGAAAAAAAAAAATTAGAAAAAAATCTTATTTCTTTTGATATTGGCAAAAAAATTTACTTTCTTTCACCATGTAGTGATATAATTCTTTCAGATAAAAATCATCTGCATTTATAATAAAAAATAATTTAATAATTTAATAAAAAAATTATGTTCAATGAATGTTGTGTAAAATTATATAGAGGAAATTCATGTGGTGGCCACATCATATATTAGTTATGCGAATGGAATTCAGTTGTATAAAAACGAAATGCAAATATCTTTTTTACTTTCTTCTATATGCAATAGAAGAAAGTATAGGATTCGTAAAAATTTTCGACTTCCGGTTTTCGAAGGATTTATTCGTTTTGGGAGGTCTAAGAACATGAATTTACAATTTTTAGAAAATGTGTGTGTGTGAGAGAGAGAGAGAGAAAAATTTTGTGGCAACTCTATCTCCGAAACCACTACTCAGAATTGTATATAAATTCGTGTATAGATGCACCTTGACCTAAATTAGGGCCTATCAACTTTTGGTGTCATGGCTCAACAGGTGGCGCTGCAATACAGTGATTTCCTCAAATTAATTCCTCTATATCACAGGTTTTATTGCGTGTGTTCAAACAAAACTTCATATGTAAGAAGGTCATTATGATACATTATTCTGTTTCAAGTTAAATGCTTATCGTCCAACAGATGTCGCTGCTATACTGCAATATAAGGAAGGCTATATCTGAGGAATTACTGTACAGATTTGAATATAAATTTATATGTAGATGTACATTGACATATATTAGTATCTGTCAACTTTCAGTGTCAACCGCTCAACAGGTGATGCACACGCAGCGATTTCTGCAATTTAAGAAAAGGCTATATCTCAGGTTTTATTGGGTATAATTAAACAAAACTTGATATGTGAGAAGACCATTATGAGACATTATGCCGATTCAATTTGGATGTATATCTACCAATAGGTTACGCTGCTATAGTGCAGTTTTTTTAGATTGCTGTAAGATGAAAATCGCCTGCATTTATGGTGGTGGGTAATTTTAATAAATAATGCTTATCGGCCAACAGGTGGCGCTGCTAAAAAAGCAATTTCTGCAATTTAAGGGAAGGCTATATCTCAGGAACTAATGCACAGAATTGCATTAAAATTTATCTGTAGTTGAATCTTCACATAAATTAGTTTCTATCAATTTTTGATGTCAGCCGCTCAACAGCTGCCGCTGCCACACAGAGATTTCTGCAATTTAGGAAAAGACTATATCTCAGGTTCTATGGCGTATAATCAAACAAAACTTGATATGTGAGAAGGACATTATGAGACATTACGCTGATTCAAGTTGGATGCTTATAGACCAATAGATGGCGCTTCTATACTGAAAATTTCCTCGATAACGGGAAGACTATATCTAAACTTGTATGAGATATGAGATAACCATTATAAATACGCATTTTTAAAGATTTATTTATAGGCAATAAATCTACCCTTATTTGGATATTTGGTTTTAGTTTTCTACAAGATAAAAATCATTTGCATTCTTCATGTTAGATAATTTTAATGAATAATAGTTTTAATAAATTATTTGCCCTTAGTAAATTTGTATAGGAAAATATAGAAGAAAGTATTGTGGTGGCCACAATATACTAGTTTAATTATTGTGAGCTCTTAAAAAACTGAAAATTTCATGTGAACTGGGGAAGGGGACTGCCGGATATCCGATGATATATCCGGCCGGATATCCGGATCCGGCAAAGTAAAAAAATATCCGGAATGCCGGATATCCGTATCCGGTTATCCGGTAAAATCCATATCCGGTCCATCCCTAATTTTCATAAGATAACAATAGAACTGTCAATCATATATGGCTATACATCAACAATTATCACAATATGCTATCAGAAATTGATCTGATAGTATTTTATTAACAATTTTTTGTTTCTCTAAGTATCATTACCGGCATTTTTCTCCAAACAATCTAAATGAATTCAATTTGTTTTTAAAGTCTTTAATCTATAAAGAGAAACACATGTAATATTTGACTTTATTATAATTAATTTAGATTTTTTTCTTTTTTTACATTAAAAATTGGATTCCTGTGCCTTTTACATGCACATGAGAAAATCAAATGTGTGATTCTATTTCCAGATTTACTACGAGGAAATTTGTTTTTAAAGAAAGGAAAGAACTAGAATATAAAAATCTTTATTCTTTCTTTCTTTAGGATTTCCCAGATGCTGCAAATAGTTTTTCTATTTTCAAAGTTTGAACAGTGTTCGAATGCTAATTAAAAACTGCAGGTAACAGGTCCCCATTTGTTTGTCTTTAACCAATGACATTTTAAGAAAGGAAAGGAATACAAAACTATTTCTCCCTTAAAATTCACAGAAGAAGGTCAAGCAATGTCTATAGTGTACCTTGAATTGCGATTTAAAGCACCCTAGCAACTATCTATTCCTATAGCATGAAGTTTCTCTTCCCTAATATAACCCCCACCTGGAGCCATACCCTTCCCATTCCCAACTCCATTCATGCATTCCGCTATCGTTATCAGTAATATTCACCCTTCACGAGTTACAAGACTGGAAAAACAATGTTTGTCTATGACTGTTCCTGTGAAAATTACACAAACAGTAAATTGACTATGACTTTACTTTGAGTTAACTTTTAACTTAAAAAATACCCCCATGTAAAAATACCCACGAGCCTTCAAAATAACCAGTTTTCGGGTAATTACCAGCAATCTGGCAACACTGCTGATACGCACTACCTATGGAGCAGGCGCACGTGACGTCACTGCGATAAACATTGACAGCTGATTCCACACGTGCTTTAGAATGTAGGCAAAAGCGGAGTAGGAAAATTCCGGACCAGACTAATTACGTAGCTTTTCGCACGACCAACCCCATGGGCAAATTCCGGACCAAACGTTGGTCCGGAATTTACCTATGCGTTTCCACTCCACTCTTGTAAACTGAGGGGTGTTTCACAAATGAAAATTAAATCGGTAACGATTGCCATAAGTGATTTAACAATTTATTCTGCTTAGTATTGTGTTCATAATTATAGTTTCAAAAATTACTAATCCATATTAGTGAGATTATCCAATTACTGTTGTACATTAAAATTAAAACTAAGTTCTATAATTTTCCAAAAAACATAAAATACATTTTTAAAGAGTAAATAATCAAATATTTTAAATATACACATATTTTTGATTAGTATTAGTCTGAACATATTTAAATTTAAACAGTTAAAAAATAAATAAATAAATAAATAATGATAAATACTTTCATTAAAAAGTTCAGATAGATTAAATATATAGAAAGCTTGAATTAAATATTATTACCTTCTCCTATCATATGACAGTAAATAACTTTTGTTTTCGCGTCAAATTTTCGAAATGGAGTTTTAGCTATAAATACATGTTTTGAAATACCATAAATCCGAAAATAAGGCTTTTGACGGTTGGTTTGTGTGTTTTTTAAGATTCAATAATTAAATAAATATACACATTAGTCTGAACATATTTAAAATTTTAAATAGTTAAAAAAAAAAAAAAAAATCAAATAATGGCAAACACTTTTATTAAAAGGTTAAGATAGATTAAATAAATAAATAAATAGTTAAAAAAAAAAAAAAAAAAAACTTGAATTAAATTAAATATTATTACCTTCTCCTATCATATGACAGTAGATAAACTTTTGTTTCCGCGTCAAATTTTCGAAAAGGAGTTTTAGCTTTAATTACACGTTTTAAGATGCCATAAATCCAGAAATCGTATTTTTGACGGTTGTTTTGTGTGTTTGTCTGTGTGTTTTTTAAGATTAAATAATGAAATAAATATACACATTAGTCTGAACATATTAAAAAAAAAAAAATAATAATAATAATAATAATAATAATCAAATAATAGCAAACACTTTCATTAAAAGGTTAAGATAGATTAAATATATATATATATACATATTTATAGTTCGGGAAAGAAAAAAAGACTTGAATTAAATTACTCATTTATATGGGTACGAGAAAGTAATAAATAAATAAATAAATAAAATAAATAATAAGTACAAAACTTTGAAACAACGCCATACAATGCAAGAACTGTCAACAATTGTTTTGGTTGAAAGAAAATACGACTCTTCGTCAAGTCACATTCTGTAAAAATGGCGATAACGCACAAACTACACAAATACCTACTTTGTTCATGCCTACTTTTTTCAGAAGGGTCGTGTATTTTTTCGATCTGAAACAATTGTTGTCAGGTCTTATATTATATGGTGTTGTTTCAAAGTTTTGTACTTATTACTTTTAAATTCGAGTTCTGTAATGTTTTTTTATAATAAAATCAGGGATTGATCCAGGTTTTAATTTTTGGGGCCCATTTTTGTGAAAAACAAATTATTTTTGTTAAAGAGAAAAAAAAAAAAAAAAAGGATTGTAGCTAGAAACCTTTAATTTTAGCAGTTACTTTGTCTAATATCATGTTAATAGCATTTTATTAAACAATTATAGACACTCATTAAAAATAATACTGTAACCATGAAAATTTTTTACAAAAATTTTTGTGAAAGTGCTGTTTTTAAAATTCTGAATTTTGTGAAGGGACCCATTTTCTGAATTTGAATTTTGTGAAGGGATCTATTTTATGGATTTGAATATTGTGAAGGGGCCCATTTCAGGGATTTGAATTTTGTGAAGGGGCAGCAAAAGGGTCCCAATTTTTGCCTGGATCGACCCCTGAAAGTAAATCACTATTTTTATTCCGTTATCCGACTATCTTAGGTAATGGAAGTACTGTATTCGCTCCAAAAAAATTATATCGAGTTTTCACCGTATTTGCATGTTTAAGGTTTCCTGAGTCCAAAAAACTAGTGTTTCGCAATTGATAAGCGCGTGTATCTATGTAGGAAACATTCTAGCTATCATATCTCCGAAACTAATAAATATAGAACTAAGAAACTTCAGAATTGAGACAGGTCTAGTGTACAAATGAACTTTCCAAATTTTGGTGAAAATTTGATAATTTGAAGTGGAACATCGGAAACCGTAGGTAGGACCGTAAGTCTGTTTCTCAAAAACGGCTCTAACGATTTTCTTCAAAGTTGCTATATTAACATTCTATTAGATGTCCTCTCGAATTATATAGTTGGTCAATTTAGGAAAATGGATAGACGTCCTGTATAAATAGCCCAATTTCAGGTTTCACAAGTGCGTTTCTTTAAAAACGGCTGTACGATTTTTTTTCCAACTCGCCATATTAACTCCCTTTTAAATATTCTTTTGTATGTAATTATTATTTTCCGGTCAATAATTGTGTATGCCAAGTTTTGGTAAAAGATGGTATCTCAAAAACGGCTCGAACGATTTTCTTGAAAATTATTACATAAATCCATTTTAGATATCCTTTGTCATATATTATTTGTTATTACAGGAAAATTAAAAGTCATTCCGATTGGGTAGATCAGTTTTAAATCTGGGAAATTGGTGTTTTACAAAATAACTACCATTCCCCCCCCCCCCTTATTTTTTAACTCGCTATGTAAACTTTATTTTATATGTCTTTATACGTGTATTAAGTTTCTCTTACAGGAAAATGTTTAGGTGTCCACTTCGTTAGGTCATTTTTACGCCTTCTAAACACATTAACTCAAAAAAAAAAAAAGGATATAATACGTGTAATGGAAGTCGTGTGGATGTTTCACACCAGATTTTTTTTTAATCGTTTTATAAGTAAGAACTAAAAAAGAATTATTGAAATCATACAAAACACTTAAGGCCCTCCACTGCCATCGATAGCGAAAAATATATTACGCCCTATCTCCACCAATCCTATGTCTAATCAGAGTTTCCACTGTTTACGGCAGCATTATACCAACCAAGCACTTCAACTTGAGTGTTTATTGTACTGTAGATGGCCCTCTTAGGCTCCAATTTTCAATGTTTACTGGTAGGATATATCTCATATTCTGCAGTGTATAAGTGCATTAATAAAAAAGCACCACAAAACTGGCGTTGTAAAAAATATTACTTACAAACTTTGAATAAATATAAGTGCATTAATTTTAATTTGAGTATATATATAAGTCGACAGGTTACGCTGCTACATTGAAATTATTCAGTTTATTTCAAAGCTGTATTTCAGCTTCTACTGTGTGTAACTGCACCAGTTTTAACTTAAGTGTACATAGACCGACAGGCAATGCTGTTATGTTGCAATTTGCCTTGATTGTGAGAAGGCTATATTCGTCTATTTCTGTTTTAGAGTTGATTTTGGAATTTGAAGCATAAGAATACGGCAATGTTTAAATAAATTGTAATATATAAATAATATTTTGCAGTGTATATTTTAAATTCTTGCTTTATAACTGTGTTATTATTTCATAGTAAAATGTTAATAAATCAATTGAAATTTATGTTCTTTAATTGTTGATCGTATACATATGTTTATGAGAAATAATATATCTTCAATGTATCATATATAAATAGCGTTACGCTTATATTTTATTGTATTTACACTTTATTATTACTACTGCAATTGAGTTCTATGAAATCTGAGTATCATCTACACATTGATGGACGAAAAGTCATTCATACGGAAATTAAAAACTAAGGAAAATACATTACATTATAACCAAAACCACAATTTTATGCATATGTATTAAACTAACAGTACAATAACTGTATCAAACTTATGTTACAAAATATATAAAAAGCGAAGATCCTCTTTTAAACTTGTGACTGATCCCTCGCATTTTACGAATCAAAAAGAAAGTTCTTCCATCCTTTCTAAAAAGCATAGGTAAATTCAATTTAACCATGGAATTGCTCGACTCCCCCCTTGGGTGGAATAAAGCACCATTGTTTAACGTTACAAGCTTAGCTATGTACTTCAATTTCTCCAATATTTTTAACATGTTTGAACACAGAATCGCTCAGCCGCTGGTGGACTCAGCCGCTGGTTGGAATTGCCAGGCTCGATCCAAGGTCCGCTTGTCAACCTAGACATTTGGAATTTTCAATGGTTTTCTCTGAGATTGCTTAATACAATTTTTTCTGCTTTCAGTAGAAAAAAATTATTTTATAACGCTTTTAATATTAAAAGATTTTATTTTCTATGAATGATTATTATTAAAAAAAAAAAAAAGAAAAGCTAGTTAAAAAATTATTTAATGAAATATTCTAATAAAAAAAAAAAAAAAAAAAAACTAATTTTTTATATAAAAAAAATATTATAATTCAGTTAATTAAAATTGCTGAATAAAATTATTTGGGCTTTTAATTAATAAGCCTAGCAGTTCTGTTCTCCAAACTGGTAGACAGGAAGTGCCGGGTTCGATCCAGTCGTCGACCCTCATGTTCTCAATCGGCTTTAACACCTAAACTACCCCCGCCAAATTATTTTTAATAAAAAAAGTTATTTTAATTATGATTATATAAAATAATTAATAATGTATTATAACTAAAAACTAATTTAAATATGGAAAATATTTTTTAGCAATTAATTTAGATCAAATTACTTAATATTACTGTTTGGGACTGTTTTAATAGAAAAACTATTTCAAAATACTTTTTAATGTAAAAAGATATCTTTTGTCATGATTATAGAACAAAGAACTTATTAAAATTATATTATTTAAGTAATTTAATTGGTAAAATTTTACATTAATATATATACAATTTTACTAATTAAATTAGCCGAGCTCTCTCAATACTATTCTTTCGGCTATTATTCAAAAAATGTATTTTTAAAGACATTTACTTTAAAAAATATTTTTTTTTCTATTAATTATTATAGAAAAATATTTAATCAGAAATTAATTTAATTATAAAAAAAATAGAGTTTTTTAATAATTAAGTTAGTTGAATTTTCTTTTTCACTATTCTTTTTTTTTTTTTTTTTCCAAAATACTTTTAAAATATATATTTATTTATTTTTCCTTTGAGTTATTCTTAAAAAAAAAAAAAAAAAAAAAAAACTATTTAACAAAGTCTTTTTTTTTTTTTTTTTTATCTAGTTAAAAAGGGTAATTTAATTTTTTAAAATATGTATTTTTAATAATAAAATGGTAAATATCCGTTAATACTATTATTTAGACTTTTAATTAAAAAAAAAAAAAAAAAAACTATATTTTGTACTATTTTCTTTTTAAGAAAAGTAAATTTTCACATTATAAGCGACACATTATACTTTTCACATTATACTTTAAGTTATTTATACAGACGATAATTCAAACTTAAACAAAGCCATATTTGAGCAAGTGTTACTTCTATTTCTCAAATTTATCTTTAAATTAATTTTCGTATAAAATATACGGACATCTCACTTGGAGAAAGGCAGATATTTTGCCTACATGCGCAAAAGTTGCTCAGAAGATCAGAATAGCGTCACTTGTTTATAAACATGCGCCTGCTCTATCCCATGGAGATATCTGGAGAAGATTGCCAGGATTCCTACATGTTGATTGTTTCGTCATGAAGATGGGGAATGGGATTACACTTTACTTTGCATTTAGTCAACACCTGCTCGAATAATTCGAGAAGGTGTTGGTTTAGTTCGGGGTTATGATGGAAGGTTTAAAGAAAGAATGGCTGGTAAAGGAAAGAAAGGATGAAGAGTGTTTGTTTATATTTGAAATTGCTTATATAGCAGATAATTATTTTCTCCAATCACAGAGTGTTTCTTACAGCTGGTAATAGTTATTTTTTTACAGTGCAAGGGTAGTACACTGTAAAAAAATAACTATTACCAGCTGCAAGAAACTCTCTATTGAGAGTTTCTTGCAGCTGGTAATAGTTATTTTTTTACAGTGTATGGAACGAAATAACCTGTTACTGAAAAATAACTGTTTATCCTATCTCTACACTGTAAAAAAATAACTATTACCAGCTGCAAGAAACTCCCTGTCATTGGAGAAAATAATTATTTTCTACAATCACAGAGAGTTTCTTGCAGCTGATAATAGTTATTTTTTTACAGTGCAGTATGTATGTGTCTGTGTATCTGTCTGTGCTCTGGTACTCACACTACTGATCGCAGAGCTACAAAACTTAGCAGACGGGTACCTGGGACCCTGTAGGTGTGCACTTCATCGAGAGTTTTTTCGAATTTGAACTTTTTTAATTAATTTTTTTTTTTTCAATTTTAAATATTGGCTTTTATGTTTAATTTTTCACGAATTTATTCTTCCACTGTAATCGCCTGCGTATCTTAGGAACAGCTGTTACACAATTTATTTTTTATTTAATGCGATCACTTGAATGCGAAATCTTTGTATTATTATTATCATATTAATTGAAAATTAAATGGTAATGCGATAGAAATAAATTGTTACGTTTATGTATAATTTTTATTGCATAACAACTTTTTATTTTTCATTTTAAATTAATTCCTTTAAAATAAAAATTCTTTTCTTATTTTTCTTATTTTTTTTTTTTTTTAATTTATAATATTTATTGGGGGAAAAAATGGTAGTATACAGTAGAAAGGATTAAACTGATTAAAATTTGTTTTTCATGTATTTAATTACTTTTAAAAGAAAATCTGCTTTTTATTTTATTTTATTATACTGGTCGGAATCAAATCATAATATAGTGTAAATAACGAGGGCTTTAAGACACATGGTTCAAAAACTAAAGTATATAATAGATCATCTTAAAAATCGTAGTTCTTAAATAACAGAAGATCCACATGTCGTCGATAAATACCCAGATTGAAGTGCCCTGGAAAGACCTTTCTGCAGACAGTGGGAATCTGGACCCGATGCAGTTCGGGCGGGATAAAGAGCTGCCGTAGGCAGCGGTACACGAAGCGAAGTCTAAAGTGATTTTAATGTAATTTTTTTATTTATTATTTTTTATTTATAATGTTATGTAAAAAATAAATACTGATCCAATTCTTTTGAAAATTCATTTAAATATAGTGACCGGCGAAGCGAGCGTAGCCTGCTAGTTTAAAATAAAATTGTGATTGAAATAACTTTTGTTTTGTTTTGTTTATAATTGATTTAAATCAAAATTTTTTAATTTTTTGGCAATGTGTAATAGTTTTTAGATCATAATAAAACTGGAACCTACCTCTTATTTTACATCAAATATTTGAATGCTAAGTATTTGCTTTAAATTTCAGCATTCCAACTTAAAATTATTTAACAAAAATTAGCTTGATAATAAATCCACAAAATAATACTTAAAATTGTTTACAATATAGGGGAGAGTGGGGTTGAATGGGATGCAATAGCAAAATTTTTATGTTTTGCAAACACTGGAAACTTGACAATTTTTCTGATATATGGCAGCACTGAGGTCATTCATCAAGTGTAGTTTCAGAATTGTACTATCCATAGAAGGGCAGAAAAAAATTAAATTGTCTTTTTCAGCTGACAAAGTAAGTTTTTAGTGATTCAATTAGGTAGTAGTTAAGACATTAACTATTTGCTTAAAGTTAATATAACTCTTATATGATGAAAAGGCATAATTTTTTATTTTGTTTATGATATTCAAGAAGAATATTGATAATTGTTGAATAAGCCTATTTCCTGTTTTATATGATCATGGGGTGGTTGGGATGAATGGGACATTCCCCACTATGCTAATTTAAAATTGTACACAAGAATTATGTTAAAACAAATCTTAAATAGATTTTCAATTTTTTTATAACCTATAGTTCAGTAGTTATAACATGGAATTATAAAAGTAGCATGGATTTAGTAAAAAAAAAAAAAAAATAGATTGAAATTAATTGTTCTGATTTTTGTTTAATGCTTATTTTTCCGGATAACTCGTAAACAAAAATTTATCTGGATAATTTGTACTCTATTATAATGATTTATCTCTTTCTAGTGTCTTATTTATTTTTAGATTATGTCTTATTAGATTAAATTACCAAAGCGTAGAGCAGTTAGGAACTGTGCGAACCAAAGGACTTTCGCCTTTTGATGTTAATTTGAGTCAATACATCAGTTTATGTTAATTTCAGTAAATTCATAGTGTGTAATAAAATCACATAAACCAATTTAACTTTAAAAATTTATTTACTTTCCATTTTGTTTTGTTTTATTTGTTAACTCCAGTCCTGTCCCATTCATCACCAATCATGTTCCATTCATCCCCATAGGTGGGGATAAATGGGATAATGCACATGCATGTAAAAAAGAATTATTATTAATTAAAAATGATAACTTTTTATTAAAGTTAGTATGTTTATATGTAACTGATTACTGGAGTGTACTTATGATCAATGTTACAAAATTCTGAATTACATATGGTGAACGTTATCAGTAAAAACATGGAAAATGTCCCATTCATCGCCACTCTCCCCTATCGATAAAATACAGTAATGTATAATTGAGAGAAGTAATTAAAAAAATTTTTGCTAGAAAAATTTCTAAAATTAAAATTTTATTGTTATTATTTTTTTATTTAAATGATTTTCTAAAAAGAGTTATATAATTAAAATTATTGTATTTCAATGCATATGTACTCAACTATGCAGAGTACAAAAAAAAAAAAAAAAAAAAAAAAAGAGGGGGGGGGGTAGGTGGTGCTCCAGTGACTGGCATGCTCCAGTAATTGACATCTATCCCGAAATAATTAATAAATAAGAAAAACTAGTTGGCATAGGTGGACTCTGCTCAGTTTCCCATCATATTTATGTTCTCATAAATTTCTAGTGCAAGACATATTATAATCATGTTAAAAGAAATGAATTTGACCAAAGCTTGATACAGGGGCAGAATGAAATCCCCGCCTAATAGGCTATCCACCGTTCACTTCGATATATTTATCTTATTCTAATCTATTAATTTATTTTATCAGGGTAAAATTCCGTTGTTTAGTTTTCATGCAACTATTTCCAATGCAATAATCCTCAAAATTCATATTTATATGAAAAATTTACAATTTCACTATGTTGGTAAAATCGTAAATTACGAATAATTTACGAAATTTTCCTATTAGAATATTTGATTCAATCATGTTCAAACAAATATCATAAATGTAATTTTGAAGTTGTCTAATGTATTTATGATCCTCAAAATGGAAGTTTATGCTCAAATTTGTCTTATTCTGACATGTTAAGTAGTAAATCGTAAATTCCAAATGACTTACGAATTTTTTAAATTGGAAAAATCATAGTCTATGATATTCATTCCAGTATCCTAAATAATATTTCGAAAGTGGTTTGACATCTTTACGATGAAAATATCCCTCAAGATTGACGTTTATGTGAAATTTGGCTCTATTCTGCCATGTTAAGAAATTCGTAAATTTCCAATAACTTACGAAATTTTTATGTTGGAAAAATCATAGTCATTAATATTCCTGCCAGTGTCCTAAATAATATTTCAAAAGTAGTCTGACATCTTTACGATGAAAATATCTCTAAAAATTGACGTTTATGTGAAATTTTGCCCTATACTGCCATGTTAAGAAATTCGTAAATTTCCAATAACTTGCGAAATTTTCAAACTAGCATATTTATAGTTATTGATGTTCATTCCGGCATAAAAACTGATATTTTAAAACTGGTCTGACATTTTTACAGTAAAAAGTTTCCATTTAATGCACGTGAATTTTTGTCCTATTCTCCCATGTTAAGAAGATCGTAAATTTCTAATAACATACAAAGTTTTTAAATTCGAATGTTGCAAATGAATAGGGTTCTTGCCAGTGTCGAAAGTAATATTTTAAAATTGATCTGACCTCTCTGCGACAATTTGTTCTTGAGATATCGTGTACACAGACTAACGGACTGACAGACACCATACAAATGTTGTCATTTTCGGATTCCTCACACCTGAAAACGTGTAAAAAAGTCAAAAACCGAGGTCGAAAATTTTCACTATTACCTAAGTTCCCCATACCTATTTTAATGAAGAGCTGGGATGGAGATATCTAAAGTATGAAGCGGCCATGACGTACAGCGAACCGCGAACCAGGTTCACTCAGCTCCGTAAAATGTAGCATGAAGTCATTTTCCATTTAGAAAAATTACATTTCTTTATTACTCTTATAAGATATATATAATGCATTTTTGAACACAAACGAATGAGTAGATTCGCAAACATTCATGATGACGAATTTCAGTTTATTAATCAGAGAGACATCGAATGAAGAATGGAAGCCATTTTGATATACTTTTCTAAACCGAAAGCATTTCGACATTTTTTGACTCAAAGATAAAAAAAAATAACATCTTTACAGAAAGACAGACAGCAAGCTAATTAATTTATTTCGCCAAATCTCATTGGCATCAAAAATCAAGTTGGCTGAACACATTTTAAATTTTATATCTGGTAAACCTAAATAATAGTTAAAAGATTGGCTAAAAATTAAATTACGTCATATGATGTGATTAAATTTTGTCAGGTGTCCAGAATTTGGCTAAAAGTGCAAAATCAATTGATAAAAAAAATATTAGAAATTATTTTCAGCTATGATGATTCAACGGAATCTATAAACGTTTGATTGGAGACAGGAAGCTACAATAAAAAAAATCGTCTGCGGTTTTAAAGCATAAAATGAATGGGTTTCTCTTTCTTTGATATTTTATTTAATTATTACTTGATGAGATTTAGAGCAGGAAAAAGAACAATAAATTATATGAAATTACAGATTAATGAAATAGAAATAAAAATAAAATAGCATAAGCGAAATAAACAAAATTGTATTAAATTCTTTTAGAATAAGAAATATAATGTTTGCTTGTATTATAAATAAATAAATAAAATGTAATTTATATTATTATTATTATTTTATTTTAAAAAGGGATATGTGATGTTTTTCAACATCACACCTATATAGTATGATAGGGAACTAATAATAAAATCATATATTTTACATATAAGAATTTTAACATTTTATCTCAAACACTGGAGCATAGGGTGGTAATAACTGGTAAAATGAATAAGTAGCAGTGTTAAACACTGGAACATAGGAGGCCAAATTACTGATAAAATGAAAAACTGGCATTGTCAATTACTGGAACTTTGAGTGGGTGTCAAATAAAAATTCATTAAAAAAAATAATTGTTATCAGATGTATATATTTTAACAAATGTGTGGTTCTGAATGTCTGTCATACCATATGTGGTAACTTAAGATTTTTAAAAATATTTTCTGATGACTAGAGCATTAAAAACATCAGAGATTGCTTTAAAAGTGTCAATCACTGGTGCACTTACCCTAGATATGCATAATGCATCTATCTTTTTTTTACTCATAGTTAAATTAAATTTTTCTTTAATGAATTAAAAATTTTGCAATATTTCATAGCTAGTTTCAAACTGAGCATACAGATGGCAGCATTGATTTTGATCTAATAAAGGGATCTGAGTTGTCCAGCCTCTGCTTTCGACCAGTCGTGGATCAAATGCCTCAGGGATCAGTTGGATCGGTCGAAGTGATCCAGAGGCTGGACTCACCGTTAGTCAGTGTTCTCAAGTTAGCTTAGCGCCGAGTAGTTCACACTCTTCGGCATAGCGTTTTGGAGTTTTCCGTGGTTTTCTCCAAAACTCGTGAGAATACATACTAGGACCTCGTAGAAAGACCCGACAGAAGGCATGTCATCAAGGCCTAAAAGGACTTCGCGCAAATAATAAATTACCTTAACAAATACACTTTACCAAATCAATTTAAGACATATAAAATCTTATATGTCTTAACTTATATGTTATGCTTTAAATTATTCATCAATACTAAAAATAACAATATGAAATGAAGTAAGTAATAATAATGAAGTGGCAGAGATGATGTTTTTCAGCTTTTTTATAGATTTAGTTTTTCAGTTTTCTCAGCTTTTTTTGTGTTTCTGATGTGAATAACTTGTTACATCAGCTAATCAAATAAAATTTTACTGAATATTAAAGCATAATTATTTGTTAATTTTTTGATACATTGAAGATTATATTTATTACTCTACTATAATAGATTTTGTCATGAAAATTCTAGTATTTCACTTCAGTGTCTTGCCTTTTCATGTAGTTTCAGCTTTTTTGTCTTTTTGCTAATTTCATCCCTGGAAGTAATTAAACGATAAATAATTTGATATCATAGGTCGCAATGAAAAAGAATTTTATTTTGTATTTCTGTAGAAGAACTGTAAGTTGTTATAAAATTTATATGTAGGTCATGCTAGGATGATCTCTAAAATATTTACCAAGTTTCAGCTCTATCAGATGCAGCATTAGACACTATTGCTTTTATTTTTTGCACACTCACATCACACACATTTCTACTTCACTCAGAGTTTCATAGTTAGTTTTTTTTTTTTTTTCCTTTCTTATGTTACAATACTTTCTATACATAGTTAAAACATACATTCCACACATAATGGACAACTAGAAAGTAAAAAAATAGATGAAATAAGAAGTTTGGTGCTGCCATCTACAGAGGTATTAGTAAACTTGTAAAACATGTATCACTACATTATTTGATCCTATTCCTACTATTTGAAACAAAAATATTCTAAGCGCCAATATATATATTATGAATTAAGTTTAATAAGTTTGTTTTGAGCTTTCTGGAATTACATTATACTGTTTACAGCGCTATAAAACTCTCTGTGATCACCTATTCAAGTAGTTGATAGTATGAAATAATTTTATTTTTGCTTATTTCTCTTTTACTTTTTTCTTTCCCTTTTTTAATTTTTAATGTAAGTAATGACTTTTTTTTTAAGTCTATTCTTGGAAATATTTTGAAATGTTATGAAAAATGTATTAAACAGAATTTTGTAGAAGTTTCTCTAACATTTCTGTCTTATGTAATCATAAGAAGAAAAAAAAAAAGAAAAAAATTCAAAAGAAGAACCATACTGATAATACAATTACTATATTTAAAACTTAAATAAAGTTATTTTAATCAGTTCAGTTCAATACTTATGACAAATCATCGATTTTGTGAATTAACTATGGAAATGAAATTAAATGTAAATAACAGATGGCAGCACTATATCATGTAAAGCAGTTAAATGGTAGTGATACACTCATGCTCAAAACTTACGGAATAACCTTTTTTTCCGTTTCATTCTTTTGTGTATAACTTTTAAACCAGTTAATATTTGAAGATAATATTTGAATAACTTGTACGTTATATATAGTCATTAATTGCAAACTTTAATATATATAATAATTTTTTAACTGATATTAATTCAAATTTTTCTCAAAAATAAGCTTTGGAAGAAATTATTATTATTATTATTTTTAAAATTTTAGTTAAATGAGAAATGGTGTTGAGGATGCATTAGGAATAGGTGAAGATGTACATGCATCCATTATGTTTGATGAAAAAAGAATTTTTAATCATGTGTACACTTTTCTTATCTTCTTCATCTTCATCTTTTTTTTTTTTTTATGTGTGTGTTTCCTTTCTCCTTTTCTCCACTTATTTATTTTTCTTTTTTTCATGTAAAAATAAAAGCAATTTTTCAGCATACTTGAATTTTTAGTTAATAACTTTATTTATTTATTTATTTTTTAGTATGATTAGACTGTTTCTTTCAGAAAGTGATTTTGTGTTGTCGCTGTTTATGGTATTACAAACTGAATTCACCAAGATGCTCGCCAATATTACCATTTAATTTCGTTAAACTATCTTAAAATATTATGTCAAATCTGTAAAAATTTTTGCATTTTTCAAAACCTACTGATAAGTGAGAAATTCATTCTTGATTGAATCTAAAAACCAATTGCCAGTTTCAGCATCTGAGACCGTCGCCATTCATAACTTGGATGGCTTCTGAATATTTGTTCGTAATTTCTTCTGAATATATATTGATGATGACTTTTTAATATTTGTTGGTGATATCTTCTGAAAATGTATTTATGATGGTTTCTGAATATTTGTGGGCAATATCTTCAGGATAAGTATTGATTATGGCTTCTGAATATTTGTTGGCTATTTCTTCTGAATATGTATTGATGACAACTTCTGAATATTTGAGCCAACAACTATTCTAAATAACTACAGTTATTTATTTATTTATTTTAAATAGGAATATAATCTACAAATTATTCCTGTCGTACTAAATTAAATTCTGTCTTTGACAGATTTTTTTTTTTTTTTCCAGTTTAAGACCAAACTGAAAATAAAAAACGCTTCTCATCTTCTTTCCAACTGCCACATTCTTTTAGGCAATATTACTTTATAGATTGATAGATCAGTAACCAGTTAAGTTCAGTTTTAGATTGGTCCCTCCTATTATGAGAAGGAGAAGTATGTGTTGGCCAGAATTAATTCCCACTCTTTGTGTATAAATGAGAGAAGAAACAAGAACTAAAAGCATTTAGTATACTACGACTACAGAAGTATTTAATTAAAAAAAAAAAGAGAGAGAGACATACTTGCAGATCTAAATATAAAAATAAACAGTATAAATTAATAATAATTTTTATGTATTTTGCCCCTATGAACAAATGGTTTTATGTTCATTGTATAATAAGACATATCCTAGGAAATATTATATTCAGATAATAATGAGAAATACCCTTATACTTCTAATATAGGATCTTTTTATCCCATTTCTTACTTATTAGATGTTATAATAAGAATAATTTGAATAATTCTTATTATAATTTCGATTTTAAATTTAATAATAATAATAAATAAACATTTTACATAAAATGAGCTCTTTTGACAAAATGACATTAGTAACATAAATTATTAATATATTATTATATGTTTTAAATGCATAATAAAATATGTAACTAAAAAAAGCCAGTAAAAAGGCCGGTGTTTTTTAATAAATGCTGGCCGGTCTGGTCTTTTTTTTTTTAAAAAAAGGCCGGCATTTTTGCAGCCCTGTCTGTACCTATCAAAATTTATACAAATTGTACGACGGTGACTTATAACATAGTAACGAATTTTTAGCTCAATCGGTTAAGGCGTTTAGACGTTATCACACTTCAACTAATACTGGTCTGCATGGAAATCGGCCTCAACATCATTTTTACAAATTCTTATGCAAAATGTCCTCTTGAATCCGAATATGACGTCCATTTTGCCATATCACCCATCGTTTTTTAGGGACGCCCCCCTATTTTTAGCACTTTTCTATAAATTTATGTCTATAAATTTCATTTGCATGGAGCAAAAGGATTATTTTAACTGTTAAATGTCTTCTCAGAGGCTACAGAGTGAGAAAATTGTAAAACGTGAACATTTGCAGCAAGGGGAAAGTTTAGAGAGGGGCGGGGAATTTACCACTGAAATTATACATTACATTTATTATATTTTATTAATCAATAACAGTATTATTTATTAAACATTATATTATTTTTATTTTTAAGTGTTAAAATAATTCTTTTCCATTCTCCAAATCAAATTCATGGCCATAAAATTTCCGAACAGGAATAAAAATGGATGAGGGGGTAGTGTTCCGATTAAACAGGGGGTGATTGGGCAAAGTGGAAGTCATATTTGGATTCAGGAGGTCATTTTACATAAGAATCAGCAAGAATGGTATCAGAACTCGGAAAAAAAAGTTTTTTTGCAGCATAGTATGATTTGTGTTCATTGTCATAACGATGAAAAATTTTTCTTCGTGTCCCTGTAAAGGAACTGTAAGTTAAGCACTCATAAAAATTTATAGAAATCGTGCGATGGTGACCTATAGCATATCGACCTAATTTCAACTTAATTGGATAAGACATTCATAGGCTGTTTTCACTTTAAATAATTTGAATCCATAGGTCATAATGACAAAGAATTTTTCTTTGTATCTCTGTAAAAAAGATATAAGTATTACATTCTTAAAAATCTTTACAGTTCGTCTAACGGTGACCCATAACATTAGCACCAAATTTTAGCTTGATCGAAAAAGGCGCTCAGACGCTATCGCACTTTAAATAATTTGAATCCATAGGCCCCAATGATAAAGGATTTTTTTTTTTTTTTTCTGTGTGCGCACGTCCCTAAAAAAACTATAAGTGTTAGATTTATAAAAATCTATGCTTTTCACATGACGATGACCTATGTAGCATGTATGTAAAATTTCGGTTCACTTAAATAAGGCGTTTAGACATTTTTTGCACTTTAACTAATTTGAATTGATACACCGTAATGATAGAGAGTTTTTATTTGTTCTGTTAAAAAAAAAAAAAAAAAAAAAAAAATGTAAGTGCTTAGACTTACTAAAATCTATACAGTTTCTGCATACTATAATATATATCCACTCTTTCCACTCAATCGATCAAAGCGTTTAGATGTTATCGTGTTCACACTCACATACATATACACATATAAATATATCACCATAAAATTGCAAAAATAAACTGTAGATACACCGCAATTTCATAGTCGAATTGTTTTCGTAAATATAACAATATTTTTCTTTCGTAATGTATATTCGGAAAGTAAAATAAATAAATAAATTCAAAATGCACCTAAATCATGCCTTAATAGACAGCGATAGATAGTGGTTTGCCTATATGGGTTGAAGGAGCATTATGAACCTCAGTTTCATTTTATGCTGTGTTACATTTGGAAAATTTAATTAAAAAAATATGCATATGAAAATATTGATAACGATATTTCATAAAATGTATTTTATAAAGAAATGCTAATTGCGTTTGAAATCTGATACAATAAAAATTTAAACAATTATACTGAACATACCTTTAGAACTTAGAATATGCTTTGAATTTAATATCTTGTCTAAAACGAACATTTAGAACATTCAATAATTTTACGCAGTTTGGTTCCGGATCATTATGCAGATTTTAAAAATTAATTTTAACGTAAATTTTTTAAATGGTTAAATTACAGTTAAATGAAAAGAAAAAAATCGTCTGCGAATTAATTAGTTAAAATACGTCGTTTTGAAAAATACTAGATATACATTTAAAAAATAAATTACATACTTGAATATATATATATATAAATTATTATTACTTAATAAAAATAAGTTTAATTTTCAACTAAATATAACTCAAAATTTTGATACGCAAGCGAAGTGTGACGTCACTGACTGCCCGTGGATGCAAGAAAAATATTTCCTATGTTAATCGCCCATTGGATTTTTTGTACAAAATTATTAAAAATCGAGGAAAATTATTTCCCGATTTCAATCCCCATATACAGACAGGTATCCGCGATTGTAATGAAATGCTCGCCCTCTGGTGGGCTAAGGTGAAATTACAATAAACATGCTTTAATTCGGCTTCGATTAAGCCGCCATTGCATGCCGATGTTTAGTTTCACATATATTTATTAAATAAAAATGAATAAATCCGGTAAAAAAGATAACACATACTGTTGTGTGCTCCAGTGTAACTCCAAAGGACCAAGAAATCCAGAATTAAGTTTCCATTTATCCGCGATTGTAATGAAATGCTCGCCCTCTGGTGGGCTAAGGTGAAATTATCACACCACTGCATATCCTCATATTATGCAATCGACTTTCCATGATGAAATGGCGGAGAAAGAATAATAATTACACGTGGCTGTTATATTTACTAACAACTGCAGTGTTCAGAGAGCGCCATCTATCGATCATTACAAACGCGGATTTTCAAATGACAAATTAAAAATTTCAGTTGCTTTGGCTTGAAGCTAATATTTGTTCAACTTCAGTTAAAAATCTACTTCACTTCGAACTTTGAATAAACTGAAATATTTTTTTCCAGAAGCAATCAATTTTACATGATGTAATGGCGGAGAAATTATAGTACGAATATTAAGTAGAATAACAAAAAGAACAATAATAAATACACATGGCTATGATATTTACTAACAACGAAAACTGAAAAAGCGCCATCTATCGATCATTACAAACGCGGATAGATATGTATTAGTTATCGTGTGCATTCGTTAGATTAAGTTGTTTTTTCTGTAAAATTGATAAAAATTGAATTTTAAATTTCAAAACTCTACAAAAAAAAAAAAAAAAAAAAAAAAAAAATGGCAAACTTCCATATTCGATTGAAAACATGAACATTTCATTTCAAAGGATGATATTTACACAATAAATATCCAACTAATATACTAATTAAAAGGAAAATGATAAATATTCTATCATAATTTGAAGTCAAATTTGTTTTCAAATGTCTAAATAATGTATCTTATATAAGATACTAATTTTTTGCAGCGGAATAGATTTCATATCTGTCATCCTTGGTGGTTAAAAAAAAAAAAAAAAAAAAAATCACCAAATTATTTGGCTACCATATTTAATTCCTTTCAAAAGCCATGGTTATTTTAACAACTTATATTAAGAGAGTAATGAATAATATGAAACAATATTTCGTACAATATATATTACGAAAATATAGATCTGGCATGCATATTTTCGAATTACGTTTTTGATCGCCAAATACAAAAAACGCCAAGGACGACAGAATCTTGAAATTTAAAATTAAAATTTTGTCAATTTGACGGTAAAATAACTTAATCTAACGCATGCATACGATAACTAATACATATCTGTACCTAAATATGGGGATTTAAATCGGGAAATAATTTTCCTCGATTTTTAACAATTTTTTACAAAAAATCCAATGGGCGATTAACATAGGGAAATTTTTCTTGCACCCACGGACGGTCAGTGACGTCATCACTTCGCTTGCGTATTGCGTTAAAAGTAAAAGTAAAAAATTTCTAATCGGACAAATTTGTTTAGTGGCGTCGTGTTAAAGTTTTAAAAGGTTTTCGAACATTTTTTCAGGATTGGCAAAAACCAGGTGTTTTTTTCAACCCCCCCCCCCCCCCCAAAAAAAAAAAAAAAAAAAAAAAAAAAAACGGTTTTTTTTCCCCTGTTGTTGTTTAAACCAGGTTTTTAATAGTAAGGTAAACTCACCAGTAGTGGACCCTGTACCAATAGTGGACACTTTTAATTTTAAACTCGGAAAATAAGCTACCTAATAATTCTTCAGATTCAAGCAATGTTCAAGAAGGAAGTTATAGTTCTCTACTGTTAAACCCTTTAACTAAAAATAATTGCGGCCATGAGTTTTAAAATAATGTTAGTTTAACTAAAAAAAAATTTTAGAGTTGAATTCAATGTTTTTAAACGTCACTCTAAAGCTACGCATTTAGCAATTGGCGCCGGTCTGGGATTCACTCCTAATAGGGTAAGGAGATATGCTGTCACAATTTTGATCTTCTGCGGAGAAGGTGGATCCGAGGCTTTCCCAAATTTAGAAAACTGAACAAAATGGAAATTCGCTTGAATCATAAGATAATCTTGGGACATTTTTTTTTTTTTGTGGGGGGGGGGGGGGTTCAATATTGGACTTGTTAGTTAAGTTCGGTTCCCATTGGAACATCGACATTGAAATAGCATAACTGCCGTCAGTATTTAGAAGGCTGAGCATTAGTGAATTTTATGTCGCACTAGTGCTACACTATGGGCAGTTAACGACGGTCTGAAACTCACCCCTAAGGATAGTCCGGAGACATTTGATAACTCTCAAAAGTTTAACTTTGATGGGAACATGGAGGACATTGCGGCAGCGAGGAGAAAATTGTGATGCGATGTCTTCTGACTAACCTTATTAGTGATTCCCAGACTGTCTCCAATAACCAGTAGTGTAGTAGTAGTGCGACGTAGAATTCACTCAAATTTCAGCCCTAAATGTTGGCCCTAACGGGGATTCATGTATGTGAGGACAAACTGCTAAAACGGGTCTGTCCCCAAGGCATAAAAACGTTTAGCCACCTTAATTTTAAAGCAAAAATTCAAAGGGGGGTCCACTACTGGAACAAAAAAGGGTCCACTACAGGGTTTTTAGTATGTCCACTACTGGCTCATTTTAAGCTCTCCTGATTTTTGTTTTTTTTACATATATAAAAGCTACAATTAGCAATTTTTATAATACAGTCGGGTTAAGAAAGAGTTAGTAAAGTTGTGAAACATTAATTATATTTTGAAACTCTAAAATTTAGGAAATTCACAACAAATCGCCGAAAAATGTCCTTAAAGTGTCCACTACTGGTGCGTTTACCTTATATGTTTTCCAAAACTAATAGAAATTACAACGTAAGAAACGCCGAAGTGAAAAAATATGGGAAACAGCGGTATGCATCCCACACTTTTTCAGATGCACTGAAGACGGTACGCTTAAGGCTACCAAAACAGCTATATGCTTCCCATACTTTTTCAAATGCACTGAAGACGGTACGCTTAAGGCTACCAAAACAGTTGTATGCTTCCCATACCTTTTCACTTCGGCGTTTCTTACGTTGTAATTTTTTATTAGTTTTAATAATCCAGCGCCAAGTCTCCATTTAATATATGTTTTCCAGTCACGTTATACATATTTGTAAATAAAATTGCCACTTTAAAAAGTAATTAATATTCCAATATTAATTATTACTTCATCTAAAAATAATTTAAATTATTAATAATAAACAAGGATGAAATTTTTCAGCTCTTTTTTTTTTTTTTTTTTTTTGTAGGCTGTGATTTTTCTTTTAATGCAGAAATTTAGGTAAAAAAAAAGGGGGGGGGGGGTCAACCTCGGAATGAGAGATAATCAGCTGTAAAATCGTATACTTCTTCATTTTGGTGTTCTAAAAGATGTCTCAAAAGTCTCACAAAATCTCGTGTCTGCGTCGTAAGTTATCCAAGGTCAAAGGTCACAAAAATCAGTTTTTTGCGATTATCTAGGTTATAGCTCCAATGATGTTAACATTTATTATAAAAATTGTAGAGCATAAAATTTGCGACAAATTTTGTTTAAAAAAATTTTTCATACGTCCAACTGTTTTTGAAGTAGAGGGCGGAGCGTCCGCAGCGCTCAGCCATACTCACTGTAAAGCAAGGCCAACCGTGAATCTCAATGAATAATACCTTGTATAAAGTTATTAAATTATTGAAATATCATTAACAATAATTTGTATTATTTATTAGTTAATACATTATATTTAATGACATTTTGCATATATCTTATATTTTTATTTAATAATACTTACCTACTTTGTGTAATTAAAAACTCATTAGATGAAATACTTATTGTATATCTTAAATTTATATTAATTTATTTAAAGTAGATTTTAAGTAGAAATGAAACGAGTAAATATATTGTCATTTTACCTTTATTCAGTCGCTATATATTTCTTACAATTTGATTTGAAATGAATTGAAAATATATAAATCTTTAATTATTTAAAGAAAAAAAGTATTAATTTTCTTCTTCATCGTCGTCATGTTCCGGGCATGTGAAAATGTCTGTTTCATTGTCACCATCTTCGTTGTCCTGAATCGTTGTTTCCAGGCCTTTCAGAATTTCCGGGTAAAATACACTCTCTTCCTCAGAGTCGCTTTGTGATGAAACATCATTGAGGCAAGCTTGTCCATTACACTGACCACAAGCTAAAGTGCATTGCAACCCCGATTTTCTGCACCCACAGCGTACACCACACCCATTCTTACAATTACAAAATAATGTTTTAAGTAATTCCTCAGGAGCTAGTGGTAATATTGTTGTTATTGGCTCCAGGAGTTCATTTTGCAGGACCCAACCCCATTCCCGGGGTTATAAATCATGTCCCTGATAATCCACGTGCTGAATGTTCTCAAGAATGATTACCGTGGGCTTCGATCCACCACGACCGGGATCGTCAGTAATAGAGATACGGCCATCCTTGGAGTGCTTACACCATTCAAATGTCTTACTGTGACTGAGTGTCTCATCACTGTAGTGAGCCTGAAGTCTTCTGTAAATTTCAGCAGGTTTTATGCCCTCATTCATTAAAAACACAACACGCTGTTCCACGTAGGCGTTCACAGTGTTGTCCGCCATCTTGAATAACGGTCTATCCAGAAGCGTGGGAAATGAGCGCCGTCTACCATTAACAGGACACAGGTGCCAGTTTCTACTACATACAAATCCTCCAGCCTAGACATCCATTTAAACTTCGAAAGAAAAAATGTCCCGGATTGAGTTGAACGACCCTCGTATATTACTATATCTATGGTTGGACCATGTCAGGGTTAACATTTATCACTCTACTTTATTTATTTCGTTGGATAGATCTATATAAATTGCTATATCTATGGTTTCCCTTGGTAGCAGCTTATTTTCAGTAAATTTTTATGGCAACGATTTTGAGATTGTTCTTGGCGAAAGTCATAACCGCCAATGTTTTTGTTTACTTATATAGTTTAAAATATATATATATATATTCTAAATCATTTTAGTTTTTATTTTACTGCTTTTTTATTCCGTGTAGTCGAAATTTAACCGACAAAATATTGAAAAATAGTTGATAAATTGTTATTTGTTGTTAAATTCAGCTCTTTTAAAAGTTTAACTTTTCTGTATAAACACTTTTAAACTTTGTTGGAAAATGAGGAAAAAAAAGTATTTTATTATTTATCATAATGTGAAATGTCTGAAAAATTATTTTAACAACAATATATTTCGGTCATAGGACTGTCATGTTACCTAATAATAATGGTAATTCGCCGAACTGAAATTTTAAAAGCCAAAAGGGCCAAATATAGCAATCTATTAGTTCATGTTAAACCACGGAAAGCTAATCCTTTATCCATTGTATCAGCACTCTACTTCATTTATCTCGTTGGTTTTTCCCCCGTGATGTTAAAAACCTATTCGTGTACGATACTTATTAGGGGGACCGGAAAATAATGTCGTTTTGAATTAAAATACTGACATCGGAAATTTATCCTGGATAAAATTTAAGATATTCGTAGGTAACTTATAAGATGGTTATTTGTAAAGTACCATGTAAACACTGTTTAACAAAAATTTCCGGTTTCATTTTATTAATTCAAAACGACATTATTTTCCGGTCCCCCTAATACATATTTTGAAGATGAATCACGAGAAAATCAATTTTTTTTTTTCTTTTTTTGCGTATTTTTTCTGAACCTTGTTTTCATTTACCCCTTTCTACAGTTATTAGTTCCCCATGGGGAACTTAGGTAATCGTGAAAATTTTCGACCTCGGTTTTTTGACTTTTCTACAGGTTTTCAGGTGTGAGGAATCCGAAAATGACAAAATTTCTATGGTGTCTGTCTGTAGGGTGTCTGTTAGTAGGTTAGTGTGTTAGTCCGTTAGTCTGCGTACACGATATCTCAAGAACAAATTGTCGCAGAGAGGTCAGATCAGTTTTAAATTATTACTTTCGACACTGGCAAGAACCCTATTCATTTGCAACATTCGAATTCAAAAACTTCGTAAGTTATTAGAAATTTACGATTTTCTTAACATGGGAGAATAGGACAAAAATTCACTTAAACGTGCATTAAATGGAAACTTTTTACTGTAAAAATGTCAGACCAGTTTTAAAATATCAGTTTTAATGCCGGAATGAACATCAGTAACTATAAATATGCTACTTTGAAAATTTCGCAAGTTATTGAAAATTTACGAATTTCTTAACATGGCAGTATAGGGCAAAATTTCACATAAACGTCAATTTTGAGAGAGATTTTCATCGTAAAGATGTCAGACTATTTTTGAAATATTATTTAGGACACTGAAATATGAATTGGAATATGAATTTTCCAATATAAAGATTTCATAAATTATTGGAAATTTACGAATTTCTTAACATGGCAAAATAGAGCAAAATTTCACATAAACGTCAATCTTGAGGGATATTTTCATCGTAAAGATGTCAAACCATTTTCGAAATATTATTTAGGATACTGGCATGAATATCATAGACTATGATTTTTCCAATTTAAAAAATTCGTAAGTTATTTGGAATTTACGATTTACTTAACATGTCAGAATAAGGCAAAATTGAGCATAAACTTCCATTTTGAGGATCCTAAATACATTAGACAACTTCAAAATTACGTTTATGATATTTTTTTGAACATGATTGAATACAAATATCCTAATAGGAAAATTTCGTAAGTTTTTCGTAATTTACGATTTTATCAACATAGCGAAATTGTAAATTTTTCATATAAATATGAATTTTGAGGATTATTGCATTGGAGATAGTAGCATGAAAACTAAACAACGGAATTGACCCCGATAAAATAAATCAATAGATTAGAATAAGATAAATCTATCGAAGTGAACGGGGGATAGCCTATTAGGCGGGGATTTCATTCTGTCACTGTATCAAGCTTTGGTAAAATTCATTTCTTTTAACATGATTATAATATGTCTTGCACTAGAAATTTCTGAGAATATAAATATGATGGGGAACTGAGCAGAGTCCACCTATGCCAACTAGTTTTTTTAATATATGCATTTATATATTTTTTAAGTGATAAAGCTTTTGAAAGGATATACAAAATATAAATAAAAACTTTGATTTTTTCGTGAGTTATTTTTAAAATAAGAATTATCATATGTACATATCGGTGTAATTTTACCGTGAAAACACCCACTGTTGACAAACCAGACCTCTTAATAAACATTATTTATTTATTTATTTTTTTTTAAAAAAAGGAGAAATTTCTTAACCTAAAAACTCTCGCGAGTGGATCACATGATAAAAATTAGAAATAAACTGAATAAAAGAAAGGTAAGTAATGAAAAAATAACAACCTGCAATCAATTTAACTGTGCTTGGACATCACAGCATTTCTTCTACATAATTCTACGTAACAGAGCCACTTAACGGTTAATATGCACAAAATTCATTCAATATAGACCCTCACAATAAAGCTTATGCAGCTTGGTGCATTTTTATACGATAGATGCTAAGATGTAACTAAACGGAAAATCGCAGAAAATGAGTGAAGGCATCGCCACCTGTAGGCATATATATACCCAAATTAAATTATCATTCTTTCCCGTAATAACCATCTCAGATATCATGTTTGATGCAGTGGCGGATTTAAGGGGGGGGCTAGGGGGCTGAAGCCCCCCCCAAAACACTGACATTTACAATTGAATATTGCAATTGTAAATTTTTTATTGGTCTAGAATAACACTTTGAAAAGTCTTAGCCCCCCCCAAAAGTCAAGTTCTGGATCCGCCACTGGTTTGATGCATTTATACGCTATAGAAACTGAGATATGGTGTTCAGAAAACGAAAATGTTGCAGCATAACTGTGCCGTGTGTCGTCCAATATGCACCCACATGAATACAGCGTGACAGTTTTTCATAAAGCTATCACTCATAAGAAGTTTTATACACTTATGCACAGTAGAAACTCAGTTATAACCTTCACATTACTTACTAAGATGTCAGCATTACCAAGGTCATCTGCAAGCGATATATGTCAAAATGTAATCGGTAAGAACTTATATCAAGGTCCAACCAAATGTAAATTTTTATGGAATTCCACTTAATTTTTCATTTATTTACAGCACCTACAAAATTTTGGTAACATGCAGACAAAGAGACAGACATTTTCCAAAAAATGGTCAAACCAACTTCAGGACAATTTCAAAACATATAAAGTCACTGAAAACCGGAAGTTGGAAATTTTTACCAATCCAATACTTTCTGGTGTATAGAAGAAAGTAAAATAATATAAATTTCGGTTATTTTAACTTCTTTCAAACATAATTTTCCATAGAAGCTAGCGTATTATCTGAATTTGGTTTTGTCTAATGGAATTGAAAATTTATTATTGCATACAATACATAATCTTGCCGACAGGCTACGTTATTCTATGAGGAAACTCGTTTCCCTAATAACTCATTAACTAATCTTTTTTTTTTTTTTTTTCGTTTTTATATTCAGAAATTTTTCTACCTTTTAGTTGGTATTAGTCCCCCCCCCCTCCCCTTTAATATATATATATATATATATATTGAGTTAAAAAATACGAAAAATAATTAACTAAAAGCAATTTTCGCATTTTTTTTACTGTAAAATGAAAAATGAAAATAATAATCATAATAAATTTTTTTTAGAAACGAAGTACTAAATAAATTGTTGTGAATTTTCTGAATGGGAAAGCGGAACTTAATATATATATATACATATACCATAGAATAATAATAAAGGAAGAAGGAGCATGCCAATACTCTAATGCTTACAAACCCCTTCTAGTGAAATGCCAGCGAAAGCTACTTTTGCTCCTCTCGACCTTGAAGTAGGGCACCCATCCTCAGCGCATTTATCGCTGTTTGTTGTGGGTGCTGCCTTGCAAAAATCTCGCTAACCAAGTCGCTAACCAATCAGATGGAAGCATTGTTACAACCATATACCCGGCATTCCTGGATTTTACAAACCGAAACCAAAACACGTACGCTCCTTCTTCCTCATTATTATTCTATGATAAATACATACACCCACCCACCCACCCGCACATATATATATATATATATATATATATATACACATTAAGTAATGAGTAATTCTGGAAACAAATTTCTCCATGAAATAACACATGCTTTGTCTGCTGGCCAGGATCGGTATCTTAATCAAGATAATTAAATTATTTTGACTGTAAAAAAGGTTTTTATGACATAAATTTTAGAGTGAAAGAGAAAAAAAAATAACTTTTTGGAAATAAAAATTATTGAAAAATAAATTAAACAATGTTAATGAGAAAAATGATGTATCAAAATATAATTTGGAGAATAAATTTAGGTTTTTCAGAACATTTATTTGAATTATATTGTGCATATACATCATTTTTTTAGGTTCATTAATAGGGGGAAATAAACATTTTTATTCATCTTAAAAGCAATTTTCATTGAAAACAATTTTTGTGTTTTTCTTATGATTGATTAATTTTTAAAGGTCTAATTAATTTTCGTGTGAAAGTGAAATTTATATTAATTATCTTTTCTTCTTCCGTTTATGAGCTACTTTGGAATTTTCTGACATTCTATCCTACGAATGCACTGCTTGAATTTCGAAAATATTTGCTTAAAGGAATATAAAAAGACCAATAATTATGAAGAGACGTATTGCAAAATGTAGTTTCTGACGTATTGTAAATATTAAGCATATTTAAAGTAAAATTATAATGGAATCTAAGTTAGAAGTTAGGAACCTTGGTTTGAACATATTATTCGTGTAAGACGATGTAAAATGTTAACAAAGCCATATATATATATGTATATGTATATATATATATATATATATAAGTAAAATAAAAAAAAATAAAAAAAACTTTTTTATCTCTTCAAATCTTATATTTTACACTGTAGCTGCATTCTGCATATCACCAGAAATATTTTTGCACTGGGGCACAGAATACTTTTTTGCTGAATCCGTCCAAATCAAAGAAAGAATGAGAATCAAATATGACCAGATTCTGATGCAATTTAATACTCCTCTTCCCTGCAAAATCGAAAGAATATTTCCAGAAGTACAAATCTGTAATTTCGAATGTAAGAATATTAACGTACAGTCGGTAACAAAAGTGTCCGAACACTAGCAAAAATTCCTATGTAAAAAAAGTACACTTCATACGGTTTTGTTAAATAAATCCTTGTCGAATCCTGTTCTTAGTCAGTGTAAGAACAGGATTCGATAAGGATTCATTTAACAAAACCTCTAGATTTAAGTTGCTTTCCGTTTTCTACTTGTGATGTGATTTTGACTCTCTTGCTTCGAATTTCATATTACAAATTTGCACAGGTGAACTTGTTATCTTGTAACCATGTATTAAATTTCAGTATTCCTAAAATTTTGGTGTCCAGGTCCTTGAACCCGCTGGACTGTTTAGCAAGTCATACTTTGTTTTATAGAATCGTGTAGTAGAAAATGGAGCGAACACTTTTAAAAATAAAGGTTTATACTTCACTGAAAATTTCCTTAAAGCGAAGGGTTACAAGAAAATCACACATATATGAAGGTTTTTCTTTATGCCTAAGGCTCAATTAAAAATGTCCGCAACTGAGTTTCATTATTATCATTTGGATTCATATTAAATTATAAGAGCAAGTACTAAAAAAAAATATATATTTGCCATTAAATGAACACGAAACATTTTTTGAAAAATTTAACAGTGTGGATTTCACGAGATGAACAGTTAAAATACCCCCCCCCCCCTTCCCCCAACCAGTAAGATGCGTTGAGGAGTAATAGAAATAAAGAATAATGACTCTTTTCATCCTATGTTGTAATAGAATTTTTAACTGAAAAATGTAAAAGAGTTATGTAGGCTCTATGGTTTTTTGTAGAAACTAGAAGTTGTCATATATAACCGGCTGACATTTACAAAATTATCTATTTTAATACATTTACTAATCTATAATGCAAGTAATTTTTTATCGATTGGTTATATGGTAACAATGATTTTGTTTTTGAAAAATAAGAGTCCCTGCAAAAGATCTTTTGTTTTTCATTAATAAAACTTTTTTTTTTTTTTTTTTTTTTTTCTAGCAAACTTTTACTTATTAATTTTACTAGTGAATTAATGCATTGGAGATAAGTGATTTACATTGGGACTTTTTTTTTCCCCTCTTATTAATTTTATAAAAATGCATATAACTTATGCTTGATTGGAAAGTACATCTATGAGTAATGAATGGTAAATTATTTTAATATAAAAAAAAGGGTTAATCACTTCAACGCGCATGTGCACTTTCGCCTCAAGTAGACGTCAAAGCTGTTAATCTACCGGTTTATAAGACGACAAGGCTGAATGCTTGTGTAGGTCATATGAGAAGTTGCTTCGATACCTGACAGAGGCCGCCTCAGAACCATTGCCAACCTAAGTTGGAGAAAAAGTGGTCCTCTGGCTCTTTCAGTCCGGAATTAGTTTTCTTCTAGTAATCGTCTGCTGTCAAACAGAGGAGTGGAGGTGATTTAAATAAAAATAAAAAGGAAGCAAAATCGCCGAGGAAGTGGATTGCTTTTTCCGTGTTTTCTTCTTTGCTGTGTTGTGTTGTGGTGTGCGAGATTGCTGCGGGAGTGTTTAACTGGGACTCTATGTGATGGGAATTAGATTTCGATGCTCCCATTCAGCGGTGCTCTTAGGGATTCTCATCTGCTTCGCTTTGTATACATTTACAGGTGAGTGCACATTTTTTTTTCTTCGTTTCTTGGATTCAGGAAGTCCAGAATTTGCATCAGCATCATAGATATTAAAATAAAAAGAAATATCTGGAAATAATTGACACTTTTCTGAAGATCTTTCCAATATACTAAACAATATATGAAATAATAAAATTAATCAATTAATAAATTTAATATGTTAAAAAAAAGAAAAAATTCATGATCTTGTGATCTTTGGGATTTTTGATTGTAACGGAGATCAATAATAACAGATTATCCCGTATGGAATCAAATTTAATCTAAGGTCTGTAGAAATAATTATATTAAAGAGTTCTATTTTTATCTATGCAAATATTTTTTTCTTCTTCTTTGATTGAAAAAGAATGAATAAGTAAATTTTTTTAGTAAGAAAATTTTTTATTTTGAGTTTTTGCCGATTTTGATTATGCCACTTACGAATATTTGGAAAGTATTCTGTTAGATCTCCACAGTCTTTTTGGGGCAAGGATCAATCGTACAGCCGATTGGGCTATAGAGGGCCACCCAATCTCGATAAAACCGATTGGGGTTGTGGAGGGCTACTCAATCTCGATCAGCTGATTGGATTATAAAGGTCCGTTACCAATGTTAATGTCTATTTACATATATCTGCTCCGCGCTGTTTACTGGTAAAGAAGAAAATCGCTAGTCAACCTGTAGCCCACGGACCACGGTATTATGAATGGTACGTCTTTCGTACTATAAATGGTAAATTTAATGAAAGCACATCTATGCGTAAACAGACATTAATCTTGGTAACGGAACTTTGTACCTCGATCAGCTGTAATAAGAGTGAGTGACTCTCCATGCCCCAACCAACAGTACAATTGGCTGTCGCTCCTAAAAGATTGTACACTTCAACATCTGATTCAAAATAAATAGAAATACTTATATTAAATACTTCTATCTTCTTCACATGTTTATAATAAATTAATAGTCACATTATTGGTAGAAACAGGGGTTTGTCCAAAGGTGAAACCGTGTCCGTTAAAGGGCCTTCCACAAAATTTTATATTTTAAAAATGAATCTTTTTATTTATTTTTTTATTATTATTTTTAATTCTAAAAATGGACCCTTCACAAAATTCTTCCTTTTAAAAACGAATCTCTGACAAATTTCTTTCATCTCGAAAGCTAATTTTACGTGGAGCGAACTGACCGCCCAAATAATCGGACAAGCTTTGCTGTATTTCCCTGAAAAACTGGCATTCAATATCTTATTTATAAAAAAATTTTGCGTGAGCTTAATTCTATAAAAGTGAGTCTTCATTGTGTAAAACGAAACTTTATTTTCATTGTAATTTTAGTTTTGCAAAATTATATTTTTCACAATTAACACAAACATAAAATCCTGTCTGAAAAGTCTGGATGGACCCCTGACTAATACTTTTAAGCAGGTGTCGATCCAGGCGAAAAATTGGGGTCCTTTAGCTTCCATTTCACAAAATCCCTCTTTATAAAATGGATCCCATCATAAAATTCAAACTCATACATGGGTCATTTCACAAATTTTAAATTCACAAAAATTGCCCTTTTTATAAATTTAAATTTCATAAAAATTTGTTTTAAATTTAATTAAATTTTATTTTATAAAAATGATCCTTTTGTAAAAATTTTCCGTGTTTTCAAGTATTATTTCAAATGATTGCGTATGTTCATACTTGGTTTAATGAAACACTATTTATTTCATGTTGAGCAATTTAAAAAGTGATTTCTAAAATTAAAGGTATTACAAAAATATTTTGTTATTCACGGAAATTCGTCCCGAAAATAAAAACCTGGATCGACCGTATTAAACTACTCCCATAGATAAAACCCTTTTTATAGCGGAGATCTTTCTCATTGATTAAAAAAGAAAAAAGAAAAAAAACATATAAATCATTACATAAAAAGATTGCATCTAATATCTTATTTGTCTGTGGAAATATTATGACCAAGAGAGTATATAAAATAGCTCAATGTATTTAATGCGTGTAAAATAGTAAATTTATGATATAAGCACAAAAATGTACTAGGAAATATAATTTATTATATTCTTTAAAATAAATACTACTCTTTATGCATTAATATTTTTGTAAATTGTATAACTAAATAAATGGAAATTTAAAACTTTTACCTAAAGGAAAATAGTTACTTTCATCTACTGTAATAACTCAATGATAAAATTTAAAATATTTGAATGTTATTTCAAAGACCGAAAACTCGCAATATATAATTAAGTTGCTAGGCATGAACATTTTGTAACAAAATCATATTAGCTGAATTCATCATTGAATACTACTTAAAATAATTTAGTGACGTATAAATGATTTATTTTAGTATGTTTACTGTATATTTATTTAAAAAACAGCCAATTTTCATATTTGTATATGATTATAGTTTCTACAAACACAAAAAGCGAAAAAGAGACCGGTATGTTAAAAAACGTCAGCGGTAGTAATCTTTTTTTTTTTTTTTCAGACTTTTCACACATCTTTTTTCACAGTTAAAAAGTGTTTCTGGCATCGACTTGTCTGTCTGTTCACACTATAAGTCCCATAAGTATTCGTGGAATTTCTTGAAACTGATATATGTTATGTAAGTTCATTATCGGATGTTCCCTATTGAAAGTGAAATAAATACCACCGCTGGTTAGTGTACAGAAACGTACATTGCACAAATCTTAATGAAATTGAAATATGTTATTCATATGCACAAAATAATGATTCTGTTGAATAAAATATGATTAACATGAAGATCTACAGGGACACAGAAAAATATTCAGTTACAATAAAATCTAGCATTGGAAGTTTGCTGGAATTGCATTTTCGTTTACATTAAGTGTTTTTAGCACTTTATGTTAATTTTTAACCGTGAATATGATTTGAATTAGTTTATTTGTCTGCCTGATTGTCCGTATGCCTATCTGTTCCTCTGCCTGCCTACAGTGCCCGTAAAATATTTTCAAAACTTCTTAAAAACGATATATGTTATTGGAGTTCACTATAAAATATCCCCTATTTAAAATGGCATTAATATAGGCCCTTTACAACTGGTTTATATACAGACCTCACTCCCCCCCCCCCCCTTCAAAAAAAAAAAAAAAAAAAAAAAAAAAAAAATGGCCAATGCACTACATGTAATGACATTTTTGAGACACTTTTATAAATCCCATTTAAATAACTTTCTGTTGCAAAGATAATAATGAAATTTACATTTATTGTTAATATGCTAAAACAATGTTTTGTATAAATATTATTTAATTACTGGGCTACACTAAAATATTCAGATACATTAAGGGCTGTAATTAGAAACTGCTCTAATTGCATTTCCGTTTGTGTTAAGTATTTTTAACAACGTTTAAGAGTTGACTGAATTCAATCAGTCTATCTCTCTCTGTATTTGTGTTGTTCTGTCTGTCCATTGTGTGATAATGTATACAAAAAACATTGAAGGTTAAGCGACGCAACGAGTACTACAGTTGGAAAGTGTTAGTATTCAATGTGTACTATGATTTTTCGTTCTTGTTTTCATATAACGAAGAGATAAATTTATATTATTGTAATCTTTATAAAAATTTAAATATCGTGTGTATTTATTGCTTGTAATAAAAAATGTTTTCTAACGTATGGAAGGCTTTTACATTTACGCTTTTCTCATCCATCCAAAAATTTAATTTAAAAATTGGATAAATATAAGTAATAGGAAAGTAACGTTATTTTTCAATGAACAATATCTGTCATATATTATAAATTAATGTAATGAAAATAAGAGTCAAATATTACTATATCATTGGTTACAATGCAAAGTATGTGGTTTTGAGCCATGTGTATTTAAGTACAAGTTAATTAATCAAGGTGTCTAGGGATTTCAACCTGAAAAAAAAAAAAAAAAAATATTTTTGAAAGCAAATTATTAAAATATGAACAATTCTGAACATTTTAATGCTTCATTCGAGATTCTACGTACTTTGGTTTGAAAGTTTCGAGCAAAATTTTAAACGATATCAAGATCAAACTTATTGCATTTCCAAACTTTAACGCTTTTTTTTTTCCCCCATAGGTGCTTTTTTACTACAGTCGGTAACAAAAGTGTCCGAACACTAGCAAAAGTTCCTATATAAAAAAAGTGCACTTCATACGGTTTTTTTAAATAAATCCTTGCCGAATCCTGTTCTTCGTCAGTGTAAGAACATGATTCGATGAGGATTTATTTAACAAAACCCTATGAAGTGTACTTTTTTTATATAGGAATTTTTGCTAGTGTTCGGACACTTTTGTTACCGACTGTGCTATTCACAAGATATCTTAAAGTGAAAATACGTTATTTGCTTTTTTAATGATCTTAAAATGTTTGTACAAACTTATTTCATAAAATTAATTAACGATTTTGAGATATTTCTAAATTTATTATCTTTCGAAATATGTAAAATTTGATTTTTTTAAAGTTTTTGTAAAAATTTTTATTTATGTGAAGCTAGTTTTACTAAATGTTAATTCATTTTATAGGTATATTTTATATAAATATGTCTGCAAAGCATTAAAGCAATAGTTTTTTTTTTTTTTCAAAAATCTTGCGAATAATAATAATAATAAATCAATTGCAATTTTACTCATAAGTTATGAACCAAAGTAAGTAGAATCATAAATGAGATATCAAATTGTTCATAATAGTTCATATTTCAACATACAATCATTAACATACACTTTTTATAAAGTTTGAAACCTCCTAGATCCCTTAATTTAGTTTTCGTTCTATTAGAAAAGAATTTTTGAACTCATATGATATTAAAGTTTACAATATCATTTAATGTAAAACAATCTACATACGCAAGCGAAGTGATGACGTTTTGACCGTCCGTGGGGCCAAGCAAAAGATTCCCTATGCTAATCGTCCATTGGATTTTTTGTAACAAATTACTAAAAATTAAGGGAAATTATCTCCCGATTATATATAATTTTATATAAGTTACTGTCTACATGTGTTAGATTGAGTTATTTTTGCTATAAAATTGATAAAATTTTAATTTTAAATTTCAAAACTCTATAAACAAAAATGACAAACTTCCATTTTCGAATGTAAAAATAAACATTTCATTTCAATGGATGATAGTTATACACAGTAAATTACAACTAATATACTAATTAAAAGGAAAATGTTAAATGTTCTATCATAATTTGTTTTCAATTGTCTAAATAAAGTATCTGATGTAAGGTAAACCATCAGGATAGTGTAAGATACTGATATGTTGTAGCGGAATAGATTTGATATCTGTCGTTCTCGGTAAAAAAAAAAAAAAAAAAAAAAAATTCGCCAAATTATTTGGCGAACATATTTAATTCCTTTTAAAATTCAATCAATAATATGAAATAATATTCCGTACAATACATATTACGAAAATATACATCTGGTATTACGTTTTTGATCGCCAAATATACAAAAAGAAAAAAAAAAAATCGACAGAGATTTGAAAATTAAAATAAAAATTTTGTCAATTTGACAGCAAAATAACTTAATCTTACAAATGTGCACGATAACTAATTTATAATTATACCCAAATATGGGTATTAAAATCGGGAAATAATTTTCCTTAAATTTTAATATTTTTTTTACACACACACACACACACAAAAAAAAAAAAAAAAAAAAAAAAAAAAAGATGGATAATTAACATAGGAAGTCGTTTGTTTTGCCCCACCGACGCACGGTCAGTGAAGTCACCAAGTCACACTGCGTATTATTTTACATTTCAAAATAAATAATTATAATATAATAAATTTAGGATTATATCAAAATTATTTTCTAACATGTTCTTATATTGTCTAAGAATATGCTGATTTTTTAAACGTACTTTTTACAATGAAAAAAAAAAAAAAAAAAAAAAAAAAGTATGAAATCGTTTGAAGAAAACCTAATCTTTGAAGGGAGCATTTGGGTGTAACCCCCGTTTCGGCGACAAAATATTTCCTACCCCCCTGTTTTTCCCATTCAAGCTTCCCTTTCCAGCTATTTAAGGATTTGTCCTCTAATTATGGGGAAAACAGGTGGAAAGGAAATTTCAATTCAATGAAATGGCGGGTGCTAGTTACGTAAGGAGATTAGTGTCCAATTCATCCCTTTTTATCAGTTGATACGACTCACAGTCTCAAGTGCAGAAAACCCGTGGTGAATTACAATTTTCACTTGTCATTTTTTACGCCTAATTTATGACCACGTTACTGTCATAAAAATATTTCTCGTTTTACACTGCACTCCCAGAAATTCATACAGCCTGAGACCAGAGACTGCGCGAATTTTAAAATTTTGTAGATTTTTTTTTCATTTTAAAATTAGAATTTTGATATTATAATGCATTGAAAATGATTGTCATTACATAAGATATATGAAATGTGTAGATGGAGGCAAATAAAGAGTATAAATAATGTAATAAAAGCGCACATATAAAATTTATAGTATAGCAACATTTATAATATAGCAACTTTTTATTAATTTAAGCAACTTTTTTAATAATTTCTATCAAAAAGGAATTCTTTTTAAAAGGAAGTGGGCATATCCTGCTAGTATAAGAATAATTGTATAATAAATTTGCGACTTTTATTACAGTTTCGAAATATAGGTAAAGACAAGTAATTTATTTATTTATATTTTTCAGTCTATGGATTCTTTTTTTTTTTCCTTGTGTGTGTGTTTAAGCACAAATATTATTGAATTAAAAGAATTTAGGTACTTATCTTCAAGACCTAGACCTTGCTTAAAATTAACTTTCCTTATCTCTTTAGACTTCATTTCTAAAATAACACCATTGAAGTAAGTTCTATCATGATTTTCACCTTTGAACTTTATCAAAAATTTCAATGTTTAAATTGGTTGTGATCAGAAGATTTCTGAAGTCTACTGAAATTTTCAAAATCCTTGTTTATTATTATCTTAAAAAAAAATCTTATATTTTCAGTTTAACCGCATCTATACATAAGCTCAATAAAAACCAGCAAGTAAAAAATCACATAAATGCTGTTAAAAAAAGAAAAATAAAATAAACATAATATTTCAATTTATTTAATTTATATATATATATATTTTTTTAATTTCCTACTACCAATTGTTATTTCTCAGTTTATTAATACATCACCAAAAAATGTTTATCATGATAATTTTTGAAATACTGAATTAATTAAGAAACTTTGGGCTTATAAAACTGAAAGTAAAAGTTAATAATTAAAACAACCGAAAAAAAATAAAAAATAAAAGTTTAAATGAATGTTTTCTAATAGTTCTCATTTTGTTTGAAGATGTAATATTTGGAATTCGACTAAATTTAAAAATGAGTTGGCCAGCAGGTAATTAAAAAAGAAATTCTACTGTTTATTCTGTTTTACGGGAGTTTTTATTTTATTTTATTTTTTAAATATAAATATATTCATATTAAACTTTTGTGCTTGTATTTATTATTTAAGTAAATAATAATAATAAACTAAGTCTTATCCTATTAAAAAAATTAACAATTATGCTTGAGTAGACCATTTTGGCAACTAAGAAAAAATAATTAAGTGCCATTGCCGCCTGTTTTTCACATTCTAATTTATAACTCTTGGTTTTATTTCTAACTCTCGTACTTATTTCCCAAGTTTTTCTGCATCTTAGCTTCTAAGTTTTTTAGGATTATTGCCTTCAAACTACACAACTATAGTCTTAAATGAGCTTGAAAAATGTATTTTATACCCCCATTTCGCCGACAAAATGGGGGTGAACATTCACTGTCGGCGAAACAGGTGTTAAACCGATATTTTCGATTTTCCCTTCTTTGGGGAATTTGTCAACGAAAGGGGGTAGGAAATTTTCGTGTCGGCGAAACGGGGGTATAACCAGCATTTGTATTCCAACTCAACTTACCAATTAATTTCAAAGTTACCATAGCAACAAACTCAATGCCAATGCTATTTTATTCCATGCTTGCTTACACAATCTTTAAAAAATGTTTTACTGCATAATTTGCTGAATTTACTACAAGACTATATAATTTTCTTTTCTATAATAGCAACTGCAACAACAACAAAGAAAAGCACGCATTACTTCGAAAGTAACATATTTATAACATATATTTACATTTGCATTTTAAATCTTCTCAGTGCATCACAAGTTATGTGAATAATTAAGTATTTTATTTAACTTTATGATGATTATTGCATAGATAAATGAGATTTGCTTTAAGTATGATTATAATTAATTTAAATTTTTATTAAGATGTATTTATTTATTATTATTTTTTTTTATAAAGAAATATTTTTAAGGAAAAAAAAAAAATAAATGAATAAATAAATAGATAAAAATTATTCTGCACATAATCGCAAGACCAAAAATACAATTCGCGATTGTAATGAAATGCTCTCCCTCTGGTGGGCTAAGGTGAAATTACAATTAACATGCATAGCTTTCGAATTCATCTAGACGCCATTGCTGGCCGATATTTAGTTTCAAATATATTTATTGAATAAAAATGAATAAATCCGGTAAAAAAGATAACACTTACTGTTGTGTGCCACAGTGTAACTCCAAGAATAAAAAAATCCAGAATTAAGCTTCCATTTATTTCCAAATGACGAATTTAAAATTTCAGTTGCTTCGGCTAATGGAATAAAAAATTAATCAGATGATTTGAAACTAATATTTGTTCAGCTTCAGTTAAAAATCTACTTCCGATCGAACGTTGAATAAACTGAAATATTTCTTCCAAAAGCAATCAATTTTCCATGATGTAATGGCGGAGAAACTATAGCACGAATATTAACTAGTAACACATATAGAACAAAAATTAATACACGTGGCCATTATGTTTACTAACAACAGAAACTGAAAAAGCGCCATCTATCGATCATTACAAATGCGGATTAAGTTTTTCTCAAACAATTTTGATGCGGTAAAAAGTAAATGTCGTTTTGTCTCTTAAAATAAAAACATTTCCTCTAATAAAAAGAGGAAATGTTTTTTTAGCTTACATTCTCTGTCATTATTTCTGTACTGATAAGTATAAAGTATTTAAGTCCATATTCTCGATTTTTCAGGAGACGAAAAATAAAGTTTAATTAATTAAAAACAAATCAGAAGAATCGACTAGGAAAAAGGGATTTCGTTGACTTATACCCTTTATACCATTCAGTGATTACCAACCTTCATTTAATAACGGGAAAAATTTGAATTAAATATTTTATACCATACATGAATGGTAAATGTCTGACTTGAACCTTTTTTTACCAATGGATTTTCTCAAAGACTAAATGACATAGACTTAAATCCTTTATACCAATCGATTGAGAATTTTTTTCTGAGTTTGACTATGTACTGAACTCAAAATCGACATTTTTGGACTTAAATCCTTTATACTTATCAGTACAGATTTAAGACCTTTTTTTAGCTTACATTCTCTGTCATAAACCTTCTGTCGAATCTGGGTTAAAAACGGAAAAATGAATTAGAAATATCAGGCCTATCGTTACAAATTCTGTACCAAATGAAAGAGGCGATTTTTCTGAATCCAGGGGTGCAAATACTGTTTCCACAAGATAATTAGATTTTTTTTTCTTTTAAATTAACTAAAGTATGAAATTTAGGTGGAAACACTTTATTTTAATTCCTTTCAGTCATTTTAAAAAGTACGTGGCTTATTACAAATTCGGTACTAAATGAAAGGGACAATTTTTCTGAATCCAGAGGTTCAACCAGTTTTTCCACACGACAATTAGATTATTTAAAATTAACTAAAGTATGAAATTTAGGTGACAACACTTCATTTTAAACTTTTCATACTTTTTAGTGCGAATCAAGCTAACAGAAAAAGTCTTTAATTTTTTTTTTTTAAGTATTTTATTAAAATGATGCTAATGGACTCTTCCCACCTGACGTCAGAGGTCACGTGATAGATGAAAAACAAATAGCAGACGAAGTTTTGTTTATCTAGAGCGATTGCTGAAATAACATATTTTCTGTTCTTATTTTTGATCAATCGTATTTAATCTGGGTTATTTTTTATACATCATCATTTTTAATCCATTTTATATCATTATTCATCATCTTTTGTTTGCTGTATACATTACATTTACAATCATCATTTAGTTTATACCTGTTATTGATGTTCATGAAGACCATGTTTAAATACTCTGATTTTTGGTACTTAAATCAGTGACAGTGCAATATCGTACTACGTAAATCCATTTAGACCAGTAACTAAGTTAATTAACTTGTTGTAACACCATTATGCAATTAAATTAAATGAAAACATTTTTAAATTTCAAATTATAATCCGTAAACATTCCACAAGAAGCTATTATTTATTGCTAGATCAGTTAATGTTACAGTTACACTACAATATACAAAAATCGATTCTTATAGGTAAAAATAGATAAACACATAAAATGTTTTTTAAAAATTATTAAATCTACAAATACAATTATTCTACTGTTTACAAATGCACAATATTACTTTTATTTTATTTTATATTAAATATTAACATTTTTGTTCTTAAGAACAATATTTAATTGAATTCGATTCTCAGAATCCGATTATTCGTTTTCCTCTATCACGTGATTGAGCAGACGACGCTGGGAAGAGCCCAATGGGCTCTTCCCACCTGACGTCAGAGGTCACATGATAGAGGAAAAACAAATAGCAGACAAAGCATTGTTTTTCTATAGCGATTGCTGAAATATCATATTTTCTATTCTTATTTTTGATCAATCGTATTTAATCTGTGTTATTTTTTATAAATTATCATTTTTAATCCATTTTATATCATTATTCATCATCTTTTGTTTGCTGTATACATTTACAATCATCATTTAGTTTATGTTTGTTATTGATGTTTATGAAGAACATGTTTAACACTCTGATTTTTGGTACTTAAATCAGTGACAGTGCAATATCGTACTGCGTAAATCCATTTAGACCAGTAAGTAAGTTAATTAACTTGTTGTAACACCTTTATGCAATTAAATTAAATTAAAACATTTTAAAATTTCAAATTATAATCCATAAACATTCTACATAAAGCTATTATTTATTGCTAGATCAGTTAATGTTACAGTTACACTACAATATACGAAAATCGATTCTTACAGGTAAAAATAAATAAACACATAAAATGTTTTTTAAAAATTATTAAATTTACAAATACAATTATTCTACTGTTTACAAATGCACAATATTACTTTTATTTTATTTTATATTAAATATTAAAATTTTTGTTCTTAAGAACAATGTTTAATTGAATTCGAGTCTCATAATTCGATTATTCGTTTTCCTCTATCACGTAATTGAGCAGACGACGCTGGGAAGAGCCCATTAAGATAACTTCATAATGGGAATTTAGGAAAATCTTTTATAATTAATCCTTTTTTTTTATTATTATTACAAAACTTTAGTACATGTATTTTATTAATTACAAAAAAGAAAAAGAAAATAAAGAAAGAAAAAAAAATTGCAATTTGAATTTTTCTGTTTTGTAATTTCAGAATTTTTAAAATAGTCATGATTAGTCCTGGATAAAGGAAATGTAGAACATAAGCATGAAATAAATTTAGAAAACAGCTGTTCTTGAATTTTATTTTTTCGTGCTTTTCTTTGTTTTTTCTTTAAAAAAAAAAAAAAAAAAAAAAAAAAAAAGGATCGAAACTTTTGCAAGAATCTTTTATAAAGTGTCAAGATTTGTTAATTAATTTCTATACAAATGAAAACTTGTACGTAGACATAAGTAAGCAAGCGTAACTGATGATATTCAGATGAGAATAATATCGACTTAATCAAGCAATATTATGTTTATCTTGGAAAAAAAAAAAAAAAATTCCAAACAACTCGAGACGAAAATATTTAAATGTTCAGTTCGGGAATTCCATATAGAATGATTTTATTAATGAATAGATAATGTCATTTAATAGCATTTAGAAAAAATTTCAACATATCTGATAATACCAGAAAAGATACAAAAGTCTTTGTGAGAATTACTTATCTTTTAATTGTTATTAGAATAAAATATTTGTTAACATTCTAAATATCGAGATAGAAATTTTCAGATTTTTATCAATGTTTACAATATTAAATTAAAAGAAAATGTGTATATCAAATCATACAATTGCAGTGAAATGTCCAGTTCATATCAGCACGGTAAAACCAAATAATAATAATAAATGTTAATCTTTATTTTATTTTTTATTTCATTTTCCACGCGCGCTTTTTATTTCCTAATTGAAACTTATTAAAAAAAACTTTTTCGGTACTGTCCATTTCGAAACTGATTATTATTAATTTTCTTTTTCTTAATATATATATATATATGTATATGTTTCGATGAAATTCTGGCAAAAGCAGAATTTAGTTTAGTATAGAGGACTATTAGTTTTTTTTACTTTCTTCTATATGTAATATAGAGAAAGTATTGGATTCGCGAAAATTTTCGAAGTCCACTTTTTGATGGATTTACATGTTTTGGGATATGGAGAACACGAATTAATAGTTTTTAGAAAATGTCTGTCTGTCTGTCTGTCTGTCTGTATCATTTTTTTGTGTACGCTGTATCTCACGAACCAATGAATGAAACTTAACCAAACTTGGTATTTAGTTGCACCCTGACATAAACTGGTGCTGATTAGATTTTGGGATCAATCGCTCAATAGGTCGCGTTGTGATCGCATTTTATGCAAATTTTTAACATGGCAGCATAGGACAAAATTCCATATAAATGGGCATAAAGAGAGTTATTTTACACTTGTGATTGTAAAATTAATATGAATTATTGATAATAGTAGTAGTTAGCTAGGAAAAAAATTTTGTGCATGGGGGGGCATCGGTTCCCCCCCCCCCGGGGGGGAAAATCCCCCCCCCCGGGGAAGTAAATTTTCAAGATGGGTATCTTTCGAAAGGTCTCGTTGATAATAGTAATAGTTAACTTGGAAAAAATTTTTGTGCATGTGGGGGCATCGGTTGCCCCCCAACCAGGGATGGAAGTTCCCCCCCGTGGGGGGGCAAAGTTTCATGATGGGTATCTTTCGAAAGATCTCGTCAATACCTTTAAAACGAATGGTTGAACGATAAATCTGTGATAATTTAAACCAAAGTTATCGATTTTTTTTACTTTTAACAAAAAAAAACTTAGAAAAATATCGCAATTTTTTTTTTTTTTTTAACGAAATTTAACCAAACTTGGTATTTAGTTGGTCCCCGACATAAACTGGTGCTGATTATGTTTGGGGATCAATAGCTCAACAGGTGGCGCTGTGATAGCATTTTATCTAAATTTTTAACATGGCAGCATAGGACAAAAATTCGTATAAATGTGCATAATTAGAGTTGTTTTAAACTTGTGATTGTAAAATTAATATGAATTATTGATAATAGTAGTATGTAACTAGGAAAAAAATTTTCTGCATGGGGGGGCATCGCTTCCCCCCCCTAGGGGGGAAATACCCCCCCAGGGGGGGTAAATTTTCACATTGGGTATCTTTCGAAAGATCAGGTTGATAATAGTAGTAGTTAACTAGGAAAAAATTTTTGTGCATGTGGGGGCATCGGTTCCCCCCCCCACCGGGGGGGGGGAAGTTCCCACCCGGGGGGCAAAGTTTCAAGATGGGTATCTTTCGAAAGATCTCGTCAATACCTTTAAAACGAATGGTTGAACGATAAATCTGTGATAATTTAAACCAAAGTTATCGATTTTTTTTACTTTTAACAAAAAAAAAAAAAAAAAAAAAATCGCACCTTTTTTTTTTTTTTTTTTTTTTTTTAAATATTGTTACTGATTGAATATGTATAGGTAAATATAGAAGAAAGTCTTGTGGTGGCCACAACATACTAGTTTTTTTTTCATATTATAGCATCGCTTTCAAATTATTCAATTTTATTTTAGATTTCAATAAATGTCCAACTATCGTAAAACTGGTATCGTAAAAATCCGTAGATTGAGACTAATAGTCCTCAGTCCTCAGTCCTAAAAAAAAAAAAAAAAATAATTTTTAATAAGGAACAGAAAAGCTTTGGAGAATCTAGTGCGGGCGGATTCTAATTCATAGATGTTATTAAACGCTTATTTTAACATTTTTTTTACGAGTGTGACGACTATTGGTGCAAATTTTAGGTGTGAAGAATACCTTATACTATCATGAAATTATACAGAAAGCGAAATTGAAACGTTAATTAATAACAGTCAAAATTTTTTTTAAAGTTATCTTTGTGAAGTTTTTATTTTTGCCTACGATAATTTGGCTCGACATTTTATACTATGATGTTATATTTTTGGATCTAGTATGCTCCCTATCTAGAATATATCGTACCCCAGCAAGAAATGTGGCACAAGTGAAAAGTATAAATTTCTAGTTTATGTAATTGAAAAATGTGTATAAAGTGTCCCAAAATCATAAAAGGCGTCACATTTCTATCTCTCAATTTATCCACTTTAGAGATAATTGTGTCAGCTTTATTGTAGGCTAGTCAATGCTTTATAGTATCTTTAAGTGAATTTTTCTCAAATTCTGTATTTTTGAGTGTCATGTTTCTTGTCGGGTGCGATATGTGCATTTTGTAATAATATTTCTTCTATCTATAGCATATGCTAAAATATAATTATAAAAACTTTGAACTCACACATGTACAAAGGGGGAAAAAAAAAACTTGAATAAATTAGAATATAAATAAATAAATAATAGATAAGATTTTTTTTTTTTTTTTTTTTTTTTTTTTTTTATCAAAAGTCATCAAATACATAGTCGTCAAATATTTCACTTTTCTAAGTTTTGTTATTTTATTTTTTCAAATTTTCACTTGATATATTTTTACTTTCTTCTATCTTCAATAGAAGAAAGTATTGGGTTCGTAAAAATTTTCGATTTCGGGTTTTTAATGGATTTACACGTTTTGAGAGTTGTAGAACACGATTTTACCATTTTTAGAAAATGTCTGTCTGTCTGTGTGTGTGTGTGTGTGTGTGTGACAAAATTTTGTGGCAACTGTATCTCTGGAACTACTGCACAGAATTTCATACAAATTGGTATGTAGTTGCACCTTGACATAAATTAGTGCCTATCAACTTTTGGTAAAAATCGTCTTACAGGTTGCGTTGCCATTCCGCTTTTTCTAAATTTTTAACAGGGTGATATAGGGCAAAAATTTTCAAGATGGGTATCTTTCGAAAGGTCTCATCAGTACCTTTAAAACGAATGGTTGAACTATAAATCTGTGATAATTTAAAACAAAGTTATCGATTTTTTTTACTTTTTACGAAAAAAAACTTAGAAAAAAAATTTTTTTTTTCTTTCTCTCCCCTTAATTTTATCAAACTCCCACGGTTTCCGTGTTCTGACAAACTTAAACTAATTTTTGCTTTTTTCCCCTAATTTTGTCAAAGTCCTACGGTTTCCATGTCTTGACAAACTTTAACATATTTTTGCATTTTCCCCTAATTTTGTCAAAGTCCCACGGTTTCCGTGTTTTGACAAACTTTAACAAATTTTCACATTTTACCCAAAATTTTGTCAAAGTCCCACTTTTTTTTTTTTTTTTTTTTCTCCCCTTAATTCTATCAAACTCTCACGGTTTCCGTGTTCTGACAAACTTAAACAAATTTTTGCATTTTCCCCCCAATTTTGTCAAAGTCCCACGGTTTCCGTGTTTTGACAAACTTAGAATAATTTTCACACTTTACCCAAAATTCTGTCAAAGTCCCACTTTTTTTTTTTTTTTTTTTTTTTAATTATTGTTACTGAGTGAATTTGTATAGGAAAATATAGAAGAAAGTCTCGTGTTGGCTACAACATACTAGTTTTTCTTTCTTCTTTTTAATTTTTATTTAATGTGTTGTTATATTCGATTTATTTTTTACTTTCTTCTATATGTAATATAGAGAAAATATTGGATTTGTGAAAGTTTTCGACCTCCGTTTTTTGATAGATTTACACGTTTTGGGATATCCTGAACACGAATCGATAGTTTTTAGAAAATGTCTGTCTGTCTGTGTGTATCACGATTTTTGTGGACGCTGTATCTCACGAACCAATGAATGAAATTTAACCAAACTTGGTATTTAGTTGTACCCTGACATAAACTGGTGCTGATTAGATTTGGGGATCAATCGCTCAACAGGTGGCGCTGTGATCGAATTTTTTGTAAACTTTTAACATGGCAGTATAGGACAAAATTTCGTATAAATGTGCATAATGAGTTATTTTAAACTTGTGATTGTAAAATTAATTCGAATTATTGATAATAGTAATAGTTAACTAGGAAAAAAATTTTGTGCATCTCGGGGCATTGCTTCCCCCCTGGGGGGGGTAAATTTTCAAGATGGGTATCTTTCGTAAGGTCTCGTCAACACCGTTAAAACGAATGGTTGAACTATATAAATCTGTGATAATTTAAAACAAAGTTATCGATTTTTTTTACTTTTAACAATTTTTTTTCTTTTTTTAAATATTGTTACTGAGTGAATTTGTACAGGAAAATATAGAAGAAAGTCTTGTGGTGGCCACAACATACGAGTTTATTTTTATCTTAGATGCTATGTCATTTTACGAGGATCCTGAAAATTCAAAAATTAGTTGTGTTTTGACTTTGACTTTTCTGTTTTATGCAGATAATATTATGTAAATTTTCTCATATATTTTACGATTTATCATCATCAGTATCCTGATAGTCGAGTCCCGAAACATATCTAATTTAGTTGATTAAAAAGCTGCAAAACACTTTTTGACTCCTTATTCAATTCGAGAGGCCCCACAGGTGTTGTGTTCTCTTTTAAAAGGACGATTACATCATGTACAGGTAATTTCCTTGTGTTATTATGTGCGGTTCGGCCAGCAGTAGAGTAGATGACCTTTAAAATAATCCTGCCTTGACTGTTTTATTATTTAAATAAAATATCGTTGTCTGATAAATTTAAGGGGATTATGAACGGTCATTTTTATTTTTCTTTCTTTTCATTTTTATTTATTTATTTTTTTTTTAATTACTATTTTAAAATTAGGAAAATTTACGTACATATACATTAAAATATATAGTTAAATTAAGCGTATTAAATTTTCTGAAAAACTACTTTAATTTGATAATTCAAAATTTTAAATGTTTTGAAAAGTTTTAAAATGCTTCCCGCTAGCTAATTTTTAATTTTCTCACTCGATTTTACGTAATTGTAATTTGAAATATTTTCTATACATATTTGGGAATTACTTTATGAAATCATTTGTAAATTAATTTTTAAAAAATATTTTTGTGTTTCAATGCTGAAATTTAGTAAAAATTTCTACATTCAAATATAAAAATATTAAAAATAAAAAAATGAAAAAAATGGTGGGTAACAGCCGCATGACTTCCACATGACTCATTAATACACATATTATATATTCTTATTGGAAATAGTGGGATCAGAAGACATAAAACTGATTTACCAAATCAGACACCTAACAATTTTTCTGTAATAGCAAGCTAATATACATACATCGTGAAGACATATAAAAAAGAATTAACATAGCGAGGTTTTTTTTTTTTTTTTTTTTTTTTTCTTTTTTTGAAACACTCATTTCTGAGATCTATAACTGGCCTACCTAGTCAGGAATCAGTCAATTTTCTGTAGTAACAAAGAATTACATGCTAAAGGACATCTAAAAAAAGGTTTATGTAGCAATCCTGAAGAAAATCATTATCTTTGTTTTGGTGATACTGACTTTTAGTCCCACTTCCAATTTTCACCAGAACTTGGCAACCTCATCTGTTCACCGGAAACTAACACTTATATATAAAAGGATATCTAAAATGGATTTAATATGGCGAGTTTGAAGGAAATCCGTAGAGAAAAAGGAATGCACTTATAGGAGCTGAAATTGACCTATTTATACAGGATGTCTGTCAGTTTTTTTTCTTGAACTAACCAACAAATACACAAGAAAAAACACCTGAAACATGTGTTTATATAACAATTTTCAAGAAAATCGTTAGAGCTTTTTTGAAATACAGTCGGCAGCAAAAGTATTGAAGCGCTAACAATAATTCGTATTTAAAATATGTGCACATAATACTGTTTTGCAAGTAAATATTTATTTAGTCATGATCTTAGTCTTAATGTTGTCATAAAAAAGTAAGTTGATGATAAAAATTAGCTATCAAACTAAAAAAAAAAAAAAAAAAAATTATGAAAAATGTGGATGTGTGCTTCAATAATTTTGTTGCTGACTGTATGAAACTAAGGTCCCACTTCCGATTTTTCAATTTTTATTACAAATTGGGGAAATCATCTGTATTCTAGACCTGTCTTACATCTGAATTTTCGTTGTTCTATCTTTATTAATATTGGTATGATAGTCAGAAGTCTCCCCACGCACATACACACACATACACACTGACTAATTGCCAAAAAACCACATTTTTGAACTCAGGAGACCTTAAAACATGTAAATCAGGTAAAAACTCTATCAAAATTTTTTAACCCAATACAATACTTCCATCACTTCGGTAAAGATCGAATATTCAAACACTGAGCAGTATTTCTTTTATTTGCTTCTTTTAAAATTCTATTTTATTTACAAGTCTTTTTAAGAAACTAGTATTTACAAATAATGCTGAAATAAAACTGGCATAATTACATTTAAAGGATTATGCACACGGATAATATCTCGTGTACTACATTTGAATTTGCCTAAGTAGCTTTAATGACTGCAGTCATTGTTTACGCTGTTTTATTTAAGCACTGACCGCCTAACATTTAAAACTTCCCGATTAATAATTGGATTGGAAAAATATCAGCTAATTTATTATTTTGTACATGTAAGAACTTGTTTATACCATTCCAATATTATTGCTTGTATTTTATTATTATTGTTATTATTATTATTATAAATATGCGTTAAACGTTATAATATTTTATTTGTCTTTCTTTATCGAAAGGTTTTTCAAAGTAAAAAAGAAAATCGAATATTTTACTTTGTACGATTTACTTTAAATTTAGTATAAAAATTTCACATTTGTTCGAAATATGTATAGGCGCCTCTCAGGTAAAAAAAAATCGGTCTATTCTCTCTTTTTTAAAAAACTTTTTTGAATAGTGTGAACCCCTGGGAGGGGGAGCGGAAGCAAAATATATAGGGATACAATTTTTCACAAATTAGTTTTATTGCATGAAACTTTTCTGTACTGTTAGAATGTAATAGCAACCCCCCCTCCCCCCCCCCTCAAAAAAAAAAAAAAAAAAAAAAAAAAAAAAAAACTTTTTTTATTTATTCTACTGACTAGGACTGTTAATGGACTTAAAAATTATATTCCTTACTTCCTTAAGGTCTTTTCTACTTAAACCATATAAATTATTTCATTTTTTTTTCTTTTTCTCAATAATCAAGTTACTATGGTATACAAAAGCTGAAAAATGTAAAGCGTTATCTGTCCCAAGTATCATAGGTAATCGATCTTTAAATTGCGGAACTTGCAAAAGCATTACACTTGTGACCAGTCAAGCTTACAAAATTTTGGGAAAAAGCAATTACTGCTTTCACTTTCATGTATTTGCAGAAGCTAATTTTGTATATTCTAATAAATTAAGTTGTCAACATTGCGGCAATTTAACGAGATAAAAATGATATTGACTAAAAATTCGTGTTATTGTCTACATCTGTTTTTTTACGTAAAAGCATTTTATTATATTATTACTTTCCGAACACTTTAGTGAGGAAAGTATTGTAATCATGTCAAAAATCCGAATTGGAGATTTTGATGTTTCTATACGTTTCGAGGTCCAATGAGTCCGTTTTCACTATTTTTGCGATGATGTATGTATGTGTGTGTGTATGTGTGTATGTATGTGTGTATGTCTGTGAGTGAACACGCTAGCGTCTAAACACTTTGTTCGAATAACCTGAAATTTGGTACGTATATTGTAAGTCACCATAGTACGAACCCTATAGATTTTGGTGAATCTAGCACTTATAGTTTTTTTACAGGGACACAAAGAAAAATTCTTTATCATTATGGCCTATGGGAGCAAAATCTTAAAAGTGTGATAGCATCTAAACGCCTTATTCAATTGAGCAAAAAATTTATACACATATTATAGGTCACAAATACTCAATCTGTATAGATTTTGGAGAATCTATCACTTACAGTTTTTTTACAAGGACACAAAGAAAAATTCTTTATCATTATGCCTATGGGGCCAAATTTTTAAAAGTGTGATAGCGTCTAAACGCCTTATTAATCTGAGTAAAAAATTTGTACACGTATTATAGGTCACAGTTGCACCAACTGTATAGATTTTGGTGAATCTAGCACTTACAGTTTTTTTACAGGGACACAAAGAAAAATTCTTTATCATTATGGCCTATGGGACCAAATTTTTAAAAGTACGATAGCATCTAAACGCCTTATTCAATTGAGCTGAAAATTTATATGAGTATTATAAATCACTGTTGCACTAACTATAAGCATTTTGGTGAATCTACCATTTATAGGTTTTTACAGGGACACAGCGAAAAATTCTTTGTCATTATGATCTATGGGCGTAAAGTTCAGTAGCGTTAAATAAAACATCGTGTAATATATGGAGAAAAATACTCAAACACTCTATTATGGTTTTCTCTCTGTTGTTTGTTTAACAACTCCTCTTTCTTTACTTTATCTACAAAACTGTTAATTACTCAATGTTCGGAAAGTCGAGTGGAGTCACTCCAGATTTTTATATTATGAATAAAGACCCAATGATTTTTTCACTGTCGATATCTCAAGTAATTTTCATTTTTCTCTTTTGTAGATAATCATGCAAAACGAAACGAACATCTAAGCATCGCACACATCTTGTGTTATTTGAAAACATATCATAATAGTGATAAAATTTGTTAGCATTTTATCTATTTAAATTTTGAGTCTTAGAGTGAAACAAAATTTGGTTCTACAGTTGCTGCAACGTGCTGGGTTAAACCAAAGCTTGGTACTAAAGTAGCTATAAACTACACGAAGGGAAAACCTTCAACCATGATTTGGTGTGTATTTTTGCTTGGGGAAAAAAAAAAAAGCCTCAAATCGTGGCAAAGGATTTTACAATGTTGTAGTTGCAACTATTATACCAAGTTTTGGTTCAACCAAGTGCCAATAATGGTTATAGGTTTTAACGATCTTATGGTTGTAGCTGCTGTACTAGCAGTAGCTTCTACTGTACTACTGCAGTAGCTTCTACTGTACTACTGCAGTAGCTTCTACCGTAGCTACTGAACAGGGGACAGTCCCCGCTCATCGTTCTTGGAGCGATGTTGAGCGCTTCAATGCCTCGGGCAACAAGTGTCCGAAACAGAGGGAACTGCTCCGAACGTTTATTGAGAATTCAACAAGCGTTTACAAAATTCGCCAGGCATTTAACATCAACCGACAGAGGGCGTAATTTATTTATGGCAGGTGTGCCGGGATTAAATCCCAAGCGACAGCGGGCACAAGGAGGAATAAATAGCTTTGTTAAGACTTTGCAATGAGAAGTTTAGTCTATGATTTCATTAGCTGAGTCCATAATTAAGTATTTCAGTTCATTCGTTTTAGTCTTTGAGTTGGTTTAGGAGCATTGATAAAAGTCTTTTTGACATTTGCATGTTGTTGCCGTGCTTTCGCCCCACGCGACAAGGGATAACAGTGGTTAATTTGGTAACGTTGCTGTACAAGTTTGGAGTAGTGCTGCAGAACTAAATGGCTTGGGATGATCCCAATTGTAGATTGCAACTTGAGCTAGTAGGAAGAAGCTTGGAGGTTAATCGGTTAAATTAGTAATATCTTTTAAAAGTGCGTAGATTTTATTCAGTTTTTGGATTAGGGAGGGTCTAGTGATGATATTATCTAACCAGTTTACTGGTCTTGGGGATGGGTTTCGTAGGTGAAAACTGGAGGTAATGGAAATTCAACTTAGCACAAAACTTTTAACAATATATCAGTAATTAAGTTTCGTTCGCTTTGTAGATCGAATTTGAATAAACCGCCAAAATGACAATCATTACAAAGGAGATCCTTATAACAATAGAGTTTGTGATCTTTATACTTTATAAATTGGTACAATTGCTATAACGAAATCCTCTTCGCTTCGTACTCGGAAATCGCTAAAGTTAGAGTAAATATATGATGGCCTTCATTATAATAAGACACATACACATTGGATGTATAAAACTTTATAAAAGGAACCTGCTTGTTTTATGTACATAAATACGATATTCATATTTTAAGTCATTAATCATTAAAAAAAAAAATCATAATTATTAATTACGAAATTTTCTTCTAAATGACTGATTAAGTTGAAACTGTTATTAGACTGTATTAATGACAAATTGGAACACTTGAGAAATTTTTGTTGGCTTTTAATAAGCACTTAGAAAATTGCTGGAGTTTGTGGAATAATTGAGAAGGAGGAGTTATTATCAGCACTCAGGTAATGGAGAACATTGAAACATACCATCTTTCTTCGAAACCATAAATCAAAACGATACAATACTTTCATTTTTATACGATAGATTAAGCTTGTTTTCGAAATTTTCAATGAATACTTAGTTTACCACTTAGAATATAATAAGTTTTCACAAATTCTGAGAGTATTAGAGAAAGCACTCATATATATGTAGATATAAGAAATGAATGCATATATTTTATTAAGAACTGAAAACTATGCAAAACAAGGGCAAAACTTGAAAAAAAAAAAAAAAAAAAAAAAGCAAGAAGGAGCAGAGGCCAATACAGCTTAAGACGGGTGGAGAGGGATAAAACCAGCTTGTGCAATGCCTTACTTTCTTTGAATCCTCTTCAAGACCATATGATAACAAAAAATAAAGTTAAAATGAATAGTTTTATGTTATTAGGGGAAAAAATTGTATTTTATAATTATTAATATTTATGAAGCAAATTTAAATAAACTGAATCAATCATGCATATTATATTTTAAAATAACTATTGATATGTATAAAACAATTTTATGTAAGCTAAATCTGTCACACACACACACACACACACACATATAATATATATGTATGTGTGTGCTTTATAATTTCTGCGTTGTGAACTTCCGAGTCACCTAGTTAATTGAAAAAGTAAAAAAGTAAAATGTGGTTAAATCCGATTTTAATACACAATAGCCTCGAAAAATCACATTTTAATCAATTAAGCATGCCTAGTCAAAAATTCCAAAATAAGATTCGAGATTTTTCAATTAAGCTCCCTGTACAATACTGCCCTACTGAATTTCAATTTATTTCGTCTTTACATCGTCGGTACTATGCGAAAAACGTCTACTACTCGCAGAACTACCGATAAGTATTCTAAAAAAATATAACTACTTTTTTTTTTTTTTTATGGATTAGCCAAGGTTATACCATTACCTTTAATTATCAAAAAATTTGCATCTAATTTGAGAAGAAAATGATGCAAAATATACGATTTAAGATCTGGCGAACGATATGTATGAAAAAACTAGCCAAATAAGTATGTAAAATTGGCTTTAATTCTTATTTTTCGTGATTTTTTTTCCCTTTTCCTCTTCTTTAAATAACAAAGTAGCTTTTGTTTGCAATCACCGAAATGTTGTATTAGATAATAAAACATCAAGATTACATAAAAAAGAAAAAAGTATCCGAATTATAGAAAGGGGACAAATATTCCGAATAGGGGGGAGGAGAAAAAAAAAAAAAAAAAAAAAAAAAAAGAACGTAAATGTAAAATGAAAAAATTCGAAACCTACAACAACATTTAATTCACTTTTATGCATGAGCGAGTAAATCATGTCTTTATTTTATTATTTATATTTTTCAAATTAGTATTTTAAGAAACTGTAGTGCATACATAAAAAAAAAAAAAGTCTATCTATCTTATAATATGTTTTCTTTCTGTATTTCGGTTCTCTGTTCAAATACATGTAAGTGTATGTAATAATATTTATGTATTAGCAAGCTACGCCCGCTTCAATGGTCACTATATTTAAATGAATTTTCAGAAGAATTTGAATAACTATTATTTTTTACATCAGATTATAAATAAAAACTAAAAAAAAAAAAAAAAAAAAAAACTTTCAAATTGCTCTAAACCTCGCTTCGGGTACCCACCCGCTGCCTACGGCAGCTCCTTTTCTACCCGCCCTACATCAGGTACAGATTCCTACTACCTACAGAAAGATTTTCCCCAGGCATTTCAAACTGGGTATTTATCGACGACAGGTGGATCTGTTATTATTTAAGAACTATGATTTTAAAGATGACTGTATCTCAGTATTTATTAAATATTTTAGTTTTTGAAGAATGTATTTTTATAGCCTTTGCTTTTTATGCTATATTACCATATGATTCCGACTAATATAATAAATAAAAGAAAAAGTAAATTTTTTTTTTTTAAACGGAATTAAATAAATACAAAACAAACAAATTTAAATTAAACTTAAATCATTTCTACTATATACTATCATTTTTTGCGATAAATACTATAAATAAATAAATAAGTAAGTAAGTAAATAAGATTTCCTTTTCAAAAGAATTAATTAAAAAAAAAAAAAAAAAGAAAGAAAAATAAAATGTTGTTATACCATAAAAATTATACCTTATACATAAACATAACTGTTATAAATGTTTTTAAATTTAAAATTTAATATACTTAATTCTTTTCACCTGCATTACCATTTGATTTTCAATAAATAAATAAATAAATAAATAAATAATTCTTCTTCAAATGAATGAATTAAATAAATAAAAAATAAATAGCATAATAGCCGTTGCTATAATACGCAGACGATTGAAATGGAAGAATGAATTTTAGAAAAGTGAAACAGAGAAGACAATGTTTAAAATTGAAAAAAAAAAAATAATAATTAAAAAAATTCATATTCTATATTCGACAAAACCTCGATGAGATGTACACCTGCAGGATCCCAGGTACCAATCTGCCAAGTTTTGTAGCTCTGTGATCAGTAGGGTGAGCACCAGAGCGCAGACAGACACGCAGGTACTTCTCTTTATTTATATAGATGATATATCTTTTTGTGTGCATAATAATACTCACCAGTATATAAAACACATTCATGTGTGTTTGGTAAATAATGGTTATGGACTATGGGGTAGTCACTGGGGGAGGAGGGGTAGTGAGAGTAATTCCCCCCCCCCCCTGGGGGTATGACAACAGCTGTATGACGGTGACAACAGCTCATATTTGTGCTTTCTGTTGACAGGCAAGGCACAACTTTATAATGGAAAGACAAAAATTCCCATATCATGGGAATTTTTTTCTTTTCCGTACGTGTAGTTCATTGTCTACATATGAACGCATACTGGGCATATATGACGCATTCTGCGAATATATGAATGCATACAGGGCATAAACTACGCATACAAATTGTATGCGTAGGTCATTGCATACGTATATCATTGTATATTAGCTCTTCAGTTGATAGCACAATTTTCCACTAGCAATATCATTTTGTGTTATGCCTTTTTGCCAAGCAAAAATGATATGCAGTGCGGGATAATAAGCACCTTTTATCTTGGCTTTTTCCAAACAACACAAAATGCTGTTTTTAAACTTGATTAATCAAGTCAAGAAAATTACATCAAATTTAGTATTTTAAACAAATAAGTTTAATACAAGCATAGATCGGTGTTTAAGTTTACATTTGTTCTACTTGCTTTAAGCTTGGTAATTTAAACAGGAATGAAGTAATTCGTGCCAAGCGCATTAAGTTGCGTGCTACAGCATACATAAATATCTATAAAAATTATTTTTTAATAAAACTCCGTTTATTTAAGGTTTGGCACTTAAAACTAGTTATTCTACGTTTGCAAAGTTGATTTTGTATACTCTTAAATAGCTCTGAGTGAGAGCAAAATAGAAGTGTTTCTAGCCGTTGACCTTTGACATCAAAGAATTTTCAATTCAGTAATATGATTAATCTGTCATGTGCGATTTTGCAAGCTTGAAGCTTGTTGGAAATATCCTTAAATTACAAATTTAGGCTATCATTTTAAAATCAACTCAGTCAAATTTATCTCAAGCATTTATGATGATTCTTATTATTATTAGCCAGGCAACCCTCTTTTAATACGTCAAATAGAGCAGTAGGTTCTGTTGCCTTTTTTGATGATTTTCAAAGCGACGACAGCGAAGTTTTTAAAGTAGTTACAAAAAATTTTGTAGGTGTTGTTTGAGGGCTATGCGTCTGTAATTCTCTTTTGATTAATTGTGTTTAACGTTGTACTCAGGGTTGCCAGAGTACTACAATTTTATACACCACTATTTTTATATTAAAACAGACGCTTTATATAAAAACCAAAAAAGTTGTGATTAAACCAATAGATTTATGTTTAGCAAAATTAGTGGTATTAAAAAATAAAATTGTAGTATTCAGTTGACAACCGTGGTAGCCCTAAAGCTGTCTAACGGGATCATGAAGATGGTGAGAAATTTATCCTTAGAGGTGCTTCAGAAACTTGCCTTCAAAATTTTGCAACGTCGCGGATGGGGGTAGCTCCTCCATTTCGGTAACCCTCAAAATAATTACATAGTTTTACAGGACGTGGACGACATTGCGGCCACGACAGAATTTACGTTCATCAGACGCTTCGACGCTCTTTAGTGAGCTCGGGGATCGTACATGAAATCCTATGATATACTGGATCATTGTTCTTAGAGAAAAAGAAATCTAAAATATTTAATGCATTGCTCATGAGAAAATTTATTTCATGTTAAGTAGACTTATCTTAAGTACACACACTGGCCAATGAATTAGAAACCTTTAAATTAATATTTGATTGGACCTTCTTTTGCACGTTGGACCTCCTTTTGCATGGTATTCGTGTGGGCAGCGATTCTACAAGCTTCTGGGGCGCATGTATGTCCAGAGTTTACCATACATTGGCTACACAGACTTTAAGATCCTGTAAATTGGATAGAAGAGGAGATTGCTGACGGATACTCCTTTCCAACATGTCCCAAACATTTTCCACTGGATTAAGATCCGGGCTTTTCGGTATCTAGGGAAACTGTTAGAAGTTAGATTGGTGTTCACTGGACCAATCTCGAACGATTCTGCCACGATGTATAGTTGCATTATCGAGCACAAAGTATCCGTTAACTTCGAAGTAAAAATGTAACATTGAGGGATGCACTTAATCTATCAATATATTCAGGTGCTGCATGGCTTTTTGATTATCTTCAAATAACACCAGGGGACCACTTCCATACAAGCAGAACATTCCCCAAAGGTTTATAACAGGTTTTACATACCTTCACTGCCAACGAGCATTTGTAGAAACTCTTACAGGTTTCTAAATCATTGGCCAGTGTGTGTATAAGGGGACTTGGTACTTTTGACTTAGTATCACTGAATGTTTCATATAAAAGCTTATATTTCCATTTAATATTTATAAATTGAACTATTTTAGGTTTGTTCAATAAAATATATATTCAGGCAACAATTCTTATTGTTTTTGATATATTTTTTACAGATTTGAAATCTTTAAATTGAGTTTTATCTGTTTATATATTTTTAAGAATTCATGATCTTCAAAATGCTTAAACTTCCACAGATATTTGTGAAAAGACTTATTATTATTATTATTATTATTATTATTATTATTATTATTATTATTATTTTATGTTTATTAGAATTTTCTTACAAGAATTGTGGATGGATTTTGCAATATCTTTAAAAGAAAAAATACTAAAAGTAAAAATATGACAAAAATCATACTTTTTTGCAAATCTTTACATAGACATACCTTTTTTTTTAATTTTTTACTGAAGAGCTAATCAATACATTTCAAAATCTATCCCTAATTCTTTTAAGTACGTTGTATTAAATATCCAGAAAAAAAAATAATAATAAGTTTCTTCTTAAATATCTGTAGAAGTTTAAGCATTTTGAAGATCAAGAATTCATGAAAAAATGCAAATGAAAAAAACGCTTTTTAATGATTTCAAATCTGTAAAAAATATATCAAAAACCACAAGAATTGCTGATTGAATATATATTTTATCAAGCAAACCTAATATAGTTCAATTTATAATTATTAAATATAAATATAAGCTTTTATATGAAACCATTAATAGTGCTAAGCCGAAGGTGACAAGTACCCGTAAATTGCATTAAATTTAAATTTTGTCTTAAATTTTTATTTTTCTGATTGCTCTTTTTATGGGTTGCGAGCAAGATATTTTACATCCATACCTTGCGGATTTTTCAGTTTTCGTTCTCAGGGAAATTCACAGTTTCGAAATTTGAAGCATATCCTCACATTTTGTATCCTTTTTGATGAAAACTGCGCACGATCCGATAACCGATATATATATATATTATATGTAGTTTTTTTTTAAATCATATCTCGAGTTTTTATATTTATTAATTAATTAAATGACGTACTGGAAATTTAAAGTCATTGTTAAATTTTACGAAAAACGATCTGATTAATGACGTAGTTATCAAAATGTCTGCTGCTAAACACCTTAGATATGACTATATATACATACAGTCGGTAACAAAAGTGTCCGAACACTAGCAAAAATTCCTATGTAAAAAAGTACCCTTCATATGGTTTTGTTAAATAAATCCTTATCGAATCATGTTCTTACACTGACTAAGAACAGGATTCGACAAGGATTTATTTAACAAAACCGTATTAAGTGTACTTTTTTGCAGAGGAATTTTTGCTAGTGTTCGGACACTTTTGTTACCGACTGCATATATATAACTATAACATTTTTATATCGTGATTTTAAATAAAATAGTTTATCCGTGAAGCTCATTCGTCCAAAGACCAGAAATTCCCATATAAAGGTCGTTTCGAATTAGTTTTTTGCGCATGTTCAAAGGTGCCATTTTGGCCTTACAAAAATAGCCTTGAATTTAGTACATTACCTTTCTATTTCGGTATCAGAAATTTTCTTAAATATCTCAAAAAGTACTGCACGAATCATCTTGGAACTTCAGAAGTGTTAAGAACATGGTATACTTAATTTATTTCAGTAAGTGTTTTGCCACAAAAGCAAAAGGGGAACCAGTTAAAAATTAAAGAAAAATGAAAATGTTTGGAATCACCCTGTAAAAAAAGCGTTTTGGCTGTACTATATGATTATGAGACTTCTTTTTATTATCTGTACAAATTTTTATGAAGCTACCGCATGTATTCACAGAGATATAACGTTTTGTTTTTCTTATCTTTTAATTGCAAAAAATTTTGCCACTTTTTTTAAACTGTTGGGTGTAAGTTCTACCCGTTTTTGAATATGCAAATTTACAATGGAATTGACGTCACACATGACACTGTAATGACGCAAATCGTCGGCCAATCAAACAGGTGGATGCCTCACATATAAATGCATCGTATCTCACAAAGTTAATCATCTCAAAAAAAAATCAGAGGGTGTAACATGAAAAGCGAGAAGAAGCGTATAAGACATTGTTATAGAGTTCGATAAAAAGAGTACGGCATCGCAATGTTTGTCAAGTTTATGGGGAGGATGCAATAGACGAACGCACATGTCGTCAATGGTTTCGTAAATTTAGTGAAGGAGACAGAAGCTGTCAAGTTCAGGCTAGACGTGGACGGCCATTACATGTTGGAGACGGCAATATTGACCAAGCCATAAGGCACAACCCGAACCCAACCGTGCAAGAATTAGCGGAGACCTTCAACGTACACCGGACAACAGTCGAGAGATAGCTGGTTAAGTTGGGTTTTACGAAAAAGTTGAATCTCTGAGTTCCATATAACCTGACAGCTAACCAACAGGATGACCGAATCGCCACCTGTGTTTCCTTGCTTTCCCGGTACAAAAATTACCCATTCTTGACACGAATTGTGACAGGAGATGAGAGGTGGGTTATGTAACGCAGGGGTGGCCAACCCGCGGCCCGCGGGCCGCATGCGGCCCTCCATGTAGTTTCGTGCGGCCCGCGAGGAGTCTAACGATACTTAAATTTTGGCAAATTTGTTTAAAAGTTTAAAAATTAATAAATCCTTTCTCACTTTTCGCAGTAAAAATACCTTTCAACGATCATAGTAGCTAAACCACACTGTTGTAACGAAATTGTTATTAGATCGAGTATTTGTTCATTTTATTATACTTCTTAATGTATAGTCATAATTTTTTCCCGATTATGTTGTTAATTTATGAATGAAAAAAAAATATATTCTGCTCCGAATCTTCACCCTGCCCTTCCCCCGAAAAAAGTATATACTTTCACTGCCATAAAAATTTGCGCACCAAGAAAGGGTTGTCAGAATGAAACAAAATTTTACATACGTAAGTTCAATGTTGATATAAGTAAATGATTATAAAATCAAAGAGAAATGATCATTTATTACAGGAAAAATTACAAAAGAAGGGAGGATTTAGTACCCTGTTGGGCCACCTCTAGCGTGAATTCATGATGCGATACGGGCAAGCATTGTGGCATACAAGTCCCGTATGATGTCCTGTGTCATCTCGTTCCACATTTGTTGTAAATGTGCCTCTAATTCGTCGAAACTCGTAGGCTGCCAAATTTGCCGACCAAGATGATCCCAGATATGCTCAATTGGTAACAAATCTGATATCGAACAGGCCAGAGAAGGGTATATTATGACGGAAGCAGTCCTGAGACACCCTTGCTGTGTGTGGCTGTGCATTGTCTTGTTGAAAAATGGCTTCTGGGAGCCCTGTCATAAGTGACAGCCCTTATGACTTAAGGATGTTACGAACGTACTGCTGGTCTGTCATGGTGCCGTGGATCAATATTAGGGATGACCGTGTATCGAATGCAATGTCATCACCTACCAATACCATCACATCAGCTGTGGGTGAAGTGTGCAGCTGTAAAGCTAAGGCAGGATTGAGGCGTTTACCATGATGCCTCCATACACATGCATGTTTGTCATCACTGCCCAAATTGAATCTGGATTCGTCGCTGAAGACGACCTGGTTCCATCCGGTTGCAATCCAAACCCGTCGAGCGCGACACGACACAACTCCAAACAGAGGATAGAAGGGTATTATTGGCAACATACGTAATGGGCGTCGCGATAGTAAATGCCTTTCAGCCAGGGACCTTGTGATGGTACGTACAGGCACAAGGACAGATCATATAGGAATAGGTGTTGCATATGTCCGGATATCGGACAACGAGACAGTTGGCGCTATATGTACGTTTCGTATGATATGACGATTTTTTCGATTATTGATCTGTCTAGCACGTCCTGAGCCTAGTCGCCGTGTAAGCGGCCTCTCTTTTGTCCGCTAGTCACAACACCTCCTCACAGTAAAATCAGAACGGCGTGGGTGGCTGGCTACTCATCAAGCTTATCACCCGCATTCCATCACACCGTTGATTCTTCCCCTCTCGGACTCTGACAGCTGTTCGTATTGTCTTCGATGGCGGCGTGACGGCATCTCTATTTAAAAAGTGTCCCTCTGCAACAGATTGCGCACATCAAGCAAGCTCTGCTTACCTGTTTTATACTCCAAGGAAAACGAACTTCAACGCCCTCTGGTGGCATTACACAATGCGCAATCATGCTGCATTTCTAATCATTTGCATATCTGCCTGGCACGTACCTTCATGCCATGTTTCATTACGGTCCAATAATTATTTCTTGGTGCGCCAATTTTTATGGCAATGAGTGTACATGCATGATTCATATACTTACGAACATATAAACACAAAAACATATATACATACGATGCGGCCCGCCTGAATAAAATAGATTTCCAATGCGGCCCACCTAGTGTTTTGGGTTGGACAGGCCTGATGTAACGTAACATAAGGCGTCGTAGGACTGTGTGTCGCCCTTTTGATCCGCCTGCATCGACTTCGAAAGCTGAACTTCATCCCAAGAAGGTGTTATTGTGTGGTGGAATGTGCAGGGAATAATTCACTGGGAGGTCCTGACACTCAGCCAAACCATCAATGCTGCCTTCTACTGTCTACAGTAAGACAGGCTGCATTCAAATTTGGTAGCAAAGCGGCCAGGTCTCACAAATCGTCGCAGTGTTATCTTTCATTACAACAACGCCAGGCCACATGCTGCTGTCATCACTCGCCAAAAGTTTCTGGGTTTTGGTTGGGCGGTTTTACCCCACCCTTCCTATTCTCCTGACATGACACCAACTGACTATCACTATTTCATGTGTTGAACAATTCCTTCAGTCAGAAAATCTTTGATGATCTTAATGCTGTGAAAACTGACATCCAAGACTTTTTTTGACTCGAAACCGCCGGAATTTTACCGCCGTGGGATTCATCTACTACCAGAAAGATGGCAAAAGGTCATAGATAGCAATGGGGATTATGCACAATAATAGGTACTGTTCATTTTGCGTTTATTTGCTCTTTTCTATGGGTAATAAAAACGGGTATAACTTTTCACTCACGCAATAGAATACGCAAGTTATTAAACTTAGTGCAAAACCATTTTTAGGAAACTTGACATTTTCCGTTAGACAAAGCATGCAATAATCAGAACGAAAAAACATTAAATATCTATTGAAATATGAGCATTTTTATGAAATGATTTTTAATTGCACATGAACACAAGCTTTAGCTAAATTTCTTTTGTATAATGTAATAGACAATGGTATTAAGCTTCTTATATGGAAGCTTTCAAACAAATATTGCGTAAATTCAAAAAGTTGTATGCGAAAGAATAAGCTGAATTTCAGTTCTTCACAAAAATAAGGAAAATGATAAGGGCGTTTTATCAATAATTATTTACAAACAACGATCATTGTATTACAATTGACTGAATAAAAAAAAATCTGGAATGACTCCACTCGACTTTCCAAACATTAAGTAATTAACGGTTGTTTAAATAAATTAAAGTAAAAAAAGTCGTTAAATATACAAAAGAGAAAATTATAATAGGGTGTTTAAGTATTTTTCTCTATGTAGTATGTTGTTTAATATAATGCAATTGCCCTTCAAATAATTTGAGCCCATGTGATATAATGATACAGAAATTTTCGTTGTGTCCCTGTAAAAATCTATAAGTGCTAGATTCACTAAAATCTATACAGATTATGCGACGGTGACCTATAACATATATATAAATTTTCATCTCAATCGGATGAAGCGTTTAGCTGTTATCGCATTTTAAATAATTTGAGCCCATACTGATTTGATGATAAAAAATTTTTCTCTATGTTCCTGAAAAAAAAAAAAAAAAAAAAAACTATAAGTACTAAATTTATCAAAATCTATGCAGTTCGTGCAGCAGTGATCTATAATATGTGTGTAAAATTTCAGCTAAATCGAATGTATTTAGATGCTATCGCACTTAAAAAATTTTGCCCATATACCATAATGACAAAGAACTTTTCTTTGTGTTCCTGTAAAAAAAACTGTAATCGCTAGATTCACCAAAATCAATAGGGTTCGTGCTACGCTGACCCATAACATACGTTTCAGCTTTCAGCTCATTCGAATAATGTATTTAGACGCTTTCGTGTTCATTCACATACATACATAACCATTAAAATGGCAAAAATGAACTTAGGGGACCTCAAAATGTGTAGAAACACCAAAATCTCAAAGTCGGATTTTTGGCATGATTATGGTTCTTTCTTTACATATGGATGTCTAGAAAGTAATAAAAATGTGAGTAAAATTTTTTTTTACACTTTAGCTTTTCTGAATTTTTTTTAAAGAGGAACTTTTTTGTATCGCGTACAATTTTTTGAATTTATATGATACTTGTTTGGAGGTTTTATATACGTAGTCGAATTCTTTTTTCTTTTAAATTATGCAAATGAAATTTCACTAAACTTGCGCATGCGCAGTTAGAAATTATTTAGTAAAAATGCTTATATTTAATTAGATATGTAATATTTTTGCATTCTGATTGCTGTATGCCGTGTCTAATGCAGTATGTTATGATTCTTAAATTGGGTTTAATACCTTGCGTGATGTAAAGCAGAGCCCCGATTATACGCGAAACTGGGTGGCAATCGCGGATAACTCGAAAAACAGAGTAAAATGGGGTGCAAACAGGAAAAAAAAATACGCGGTAGAACAATATAACCCCTATTTCTAAAGTAAAAAAATCCATTTCCTCCTAAAACCGTCAAAAGAAATTCCAAGTAGGCCTATAGAATTACGATGCACAGTAAACATATCGGTAATTTTCGGCCTTCGCACTGTAGAACCTATTGTTATTTTCCTTGTTGTTGGCTTGAATTGAAATTGAGTTTTTTGAGATTAGTAATTTAAAGTTTTTTTCGAGGCTCTCGCACTCTCGGATAATCCGCTCGCGGATAATCGGTGCTCTACTGTACCTTAAAAAGTGTCAATTTTTTTTATAGAAACCGTTATATCTCCATGAATATAGGTGACAATCTCATAAATATTTATACAGAAAATAAAAAGAAATCTCATAATCATATGCTACAGTCAGAGTGCATTTCAAGCATTAATTTTTCCAGGGCGATCTCAAACATTTTCATTTAATTTTCTACTGGTCCCACGGGGCAAAAGTGCTTCTGAAATATATGAGGTAAAACATGTTTTTCACACTCCTGAAATTCCATGACGATTCGTGCAGCATTTTTGAAAAATTTAACGAAATTGAAAGTGTCTGATCATTTAAAGAAAGGAAGTGTATATAAGATTCTTATTTTGAAGAGTTTCTTTTAAAGATCCTTAAACATGTACGGTGACGAATGGTCGCACTGAAGAAATGTTGATCGACTACATGGTTCCTACATTGCCATTGCAAAATGGTCTGTTTGACACCATGGGCAAGATATTGCTTCCTCTTATATGAGGTGTTTTGTCAAACGTTTATGAACACAAAATTCGATGAAAAAACTATTTTGCGCGATTTTATATTCACATGAAAGTTCTACAATGGATTTTTCGAGTTTGAAAGGTCTCATTACAAGTGAAATTCAACATATTCGTCGTTTCTCTGATAGATGGCTCAGTTAGGATTTCCACAAAGGGAAACTTGAATACCAGAAATTTTATATAGTAATAATAATAATAATAATAATAAAAGTTATAAACGATTAGTCAAGTTTCAAATTAAAAGGTGGCAAAGATAGTGCCCTTCAAATTTTCCTTTGTAAAAACTCTGGTTTCAATACTATTCACAATCTGCCGTCATTTAGTATCATTACTTGTGAAGCCAGGCGTGTAGAAAACTTGCGAGATAAAAGAATTTTGCTTTTTGTCAGTTCTCTACTTTTGGAAGTTATTTTCGGTTTTTCCTTAGATTTGTTAAACACCGGCGTGTTTGTGTTGCAAGTATCATTTCAATGCCATTTACAGATTTTTACTGTAACTATCTCATTCCAGTAAATGAAGGGAGTGTTTTAATTTGAAATTTTATCTCTTAAGGTTAGAGCTAAATTTTTGATTTTAACACCATTCAAGGACACGCATCTTGAAACACCTACATCCATTATATACATGTTCACCAGGAGCATGTCTTGATAAATTTTTGATTAAATTCAATCTTTATTTGATTAAAATTACGAAATTACTTTGTTACCTTTGAAGAAAGATATTTTTAATTATCAAAACCATTATTGTTTCCTATAAATTTTGTACAGAAGAAAAAAATCTGGAGTGACTCCACTCGACTTTCCGAACATTGAGTAATTAACAGTTTTGTAGATAAAGTAAAGAAAGAGTAGTTGTTAAACAAACAAAAGAGAGAAAACCATAATAGAGTGTTTGAGTATTTTTCTCCATCTATTACACGTTGTTTTATTTAACGCTACTGAACTTTGAGCCCATAGATCATAACGATAAAGAAATTTTCGTTGTGTCCCTGTAAAAACCTATAAATGCTAGATTCACCAAAATGCTTATAGTTAGTGCAACAGTGATTTATAATACTCATATAAATTTTCAGCTAAATTCAATAAGGCGTTTAGATGCTATCGTACTTTTAAAAATTTAGTCCCATAGGCCATAATGATAAAGAATTTTTCTTTGTGTCCCTGTAAAAAAGCTGTAAGTGCTAGATTCACCAAAATCTATACAGTTGGTGCAACTGTGACCTATACCATGTGTACAAATTTTTTGCTCAGATTAATAAGGCGTTTATATGCTATCACACTTTTAAAAATTTGACCCCATAGGCATAATGATAAAGAATTTTTCTTTGTGTCCCTGTAAAAAAACTATAAGTGCTAGATTCTCCAAAATCTATACAGATTGAGTATTTGTGACCTATAATATGTGTATAAATTTTTTGCTCAATTGAATAAGGCGTTTAGATGCTATCGCACTTTTAAGATTTTGCTCCCATAGGCCATAATGATAAAGAATTTTTCTTTGTGTCCCTGTAAAAAAACTATAAGTGCTAGATTCACTAAAATCTATAGGGTTCGTACTATGGTGACTTACAATATACGTACCAACTTTCAGGTTATTCGAACAAAGCGTTTAGACGCTTGCGTGTTCACTCACATACATACACACATACATACACACATACATACACACACACATACATACACCATTGCAAAAATAGTAAAAACGGACTCATTGGACCTCGAAACGTATAGAAACATCAAAATCTCAAATTCGGATTTTTGACATGATTACAATACTTTCCTCACTATAGTGTTCGGAAAGTAAAAATAATTTAATTATCGTTTCTTGCGTTTCTTTCTTCTTTAACAATAAAGGAAGCATGTCTGTGTTGCATTTGCATTTACAGTTTCCATTTTTATTGCTATTCCTAATATATACTCATGATGTTCATCGAACTGTATAATTATCTATCAGTGGAGTATTTCAAATGGTAATCTTCTTTTTGCGTGTATATATTTGACTTTTTGGCCTTCCAAAGAGGATTTTTTGATGAGCGACTGCGTTTTAATTTTTGAAAAACATTTGAATCGGTTAAAATGTTTAATGCACTATTAAAGCAAACTTTAATTATTTTTATTCCAATAAAATAAATACTTTATCAAATATGTTTCTTGTCAAAAAATAAAGGACATTTTTTTTAATAGGTTGTTTTGTTAATTTGTATTTTCATATTAATGTATGTTTTAAAAATATTAAACACTGCTAAAAATGTTGTCCTAGGTTGAACCAAAACATCGTACTACAGTAGCTGTAACCATGAATGGTGAAACCTTTTATCATGATTTAGTACTTGGTTCTACCAAAGCTTGGTACTATAGTTTTTGTAACCATAGAATGGGGTGATCTTTTACCAAGATTTGGTGCCTTTTTCCAACAAAAAGTATCAAATCATGGTAGAAGTTTCACCATCGCATAGTTGCAGCTACTGTAGTACCAAGTTTGGCTCAATCTTGCATATTGCAGCTACCGTAGTACCAAATTTTGGTCAACTTTGAACTGAAAATTTTAACAGAGTATTTAATTGCATTTTGTAGATAAATTCTTCTTTTTTGAGGATAACAGTTTAACTTGCAAAATTAAAAATACAGGGACTTTTACGCTATCATTTATTCAATGTGAATTTTTAAATTACATTTTTCCTGTAATGATTTCTTACATATTTATGAAAAACTATATTGAATTTGTATTTTATTGCATTTAAAAGTTATATAATACACAATTTTCTTGCAAAGATACATATTTTTACTGCCTAAGACTTGGACAATTCTGTACTGATAAGTATAAAGGATTTAAGTCCATATTCTTGATTTTTCAGGAGACGAAAAATAAAGTTAAACTAACTAAAAACTAATCAGCAGAATCGATTAGGAAAAAGGTGATTGTCAATCTTCATTTAATAAATGGAAAAAATTGAATTAAATATTTATACTAAAGATTAATGCTAAATTTCTGATTTTAATCTTTTTTTACCAATGGATTTTCTCAAAGACTAAATGACATGTATTTAAATCCTTTATACCAATCGATAGAGAATTTTTTTCTGAGTCTGACTATGTACTTAACTCAAAATCGACAATTTTACACTTAAATCCTTTATACTTATCAGTACAGAATTAAAACATATACATATTTTCTGACATAACTGTTTCAATTTTTTTCATAATATTTAAGTTAATTTAATTAATACAGTCGGAAGCAAAATTATTGAAGCACACATCCACATTTTTCCTATTTTTTATTTGTTTGATCACTAAATGTTATCGTCAACGTATTTTTTTATGAACAGCATAAAGATTAAGATCATGACTCGACAAATATTTACTTAACAAAACAGTATTAGGTGCACATCTTTTAAATACGATTTGTTGCTGGCGCTTCAATAATTCTGCTGCCGACTGTAGGTGAAATAAATGATTCAATTCATTAAGTACTTATCAAGAATACATCTTGCTAAATTTATTTTTCTATACCTTAAATGATCTGAGATGTCATAAAATATTTTATTTTGTTATCATTGTCGAAATTGAGTGAAAGTTGTTTTACTTTTCTTCATTATTGAAAGGGGCATCATCTAAATTAAGAATTAAAAATTAAAAAAAATGTAAGTAAACTAAAGATAAATAACATTATACTGACAATTACATCGATTCCACAAGTATTATTGAAAGTCCCATTAAATATGTCACGGGCAGCTGGCTGTACAACAGTAGTTATAAGAATTATAGGTGCACCTTTCATATGGTCTAGATTTTCAGTTACACTTAAAAGTGTGAGTGGGCAAATGGGCCACCATTTTTAAACGCGCGAATGAATTATATAACATAGATTATAAAGCCTTTGATCTTATAAAAGCTTGAAACGTGTAATTTATATTTTATTGAATGCTGTTTTGAATTTTATTGCGTAAATAGCATTAGGAAATGATATATTTTCCATCATAAATATTTTAATTATAGTAATTCAGTGATGGATATTATAATATTTTATAGAAAAAAAAATTATATGGTCAAATATAAAATGATTAATCTGGTGTGTCGCTCACACGATTTTCTCTTATCGTGCATTTCAATAGGTACTATAAAGATATTTTGCAGATTAAGGAGTACTGGATATGAGCCAAATTTAAAAACAATTTAAAATATGTATATGAACAGGTCTTTTAAACATATAATTCTGTAAGAGGAGGCTAACCCCTCCCCCCCCCCCCACACGTTTAAATATAGTATCTATAGGTTAAAAAAAATCAAGGCTATTATTAAATTTTAAAGTTAATTCCAAATTATTTCGGCAGCTTCGGTCCAGCTACTTTCCAAATTTTGGCTCAACAAAGCACTAAATCATGATAAAAGGTTTCAGCATTCAGTTGTTGCAACTACTGTTATACTATGCTTTAGTACAACATATCACACATTTTTTAATAGTGTACATAATATCTTCTCCAGAGCTTTAAAATTTCCTCTTGCGTAAAAATATCTGATTTCAATTCGAATATGAAGTATATTTCATTGCATCAAATTTTAATGTTTACAAATATATAAGATGTATAAGGTGCAAATGACTTGTATTTTTTATGACTTTATTTTCCTTTGATTTTGTAATTCTTACGAAATCAATTACATATTGAGAAAAGAGGTTGCTGTTACTCTCGATAAACGAACGCAAGTTTTCTCATAAAAATATATAAAATTAACAAACAGTGCACGTAGGTTTAATTCTGTATATCAGTTGTTAACTGCTTCGCGAAAAATAAAACTATTGTTTACTTCCATAAAAAGACCTCTGTTATATAACGAGAAAAATAGTGGACAATCTGAACAAAGTGTAGTTAAAATTTACTGTTCCTTTTATGTTGGCTCTTACATCATAGCTGATTTTTCAACATTTGTAAAAAATTGGTTCAAAATAAACAAGACGGAATAGGAGGTGTGTAGAAACAGCGTCTGAAGTTTCGTTCCGCTTTAGATGAACTCGAAATTCTTTTTCAAGCTTGGGTGGTGTTAACTAGCCAAAACTGAAGAAAGAAAGAAAAAAAAAAGGAAAAAAAAAGAAGAAGAAGAAGAATCAATCAGAAATGATTATTGAACTGTTTGAATTTCAGTAAAATTGGCTATAATAATATTCTAGTATATGTGTAGCGATAAAATAGATGATTAGGACTATGAATATTAAAAAAAATATTAATTCAAAATTGAGAGCTCCCCCTTTACACTTACTTTAAGTTCACTGCTTTACTTATTTGATTTAGAGAACATTTTTTGATTTTTAAACAGAGATTCTCTGTATGGCTTGACGAATATTACGAGCAATTTTCTCTAATGCGTAGTCTTTGATATTTCTTGAGAATATTATATGCGCATGTTATTTCTTTCTTTCTTTTTTTTTTTAAGCCGGTTTCAAATATTTTCTGTTTTTTGCCCCCCTTTTAAACAGCGATTTCTCGTGGTCTATTTTTTTTTTAAATATATACAGGGTGATTATAATTAAAGTTACGATTTCAAAACGCTATAATTTTAAAACTACCCATCACAGCGGTTTCATATTTTACCAGAGCAATCACGAATCAATAAAATTTTGTTTGACAAAAAAAAAAGTTCCAAAATGTGCCGTTAGTTAACCGCAAAGTATTTGTTTCATAAAGATCCTCTTTTTCTCTTTTCACTATGACTGTTTCCACTGTAAACACGTATTCTTGTCTTTTTGCTAAAAAAACATTGTAGTAAACCCTTGAAGTCTATTGTTTCCTGCTATTCCATTGTGTTGCTAACACAATTCCGGTGTTTAATGAGTCCATTTAGGCGTTTACCCTGATATTACCCTGACAGCGCCGTCTGTAGGAACATGTACTCCCCCCCCCCCAAAAAAAAAAAAAAAAAAAAAAAAAAAAAAAAATCCATTGCCTCACGATTGCTCTGGTAAAATATCAAATCGCTCTGATGGGTAGTTTTAAAATTATAGCGAATTGAAATCGTAACTTTAATTATAATCACCCTGTACTTTCCTCTTTCAATGAACATGCGAACATTTTTATTTTTATTTAAAATATATAAAACTGAAAGTTTGACCTTGTATCCTAGTTGATTGTATCTGTCCGGATTATTAGTTTTTTTTTTTCGTGCTAGAGGCCTATTTCAGTCGGTACAGTTGTCGAATTTTTATAATACACTCTTAATTAGTGCTAGTCGCCTATTTCAGTCGGTTTACTGAATGGGGATTTATTGAATGAAGTCCCCCCAAGGCACAAATTTGACATGAGTACCCCCCCAGGCCCAACTTTGACATGAGTCCCCCCGCTAGAGGCCTATTTCAGTCGGTACAGCGTTGACGAATTTTTATACGTCTCTCTTAATTAGTGCTAAGGGCCTATTTCAGTCGGTTTATTGAATGGGGATTTATTGAATGAAGTCCCCCCAAGGCACAACTTTGACATGAGTCCCCCCCCCCCAGGCCCAGCTTTGACATGAGTCCCCCCAAGGTACCCCTATTTCAGTCGGTACAGCGTTGTCGAATTTTTATAATACACTCTTAATAGTGCTAAGGGCCTATTTCAGTCGGTTTATTGAATGGGGATTTATTGAATGAAGTCCCCCCCCAAGGCACAACTTTGACATGAGTCCCCCCCAGGCCCAACTTTGACATGAGTCCCCCCCCCCCAAGGTACTCCTATTTCAGTCGGTACAGCGTTGTCGAATTTTTATAATATACACTCTTAATAGTGCTAAGGGCCTATTTCAGTCGGTTTATTGAATGGGGATTTATTGAATGAAGTCCCCCCAAGGCACAACTTTGACATGAGTCCCCCCCCCAGGCCCAACTTTGACATGAGTCCCCCCCCCAAGGTACAACTTTGACATGAGTCCCCCCAAGGCCCAACTTTGACATGAGTCCGCCCCCCCAGGCCCAACTTTGACATGAGTCCCCCCCAAGGTACAACTTTGACATGAGAAGGTACAACTTTGACATGAGTCCCCCCAAGGTACAGCTTTGACATGAGTCCCCCCCCCAAGGCACACCTTTGACATGAGTCCCCCCCAAGACACACCTCCCCCTCATTGGGAAAAAGAGAAAAAACGTTGTTTTGCGGCTATAAGACAGTTTGGACTTCCAACGTTATTTGTTACAATATCTGCAGCTGAAGCACATTGGTTTGATTTAATGAAAACTTTATCATGAAATTTAGATCGTCACGAATTAACTAAAGAAGAATTTGTCGATATTAACAAATTTAGCAGTAGGCCTCTGGCACTAAATTAAAATCTGTCAATGTCAGATTTTTCATGTTTTAAATAATAAAAAAATGTCGTGTCTGTATATTTTTATTAATTTTTTTTTTTAAAGGTACACTTATCAATAAGGACAAATTGTAGCTAACGTTGTATTTTTTAATTCAATTGGATAATTGATTAAGAAAATATTAAGTAAAAACCTCATTTTAACTTTAAAATTATTTAAAAGGAAAAAACAAATTGATGCCAGAAATAAATAAATAAATAAAAATGTGCAAGCATTTCTTTCTTTTTTTTTTTTTTTAAATAATTATAATAAAATTGAGAAAAATCGTGCTAAAGAAACAGAACGGTTCCAGTATAGAACCTTTTTGCGAAATTTGAAATTTGGCACCGAATTAGCTCCTACGTTTCTCGCCAAGGTCTTTACTTATGCAATTGCGATAGCCATTTTAATTCATAAACGAAATGACAATGAAAATTTAAAAGCCGCCAAGAGGCTCTTAATCTAAAGCTCTACGAAAGAAATAGTAGATAAATAAATTTTAATAATAATAAATAGAGTTTTTAATAATACGTTCAATTTGTAAAACCTTTTACATTTTCCGAAATCGATTGTTAACTAGTTGGATTAGCAATTATCAGAATGAACAGGTTGGTGTTAGTTACCGTTTTGTGGTATGACCTGTCACGCCACGAGGTAAATTCTTAGCCAAGGTAGTGTTGTGATATGCTTTTGTTAGCCAAAGTTGCTGAATATATGAATTAGAGTAATCAGAAAATGTAAATAAAAACATAAAAAGATTAAAAACATAAAAATCATATAATAAAAATTAAAATTGTACCATGCTTTAAAAGTACGACAGGACTATTTCTTTCAGACAGCGATTTGCATTGTTGTCATTTATTGTATGACAACTTGAAATTGACAAGATTCTCGTTCAACGTTTATTCAAAACAATGGTGCCAAATAGGCATTCTTAGCTGCAACCAATATTTTGGTGCTGAATCTCGCCGTTTCAGTGATGCTTACTAATGGCATGGCACCACTAAGACGATGGAACATTGCATCATTATACAATGGAACCTCGTTAACGTGAACACTGTTAACATGAATTGCTTTTAACATGAATTGCATTTAACATGAATTGTTTTTACAGTCTCCGTCAAAATGAAGAATAGTTTCTGAGTTATTAATAACATGAATTACTGATAACATGAAAAAAATTTTTATTCTCCTTGAGATTCACGTTAACGAGGTTCGACTGGTCGAGCTTAGCGTTAATAACTTTTAGCATGGACTGTTTTTCTTCATTCCCCATCAAAATAAATGCGAACTGTAATGTTTTTTCTCCTTTTAACATGAATTCGGTTAACATGAAATTTCGCTTAAGAGGAACTTTTTCAGCTGTCCCTTAAAAAATTTCTGTAGGTTAATATGATGGAAAATTTTTATAAAAGGGTAAAAAGTTTCATTTTACTTAAAAATAATGAAATATTTTTTACAACACATAAATCATAACAAGTCCTGACCAGTATTATTACTTTTTGACAATTAAAAAATTGTTAACATCTGAGAAATGTTTCAAAGACTGGGTCATTATAAATTCCGCAAACAATTCCTTTTATCTTAATAGGAAACGGTTCTTATTATATATGACCTTCGGAGTTAAAAAAAAAAAATCTCATAAAAATATAATTTTAATTATAAATGTATTATAGAAGAAAACAGCTTAGTTTATAGATATATAATGTCACGGTGCTCAGAAGGCAATTATCCCGAATGAAATTAACTTCATAAACTGACATCTTGATGACTCCTTCCAATAAACTTTTCATTTCCCATTCACTCCTGAAAAATTTTCTAGACATCCATAACGTTGTTAAAATTGAGCACCAAATTTCAGCAATCTTTAAGTTTGTAAAAAAGGTTCAATACATTAAATGATACAAATTTGGAAAAATTAAAAAAGAGGGAAATAACTTCGAAAGATGCAATTGACAAATTACTGCATCAATGATTTTTTAAAATGGAGATAACTGGTATTCTAAATTAATTTTAGGCGCACCGAAAGAGAATGAGAATTGATACTAACAATGAAATAGAAACAACATCAATTAGGAAGATGAATGAACCACAAACTCGGACAAATTGTTCTCATTTCCGGAGAATTTTTAAAGTAGAAAAAGCAAGATTTTTCTCTGTTGCTTTGGGCATGAAAGAATTTTTAGAGAATGTAATTAGAGGCTTTAGAGATTTTAATGTAATTTTTTTTGTATGGAAACTTGAGGTGAAAAGGCTACAGTAAATAATGAGACAACAACAAAAGATTTTACAACAAACAAATTGAAATTCAGTTGAAAGAAATATGCTCCATCAGACATCTTCAATGCTGATAAAAGTGCTTTGTTTTGGAAGGCACTTGACATATTTTGAGAACTTTAAACTTTAAAAGCTTTTGGTTGCTATTAATATGATTTGGACAGCTCAAGTACCTTAGTCTTAGGAAAAACTGCAAATATCTGCTGTTTCAAAGGAATAGAAATAATATCATTTTGCAAGAAGAAAGCGTGAATTACTACAGATTTGTTCTGTAATTGGCTCCATAGTGAAAATAAACTTCAACTTTGAAAGGAAAGAAATTATTAGTTTGATCTCAGGCAACTTTAGTGCTCATTTTAGAAATTTAGAAAGTAGAGTAACACAATTAAAATTTTTACGAAAAATGACGATCGCAAAATTACAGCCATGTGATAAAGATAAAGAAGCTTACTACATAAGAGAAATCATCTTTTGCAAACAATTTCTTGTTTGATAAAGACTTGCCATTTCCATTAATTTGTTGGGTACATTAAACGAAGAAACGATACATAAAGAAAGAAGAATTCTCCAATACTATTAAAAATACTTTCGGAAAAACTGTTTTTTTTTTTTTTTTTTTTTTTTCAGTGGAATTTTATTCGTAAGTTTGAGAAACTTTCAGTTTTTCAGAAGTGCAAGCATGTGCATTTCCAAAATGTGTTGATTTTGAAGAATGCGTTTCAATACGCGAAGACAAAACATCAGCTTTTGTTATGGATGATGAAATGGTTGATAAAATTAAGTGAACAGAACATACTAATTGGATAAATGATTTGTACTAATCTTCAGGAACAGAGAAAGAAGAGTAGGACAGTTTTATAAAATAATTTAAATCAACATCAAATGAAATGTTTAACCCTTTGCGGCGCAAGGCAATTCGGATCATTTAAATTATACTGCCACAGGAATTCTTGAACTAAATTAAACTAAAAGAAATTTTAAATTTTGAGGTTAAAAAAAAACCGGGCTTTTCTGATATGTTATAAACGTAAATTTTTGCTAAAAAATTTCCGGTGTGAATTTCGCTGGTAAATTTGAAAGTATATTAGTGGAAAAAGACTTGAAAATAAAACAATCACGGATAATAGATTTTTTTAAGATGCAATTTTTTTATTTTTGTGATATCAAACAGGAATAAATTTAATTTAATTTTTTTTCGTTTTGTTATTCACTTTCCTCAGATTGAACAGAACTAATTAATCATAACGTAATTTTGAACAAATAAGGGGTACTGTTTGATGTATTTGCTATATATGTATTTTTCTCTGTATTTGAAACAGATTAGATGCTGAATTATTGGTTACATGAACTACTCATAACATGAACAAACTTTTAATTCCTCCTGAGATTCACATTAACAAGGTTCGATTGCATATATATATTTTATAAAATCTTGACTTGTCCTTGAATGCAACCTTAAAACAGCATAATCAGACCCCTTTAAAGGATTTTTTTTCATATTATTAATTATTCTTAATTATTCAGAGATATTTTAATATTTATTTATAGTTAAAAGAACCTTTTTTTTTAAATCTTATTTTAGAATTTTCATCTTAATTATCTAAAGCGAATTCTGCTTACATATAATATTTTCATTGACATTGCCCCGCCTCTTTTTCATACCGGAAATTTTGAAAAATGATTTTCTTCTTATTTAATCATTGTCATATATTAAAGAGAAATAATCTATAAAATTTCTGGTGCGAAAAGAAGGCGGGGCTAAAAATGCTCGTGAATAAATTATAAAAGTTGGGAACTCTGCTCCTCATATCCAAAATACCGGAAGAACACGACTTTAGAATACTTTTTTGATATCAAGAAATAAGTAATGTAAAGATATTTATGTTATTAGTTAGTAAGTATATTCATTAATTAACAAGAATTACAGCTGTATTATTTTGGTGATTTAAAGTAGATCGATTAGTGACATATTTTTTATAGCAAAAACCAATTACGATATAATAAACAATTGCAGTGTTTTCTTTGTAAGGATTCGGGCCTGAGTTCTATAATTTGTAAACACAGAATACAAATCTTTGTCTAATAAATTTATATTTTATAACAAATTATATTTAAGATATTTTTTGAAACCCATATATCATTTGATGGGATGCTTTTTGTCCATTTTTGCAAAAGATGTGAATTAATTAAAAAAAAAAAAAATTAATAAGCCATAATTTCGTCGTATCTTTCACTTTCTGTAATGAAACAGCTAATAAGATATGGAGAAACACTCAAGTTACTTACATTGATTACTTGAGGTCAAAGGGTTGAGAAGGGATGGTCTTTATTTGAATTAGCTAACTTGAAGGATCAAAGGTTGTGATTTTCGCTGACCTTTATATAAAGGGGAAAAAAACCTTATATATATATTTTTATACAATCAATGAAGAATTAACTCTTATGTGTGGGTCTGTAATGTGGGATGGTTTTAAAAATGATGCTAGAAATTTATGTCTTTTATTTTCTTTTATATACTGGAACGATAATTATTACATATTTGTTTACGCATTATGTAATATGGTTTTGTTGTAAACACACTTTTTACAAATACGCTTGTAAAATATTTCTTATTTACATCTGTAAGTTTCAAAATAAAACAACTACCTTTATAACTCGAACTCTTATTTCTTTGTACCCGATAAAATATATATAGGAGATACTGGGGCACAGTGGATCACTTATATTTAAATTTATTGATACCCAACTCTTTTAAATTGTATCAAGACTCATAAAAGACATCATTCTAGTGGTTGTATAAAGTCAAAATGCACACGAAGTAAAGCTAAAATAGTTATATTATAAAAATTTTACTTTTTGAAATGTTCAGAGTAAATTTTCCATCTTCCAAATGTATTTAATCCATTAGGCGCCAAAGCTCCCGCTGTGGGAACAATATTTTAAGATTTTTTTTTCTCTGCAAATAATTAAGTTAAATATATTTTTTCTTTTTTACATTAAATATTGAAACGCCTACCTTCGTTGGTAATTCTTTCAAAAGGTTTGTAATGTAACTTCTGTTTATTTTTTGAATTATTCAAACAAAGATGTTTGTTTTTCTGCAAAACATCAGCAAAGAAAAAAAATCATCAAAAATAGATAATTCGAGTGCAGGGGTTTAAAACATTGGATAAGAAATAAAACAGTTTTTTTTTTTTTCAATTATATCAAACAGGGATGAAAAAAATTAATTTAAAAGGGTTTTGCACTTTTTCAACATCTGTTCTTCCCCAATTATATGTCAAATCGCCCATTCTGCAAACATATCATGTGTTCTAACAAAGAAAAAAAGAATATATATATATGTATATATATATATATATATATATATATATATATATATGTATATATATATATTTAATTATTTAAATTACATATGAATAGAAGTGCACATTGAAACCCAAAATATACTAAAATTCATAGATTTTCAGTGGGATTCATATAGCGGCCTTTAATGGGTTAATTTGATTAACTGCTGACTGAACCGCTGACTAAAAGTATTGAACAGTTGTTTTAGAATAAGGTATTGTTGCTTTTATATACTTAAAAGATACTTACATATAAACATGTAAATAATCGTTAGGAATATTGGCAACAATACCTTACTATCAAAGAATAATTATTATATGTAAGTATAGGAATATAAAAGCAACAATATCTTACTATTATTCTAGAACAACTATTCAATACATTTCATGCTATTTTGTTTTAAGATTATTATTTGTTTTGATTCTGTATGAGACACGATTGACCAGCCTCTAATGCACTTAAAATTAGAGATTTAACAGTTTATTTTATGCAATGAAATGTAAAATATTAATATTTGAAAATCTATAATAATAAAAGAAGATGTCTGTCTGAGCATCTATACCTTCAACCCCTGTTGAACGTAGAAGTACAAAAATTGACATACGGGAGTTTCGTACTATCGGATTTTTCAAGGATCGCGAACAAGCTGGTCACCGAAGACGGCTAGTAATTAATAAAAATAATTAACATTTGAATATTATAATGGTTATAATATTCAGATTATAAAAACTATTAAATTTTTGAAGAGCGCAAATATTTGAAAAGCATAATAATGAATATATGTATTCCTTAAATATCTGAATATTATAACCATTATAATAATGAATAAGATTTAATATGTATACGATAACAATAAATAAGTAAACAACTAAAATAATGCTATTTTTCTTGTTAATGTATTTATAAAGCTTAAATTTCAAACTGCGAGCTAGTACATACATGGTTCTATCTAATTTAAACTGTCCCCCGGAAACTTTAGTACGATCTTTTTAAATATTCTTTTAATATTTTATTGACAAATTTTAATATTCGCTGATTTCATCGTATTTATTTTTATTTAAAAATTTTCTTAGTTTGATTATATTTCATATTTGTTTATTTTCCTTTCCTTCACATTTGTGTAATTTTACTTAATGAAAACAATTGTAATATGTTCTTTAGACTAGAAAAGTGTTATAGACGAAAATGTAATTTGTGTTACTTTAATATAAAAAAAAAAACAAAGATTGGTACAATGTGTCTCGGAGATGGTTCATAGTGGTCCATTTTAAGAGTGTCTATAATTCGTTTTTACTTCCATTATGACTACGGTAGATCATGAAAATATTGCATTCGGTCAAAAATTTCAATATTTAGTTTTTACCTGATTTACATGTTTTAAGAACTCCGGAGTCCAAAAATGTGGTTTTTGGCGATTGATCAGTGTGTACGCATGTGTGAGAGAAATCATCTGACTATCATATTTTCAAAAACGAAAAAGATGTAACGACGGAACATCATAATTGAGACAGGTTCTGTGTACAGATGATTTTGCTAACTTTTGGCGAAAATTGGAAAAACGGAAATAGAACCGTAAGTCCGTATCTCAAAAATGGCTCCAACAATATTTTTCAAAATTACTGTATAAACCCTCATTTAGACATTTTTTTTTTTTTTTTGCATGTATTAAATTAGTTAGTTAGACCAAGAAAGTCGATAGGTGGCAGTTATAAATAGATCAATTTTAAGTCTTGCACATGAGTTTTGTAAAAAAAAAAAAAAAAAGACGGGGCAGTCATTTGGGACTGCCGATAGAAGTGAAAACTAAGTAACTTAAGAATTGTATCGTCGAGCTATTAGATTATTATTTATGGTGTTAATATTGTAATATGACTAAAATAATTTTCTTTTTTTTTTATTATTTATTTGAAAATTTATATTGAAAGCAAAAAGAAGAATATAACAGTCTGTATAAAAACACGTGCTTGTACTTTATGAACTATGTATATACTGTGGAAAAAGTACACACATACATAGAGTATAGAACTAGAAAGAGACATGCCAGTAGCCAGTATACTACTCGTATTAGTATACATTTTATACACACACACACACACGCACATATATATATATATGAGGCATGCCGTGCCGTGCACTACATATATGGATATATATGTAGAGAGATATACTCTTTGTATATATATAATGTATACTAATAACGCACGGAGGTATATCTATGTACATATATACACAGTATACATATAGCTCATGGAAAGCGTTCGGTGACGATGACGCGAGTTCCATGATTTTTGTTCACCCAAAAAGTGCTCAACGTGCCTACAGAAGTTTTCACTTCAATAGCTCATAGAAAGCGTTCGGTGACGATGACGCGAGTTCCATTATTTTTCTTCACCCAAAAAGTGCTCAACGCGCCTAAAGAAGTTTTCACTTAAAAAAAAAAAAAAAGGTCTCCAAAAATTTTTTAGACTCACTCTATTAATTATATTTTAGATGTACTTTCGTATTTAATCGTTACAAGTGAACAAACGAGTTTGCCAAGTTTTGAGGAAAATCAGAAGTGGGACCGAAAATCAATCTCCCTCGGGAGTTGATGAATGGAGCGAGCGCAGAAAGGGGGGGGGGCACAGCACCTGCCAGGTGAATTAATAAATAAAGAGAATTGAAATTAAAAAAAAAAAGAATAATAACTATTTAATTGTGATCATTAAGATGTGTTATGTAATTAAATATTCGTCGTTTTTGTTCTCATAAATGAAATTTCAGTTTTTAATACGAATGTGATCCCTTTGAAAATTTTTGTTGCAATAAATAAATCATTGATTTAGGAAATTATTGGAACTGCCTACTTATAACAAGACTCTTTGTATAAAATTAATTTATAAATTAAAGACTCTTTGTATAAAATTGTGAGAATTCATGTCATGTAGAAGATTTGTATATATTTGTGCAAGAAATCCTGACAAAGTAGTACCGGAAAGAAAGTCGATTTCTTCCCCTTGTTACGAAAGCTCTAAATCATGAATTGATATACGGTTAACTTTTTTTTGTTTTCAAGTCTAGATATCCGAACTATATATCAAATATCTTTGAAAATTGAAAATGCTTTGTCTATCAAAAATAATCTGGCACAATAACTAGGATTTTACTTTTACAAGAAAGAAGGTGTGTTTATCTATATTTCCGCTTAGACATGTTCTGAATTTAAACTACCTTCTATTTTGTTCTAAGAACAAATATCGAATATTTGTGTAAACTACTTTTCATAATACTTTGTCAAACTTTATCGAAATGGGATTTACATGAAATGTTGACAGATCTGGAACAATTACGACGCCATTGACCTTCATTTGAAACCATTTGCAAAGTGACATATTAATTTATTTAACATTTATTTTACACAAAGCCATTTAGTTTTGAGATAAAAGCATTTTGTTATTTATTTATTTATTTTTAATTATTTATACCCTTAAATAATAATAATACGTAATAGGAAAGAGTTTATTATTATTTTTATATAATATTTTATAGTCTTATTTATATCTTAAGCAATACTTCACAAACTATTAAAAAAATAAATAAAAAATTTTTACTTTTGAAAAAATTGTTTAAAAGTTGTATTTTTGCTTTTCGAATATTTAGCTAGTTAACATTTGTTCAAAGGAATTTGAATCCATGAATAATTCAGCTAATAAACAACAACAACAAAAAAAAAAAAAAAAAAAAAAAGAAAGAAAGAAAGAAAAGTATAATGGAGTTCTTGAATATTTCGTTTAATGTTCATATCATATATTTGTGCGATAGAATTTAATGTATCCGGATTCTTTTGTATGTCAGTGTAATAAAACATAAACACTAAGTACACAATTTCAAGTAATGAGCGTGCTGTAGAAATATTCTAAAATATATATCAATTTCTTTCTTTTTTAAATAATTTAAAATACTTGAGATAATTAATTGCCATACGACATAATATGCGTAAATTACTTCGTGCGTAACTGCGAATGAACTACTGTGTGACCCACGTAAAAGAAGCAACGTGATATACAAGGCGTAGCCAGCATAATAATCATAAGGGAAGTATGAATCAAAAATTGCTATTGAAACCAAACCAAGCTTAAATTAAAGAGCATGGTCGAAAACATAGGGTAGAGTGCAAATTTGCTGCAACAACACCCACGGAGGCGAAATATGATCCCCTAATAGTTTTAGTCATTTCTATAAAAATCAACAAAACGGGTGGTGCAGTGGTACCGTGCTTCATTTGTGATACGGCGGTCCTGAGATCAAGTCCCCGCAAGGGCATTTTGTATTTTATTTATTTATTTATTTTTTAATTTCAATTTTTTTTAACGCTTTTAATTAAATTAAATTATTGATTTAAGAGAAAATATTTATTATGTAAAGATTTTTTTTTTTTTTTAATTCCAATTAATGAAGTATTGACCATGAATTTAAGAAATATATATTTTTATTTATTTATTTATAAAAAAGAAAATCATGTTTAAGGCTACGAATATAGTTTCTAATTTATAAAAAATTATGATTAATTGAAAAATCATGAAACCATAAGAATTTTTCAGAATGAGAACAAGAAATATAAAAAGATTGATCACAACATTTGAATTATAATTTTGTTCAGCAACAATTATTGTTCAATTATTGTTCAGCATCAAATTTTTTAACTCGCTACGTAAACCGTGTTTTATATGTCTTGACACGCATATTAGAGGTGAGTTCGGGCTCTATTTTGGGAATCCGAGCCCGCCCGGGCCCGAAACATTTTTGAACTGAGCTCGCCCGAGCCCGAAAAATTTTGTGTTATCAGAGCCCGAGCCCGCCCGAGCCCGATATTGAAAGTGGTACGCTATGCAACGCATACACAATAGTAAAATTAAATACCGTTTTCATTTTCAAATTAATTTTCTTATTACCAATCCTCAATTTAAATAACTATAAATGTTATTATAACAATTTATAATATCTGTGTCTCTGTATACAAGTATAGATTTATGTAATATATATTTATAGTGCAGCCCATTGTTTATAACGCGCCTATCGAGGGACAAAAAATTTATCCGAATGAGTGATATAATGAGGCCCAATATAACAAAGGAGGAAGGATTACTGTATAACACTATGACATAATATGCATCCCGTTGAAAAAAAAAGTTCTATTTAGAAAATGGAAAGTCAAAGCTACTAAGGTTTGCAAGATTATTTTCGGATTTATAACCTATCATGACTATTATAGCATTACTAAAAGTGCTCTCAAAATGAATAAAGTTTCTTTTTTTTTTTTTTTTTTACATTTTCCAGTTAGTGAAGAATAAAATAAACGGAACTTCTAGCTTGAATCCGAGCCCGCCCGGAGCCCGAAGACTTGCACTAGATTTGAGCCCGATCGGGCTCGGGCCCGGGCTCGCGCTCGGGCTTACGGGCTCGGGCTGAGCCCGTCTCATCTCTAACGCATATCATGTTTCTCTTACCTGAAAAATTTTAGGTGTCTACTTTGTTAGGTTAATTTTATGTCTTCTGATCACATTATCTTAAAAAAAAATGCGTATAATACGTATAACAGCGAGTAATGGAAGCCGTGTGGCTATTTCACACCAGATTTTTTAATTTTTAACAACAACAACAACTATAATAAATAAATAAATAAAGCATTTTCTCAGATGTCGGTACAAAGTTGACTTTCTTGGAACAATTAATGTTATGCTTTTATGAGATGAAGATTGTTTACTTTCATCATGGAAAATAATTTTAAAAAAATTACGGTTTCTGCTGTCCGATTTTTTTGTCTACTACCGCATTTCCTCGCGAACAAGAGAGTCCTCAGCTTCGCAAAAGATACCGATATTTGCCGAATAATCCAAGGAACATATTTATCTTGGTTAGGAATTTTTATTGCCTTCATTAGCGAAGTTATCAATTAAAAATCTTGCGTTAGTAAAGGTATATTTGCTAACTTACAAATAGTTTCTTTTATTACGTTGACGTCTCTGACGCCATATTCTCAAATAAATAAATAATTAAGTTAATAAAACGTTATCCGTGGTGTCAAAAAAAAAAAAAAAAGGTATTGGAAACAAAGAAATTTATCGTCTGCAAATAAATAAAACACGTTATCTTAGATATTTTCAATGAAAAAGTTTATTTAGAATTGTATTTTATCATCTACCGATATCTTTTTTCTCTACTTTTAGAAAATTAAATTAAAAAAAGAAAAAAAAAAAAAAAAAAAAAAAAAAAAAAAGATGAAGAAGGAGAAAGAAGGAAAAAAGAAATTGAAAAATTGGCAACCCCGAGATGCCCGAAAGAAGAAAAAAATTATTAGATTAGTGAAAACATTTAAAAACTAGCATGTTGTGGCCACCACAAGACTTTCTTCTATACTTTCCGATACAAATTCACGCAATAACAATATTAAAAAAAAAAAAAAAAAAAAAAAAAAAAAATCGATTTTTTTCAGTTTTTTTTTTTTCGTTAAAAGTAAAAAAAATCGATAACTTTGTTTTAAATTACCGCATATTTATTGTTCAACCATTCGTTTTAAAGGTATTGACGAGACCTTTCGAAAGATGCTGATCTTGAAAATTTACACACCCTCCCTGGGTGGGGGGTACTTCCCACTAGGGGGGGAAGCGATGCCCAAATTTTTTCCCTAATTAACTACTACTATTATCAATAATTCATATTAATTTCACAATCACAGGTTAAGAATAACTCTCATTATGTACATTTATACGAAATTTTTTCTTATACTGCCATGTTAAAAATTTAGAAAAAATACGATCACAGCGCCACCTGTTGAACGATTGATCCCCAAATCTAATCAGCCTCAGTTTATGTCAGGGGCCAACTAAATACCAAGTCTGGTTAAATTTCGTTAAAAAAAAAAAAAAAAAAAAAAAGATTTTTTTCTAAGTTTTTTTTCGTTAAAAGTAAAAAAAAATCGATAACTTTGTTTTAAATTATCACAGATTTATAGTTCAACCATTCGTTTTAAAGGTATTGACGAGACCTTTCGAAAGATATCCATCTTGAAAATTTACTCCCCTCGAGGGGGGACTTCCCCCCTGGGGGGGGGGTGGCGAGGCTCCTACGCATACAAAATTTTTTTCCCAGTTGACTATCTCTATTATAAATATTTCTTGTAAATTTCATAATGATTACTAAAAAATAATTCTCTTTATGCACATTTATACAAAATTTTGTCCTATATCACCATGTTAAAAATTTAGAAAAAGCAGGATGGCAACGCAACCTGTAAGACAATTTTTACCAAAAGTTGATAGGCACTCATTTATGTCAAGGTGCAACTACATACCAATTTGTATGAAATTCTGTGCAGTAGTTCTTGAGATACAGTTGTCACAAAATTTTGTCACACACACACACACACACACACACAGACAGACAGACAGACAGACAGACAGACAGACATTTTCTAAAAATGGTCAAATCGTGTTCTACAGCTCTCAAAACGTGTAAATTCATCAAAAACCCGAGGTCGAAAATTTTTACGAATCCAATACTTTCTCTATATTACATATAGAAGAAAGTAATAACCGAGATTTTTGAAATATTAAGCAAAAATTTAATCCAGATGAAGTGAAAATTAATTTATATTTTATTACTTTCTTCTATATTCAATTGAAGAAAATATTGGATTCGTAAAAATGTTCGATCTCGGGTTTTTGATGGATTTACATGTTTTGAGAGCTGTAGAACACAATTTGACCATTTTTAGAAAATGTCTGCCTGTCTGTGTGTGTGTGACAAAATTTTGTGGCGACTATATCTTAGGTACTACTGCACAGAATTTCATACAAATCGGTATGTAGTTACACATTCACATAAATTAGTGTTTATCAACATTTGGTAAAAATTGTCCAACAGCTTGCGTTGCCATCCCGCTTTTTCTAAATGTTTAGCATGGTGGTATAGGACAATATTTTGTATAAATGTGTATAATGAGAATTATTTTTTAATAATAGTTACGAAATTTAAAGGAACTATTTGTAATAGAGATAATCAACTGGGGAAAAAAAAATGTATGTAGGAGCCTCACCCCCCCCCCCTCCCCCTCGAGGGGAGTAAATTTTCATGATGGGTATCTTTCAAAAGAGCTCACCAATACGTTTAAAACGAATGGTTGAACCATCGATCTGTGATAATTTAAAATAAAGTTATAATTTTTTTTTTCATTTTTAACCCCCCCCCCCTCAAAAAAAAATAAAAAAAAATAAAAATAAAATAAAATAAATAAATAAATAAAATAAAATGTAATATTGAGAATAAAATTGGATATTTAGTGTTATACTACTTCTCTAATATGGAAATCGTCTGCATTATCATGGAAGATAATATTTAAAATTATAATTTTAATAAATTATTTTTACTGAGTGAATTTGTATAGGAAAATATAGAAAAAAGTCATGTGGTGGCCACAACATACTAATCTTATTTTAACGTCAGTCGGAAAAGATTTAATAATGGACATCATGATTATATTAAACAACTATTGCTATAGCGTTTCAATTTAAGCCGAGTAACTCTTAAAAGGAAATTTAAGAGAAAACAACTTAGATCAGTTTATATGAAGTTTTTCTTTTTTCTTTCTTTTTCTTTTTTTCTTTTGTTTTAAACTCAAAACATATTTAAACGGTTGGCTAAAAGGGAACATTTTCAGTATGACCAGTTTAGCGTCTTTTAAAATGTAAAGCTGAAGTAGCTCGGACGTTTTTCTCCAAGGGCTTCATTTCCGTGACCACCATATCTATTTTAACTTTAGCCATACTTTAAATATATAGATAAATTATATAGCGGGGCAAAAATAATAATGTTAATAATAACTATAATAAAAGTAATGAAATGTTTACTATTTATTTTCAGTGTGTCTGACTAGATCATCTTATAGAAAAAATGCACTTTAAAAAGTTGCATCTTTATTGCTGCAAGAGCCATTTAAGCCTAGCTGTACATTAGAAATATATATATACAATATTACATATTGTCTTAAATTAACTAAAAAATACAATAGAAAAAAATATAGGCATTAGAAAAAATAGGTTATAAATTTATTTAAAGAAATAATTATACTCAAAAGTATTCACCAAATAATGAGAAAATTTTAAGTCTCCAAGTCTAAAGCTGTAACGCTAAATGGTCTAGATATTACGAATTTCTCTCTAGTCTAAGAAAAAGTTACTGCCGCTGTTGTTCACTCTGAGTATCTAGCATATACTTCTACTCAAAAGGGGAGAAATTGTTATTGAGTTGTCGATCGTTTGATTTTTGACATATTATTTCATAAAAAAAAAAAAAAAGATATAGTATTAAGTATTGTGTATTTCAATGTTATATCAAATATGGGGATTTCTATACTATTGTTCAGGTTTATCTTGCCTTATGCACTATTAATATTCCTTTTCAGCGAAAGGCAAAGCTGCGAATTGGTGGGTAGAGCCCCGCAGTTAATAAACAATTTGTATTATGTGAATCTGTAATAGAAATTTTTTTTGTGGTAACCCGTAACCATAACTCTGTTTAGTTTTGTCTCCAAGGTTTGAAAATTTTTAGTCAACGCTTTGAAATTGCGATCATTTAAGAAACGTAATGGTTGAATGTTTTTATAAAATTTCGAAAAATATGTTATAAATTGTACTTATCTTTTTCAAGTTTAGAGACTGTTATCTCTAAAACATCTTGGTGATTATACTTTATAATGTATTTAAACTATCTTTTAAAAATTATGGTTTTTTTTATGATTTTTTTTTTTTTTTTTTTTTTTTATAAATGAGTAAATTGCTTTCTGAATATTTCTGGTAATTTATTTTTAAATTATCTGGTAATTTATTTTTAAATTATCGAAATTATCTTTTAGAACTTTTAAAACCAAACGAATTTCAGTTAAGTTTAATTTCATAAAAGTGAATTCGCTTAAAAGAAAATAAATTTGTTAAATAATTACTAGATTATTACAGTATTCGAATAATACTTTAATATTCTATTATCTGAAATCTAATTTTAACAAAAATTGCTTACTTTTCTGTAGCATACAATCAAAAGGTATGATCTCTGTTATAATGATACGATAATCACTTTAATTCTGCTCTGAAACTGAAATGTGGCGGCCTGATTGAAACTGACATAATTTAATAAGTATGCAAACTACAGGTATTTTTCGTTGTGCTCCAATTATTTAAAAAATATATAAATTTTTGCTGTTCAGCGTTTTTGGTAATTGCATTGTAATTTTTGGTAATGATTGATCGGAATAAAGATACCAAATATTCAAAATAATCTGATACAGAGCATTTTACTATTCAGTTAAATTACGGAATCAATTATTTATTTGTAAAATGAAAACCATTTCTTGGTAGCAGATACAAATAAATTCTGTTTAAAAGACACACACACATATATGTATAGATTATATATATATATATATATATATATATATAAATTACTACCTCTTCGTTTTAATGATTCCGAACCTTTTACTGTTTCAAAATATCATGTTCTTTTAGTTTATTTATTAGAAATATATATATATATATATATATATATATATATATATAGTGTAAATTAGAAAATAATAATTGTACACGAATATAGTATTTATAATATTTAAATAGAATTTAGCTTTTTGTCACTATGGTAAATTTGAATGTTTCATTCTAGCGTTTTATAAATAATAGACATAACGTTTGTGCGCAGATTAGATATCATATTAGTCAAATGAAAATTGCCAAAATAATTATATATAATTTTTTTCACTATAGCTGATGAACAAATTTTTAAGATTATTTTACTAGGTTTTTCCTTCACACGCAGACATTGAAATTTTTAACGAAATCCAACAGTTTTATTGTATTTTATCGATGCATTTACTTATTTTAAAGAAATGTCAATAATAATAATAATAATAATAATAATAAAAGCATCCGAACATTGATTTATGTAGTGAAATCTGCAGTTTTATTATATTTATCTATTTCTCCTTTAATTACTTTTATTATTATTATTATTAGTTTCCGCTTTTTCGCACTTTTGCTGTATATCTTTAAGGTATTTTTATGCCTTTTTCAATAATTCTGAAATATTTTCCGCAGAGATGGCTATTTTTTTGTTTTCCTGGTTGAGTAGTGCATGAATTCGTCTATCCACACCCTTAATTTTCTCCCTATCTTGTCTTTCATTTTCTGGTTAGTCAATCTAAAGTAATCTTTTATTAAAAATCATTATCAAAATTCCTACATTTTCCTTGCTATAAAGCGTAATGTCTTTAATCTCTCTATAACATTTTTGTAGCAATGCAAGTTAATTTGCACATCTGTCAGAATTATTCACTTAATATATTTGATATGTTATTATGTATGAATATACAGGGTGATATTAATACATAATATGTAATTAAAGTTACGATTTCAAAACGCTGTGATTTTAAAACTACCAGTCAGAATGAAATCTGATATTTTACAGAACTGTTGTGAGGCAACGGAATTTTGTTTGGTGGAGGAAAAAAATAGTTCTAAAATGTCCCTATAGATGACGCTGTCAGGGTATATGTCCGGGGGAAATGCCTAAATGGATTCATTCAACACAGGAATGTTGTTAGCGATACAATAGAATAGTAAGAAGCAAAAGACTCCAAGAGTTTACGATAAAAGTTTTTTAACAAAAAGACAAGGACAAGAATACGTATTTACAGCGGAAACAGTCATAGTGACAAGAGAAAAAGAGGAGCTTCATGGAATAAACATCTAAAGCTTCCTTCAAACTCTGGAAACATTCAGAGCTTCAAAAGTCATAAATTATCCATCGTCCGAAAGTGACCTTTGAAATTTTGTACACATTTACAATGAAGGACATTACCTTTTTGCTCTTTTACAAAAGAGACCAGTTCCCATGCAGTTATCGCACTAGAGGATTTGTGAGCGAGGGCTCGAGCGAGCTTCGATCCTCAAAAACCACATCAAAGAAATATCAAAAGAAACCGAAGTTGAAGCTTTCCAGTTGCCAGTGTGTGAAGGCTGATGATTAATGGCACATTTTGAAACTATTTTTTTTTCCTTTTGCCGAACAAAATTCTATCGCCTCACGATTGTTCTGGCAAAACGTCAAGTCATTCTGACCACTTAAAATTGTAGCGTTTTGAAATCGTAACTTTAATTGTAATCACATTGTATTTTAATTAAACAATGAAACAAAACTGAGAAAATAACGTGAAGAATTTTAAATCAGATATGATTCGCTATGATTTTAAACGAGTTTTTGATATTTTTAATGATAAAAAAATGTGAAGTAATTTCACTTTTACCTAACAGTGCGTTGGGTGGGTTGCAGTTGTAGAGCACGAGAATTTATTCAAGCGTTACATACTTACAGACATCATTTTACATATCAATAAATCTCTAATATCGTACTTGTAATACGATTTAAATTGGTATAAAAAAGGATTAATAATCCATTTCCACACACACACATATATATATTTGAAGAAATCGAATTAGAAAAATTTGAGTTTATTTTTTATTCATTCTTGAATAACTGAAAAATATATCTGATCGGGGCAATATTAAACGTGTTGTTGAGATAATTATATATACATACGCTTATGTTATACAGTGAAACTTGGATAATTCGAACTTGTTTAATTCGAAATTCTGGATAATTCGAGTTTTTTACTCGGTCCCTTGAATTTTGTATTAAAATAATGTTAAAAAATCGTGGATAATTCGAATTTTATTTTGGATAATTCGAATTTTTCATACGATTAACTTTAAAATATTATAGTAAAAATTTTTCCCAAGATTTTTCTCAGCTAAAATGCATTATTTATTTTAATAGTCTTTCAAAATAAGGATAAGGAAATACAAGAAAAGCCCCTACCTAGTGCATCAGAAGATATGGTGCATATACATGAACTTCGAGAGTTTTTTGAATTGAAAGTCATGTCTGATGTAGAAGATTCAATTTTTGTATCAGCTGATAGGTTGAAGTCATAGGCTATGACACAAAGATTGTACTTGAAGAATCAATAAAAAATATCTGACTATTTTTTTAAAAAGTGTTGAATAATTAAGCTCATAAAAAATATTGATTTAATGAGAGGGGGAAGAGGATGTAGCAATTTTCTTAGATGTAAAGTTTATATGTTAAATCTTTGATCGTAGAGTTTTAATTTTTTTAAATTATCTCTTCTTTTTGACAAAATAGCATGCTTGCCAACATCCTAATTAATATTCTGTAGTCCCACCCTGTTAGTCCCGCCCTTTTTTTCACACCAGTAAATTTTTAATGTAATATTTTGCGAATACAATTACGATTAAATAATGAGAAAAATACTCCAAAACGGATACTAGTGTGAAAAAGAAGGCGGGGCTAACAATACTACGGAATTTTAATTAGTATGTTGGCAAGTATGAAATAGTATATGTAATTCGAATTTTTGGATATTTCGAATTTTTCTCAGGTCCCTTCAACTTCGAATTATCCAAGTTCTACTGTATAATATATTTCTTTTATTCATATATTGTAAAGAATAATGTTTTTGGGTCATATTTTTGCAACTGAGATTTTGCTATATTTTTATATTTTAAAGTCTCCTAAATCCGAAAATCAGGTGTTTAGCGGTTGGTCTATGTATCTGTATGTTTGTGTGTCTACGAGTCCTTGAGTTTGTTAACGGTATAACTGAAGAATAAATATGAGCAGGAAGTCCATATTCTAAATCAACATCAAATGGAAATGCTAATTTTATTGAAATCGGACTATTGATTTTTGTTCAGGGACTTAAAAGTATTCAAATTTTTTAAGTATTCAGATACTCTGTGTCTGTAGGCGAATTTTAAAGCAGTAGGTGCATTTTAACGTCGGCAGATTGCAAAAAACAAAATGAAATTGGTATACGTTCTTTATATTCATACGAGGAGGGTACAAACATGTTCACATGAATATGATATGAAAAGTATTTGTATTTCATTTACTTAACCATATAAAAAAATTCTGCTCTATTAGTGTTATGTTTGGAAATGGCTGAAAATTATATCAAATAAGTTTCAGAGAGTGATGTAAGTGGTAATTCTTTAAGTAATTTGAAAATAAATAAATAAATAAATAAAATTTATTAACAATCTTGAAAACCTTATTAACATAACTACAATACTGAAAGGTTGAGGGGTCGAGAGTGGTAACTTTCTGACACAGAAATTTATGTGAAATATAACTGTTTCTAAAAGTATTTATAACTCTTGTGATAAGGGGTCATTCTCAAATGAAAATTTGTATCAGAAAAAACTATGTTACACAGTGAAACTTAATACAATATTTGAGATTTATTTATTTATTTATTTTTTATAGTTATGTACTACATACCTGTAAAAAAAAAAAAAAAAAAAAAAAAAAAGAAAGAAAAGAAAAATTAATTGTTTGAAAAGAAAAATTATTTTTTTTTTCTGATACAAATTTTCATTTGTGAATGACCCCTTATCATAAAGACATTTTTAGAAAACAGCTGAAAAACAGCTCATTTAATCACCGATACCTCTATGAATTTTTGTGATATTCAACTGGATTTTGGTGATCGATAAGGTGCTCTATACAGTTGAGTATTAAACCATGTCAAAGTTTTCTTGCTACAGTCTGCGCATGCGCAGTGATAAATTATTTACGACAACTGTCTATATTTCTTTGGATATTAAATATATTTGTTTTAAACAATAGTATAATGATTTAGTTAGGCATACGTTGTCATGTTTTCCGAAAGTTTCATGAAATTTAGAGAAAAATCTTTGGAGTTATAAAGTAAGAACTTTCAAAAACTTTTTGCATTTTTTAATAAAACATTAATAACTCTTTAAATTTTCGAGATATCTTATAAAACTCTACTCACGTGTAAAATATAACATTTATAACCATATCTAAAAGTTGCAGATCAATCGACGCTTTTCCAGATACAGGGTAATCACAAATACTTTTTATTCTATTGGATTTGTTGTTCGTCCCCTAAGGGCCTTTGTGACAAAATATTTGCTGAAAAAAAGGAGGAAAGACATGTTTTCCTTATTTCCAAAATTCAAGAACAACATGTCAAGTATTTTTCAAGATATTCGACAAAACGTAAAAAAGTGAAAGAGTTTCCATTATTTTGTCCAACACTTGTATGCGAGTTAACACAATAATATGTCTAAGCGCTTTGTTCGACTGAACGTTGGGACGTAGTTTGTAGGTCATCATAGCCGAACCTATTTATTTTGGGAAATCTAGTACTTATATATATATATATATATATATATATATATATATATACATATACATATATTTTACAGGGACGCAACACAAAATTCTTTATGATTATGGAGTAGGGGCTGAAATTATTTGAGGTACGATAGGGTCTAAATGCTTCATCCGATTGAACTCAAAATTTATATACGTATTATAGGTCACCGTTGCACAAACTGTATAGATTTTGGTGAATCTAGCACTTATTGAAATTATTTAAAGTGCAATAGCGTCTAATCTAAATACGTTATCTGGTTGAGCTGAAAATTTATGTACATGTTATAGGTCACCGTTGCACGAACTGTATAGATTTTGGTGAATGTAGCTCTGATAAGTTTTTACCAGGACATAACAAAATATTCTTTATCAGTCTGGCCTAAGGGTTGAAATTATTTAACGCGCGATAGCGTCTAAATGCTTTATCGAATTGAGCTGAAAATTTACATATGCTTTATAGATTTTCGTTACATGAACTATGTAGATTTTGGTGAATCTAGCACTTATATTTTTTTTATAGGAATACAAGAAAGATTTCTTATGGCTTATGAGTTGAAATTATTTAAAGTGCAATAGCATCTAAATACGTGATCCGGAAATTATCCTGATTGATTTACAAGTTCGTACACATGTTCAGGCGCTATAAAGAAATATGCTGTACATTTTTTTTAATGTTTATATTATTTATGGTTCGTGTACAGGAACACGTGAAAGTATTTTTTATCGTTAAGGCCTATAAACGAATTTCTTTTAAACGTATTTTAATGCGGTTGCATTGCATTCAAGAAAATGAAATAAACATGCATTATTAAGATGCTTAAAGATGCAGTTTCTGTAGGAGAATGTGTGCTTAGATAAAATAGCATAAAAAAAGGACTAAAGGTGTCATCAAAGAAATTCTTCCCCACCCCCAAATGCAGGGCGGAAGAAAGCTATAAGATGTTTCAAGAGATACCAGCAAAAACTAAAAGCATTTTGATCCTCTATATCTTACCAAGAGAAATAAATCCTTATCCACTCAGCTCGAAACATAATATATATATGCTATGTATATCATCTAATTGCTGCATTTTCTTGCGCATTCTTTAGGTAAACTCAGTTTTAATATTGCTTACTTTTTAAATTTTTGTTTTTTTAATCTTTAATATTTTTCCTCTTGGAAAGGAAAAAAATTTCGCTGAACACATTGATTTCAAAAGCTTCATGCATTGAAATAATCCATCATATGAGGTAACATAGGTGAGAAAGTGGCCCTACGTGACACAAAATCATTTTTTCAATTGGAAATCCCCCCCCCCCCCCTTACTTTTTTTTTTTTTTTTTTTTTTTAAACATAGTCGTGTTAAGCTGAAAAAATATGTTTTAAATTATGTATAGCTTTTTTTAATTCCGCAGAATGGAGGGTCCCAAGACCCCGATTCTCATGTTGCAATAAAAAATCTGAAAATCCTAAAACATTTCAATAAAAAAGCAATTTTGCTAGACTTTATGATTAAAAATGTGTCGTACATTCTAATGATCTATCACATGAGATATCGTAGGTTGACACAAACTCAATTTTTTCAAACGAAAATCATAATTTCGTTTTACATAATCGTGTAAAGAGGTAATTTGCATTAAATCATGTATTGCTTTTTTTATTTTGAAAAGTCGGGGCTTGGGGCTCTGATTCTTATGTTGAAGTAAAAAATATGGAAATTCCAAAATACGTTAATAAAAAAGAAATTTTGCTGAGCACATTGCTTACAAAAATGTCTTGCATTCAAATGATCTATCAGATGTGATATCAAAGGTGGCACCGCGGGGCACAAACTCAATTTTTTCATTTGGTCACCATAATGTTTTTTACAGAATCGTCCTAAAAGGCAAAAATCTGTTTTAAATCATGTATTTTTTTTTTTTTTTTTGTAGAGTATGGGGACCGGCGCCCCTCATTTTATGTTCCAAAAAAAGTCTGGAAATCCCGAAATATCGCAAAAGAAAAGCAATTTCTCTGAAAACACACCGAGAAAAAATTCTATGACTGACATCTAGAAACTAAATTGTGGATCTATTAAATGCATTTCCATGTCATTCTTATTAATTCTAGTTCCCTCTGACAGCGAGTTCTAAGAACCTCTATTAGAATTCTAGAACATTTTCTTATATTATCGTGGGGTCAAACTTATTTAAAAATTTCTGCAAATAAAGGCCAACACAAGAGGCGAGTTTTAATAACTACAATCTTGGTTTATGACTCAATTCTAGAAAATCAAGACAAAATTTCTCGCAATACAAAGGATTCATAATAGTCATAATATTGTTTCACCATCTAGAAAAGTATAGACTAGAAATTTTCGATCATTTCGTCTATTCAGGTTATTTGTTCACCTTATATGCATAGCTCGTAAATCTATATTTTTAGTATGGAGATTCAGAAAATGACACGGTTTATTTATTCTAGATGAATGCGGTATATTATTTTTCCCAGTGCATTAATTACAAAATGTTCTTCTATTCAAATGATTTGCCAGATAAGGTATCATAGGTAGACCCTAAGGACTCTACGTGAAATAAACTTTATTTTTTCAAATGAAAACCATACTTTTTCTTTACTATAAACTATAACTTTTCTGGAAACCATACTTTTTTAAAATACGATATAGTGATGAAAAAGCATATTTTCTGTTTGAAAAAATGTGTTACGTGGGGTTTTAAGGCCTCCGGGGGGCCCACATATGTTACTTCGTTTAATAGATCATTTGAATGCACGACTCATTTGTAATCATTGTGTTCAGTGAAATTGATTTTTTATTAAGATATTTTTCATTTTCAGATTTTTTATTTCAACATAAAATTCGTGGCCGCGGGACCCCTACTCTGGAAAAAAAAAAAAAAAAAAAAAAAAAAAAGCAATCCATGATTTAAAACAGATTTTTTCAGATTAACACTATTCTGTGAAGAAAATCTATGGTTTCTATTTGAAAAAATTGAGTTTGTGCCACGCGGGCCATCTGGGATCTCCAGGGATCCTAAGATATCACATCTGATAGATCAATTGAATGCACGACATTTTTGTAAACAAGTGTACACAGCGAAATTGTTTTTTATTGAGATATTTTGGAATTTCCAGATTCTCTATTACAACATAAGAATAAGGGCCCCAGGGCCTCTATTCGTCAAAAAAAAAAAAAAAAAAAAGTAATACATGGTTTAATACAGATTTTTTCCGCTTAACACGATTCTATGGAGAAAAAGTATTGTTTCTATTTGAAAAACTTAAGTTTATATCAAATGAAGACCGCCTTTGATACGTCATCTAATAGATCATTTGAATGCACGAAACTTTTGAAATCGATATGTTCAGCGAAATTGCTTTCCTTTCGAGATATTTTGGTGAATCCAGACTTATGAAACACCCTGTATACACACACATATATATATATGGGATAAATAAAAATTATCTGCTGTGTAATGAGTGATGCAATTAGGACATTGAGGCTCCTGAATCAGCAAATCCACTAGTTTAAAAAGTCGTTAATTTCATAAAATTCGGAAAATCGAGGGGAGTCACATCAGATTTTTTTTATGCCTTTCTTAATCTTTCGTACATGATATTATTATTATTATTATTATTATTATTATTATTATTATTATTAATAGTAGTAGTAGCAGTAGTAGTAAGTCCTTACCTCTTAAAGATCTTAAGCTCTATAAGTACTTTTAGAAATATTTTATTATTCCATTATTATTATTATTATTATTATTATATAAAATTAAAGTTTATATCTGGAAATCAACGAAAATTTTTTTTAAAATAAAAATCTGTGAGGCCTCTATAATTTGTTTTTCAATAATTAAATAACAGACATTTTAGATTCATTTGGGGAACTTATAAAGACAGGGTGAGGATATTTATTAGAGTTCCACCGCTGTGGTTAGCACCATTACTAATGCTATAGATTTAACTTATAGAGTTATAAATAGGAATTGTGCTAGACGATAATACCAAATTTTTCTCTGCCACAAAGAGTATAAACGAACAATATATTTTATGAATTTATTCCATTATTTAAACGAGATTTCCTTCTCGAATAGTGCAGTAAAGCTTAGGTATGAGAAAAATCAATTTTCTATTGCAAACTGATAGATTTCTATTATTACAAATCAATGTCAAAAATTGATTTCCTACTGCAAAATTATTTCTTGACTTTTTTGTTTATATTTATTGACAAAGGCTTTCAGTAATGCTTACAGTAATTGTGTTTACCAATCAATAGCAATTTTCTTTGTAAAGAAAACTATATATATGTATAAACTAGGGGGGGGGGGGTGTCTATAAAATTAATTTTTTAAAGATTAAATAAAAACTGTTCGTATGCACCAATAAAGAAGGGTTCGAATGAATTTATTTGAGTCACTTTGTTTCTATAATCAGTGATGCAAATTACTTAAGATTGACAGTAAATAGTTTTTAAACTTGTATAATAGTGCCGAAATGATGAATTTAAGAAAATAAAAATTTTCGGAGAAAAAAAGGTTAAAGAATACAAGAAACTTCATGAATTGAATGCTGAAGGATTTTTAAATAGCTTAAAACTTTATTTGATTGAAAATTTTACTCAATTGTAAAACAGATGAACAAAAAAAAAAAAAAAAAAAAAAAAAAAAAAAAAACTGGTAAAAAACTGATAGGATAAAAGTGTATTAGAGAAGCCTTTCCTGAAACATAGTTAAAAATAATACAAAAACAAATTCTTTTAATCGTCCTTCCATTTTTTGGCGAATGAGCTTCTTTATTAACTTATTTGCAAGCGATCTACAAAACAACAATTAACTTACAGATATATTAATACATAAGCAATAAATGTTATCCTGATGCTGGTTGAAGGTCCAGAAAATAAAATTAATAGTTTTCTTTATTTGATGTATTCTACACGCTTCGATGAAATGAATGACAACCTTGTAGAAGAAATGTCTAATGAAGAAAATTAAGTGGAATAAATATCAAATAAATATTAAAACTATGCACAGAGTGAGCATCTACCGTCCATCACAAAATAAAAAAAAAAAAATAGGTAAATAACAAAACTAGAGATAATAATAAAAAAAATAAAAAAATAAAATAAAATAAAAACGTCAAATTACTTCTTTTTACCTTCTGTTTTTACACACTTGTAAAAGCTACTAAAAATGCAGTTTTAATTAAATAGTAATAATGAATAAAGTTCTTACTGATATCAAGGCAAGTTATGTAAGCTGAATCTCGATTGCCAAACAGCTAAAAATATGTTTTTATAAAAAGGAAGTTATTGTAATTAGTTTTATTAATTTCATTTGATTAATGAGAAAGCGCTTGAATGTTACATTAACCTTAAATAGTTTATTCTCTTATATAACAACTTATATTTTCTAAAATTATTAATTATTGTGACTAATTAGCTTTCTAAATGTATTTAGAGGAAATTTTCGTACCATCTTATTTATTTTAACTTCCTACTATACGCAGGAATAAGAATATTGGATTCGTAAAAATTTTCTAATTCCAGTTTTCGATGGATTTACACGTTTTGAGATATGCATTACCAAAATTTTGTAGACGGTGTATCTCACGAACTAATGAATGTAATTTAACCAAACTTGGTATATAATTGGATCTTGACTTGAATAGCTGCTGGTTAGATTTACAGATCAATCGTTCAACAAGTAAAGCTGTCATCCTGTTTTCTCATACATTTTTAACATGGCGGTGTAGTAGAAAATTTCATAAAAATGTACGCAATGACAGTAATTTTTAACGAATTATTGTGAAAAAAAAAAAAAATCTATAACAGTAATAATCAACTAGATTTTTCCTTTTTCTTTTCTTTTTTTTTTTTTGTACATGTAGAAACATTGCTGCATCCTCCCCCTCACTCCCGAGTGTGTAAATTTTTATATGAGTATCTCTCAAAAGAACTCATCAATACCTTTAAAACATATGATTAAACCATGACTTTCTTTCGATATTTAGTGTTATATATACTTCTCTGAGAAGAAAATCGTCCGCATTCATCATGGGAAATAACCTTAATAAATAATAATTTTGTTAAATAATTTGTATTGCATGAGTTTGTATAGAAAAATATAGATGAAAGATTTGTGATGGCCACAACATACTGGTTTTATTTTTATTTCATGAATTATTAAACAAATGATAAGCTTGGAAAATGTTGTAGTCTCTTTTACTACAGAAGTTAGATTTAAGATTGAATATCTCGCTTTTATTGTAATTTTTCTACATATTTCTTTTTATATCCTATTCTATTACTCTTTTAAATGATTGATCTCCCCATTTAATGATCTGTCATGTTTCAAGTCAAGGCGCTTCTAGATGCAGAAAAAGGCATAAAAAAAAATACTAGTGTTGAAAGATGAGGAATAACAATTCTGTGAACAAATTGCTCAATAATTGTTCGGGGGTTAAAATATTTAAGAGTGACCCTTGAAGATTTTAAAGTACCACTTTTCATTGCTGTACGACTGCAGTATTAAAAGCAGCAACTCATAATTTTTTTTTTTTTTTTTGCTTGATTATTTCTACTTGAAACAATTGTTACGTGTTTTTACAATTTATGGTATTTGCTAACAAAGTTATTGTTGATAATCGAAACCTTCCTTGTACTTGTTTATGTTACAATAATCTATTATGTACCATTTAATATTTTTTAATAATTTTAAAAATAAGAAAATGAATAAATTGTAAATCGTGTAAGAAAATTTGTTTATATATATATATATAAGATATTATAATGTATGTTTTCAGCCATATAAAAATTGAAAATATGTAAAAAAAAAAAAAAAAAAAAAAAACTAAAGAAAAACTTACATGAAAATTAATAAATGTGAAACAAAACATAAGTAAAGCTTACTGCAAAAACATAAAATAAATGATTTAAACTGTCAAATATATATATATATATATATACATGTTAAATTTAATTTTAAAACCATATTTATAATTGCTATAAAGAGCTGCTCTAGATTTTGTTTTTCTTTCCTCTCTTTTTTTTTTCTCTGTTTATTTTTTAATAATTTCACTTAACTGCTAGTCAATACAGAAATTAATATTTTTCTTCGTTTCAATTAATTTTGTAAACATGTATGAAGATATTATTGCATTTTGAAAAATTAATTTATAAGCGATACATTTAAATGTAAAGAAGAACTTTAATAGAGTTTTTTTTTTTTTTTTTTTTAAGATCTTACTTAAATGCTCACCTATATAAAAATTAATTTTTAAATTAATACTAGTAATTACCTAGAGGTCAAAGCTCGAACTCTTTTTTTTTTCTTTTTTTTTTTTTTTTAAGTTAGCATTTAAATAAAAAATATAGAAATTAAAAATTTCCGTGCAAAAAATGTTCTGAGTAATTACTCAATCTTTCAAAAAAAAAAAAAAAAAAAAAAAAGAAAAAAAGAAAAAAAAAGTAGCATCTTTATTTACATGACGCTTTCTCTCTATCTGTTTGCCTCTCAATCTGACAGATGAATTTTTTTCTAGAAAATTTATTAGCAAAAACACTGTCGATATCGAAACAATATACCAACATTTCGAACAAAAAATAAAACTATACTCACTTCTATTGCCAGACAAATAAATACTAATTGGTAAAAAATAAATCCAGAAAATAAGCTGAATCACGAACCGTTGTTTTGCATTTTAAATAATCTGGTGTATCACTCACACGACTTTCTCTTACCCTGAAATTTAATACTATAAATACAGGTTGGAAGTTAAGAGGTAAGATAACGATGTTATGTAAACCTATGTTAAACAATTCAAATTAGGCTTCGAAAGAGTTTTATATGATAAATAATTCTGTGTGAGGGGGGCTACCGCCCCCTCAACCCCCCGTTTCATTAATGCACCTACATTTATATAGAATTTAATTCGGTTATTAAAAAATAATTTAATTATTATTTAAAAAAATTACCTTTTATGATAAGGCAGACGATTTCCATATTAGAGAAGTAGTATAACACTAAATTAATAATAATAATAAAAAAAAAAGGTCCATTTTATTTTCAATAAAAAAAAAATAATAATAATAAGTTTTTTTTCGTTAAAAGTAAAAAAAAAAATCGATAACTTTGTTTTAAATTATCGCAGAACGATGGTTCAACCATTCGTTTTAAAGGTATTGGCGAGCTCTTTTGAAAGATACCCATCATGAAAATTTAGTCCCCTCGAGGGGGAATTTCCCCCCAGGGGGGAGGCGAGTCTCCTACATACACAATTTTTTTTTTCCCAGTTGACTATCTCTATTACAAAAGATATATATTCGTTTCATTTGGTTTCGTGCAGTCTATAGACGTTAAACTCTACTTACCTGCAATTTCCCCCATAGACGTAATGTATTAGAATTCTCTTGATTGTCCCTGTACACGAACCATTTGCTTGTTCTTAACGAAAAACTTACTGTAGCATCCCTATATGATACACATTTAGAATACCAAGTTTGGAATGTCTGCTACTATTTGTTCTTGAGATATGCTGATAACAGACAGACACACAGATATACACACAGACACACAGGCATACACACAGACATACACACAGACCAACCGCTAAAAACATGATTTTCGTATTCAAGAGACCTCAAAACGTGTAAATATAACAAAATCTCACTTTCGAAAATTTGACCCAAGAACACTTTCTCTACCTTATGGGTAAGAGAAAGTAATAAAAATTGCGTATGCAGATTTATCAACTTTCTTCTATAAAAATTTAAATACAAAAGATTATATGCAAAAATGAAAATATGTGTATAAAAAAAGAAAGGAACCTAATCCAATTTTTGTTTTCTAAGTATTAGATAAATTCTGTACCGAACAGAATTTAATTTAAAACGACAGAATTCTTTTAGGCTATTTTACCAGATGAAAGCACGAGGCAATTGCGGTGCGTTACTTAGCAACGGTTCCTATATTCATTAAAAAAAAATACTTGCAATGTCTCTCTATTTTAATTTAAATGTATATATATTAACTTGGTGCGACAAGGAAAAAAAAAGGAAAAACATTTTCTAATTGATATAAATATACAAAGAGTGTAAAAATAAAATAAAATAAATAACTGATTTTTTACCTTAAAATATGAAAGCAGTATTTCTTAGCAACGGTTATTATATTAATTTTTTTAAAATTTTATTTTATTTTATTTATTTATTTATTTATTTATTTTTATTTTTTGCACGAGATGGTCTGTTTTGTTTGAAAGCAATTGTCCTGTAGTCCTAATAAAGGTATTTTTGTCTGCCTTCTTCGCCTAGTAGGAGACTACTTTTTTTTTTTTTTTTTCTGCAACCCACATTAACCATTTTCGAACGAACTTCTTTTAAGCCCCCGTTCTTATTAAGTATAGGTTAAAAACATACGACAAATTTCATGTTTGCGTATTAATATATAAATAAAATAATTCTATATCCAAAAATGCAAATGATCTTACAGAAATCGAAAATAAACTAAAACTAATAAACAAATTTTACATTCCTTTGTCGGAAAGAAGTTTATAGTTTTAAAATTTTTAAATAATTTTTCTATTCTCCATAGTTATAACCAGAGGAAATAATTTTTCCCCCTCTTTTAAAATCAAGATAAAGAATAATCTGCTCCTTTGGCGAATTTGACTAGTGAAACGTGAAATTGCCAGAAATCTGCTTGATATTATTTAATAAATTACTTATTTCCGGTCTTAGATTTGAGTTGTGTTTCAATGTAGACGCGAATTTACGTAATAAGCTTCGAGGTTTATTTATTTATTTATTTATTTTTTAAGTTTAAATTATTTTGGAATATTTCGTTCTATCACAATTCTTTTACTTTCCCAATATGTAAGTATTTATATGAAGACATAATTATGGAAAAGGAATTAAATTTGTATAAAATTATGTGCATTAGTTCTTGAACTAGAGCCGCCCCAAAATTTTGTCACGTACACAGAGACAGACATTAAAAAAAAAAAAAGAAATGGTCATATAGTTTCCTGTACCTCTTGAAAAGTGTAAAACCGTCAAAAACTGGAAAAGTCTAATTTTTTTACGAATTCGATACTTTCTTATATTGCATATGGAAGAAAGTAAAATTAAAACGCGTGACCCACATGTAAGAATAATTTAATTTAAAATTTTATTCCTGAAAAAATATTATTTTTAAAGAAAATTTTATATTCAGTAAAAAAACTATTAAGCATTGATCATATTTGACCGATTTCACAGAAAGCAGGTTATATAATTATACGACGTTATATGTATACTGCAATTTTTAATTCAATTAATAATTAATATATATATATATAACAATATTTACACAGAATTTTTGAACGTATACTGATTATTCCTTTTTTATTTATTCAATTATTTACTTTATTTGCGTGTGTTATTTTGATTTGAACAGCATTTAACTGCAGAATTAAAAGTCTTCGTCATTTAAATGTATATTTAGAATTATGCGTCTTGCGTACTCTTATGTTTATGTTAACTTGCGACAGATATCAGCAAAATGATCAATATCGATAGCTAGGGCTTGATATGGGCTCGAAGATAATTTCGAACTCAACAGAGGCAAGATAATTAAAAAATACCACTGCGTTAAATAGTTAAATGTTTAATACAATAAGAAATTATTGCTACTTGTTAACCTCAATTTTTACATTATTATAACGAAGAGTGTAGTATTTGTATCCTGACCAAGGCTAAAATTTTTAAAGATACTTATCGTATGGAAATGCATAAATAAACACTTTAAATTATTATTCAATGTGTATTTTAATAAAATAAATAAATAAATAAATAACAATTCTAATTATGATAATGATAATAGGAGTATTATTATTAATAATATCAATTTTAATAATAATATTTAATTAAATATAGAGAAAACCATGTATGTTTCGAAAATATATTTATTAATTATTATTCTTCATTTTTTTTTTTAGAGAAACTTTTCATATGTAAAAAAGGTGTCGTAATGAAGAGGTCACAACATGTATCGAACTCTTATTTAGTAGCATATCTTAAACATACAAGTAAGACCAGTTGTCTCGGAAATTTTAACACATGTGAAACTTTTACATTCTTTGTAAAGACTTAACAACTTCAGTACAAAAACCCAAAACTGCATAGTACTTGAAAAAAAGCAAAAAAAAGCAAAAAAAAAAAAACTTATGTTTAAACCTGTAGTTAACAAATTGGCAGAGGGGGAGGGGGGGGGGAAAGGAAAAAAGCGAAATATTTTCTTTATGGCCATTTTTAAAGAAAAATTAAATTTAATTTTGATGAAGTGGTAATAATTCGTAAATCCCCGGAACACTGACAAAAACACTTCACTTTACAATAAATAAATAAACAAATGAATAAAAACCAAAATAAGTCAAAATAAATAGCAACAAAATAAACAAATTAATTAATTAATAGTTACTTTTCTATAGCTATTTAAACAATGATTATATATATATATATATTTTTAACTTCACGAAAAACAATTAGGATATGATGATGGAATTTGCACATCAAATGAAGTTATTGAGAATGAATTACTGTAGTTGACTGAGTTCTAACATCTTTTGTGTCGCAAAGTAAAATATAAGTAGTATGGGACTACTTATATTAATCAAGAGGTTAGAAAAGGTTGGTTGGGAAGAGAGAGAGAGAAGTGTATCATACTTTGCGTTTTCGACTTTTGAACAGATTTTTCATGCAATTACTTCAGTGTGCGGCGATACCTTATCATACCATTTATCAATATAAATAGTGAGAAAAAATCTAAGTAATTCAAGTCTTAATGTATCTAGCTATATCTTTTAATTTTAATTGTTGATTTTTCTTCTTCTGCTATTTGTTTTTCGTTTATTAAGCGCATTTCAATTTAATGCAATATTGCGTATAATAATGAGTTTAAAGTAAAATAAGACTTTAATTCTCCATATAAATAAATTCACATAGACATTACTTTTAAACATCCATTTTTTTAAAAGAAAACCAAGAACAAATAAGTTTTTGGTTAAACACTGAGTTAAAAGAAACAAGAAATTTTAGGTAAAATAAATAAATAAATAAATAAAAATTTAAAAATAAAATAAAATAAATAAAAATAAACTCTGAAATAAAAATAAGCTCTAAACATATTACTCAATTATCATTTCATCCTCTAGTTCAGAAATTGAATAGCTATTAATAAAATACTTTACACGTACCATTTTTCTTTTGCTTGGCATTGAACTACAGGTAAGACGAAACAATACAGGATTAAATTTGCAGAGCATGTTTAATCCAAAGATTAGTGATCTGTGGAATCAGATTTACATTTTGAAATATTTAACTGTAATCTTTTATCATTTTTTTTTTCTTTTACCGAGACATTTGTATAAAAATTAGCAATGTGATGGGAAATGCCAATTAAATTTCAAGAATTTAAATTAAATGGTAAAATTTAATTGTTACTACTGGAGAAATTTCTGAACTAAATACATTTAGGGAAATTATCATTGCGGGGTGCAAAAATATAGGAAAGTCACAGAAACAGCAGTATTGTGATATGCAAACTGTGATATGCAAATTTGGAAGTCTTTTTGTTAATGTTTTGTGCTTAATAGTGCAGTTAATAATATAATAACAGTTAAAAGTTGTAATATGCGTTTAAATGTATTTTAAAATATGTAGTTTTCTAAATTCATGCAGGAGCAAAAAATGATAAGAACATCGTAATTATTTTAATACAATATGGCTCATGATTGGTATTTTTTTTTTTTTTTTTCATATTATTTAGCAAAGCATTTAATAGGTTTCGTGATTGCATTCGTTGAACAATAAAAACATTTTAAAGATGGCTATTAATACTCCCTGACTTTAAAAGAGAGAGGCTGAATTTGAGTTTTTAATAATATTAGATAATTCCTTAAAAAAGATTCTGATAAACTAAAACATTTAAAGGCCTTCTTTTTAACTTCCTACAATACAAGATCCGAATGTATACGGAATTTCAAAATCAACAGACAGACCAAGAATACTTCAAAACGTCTGAACGTTTACTTATCCACATGGTAGCTTGTAAAAAATTGACAGCTATATAAAGAAGTCAGCATGGGTATGGAGTCTAAGAAGTGAAATTTAAAGATAAAAAACTTTTAGATATGTAAAGACGTATTTCTCAAGCACCAATAAGGAGTAATTTTTCTTATGGTTTGGGCCGCTTTTTTTTTTTTTTTTTTTTTTTTTTTTTTTTTTTTTTCTGGAGGTAAGATGAAAATTGCTTTTCTAAAACAATAGACAAAATAGACGTATGTGTATTAAGTTATTAGAAATATATTTGTTGGATAAGAGTGTAAAAATTGCGGGTTTAAACTATATCTTTTAATTACACAATGCACTGGTTCAGTCTGCAATGGGTACAAAAATGTGTTTTGAAGATAATAATATTCCTGCACTTGATTCGCCTGATAACAATTCCTTTACTCCAACGAGAATGTATATTAGGAAATTATAGGAATTTCAATGTGTAGTATAATAGTATTTAGGATATCATAGAAAGGTTGCTACAGGAAAATTATTAGGCACCCTGATTAGTTATGTGAATGTTATGTCTCCTGACCACATTACTTGCAATAGTGGTTAATTGATACCTCTGCGGTTACCGAGGTGGGAAAGCCATCCCCTTCGCAGAGGATCAAATTTGCGATGGCATGTCTCCAGACCACCCACAAGGGTGAATTCAAGAGCGTCACCAATCGTCCATTGTGTATATATAGTACGATGTTCCAAATGATATATATATATATATTTTTTTTTTTTTTACTTTCTCGAATAATAACTTGTAAACAAATACCATTAATAATAATTAAAAAAAGAAAAAAAAAATCAATCAAACCAAAAACGTAATAACTATTTCTAGTTGAAATAATTAAGCAAAACCCTTCACTAGACGGAAAAAATGTATGAACTATTGCACGTACGGCCCCCATCTTGTTTTCATTCCACTTTCATAGATTTACAAACAAAACAATAAATACGTGATTTTGGTTAATGATCTTTATTGTAACCAAGCATAAAATAAAATATATGTCATTTTTTATAAATATCACATGTTAGTCATAATACGTCACTGCTGTTTTGATTGTTCTCGAAAAGCAATATTTTCACACCATTTTTCTTTGAAGAAAATGAGCTTTTGTTACAAAACAGGAAGTGTAGCAAATTATGGTGACCATATAAAGCTTCGTTTTTATTTATATATTTATTTATGTATTTTATGAACTTTTTTTCGTTAATTTGAACATAATGTTATCCACAAATGTTTTTCTGAATTAGTGGCTTGGTATTTATCAATCTTAACATCAGATTCTTCTTCAAGGCAAATGACTTATTTGTCGCATAATGCTCACGTTTTTAGCTTCTGAACACAATGCATAATGGAGTATTCAACACTTTTTACTTATCTTCAAGAGCATGATATAACCGTTATTTAGTCATCCTCTTTATTTTAAGGTCTAGGGAGTAGTAAAGGGTCCTAAAATGACATACGTCACGGCGATTGATTTTACGCCACTGACCCGCTGACCGCATTCTGGCCGTAAAGCAAGGTCGGTATTTCGTTCTTTTGTTTGCATGCTTGATCGTCAGCACCCTCCCCATTTAGCTAAATGGCGATTTGTTGCCAAACACTAGAACAGCGATCAAAACGTTGCCACATTGTTGTGCATTAGGTCCTCAATTTAGTTCTCCGACCTTGGCTATATAACCAGAGAATATTAATGGGGCAAAAGTGTTAACAGAAATTCAGATATGTGTTTTGATTGTGAACAATAGACTACTAAAATACTAGAAGTTTTCACTGGTTGAAATTTTGGAGGAGGTAAACAAAATAAATAGTTTTGAAATAAATTTAATTCGTTAAATATTTATATAAACATAAATAAATATACGATTTTGTGTCATAGCATTTTGGTTATACATAATGATTGTTAAGTCCTTGTACGTCAATCACGTAATTATTATATTTAAACAAAAATTAAACATTTTCATTTTCACTTTCAATCATATAATAACATTTTAACTGAATTTGGCATTTCCTTAAAAAATAATTTGTAAAATTAATTAAGACTATCAATTAAAAATAAATATTCATAGTGATAAGAGCAATATTGCCTTACGGTTTTATATGCATAACTTTGTACTTCATTTATTTTATATTTATAGAACATTTTCTCAAAAATATAGTGAACATAGTAGTAGAACAAACATACAGTTTTGAATATTAATTTAGCAAATAACAAAAGTCTCATGGTGTCATGAAAAACAATTTGTTTATTTTAAAATTGGTCAAATTAGTACAATTTTATTTTCATGAACTTAGATCTCAAATTTCTGTAGTAAACAAATCGCCAAATAAACAACTCTAATATGACTCACAGGTGTAACCTGATTACAAATAACATACTTCTGAATCTTAATTTATTTATTAACATTAATATATATATACAGGGTGACCATAATTAAACTTAGCCTACTTAGAGCAATCTGTAGCTCTAACTAAAATGAATATTGAGTCGAAAATTTGTATATAGACATTTCAAAGGATGCGCTCTAGGAATAAAAAAATAAATTAATTAATTAAAAAATAAATTAAAAATTTTCCCTTTGAGGGATATGCACCAAAATACGAACAAGCTACAAATTTTAACATAAACTACTTTATTTATTACAATTTTTATTGTTATTTGTTACAAGTTGCAGATTGTTTATCGTTGAAGAACATATTGTTCAATGTGGGCCCCATCATTAAGTTATAAAATCTGCACCCGATGAATCGTGTGTTCAGCAGCGGATCGCAGCTGGTCGCCAGTGATCCTATGCACATGCAACGTTATACGGTCCGAGTTAGCCAAAATTACAACATTTCTTCTAAAATCCAAACTCTTTAAATGACCCCATAACCAAAATGTCACAGATTAAGATCGGGGGAACAGGCCGGCCATGGAGTAGAAAATGAACGGGTAATCACTCTGTCAACTGTAAAATTTAGCAACAAAAATCTTTGCAAATTGCAAGAATAACAGTTTTAAATGTTGATATGGCTTGAAATGTACCACATTTTACATTATTTAAGTTATTACAAAACTTTTCAAGCATTTTGACTGTAATTCTTGTTTGATTTTTTGATGTATGTCCCCTCGGAAGGGAAATTTTAAAATTTTATTTATTTATTTATTTATTTATATTTTTTGCAGATCTCTAGAGCGCATCCTTTGAAATGTCTATATACAAATTTTCGACTTTATGTTCATTTTAGTTAGAGCTACAGAAAGTTTAATTATGGTCACTCTGTGTATATATATATATATATATATATATATATATATATATAACTTATTTAATGTAGGAAGCAATCTACTTACTCTGGTTTGAAGGGATTTTCCACCAGGTTTAAAGTACGGTCTAGTATATATATATATATATATATATTCTTGCATGAAAGTATAGATTTTAAATACATGTAAAAACACTCTTAAGGAAATAAATAAACATGTTAACTGATTTAAAAACATTTATTTCAATAGCTATTTTAAATTGTGTGTGAAATACCATTTCAGTGTCTTGTTATACTGCTGTCACAATTTGTGGTACAACTTGCAGGCTGATCCACAACCCTATTCGGCGATTTCCTTTTGGTACCTTTTTAAACGTTAACGATGTCGTTCTGGATTCTTTGCAGCATTTGTTTAAGATTGGAACCCATGGCAACCATTTCCGAAAATCAAATTTCGCCATATTCACCGAAAAAATAGAGTTGTGGACCAACCTGCAAGTTGTTCCCAATTTGTATTTATTTGGGGACATTAATAATCAATTAGACAGACAGCCGAAAACATAACGCATGGCTAAGAGATAATGAGAAATTATTAAATGGTTTGATCAAGATGATCTAACTCATTGCCAAACAACTTGAAAACGTTCAAATTTATTAGAAAAAGTTAGCTATAGTTCTTATCGTAATTAAAAACGAAGAAGTTCATGGTGAATTGTCATTCCATATTATGCAGAAATATGCAAACCGAATAAATGAATAAACAGCATTTTCTTCTTCTTCTTCCTTTTTTTTTCTTCAATGAAAGGTCAACATAATCGATAATTTCAATTTATAAGCTTAACAATTACATAAAAAAAAATCTAGATTTTTCTGCAAGTTCTAATCCAGGAGGAAATCTAAACAAATGAAGAATTACTAATAAATACATGCTGATTGGGGAAGAGTAATAAATTTAGAGTTGTAATGTTCAAGAAGTGTAACTTGCCACATCTTGAAATAAGAATTTGTTTAATATCAATGTGTTTTTGTTTTTAAATTCTCTTTTGTAAAAACAAAAAAAAAAACAAAAAAAAAAAAAAAAAAAATAGAAATTCTGTAAAATACAGAATTTAGTTTAGTACGGAGGACTATTAATTTCAATCTGTAAATTTTTTATTTTAATTATTTAATTTTAATTTCTAATTTATTTTTTATCTCATTTTTTGACCGTAAAACTGGGCCACGTTCTTTTTAAAATGACTGAAATAAATTAAAATGAAGTGTTGTCACCTAAATTTATTACTTTAGTTAATTAAAAAAAAAATCTAACTGTCGTGTCGAAAAACTATTTGCACCCCTGGATTCAGAAAAATCGCCCCTTTCATTTGGTACCGAATTTGTAACGAACCACGTACTTTTTAAAATGACTGAAATTAATTAAAATGAAGTGTTTCCACCTAAATTTCATACTTTAGTTAATTAAAAAAATTGTAATTGTCGTGTCGAAAAACATTTTTCATCCTTGGATTCAGAAAAATCTCCCCTTTCATTTGGTACTGAATTTGTAGCGATAGAACTGATATTTCTAATTTATTTTGGTGTTACACAAAACCGGTCTACAAAACTCCAGACTGAAACTAATAGTCCTCCGTCTTAAAAAATGCAAGCCAAATGTGAAAACCCGAAGAGAATACAGTATTCATATGACTCTTATCCATGATCTCAAAATTCAATTTCTGATACTAAATCAACAAATATTTAATCGATTATATCTTGGCATTGAACTTTAAAAAATATGTGATGTAATTATGTCTTTATGAGAAAGCCAAGTTATATTTACTAGCCCATTAATAAAAGGCAAAAATTTCAAATATAAAATGTGCAGACAATTGTAAAATGAAATGGTATGCCATTCACCCATATTGAATGATTTTAAATCGCAATACACTAAACTAAATTTTTGGTTTTACAGTAAAAATAATAAAATACTAAAATACTTTCAATATAATTTTAGTGTTATTGAAACATTGATTATGCCCAAATACTGTATAAATCTCTGTTCCACATATTGTTGTGTAAAAATTAAAAATATAAAATTGTTGTTATTTTTCTATGATTGAAATTACATTAGTTATTTAGCATAAATAAATATAATAAATATCCATTGTTGTTATTGAAATTTTGTATTCGGTAGTTATTTAGACATGCAAATGAATTAAGTAGTAAGCTAAATTTTAAAATGAATTGCGATATTTCAATAATGCAGCACAATGCAAAGGGTGGAACGTATAAAAAAAGAAGTATCATGTCTTTTGCAAAATAATCTGACATTTAAAATATCATTTCGCTAGTCACGAAAACACCATAAACAGCTTGTTTAAATTAACTATAATCAAAGGCTGAACCAATCTCTTCAAGCTTCTTATTTGAAATTTTAAAACTGTTAACCAAGATGAAAAGAAGTTTTCTTTTCTTTTTGAAATATATAATATCGAAATATCTAATTCACGTCCGCTAACAATACACACAGTAACCAGTTTTTATATTTTTATGAAACAAATTTAGTTTTCAAAGCATATCATCATCTATCATGTTTTTACATGTTATATTACGATCGTTATGAGATTTGCTCAACCCAGATAATTGCTTTTGAAAAATTATTTTTTTCCTTGTACCCTAGTGAAAAATGAAAGCTAGAATTTTATGACTTTTTTTAACTTAAATGGCATCACAATTTATTGAATTGCTTTGCATCAGTCTCGGCTTTTAACCTGGTTGCCGCTTTTACGACGCCCATTGCAGATGGGAGGAATTTTTGCGATGAGGATTAGGAACACTGACCTACGTACCCGATTTTCCGGACGATTATTGCTCACAAACATTCGTAAAAGGCAACGAATGAGAGAGATAAACAATCTGCCATCTCATGATCCTATGACCTTTCACTTTTCTACAAATTTGTATTCGAAAGAAGAATCGACAATCAAGATATTTATTGCAAGATTTTGAATATCTTTACACGATAAGAGCTTGGTGTTCCAGATAGAGTATTGAATTGGCATAATACTGACTGATGTTGCTAAATAAGATGAAGTTAATTAAAAAAAAAAAAAAAAAAAAAAAAAAACTAAAAATCTGCAATTGCTGCCCATACAACTTACTTGTATGAGGTGAAAGAATGGTATGAAAATTCTCTTAACCATAACTGCCAATACTTCTAATTTTTAATTCATATGTCTCAATGTCTCAACCACTATCTCTTAACTCTTTTAGGGGCAAGGAAATTAGGCTCACTTGAAATTAAGAAGTACCACCAGAATTTGAAAACAAGATAAAAATAAAATAAATACATGATTTTTTTTCCTTTTTTTTTTTTTTTTTGGTGGGGGGGGGGGGGGGCACTGAGTTAAAAGAGATATATTTAAAAACAATTTCCGGAATGAATTCTTGCAGTTGAAAACTAAAATTAGGTGGTATAAAATAAATCCCATTGTCACTGAAAGGGTTAAAATACTGAGAGAGATCAGTGTGTAACTTGTGTGCTGAGGCGCTTTAGTTGCATCTTTAGTCAAATTAGTAGTTTGTACAACTCAAATCAATGGCAAAAAAAAAAAAAAAAATGTTGACACGATAATGTCATTTCTTTTTCTATTCATCAAACCAAATGCTTTATCAAACCACATTACTTATGTTGGACAAACTTGTATGAACGGTGTTGTGACAGATGCGTACATGACATTTGCGTACAAGCTGAAAACAGTGGCACTTGCGTACATGCCCAGGTGGTTTAAATGTTACAGGTGTGTTTTCAAAAAATCTAGTGGCACTTGCGTACAACATTTCTTTCGCTTTATTTGAGGATCATTGCATGATGGGGTTGTATCCATATTATGCAAACATTAAAACATTTTTCTTTCTATCTATTCTTTCCTTCTTTTTCTTTTCTTTTTACTTTCGCTTACCCATAGGGTCGAGAAAGTATTGTTTTAGGGTCAAATTTTTGAACGTGCGTTTTTGTTGTATCTATACATGTTCTGAGGTCCCTTGAATACGAAAATCATGTTTTTAGCGAATGGTATGTGTGTCTGTCTGCCTGTGTTATCAGCATATCTCAAGAACAAATAGTAGCAGAAATCCCAAACTCGGTATTCAAAATGTATATCATATAGGAATGTTACAGTAAGATTTTCGTTGGACTGCACTAAACCAAATGAAACGAATATATGTTTTTTTGTAATAGAGATAGTCAACTGGGAAATTTTTTTTTTGTGTATGTAGGAGCCCCGCCTCACCCCCCTGGGGGGGAAGTCCACCCTCGAGGGGAGTAAATTTTCATGATGGGTATCTTTCAAAAGAGCTCACCAATATCTTTAAAACGAATGGTTGAACCATCGATCTGCGATAATTTAAAATAAAGTTATCGTTTTTTTTCATTTTTAACACACACACCTTTTTTTTTTTTGGGGGGGGGGGAGAAAGAGAGGCATATAGGTGAACGACAAATAATTTCAGGAATTGGAATATGATTCAATTCGTTATTGATAAAGAAGAGAGTTCTTTTTTTAACTTTCTTTTTCTTTATTGGAGACAAAAAAAATTCATACTTGTTAAAAAGTAAAAAAATATTTAAGAAATAAAAATATTTTTAAAGACCTTAACAGCATTTATAAGGACCTTTATTGATCTTGACTCAGTGAATAAATAATTGAATGTCATCTCAGAAAATAACTACGGCTATTATAGCTAGCAACTTTTATATGCCCTTAACGCGCGCTGTCCTCGCTGCGAGGACGCAAAATTTAAGATGCAGCTGCAAAAATTCATTCCGGAAATATTTTAGCAAAAGTTTACGTTTGTAACATAGCAGAAAAATCCGGGTTTTTTAACCTTAAAATTTAAAATTTCTTTTAGTTTAATTTAGTTCATGAATTCCAGTGACAGTATAATTTAAATATTCCGAATTGTCTTGCGCCGCAAAGGGTTAAGCTCATATAACTTTGTCAGTCGTAGGACTATATGCATAAGAAAAAATTCACGTATTTATATAAGACTATTTATCTTCAAGTTTAACATATGGATACAACCCCTTTGTGTTACAAACGAAAAATACAGCGAAACAAATTTTGTACGGAAATGCCACTTGATTTTTCGAAAACAGATCTGTAACATTTGGAACACCTGGACTTGTACGCAAGTGTCACTAATTTCAGCTTGTACGCAAATGTCATGTACGCATCTGCCATATAACCGTATGAACTAACATGATTTCTTTAATCAGTGCATATATATATATATATATATATATATATTCCTATATTTTGGTAATGGCAATTTGGGATTAAAAAAAAAAAGCACTTATTTTTGTCTTGGCGTATTTGGTATACAAATAAATATTGCCGTATTCAATACTCAAATCGTTCCTTCTTGTATAATCTGCCTGAGTTTAATTTGAAAACAAGCATTTATAGCGTAATTAGAAACGTCAATTTACAATCACATTTCATGTTTCTATTTTCTTAGATTATTAAACAGTAACTCATTTACGAAATACTTCAGTTTTAATACCATCATAGACCCGAAACTGATGCAATACATTTGCTTAACAGCTGTATCGAGTTCCTGCGGATATTTTTCTTTCATGACATATACAACTGACATATACGGCATGACACGATTATTTTGGTGGCATATCGACACTTTATCTTTCTTGCGATATGTTCGCTAACACGTTGAAGGGGTAAAACATTTTGATTGCCACACACAACATGTTAAAAAGTACTATAAGTCAGAGTCATTTTAAATAATATCCTTTTAAAAATTACAACTGCAGCGCAAAATAAAAGGAGATATGGAGTTTTAATCTTGCGGCCAACAACTGACATAATCTTGACGAAGTTTCCGAAAATTTATTGAATTTGTAAACTTCAATATGATTATACAAAATAATAATAATAATAATAATAAAAACATTAATAACATAATAAAATGAAATTAATGTGTATACACTTAAAAAAAAAAATAGCTAAACAAGTTACACGTCTTAGCCAATTGCCATTTATTAAAGATAAGTTATCATTAGAAAAAGGACTACAATAAATTATTTTTAATAAAATATCTATAAAAGTATCATGACAATTTCCTCATGATCTTTATCATTTTCGCTTTGTCAAAATAGCCCTTAAATCAGTGGTTCGGAAATAATATGCTAAGCGCAATGGTGTACCCTAGAAGATTTCCAAGTGTGCCTTATAGTATTCTATAGAAATATGTCTCTCTATATAAAAATAAATATGGTTATTATGTTGTATAATTTCATTACGAATATACCTCATTTTTGTCAACATGTCATTATTATGTTAATTTCAACAGGAGCAATGCATAGATTTCTCACAAAGAAAAGTTATATCAAGGAATACTTTTTCGAGAAAGAACGAAAATGTTAAGTGCTGATTAGAAAGCAAAAATGTAGCATACTCAGATATATATTAAATTTATTTTTGATGTCTTATATAGATAAATTAGGAATTTCTGCCTTCAGGGTTGCCACGCTACCTGGAGAACCTGGAAAACTTGGAATAGTCAGGGAATTCGAAAATTGACCATAAGTGTCAGTGAAAAGGTTTGGGAATTTCACATAATTATTGCCAAAGAAAAAAAAAAATGTTTTTCACCAATGTATGGTCATTTCTCTGTTTTTTTTTTTCTTAGCTTCTACCATTTTTTTTAAAACACCCCCAGCTGTCCTTTCTGCCCGTGAAAGAAAATTCTTATGTCGCTTTTAAGTAACAGATGCTATTACTATATATAACTTTTGTCATATGTATCTTTTGCGTTTTCAAGTAGTACTATAATTGTTTTGTCCTCAACACAGCCAATTTTCAATATACGGTTAGACTGGAATTTTCTTAGAACATACCTATTAAACCTGGAAAAGTCAGGGGATTTCATTTTTCTGTTTGAGTGGCAATCATGTGCAAAAAGAAATTTTTTTCTACGCAATGACGTATTGACAATGAAATGAATTTTGTACTTCATATGTTTAATAATTAACTAAAAGATATCTCTCAGAAATTTGGACGCGCCTTTACCTATTTATAGAATTATAAATGTGTCCCGATTAAAAAAAGTTTATAACACTTTTCCTTAGATATATGGACTCCGTGAAACTTGAACGAATCTCAGGAAACGGAACAATATAAATGAGATAAAATTAAGATATCAATTACAAAAAAATTAACTTTTAAGGAAAATTTGAATTAAAATGTATAGTTAAGAATAAAAATTATCAAACAGAAGCAAATCGTTACAAAAAATCAACCATTCATACGAAAATTTTTTTTTTCAAAAAATTTTTTATTTCCATTATGTGTGAACAACTTTCTGCACATTTAAATTCGTTGGAATTATGTATCTTAAAGTCATTTCTCAAAATATGAAAATAACTTTCGTTGGAAAAACACCTAATTTATAATATATTTAACTAAACCTGTACTGTTAGTTAAATTCTTCAAGTTTCATAGACAGTATTCATTAATTAAGCGACAAAATGTTTGATGAATCACTTAGTATTCCATGAACTCTATATTTCACAGAAATAATTCTCATCAGACTAAACCAAAAAATAAGTGCACGCCAGTTAAAAATAATATAATTTCCTTTGCTTTTATCTGATTCGTAGACAAGTTGCAAATATAGTAAATAATCACATGGTAAGAAGCAGCAATGCTAGAACAGCGTTTAAACAACATTAAGTTCATTTACTGCGTAATCTACCTTATAGATATGAAAAAAATCTCGATGTATTTCCAATTAAACTTAATAGCTATGTATGTATAACCTTTACATCTAAGGACGGTTGTCAGTCATTTGGATCAGTTTGGGTATTTCTCCAGAATATATTTTATACTATTCTTTGACATTACTTTCTTTTATATATTTTTGCAGATTAAATCATGTTGGTGAATTTTGTGTTCTAATAAGGGCCACAACAGTTCTTAGTTAAGCCCAGTGATTATAAAGAGAATGCATATGATTGTTGATACTGTATAGAAGCCAGAGCCCCCCCCCCCCCCCCCCCCTTATGGTTAGTGTGTTTCGGATCATTGTCCTGCTGAAACCGAAAGTTATCTTCAAGGTTCAAATTTTGTGAGGTTTATTTTAGATTTTCTTTTAATGTATTTATATATCTCATATGATCTAACGCTGAGTTTATAAAAGAAAGGGTTGATGCGGTCACTTTTTTGAATATAACTTTTTTAATTCCCATTACCCGACTACCGTAGGTAATAAAAGTATTGTATTCGGTTAAAAATTCCAATTTGGAGTTTTCATCTGATTTATATGTTTTAAGGTCTTTTGAATTCAAAGAAAGTGTTTTTTGACAATTGATCAGTGTGTATGTGTGTTGGGAATCATCTGACTATCATATCTCCAAACTAATAAAGACAGAACGATGAAACTGCACAATTAAGACAAAACTAATATACAACTGATTTTTCCAACTTTTTGTGAAAATTGGAAAACCAGAAGAGGGACATTTAACTCCCTTTTAGGTGTCTTTTTGTATGTAATTGTTAATTTTCGATGAACAGATGAATTTGCCAAGTTTGGGCGAAAATCGGCAATGGGACTGGAAGTCGGTATCTCAATAACGGCTTTCACGATTTTCTTCAAATTTGCTGCATAAACTCCTTTTTTGGATTTTTTTTAACATTTATTACTTCGTTACTACAGGAAAAATGACAGCCGTTCTGATTAGACAAGCCATTTATAGATCTCGGAAATGGGTGTTTCAAAACACGGCTGTAACGATTTTTTTTTTTTTTTTTTTTTTTTTTTAAGCTAGCTAAGTTAATTCTCTTTTATATGTCTTCACGACGTACGTATCAGTTTGCTCTTACAGAAAATTGTTAGATGTATAATTTGTCAAATCAGTTTTACGTCTTCTAATTACACTATTTTTAAAAAGGTTGTGTATAGTAATATATGTAGTAGTGGGTAATGGAAGTCGTGTGTTTGTTACAAACCATATTTTTTAAAAGAAAAATTTAGTAATCATTTGCAGTAGTTATCTTCCATTGAATAATACAGAGACTTCTTTATAAAAATAGTGGTATTTAAAAAAGTGATTACGCTGACCTCTGTACAGGTCAAACGATTTATGCCATCGCTTACCAGGTATCTACTAATCATTACACCATCCCCACCGTGCTTAACTGCTTTTTAATCCCTTACTTTTACTTCTTCTCTCCAGATATCGCCTTTTGATGCAAAATATACAACACTTCACTTGTTCTCATCAGAGAATGGTGCTTTCCCCCAAAACTGTTATGGTTATTTATTTGCAAATTCCAAACGCTTTTGTTTATTGGCAGCTGACATCAAAGACTTACTTAGTGTTACGCGTAGATGATTAGCAGATCGTTTCAAAAATTTTCGCTTAATGTCTTTATGAAAAGATTTTTTTTTTAATGTCTTTCTAATATTTGCAATCTTAAATGCAGTAATCATTGGATTTAGACGTATAGATTTTGAAACGTATCGCTTTTCCCAGGCAATCAGCTTAGATAAATGTCATGCACATGACTGTGAGATAACAAATTAATTGAGGTATCGAATACTGGTTATAGTCACAACTTCTAAAATTATGATAATTAAACGCTCACACACACACACATAAAGACCAGAAAATGTTCTTAAAAATTCCACTACTGATGCAATTACCTTAAATAATTTTATTTAAATTTGTGCACAATTTTATCTTTGCATAAATATTTGTACATTGATTAATATGAATAACCAAGTGAGAGTTTCATTATTATTAGTAGCGTAAAATGAAACATTTTCTTTTCAATTTATTAATGATAGTGAACCTTTGTGTCCTTGAATAGAGGCCACTATTTTCATTCTGATAAAGAAGAAAGTGAAGATGATCCATAAAGTGAAAAGGCAATAGACTTGATATGCGGCTCTCGATTAAAATCGGCAAGTGTGTCAGCTGCCGGAGAAAGGAACAGGGGAAGCCCGGAAGAAGATTTCTCACGTGATGACCACTCTGCTGCTTACAAGGAAACGGGTCCCCCCCGGAGGGGTCAGTGTGACCCACATTCTTCACGTTCTTCGGCCTACTCTCACAACTAGGATACCTGCTCAGAGTTATCGCGCGTGAGAGAACAGCGATGACAACAAAGAAGAAGCGACCAAATGTTCGTCGTTGTTGGAAAACATTATTGTTGTTGGGGTCACGGGAATATTTAGCACCTTTGCTGCGGGCGAAAATCGTTGAGCAATACCAACATAAACTGAATTGTTTCTTACTTTCACCAAGAATTTTATCTTACGCCGTAATTTCACGTGTTATGTCTTTCCATCGCGTTACCTAGAATTGTAACTCTTTTGCAATGTTTCAAAACGGGATAATTGGAGTTTAGGTGTTCTATTGTTACGAAATTTGTTAGAGCTTCCGACTGTGAAACGTGTCGATAAAATAAATTTTCCATTTATTCTTTGCAGTAGAAATTCTTAGTTAATAATTCCTTTCAGAGTCTAGCCTAAATGTTCCATTACTCAAACGCGTTTTATGAAAAGTTTTTGCCATTGTTGGTTATTAATTTTTTTTTTTTTTTTAAATTTAAATTGATTTTTAATTTTTTTTTTTTTTTTTTTTTTTGTCCTATTTTCCAAATGTGTTTACACCAACTAAGTGTTACATTATTTATGCAATTAGTTATTTTTTTATTGTTTTTAACCCATTGAGAAATGAATTAACAATAATGTCTGTATTATATCAGATTTGTCAAAGAAATATGTAGCATAGTCGTCAGAGATCTTTAGTCGTGTAAAATTTCATGATGTTCTTTTCTAAAATCTCGCGTTAAGTTTACCCAAGAAAGACGTATTGAGAAAATTCTAATTATAAAGGAAATTAATTAAGCATTATTTACAAAACTATGATATTATTAAGAGGAAATATTTCATTATAATCAGTCCCCTGCGATATATCACCTGAAATGGAAAGCAGTGTAATCGGTACATTGTTCACATTATTGTATTTTCAATGTGTTAAATAGTAGAATAGAACAAGGTAGGAGAAATTGGGCAAAAGCGACCATTTAAGCTTTGAATTTAAATGGGAGAATAATTTATGTAAATTTCTTTACGAAATTAACTTTGTATCCTCTCTTAGACTCTGAAGAAGCAGACTTCTGAGTTATGAAGTGCATACTTTTATTTTATATTATATTATTTTATTTTTTGATTATTGTTTATTTTCTCATCTCTGCAAAATGACATTTCTTTCTCATGGTATAAATAAAATGGAAAAATTAGTCATTTTAATAATTTTATTGAAAAAGAAAAGAAAAATACAGAAAAATGAGTGTATAAAATGTAAACATAAGTGCTTCTTTGTATAATTGTATGATTATACAAAGAAATTTAACTTTTATAAAAGACCATCTTGATAGCATTTTGCATTACAGTGACGTTGCTATATTTGTACATATTATGTTTTCAAATAACAGAAGAAAAAAAAAATCTATACAATATTTAAAGTTAAAACTGTGCAACATTTTCTTCATAATTAGTAAAAGATAATGGGGGGGGGGGGGACACAATGCGTATGTGATTTTGCCTCTTGCAGTAGAGTACGGTTTTGCCTTCCAGTATATGTCGAAATAGATTGGCGGTTTCTAAATACATAACAAAAAAAAAATGTGATTCATTCTTGTGCTAAAATATGCTACTAAATACAATGAATTTATATACTTTCTGATCTACATTAAATTAACAAGTGTGCTAAATGTAACTTTTTATCTTTGTCACCCTAAAATCAGAAAAGTTTTAATTGAAAGCTTCAAAATTAATTCACAGATGAACAGTGTGACTGACAGAATCGAAACACATCTCCAACTGCTGATAAAGACAGCCGCTTTATTTTTGGATGCTATTTTTGTAAAATAAAAACTTTCATCTCACTAAATTGAGAGGGGTCGGTTTGACTCGCCAGTATGGTTTTGCCCCACTGTCTCGAACTATTACAGATAAGGAATCACTTATAAAATCTTTTGAAAATCAATTTTGTCTGTATTTCTCGTTAAAAAATCAAAACACTAACGTGGGCTGAATGATTATTTATTTATTAATTTATTTATTTAAACCGTTTTTACTGGTAATTTGAAAAATTCAGAGCAAGAGAGTGGAAGAGGATAAATATACATTTCTTTAAAAATATTTTGTCTCTGAAAAATATTTTTATAACATATTTGATTTTTGGCTTCAATTCTAAACGTAAAGATTCTTCCTCATAAAAAAAAAAAAAAAAAAAAAACTATAAAACTAGGTTTCAAAATGTATGGAAAATGCTGAAAATATGCATATAAAAATAAATATAATTTGTCTGACGATATGCACAAAATTAAACTACCATTTTCTCTCGAAAGAAAAAAAAAATCTTTAAGAACATTTTTTTTTTTTTCGAGGATCGGAAGAATATCAACATTTCTTAATACATGGCAAAATATTTGTATCCTGTCCTTGAAATTGCGTGATGAAACAGTGTGTCAAATTACTTTTAACAATATTTTTATGAAGTTTGTTGCACAGGGATTTAGACAGAAGTAGTATACCGGGGTGATTAATCCGAACATTCTTTAATAGCTTTTGTCTTTTTTAAGAACAAATTTAAATTTATTAACATTTAAATTAATAAATAAAAACATTGATGACTTGATTTTTCCTGATTAACATATAATTTTCTATACGGGTGATTTTCATATAAATTGCCAGTACTCTGTGCTAGTTTTTCAGTGTAAGTTTCATGATGATAAGATTAATCGTGGTAATAAAATTACGATACTATAAAAGCATTAAGCAATGTATCATTTTACATTTAATGAATTCATTACATATTTTTTTGATTTCTGAATTCTCAAGTAATAATCTTTTTCTATTACCTTAGTTATCACATAGTGAGAATTTACTTGTCCTGTATATAAAATTCGCATAATCTGAAACTTTTTTAATATTTTAGAAAAACTTTTATATGAAATATAAAGTAATATGTATCAATTAAACGAGAATGCAAGCGATTTTACTGAATTACTTATCCAATATTTTAAAACTTAAATGCACCTTGTGTCTTCATATGCTGCTCTTGAATGTTACCTCCAAGAAGTTATTATTTACTTTCAAAATATTTGTACACTGCAGTAGGCAACGGCAGTAAGAAGGCCCTGTTGTTTTTTCTTACAATATGTACGTCTAGAATTTGAAAATTTTGTACTTTAATTATTGCACATTGTAATGCATTTATCAATATATCGAGCATTTTTATAACCTCTCAGGAGTGCTACACAATTTTTTTTATAATATACAAATAATGAAATTAGTCAATGGCGCATTTTTCTTTATTAATTAAGAAGAATTTCGAATAATAAAAATAATAATAAAAACAGAATTTATTCTAATGAAGTATTTTTTAATACACTATCTACCAATAAGACGTTTACCAATAATTTAGACGTTTTGTCAAATATCTAGAAAAGTTCTTCAGGAATCATTTTGAAACTTTGGTAGGGTAAAGAACGTGTTATACCTCACATATTTCAACAAAAGTTGTGTCCTGAAGAGGAAATGAGGGCCAGTAAAAAAATTAAATAAAAACAAAATGCTTTGGATCCCCCTGTAAAAAGTAATATTTTAAACGTGTTTTGGTTTTAGCATGTGATTATGAGAAATTTTCTTCATTTTTATGACGCTACCACTTATATTCATGGATATATATATATATATATATATATATTTGTTTTTTGTTTTTTTAATTGAAAAAAAAATCTACTTCTTTAATTATAACATGTAGGATATTAGGCCCAGTTCAAAGGCATTTTTAGAAAATTTGGCATACTGTATTAGACACAGCATACTGCAATCAGAATACAAAAGTGTTAAATATCTGACGAAATATGAGCATTTTTATTAAATAATTTTTTTTTTACTAAATAATTTTTATTCAATTTATTTTTATTTTTGTTTATTTTTTTACTGGTCCCCTTTTACTCTTCAGGCCACAACTTTTGCTGAAATATATGAGGTATAACATGTTATTTACACTACCAGAGTTTCAAGATGATTCCTAAAGAACTTCTTTAGATATTTAAAAAAAAGTCTAAATTCGAAATTATCCAAATACTTATTGGTAGACAGTATGTATATATCATTAGTGTTACTTCACAAGAGATTACATAGAAAAGATTAGAAGGAAGTAATACTCGGGATTTAAAGCAACATATTATTAAATAAAACTATAATTATGGATATTATGTTATATTTTACTTATGATTATATTAATTTTTGATTCAGCGATACATTTTGTATACATTTTATTACGTATTAATGTAAAATAAAACGAACACTTATCACACAAGTTTGACGTTAGCCCTAATCAGTTTTGAGTATGCGACAAATCACCTGTATGAACAATCAGTGTCTACAATGCAAAGAAAATATATTACCTATGTCGTATTCCAATACAACGTATTCACTAATCATAAATAATAAAAGAGAAGAATCTTACACACTAATTTCTTGCTTCTGTATGTAAAATGATTGGACATAAGGAAATCTGTAAGTGTCATTGTACTACAAAGATATTACCTACGTCGTATTGCAATACAAAGTATTTACTAATCATAAATAATACAAGAGAAGAATCTAGCACACTAATTTCTTGCTTCTGTATGCAAAATGATTGGACATAAAAAATTTGTAAGTGTCATTTTAGATGTAAAGAGGTAAAATTTATTGCACAAAATTCGAATGGAAGATCACTAAAAGAAAAGATATAGGTAAATTTAGATAGTGAAATAGATTAAGAATCAATTTTGTGGAAATAGATAGTAAGATTGAAATGTAATCCTGCAGAACTACAACAAGAAATTATCCTTTCTACATCTGAAATTTAAACTGGCATATTTCTTTTACTTGTGTCTGTAAGCGGGGCCCGAAAGAAAACTGAATTCAGATACGTTGTAGTGTACCAGTCGTCACTTCATGAAGATTGAGAAATAAAAGTGAGATTTATAAATATTTCTGGAGAAGATAACATTTTATTCAAATTAAATGAAAATTATATAAATAGTATAGACTTTAGAAAGTGAATGTCTCAGCTCATATAATTTATTAAAATTATCATTTATCAAAGTTATTTTTCATCCTAAATGCAAACGAATTTCATCACGAAGAAGTATAATATTAAATGTCCAACGAAAATAAATTTCATGCTATGCAAAAAATATCTTAGGAAATACGTTTCTTGAAAATAGAAAAAAAAAAAAAAAAAACCGATAACTTTTTTTTTTGCAAATTATTACAGATTTATGGTTCAACCATTCATTTCCAAAGTTATTAATGAGTTTTTTTGAAAGATACTCATATTTAAAAAGTTATCTCCTGCGAGTACTTCCCCCTATGGGGGGTGGGGGAGCGCGGTCCCGACGTATACTTAATTTTTTTTTTTTTTTTATGGTTGATTATCATTATAATAAATGAATAAATAAATATATATATATACTTAATTTTACGTTTAAAAGTTAAAAATGATTATCATTATGTATATTTATGCGAAATTTATTAATTAAATTTATGTACAATTATATGAAATTTGTCTTACAATGCCATATTAAAAATTCTGCAACAGTAGGATGACAGCACCACTTGTTGAGCGATTAATCTCCAAATGTAATAAGCACCAGTTTAGGGTCAAATATCATCTAAATACCATGTTTAGTTAATTTTAGTTCATTTATTCGTGAGATACAGCGCCTACAAATTTTCTGATACTCGCACATAGAGAGATTTTCTAAAAATCAGTGAAATCGTGTTCAGGAAAACTCAGAATATGTAAATCCACCGAAAACCGGAATTCGAAAAATTTCACGAATCAAATACGTTATTCTTTCTATACATAGAAGAAAGTAAAGAATAATAATGTTGCAATCATCTTGTAAAAAAATAAATAAATAAATAAATAATAATTATTATTATTTGAAATGCGTTGTAGCTGCAACTTATGATTATGATGCCTTTTTTTTAATTATGTATATTTATTTGTATGAAAATAGTACGTATATTCATTCATGAAAATATAATATATTTTTTTAACAATATCGAAAATTTTTCGTACGATTTTTATAATGCAGTAGAGAAAGCATACTGAAATCAGAATTAAAAATATTAAATATCTGATAAAGATTTCTATTAAATAATGATTAACCACGCAGGCGAAAACGTTAAAATAATTCCTTTTGCATAATTTCTTAGCCAAATTTATAGAGTTACCCTTATAAATAACCCAAACGAATATGATGAACATAAAAAAAAAAAAAAAAAAAAAAAAATCATCTGTAGAATAAATTGAATTTCAATTCCTCTCAAAATAAAGTAAAATGTTAAAATTTTTATCGATATTTTTATATTAAACTAGCAAATCCGTATGGAATTTTCGCACTTTATTTCTTTTCTTATTTATCTTTAAAATTTTAAGCTCATAAATATCATGCAAATTTCACCACCAAATTAAAATTTTAATTTACCAGAAGCCAAATTATTATTATGATCAAATTAATATTGTGCAATAGTGAACTCAAAATCATTCAAAGAAACGTTTCAAAATAAAATTCATGGTTGATGACCCACTTTTTATACTTTCGCAGGCCAGTACAGTTTTAGTGTGGGGGACCCCCCCCCCTTACCCCATGACATTTTTAAAAAAATTTTGTCGCCATGTTGGCGATGATTTTTTATTTATTTCTTTTGGCATAATTAAAAAAAAAATAACTAATTCCTATATTAATTATACTTTTCATGATTTTTAGTCAATTTATAATAATAATTCATATTCCGTATATATCTTTAAAGTATTGCTAGGTTTAAAGTGACGTTTGTAAAGATTCTGAAGATGCAATTCTTTTAAAAATGTATTTTATCGTAAAATAATCTTTTCAAACAAATGTCGTCTTTTTTTTCTTATTAGATCACTGAGCTGAGTCCGTGTGCTTAAATATTGTCCATTTATACATATTATTTTTTATCCTCGAGTATTTTATCGATTACACCACTATCGTATTGTTTCGTAACGATTTAACCGTAAATTTAATCGTAACTAGTCCACGTTAGAGAAATATTGTATAGATTACTTAATGGTGATATGATGTAAATTGATCTAAAATAAAAAATTATATAAAACTGTTTATTGGTTTACTTTGTTTTGAGGCCAACTGAAGTTTTTTAATTTGTTTCTTGCTCTCTTTTTAGCTTCGGGACAAAAACTGCTGTAAAATACATGAAGTATACTATTTTCTTTTACCCATGAAATTAAAAGAGTATCCACCAAGTATTCTTCTAGAACTCTGAAACTATGTTCAACATCGAATGTGTTCAAATTAGATGTCAGTGTGCTACCAAAATCCAGATTCATTTTATTTATTTTTTAGTCAGATAAATTTTATAAAACTTATTTGTTATAATTGACTTTAGACAGCACGCTCTTCGATAATGTTGACATTCAATGTTCGAAATTTTTTTTATTGTTTGTGTTTGATACTGTAATTCACAAATATTTTGGATCATTTAATGGAATCTTTATATGGCACTGAATTTTGTCTCAAGATAGTGTTTCATATTTTGTGAAATTACATATGTTTTCTTTATTTATGATTATTCTAGGAATTAATGATTGGAGAACAATAATTAATAACAGGCTATAGATTCAATCGTAACATGATAGAATTAAAGATTATAAACTTCAACCTTCATAATTATCATTAGTTCACAAAATGTTGAATAGCACCTCACCCCTCTTTTTTCTTTTTTTATAATATAAAAGGAAAATAATCGTGTATGTTTGAATTAAAACACAGCTTATTGAAATTTTTTAATAAATTTAACTCTCGGTTAAAATTTTGCAAAATATTTCTGTGAAGGCAATTTAAATGCGTAATATAATATTTACAAAATTTTTGAAAATTCTATAATAGCTAAAAGCTTGAAAATCCGACTCCGCCCAGTAAATGTTTTTATGACACAATTTTTTACACCTCAAATTTTGAAAGCGTAGTATAGTAGTAAGGGAATTTGTATAACATTGTTTAAATTATGTATACATAATGTCGGAATTAATGCTACATTCTGAGCTTAAAGCATTTTTATTACTCTTATTATTGATTTCATACCAAATAATTATTATAATTGAAGTTAAATTGTTTTTAAGGCCACCCTTCCTGCAATATGAAACTTTTATTTCTACCGTAATTTCAAGTATAAAATATCACATATATGTTTTTATCTAAAATCAGTAACGATGAATATAAACCGCAGAATTCTCTCTCTTCCCTCTCTCTCTGTCTATTCCAAATTTCATATTAAATTACATATGTTTTTAACATAATTTAAAAATAATTTTCTTTAAATTGATACAAACAACGTTCTTAGTAGCTGCTGTATCCCTAATCCCTAAAAGAAAAAAAAATAACTTTTAAGCATTTTTATTTACATAACGATGCATGCCTTTATGAACTTTTATTTTTAATTGTCTCTCAATCAGAGCGATCAAAGTTCTTCTAAGAATTTCAACAGTAAAGAACTCTATCTATATTGGAAAAATATGTCAACAATTTAGAATAAATAAATTAATAATTAATCACTCACTTCTATTGCCAGACAAGTGAAAAGTTAATGGGAAAAATACATCCAGAAAATAAGATAATTCACGAGCCATTTTGTAGCATTTTGAGAAATTGCACATGGAGATTTAAAAACTTTCTTTTATAGGAAATGAAAATAGAAAAAAAAAGTGCACATAAAAAAAAGCCTATTTTTGTTTGAGTTATAGATATAAAATTCTGTATAAAACGGAATTTAATTTAAGACGTTAAGATTTTTTTTTTTTTTTTTTTTTAGTCTGTCCATGTAAAGGCATGTGGTAACTGCGTTGCGTTCCTTGAACTTCGATATGCATTCTTAAAATTTCTTTCGCATGATTTTATCTCAGCTTTACTGTAATTTTTTTTTTTTTTTTTTTTTTTTTGATGCGACAGGGGAAAAAATGAAAACCTTTTTAATAGTCTAAATATACAACATGCTTAAATAAATAAATAAAATAAAACAAATAATTGATTTTTTTACCATAAAATATATATGAAGTTGTATTCATTAGCAATGTTTACTGTATTAATTTCGCAAAATTTCTTTCTCACGTTCTATCACAATTTTTATTTAATATATATTTTTAATTTGTTGCCAAAGGGGGAAAAATACAGTTTTTTAGTGGTCAATTTTTTCTGAAAGAAATAGTTCTTTTATCTCAAAAAAGGTATTTTTATCTGCTTTCTTGTCCTCAGATCATTTTTTTCCCCCGCAACCCACACTTACAATACCTTTCGAACGATATTACTTTTAAGATCCTCCTCTTTTTAAAAATAGGACAAAAACGTGCGACAATTATCATGCTTACGTATTAATATATAGATATGTTTTTCTGTCTGCATGTATATAAATAATAATGGCCTCTTTGTTGAAAGAGATATATTTATTGAGTAGATTTGTTAAGCTCTTTATTAAGTAAAACACACTGGATAAATGCAAGCATGAGAAAGGAATAAATTAAACAGTTCCGTGTGAATAACTGACAGTCTTACGCAAATTTTATTATACCTATTTCTTTCAAACATTTTACTGCGCCATAAAGATATGTCGTTCATTCTTATGTCATCAATTTAACACAATAAGCATTTCATTATTCTTCCCGCTTTCAAATAAATTTGCAGATTTGCTATTGTCCAGTTAATTTTTTCTCTCAAAGAGCCGATTGTAGTCGCACAAATTCCATGGCCTTACAATATATTCATTGCATTAATTTACTATAAAGTATAATTGTAATAATAAAAAGTATGCATTCGGTATGTTTATGTAGCTTATTTTATTTTTACTTTCTTTTACCCATTATCGCTAATGCTAGAGGAAGCACTGTTTTGGGGTTAAAATTTTGAACCTGAATTTTTGCTATAACTTTATGATTTGAAGTCCCTGAAATTCGAAAATGAGGTGTTTAGTGGTTGGGTGAGTCTGTCTGTTTACGTCTGTGCATGTGTATTTCTGTGCATTTGTGTGTGCTTGTTATTAGCATAACTCAGAACGAAATATTAGAAGTAAGTCTAAACTCCGTATTTTAAATCTGCATCTATGGTGATATTACTTATTACTTATTATTATTTTGAGATCGGACAACTGATCTGTGTACAGTAGCAAAAAAAAAAAAAAAAAAAAAAAAATTAAAATACAATACGTTTTATGGCCGGAATTTCTCATTGGTACATTATATCTCTTTGGACTGCATTAAACATAATTAAATTAACATATATCATGTTCTCTAACAACATATACGGTACAGAACGCATTGTTTTAGGGTCAAATTTCGGAAATGAATTTTTTTTATATTTACACGTTTTGAGGTCTCCTGAATATGAAAATAAGATTTTTACATGTTGGTGTGTATGTATGTGATCTGTGTGTCTTTGTGTCTGTTATCAACATATCTCAAGAACACAAATCAGGAAGAAGTCTAAACTCAGTATTCTAAATATATATCATATGATGCTATCACTTGAAAAATTTGATCAAGATTTGTGAATTTCAAAGAGAGGTGTGGATGAAAGTAGTTTCAATTATATGTAATGAATATTTAAATTTAATAACAACCTTTAATTCTTTATAAACCAGTACTATATATAAAACTAGTATGTTGTAGCCACCACAAGACTTTCTTCTATATTTTCCTATACAAATTCACTCAATAACAAAAAAAAAAAAAAAAACGATTTTTTTTCCAAGTTTTTTTTCGTTAAAAGTAAAAAAAATCGATAACTTTGTTTTAAATTATCACAGATTTATAGTTCAATCATTCTTTTTAAAGGTATTGACGAGACCTTTCGAAAGATACCCATCTTGAAAATTTAATCCCCTCGATGGGGGACTTCCCCCCCAGGGGGGGGGGGGGGGGTGGCGATGCTACTACACATACAAAAAAAATTTTCCCAGTTGTCTATCTCTATTATAAATAATTCTTGTAAATTTCATAATGATTACTAAAAAGTAATTCTCTTTTTGAACATTTATACAAAATTTTGTCCTATATCACCATATTAAAAATTTAGAAAAAGCGGGATGGCAACGCAACCTGTAAGACAATTTTTATCAGAAGTTGATAGGCACTAATTTATGTCAAGGTGCAACTACATACCAACTTGTATGAAATTTTGTGCAGTAGTTCCTGAGATACAGTTGCCACAAAATTTTGTCACACACACAGACAGACAGACAGACAGACATTTTCTAAAAATGGTCAAATCGTGTTCTACAGCTCTCAAAACGTGCAAATCCATCAAAAAGGTCTAAAATTTTTACGAATCCAATACTTTCTTCTATTGAATATAGAAGAAAGCAATAAGGAGACAATACTCCTACCTTCCCTCAGACATCAGTAAAAAAATATATGTCAAATAAAATTGTGCCTAAACCTATTTTGAACTGTTTTTAAAGTGCGTTCATATGCTTTACTTGTTATCTTTCCTCTTAATATGTAATCTGTCTTTACAGTATTAAAATTTAGGGTTAGAAAAAAGTCGTGTGAATGTCCCCGATTACTTTTTATATACATAAAATCATGTTACTGTATAATATTGTATGAAAAGCATTCAACATTCGTTTACAGGAGCACTTAAAAGAATTTTAATATATTAGTGGCTCTAGTGGAAATCGCATTTTATGTTGTATTATGCATTTATTTAATTTTATTTATTTTTTATTGTTATTAGTTTAAGTACACTGTATTGTGAGTATGCAATATATAGGGACAATATACGGGGATACTCAAAACTAGGCGAGTAGTTTATTTTCTGTCGAATGTAATTGATAGAAGTATTGCACTAAATTACCTTATCCAGAAACTATCAATATAAAAGATTTTATGTGCACAACAAAACAAAAATTGAATTTAGACTGTTAATGAAAATTTCTTCTCTTAAAATGCATCAAAAGAAAAATTTGTGAGAATGCCATACAAGATTACTATTTTTATATCTGTAAAATGGGAGAGTACATAAATCGACAAATAGTTAATTTTATAAATAAAACATTTTACTTAATAAATTATAAATTTCAGTGATATTATTATTTATTTAATAATTTTGGAATTTTATATCATCGGTTGTACATATGTCATAGACCCAGAAGATTTATTTTATTATTAATATTATTATTACTAAAAGTTAATTATTTAGCATTTCAGTAGCTCTCTTATAACATAATATGAAGAACTAAACATTTAAAAACAAATCACATTTTAATTTCTACATTAAAACATTAAAAAGGTGCGCAGTATACATTACAAAAAATGACTTTTTTAGAAGTAATCTTTATAAATAATGCAAACGCAGAGATTGGGGTGGGGGGGAGAGTAAAAATGTATGAAAATTTCAATCAGATTTTGATAAGACAGGTGACACGCAAGCGCGCCCCATCATCGACTGTCCCAGATACGAGGGTATCCATGCAGTCCCGTCTCATGACGACCCAACATCGTGCAGGCCTTAGCCGCTACGACAGCAACATACGAACTTCGCGACAGCAGGGAAGTGGCCCAGGTAAGGTTCGGCAATCAGCTATACAAGGCTCATGTCGCCCCTTCGGACCAACCGGAGTTGGTCAAAGTTGGGGCTGAGGGCCCTAGTAACTGGCCGACCTCGGTTTGGCGGCCAGAAGGCTTGTTCACCTTCTGAGGACGACACAAGGCCGTCCACAAGGCCCGCTCTCCCAATGGAGTTCACCACTAGCCGATTCGCACATTCATGCCAACTAGGAAGATCTGCAGCCGCTTCCCATTTTTGCTAAGCCTCCTTGCACTGCCACTTGGAAGGCCCCACCCAGGACACCTGGACAGCCCCTGTTTGCTCGGGCCATCACAACCCTATGTGAGCACCGATGTCCGCCAGGGTAGTCCCGCCGTCCGGTCATGCACCACCAGCCAGTTAAGACAGACCTCCTCACACCACGTGGAATTACTTCTCCCCGAATCGCTCATGCGGGCACTGCAACTCGTTCGTGCGATTTAAACAAAGTTCCCTTTTTGACAGTCCGAATTGGCTGTTTTGAATCAGCGCTTCTACCTCCGGTAGACAGGGAGCACATGCTCCCCCTTCTCTCCACACCACACCAACGCCAACCGTCTCACCAACTCGTACTCACCGTCACACCAACTCACACTCGCCTTCACGCCAACTTACCAACTCACACTCGCCATCACACCAACTTACCAACACACACTCGCCATCACGCCAACTTACCATCTCACACTCGCCATCTCGCCGTCACTCTTCAACTTCGTTACACCATAACGCTCACTCCACCTCACCATCAAATTCTCATCATCTCGCCGTCTCACTCACCAATCGAAGAGACCTCCTAGGAGGCTCTACTGGGGCGTCAGGCTCAGACGCTTCGAGAATCCGTCGTCCACCACCAAGCGGGTTAAGCGCCCAGTCAAGGAGATCCGTCATGATGACAGCGATTCCTTTCCTACAATAGTAGTCCAGGCACAAATCCCGCCGCGTTTGAAGGTGGTAGTTCAGCGGGAAGTAACGTTCCCTGACCGACCGCCACCGTGCGCACTCTAGCATCACGTGCTTTACCGAGCTTGCGCTGGCCCCGCAAATACATGCAGGGTTCTTCTGAAAGAAGCGGTGCTGGTGAACTCCGAATGAACCATGTTCGGTGAGGACCTGATTAACAAAGAAATCTCCCTGCACTCTTCGACTGCTCACCTTCGGAAACACTTCATGCGTGAACCTACCCTTCGTGGAGCCATCCCAACGACACTGCCACCTATCTATGAGGCGCCTAAACAGGACGACTCTTGCACATTTCACACTAAGCTTGACTGGAAGATCTACATCTTCACGTGCAGTTGCCACCTTAGCAGAACCATCGACTAGTTCGTTAAAGTGATGACCCACATGGGCTCGGATCCAATGCATCGTGATTCCTATCCCGCCACTCTTAATCAGGTCCTTGGTCTCAGCAACCGTCTTGTGCCTAGGCTTCAGACAGTTAAGCGCTTGCAGCGCCGATCTGGAGTCAGAGTAGACATCCATCTCACTGAGCCCCGACTCCATAGCATCCCTGATGGCTTCCCTGATCGCTATGACCTCCGCCGTGAAAACAGAGCTATGGTCGGTAATCCGGAATTGGTCTTCCGAGACGATCTCTCCCCCAGAGACCCGCAGGAACGCGCAGCCAACCCTGCCGTCCTCCATCTTCGAGCCATCCGTGTAATAACACGAGGCTGATTTGGGCGTTTCATCTCGAGTCCAAGGCAGTCTCCAGAGGTCTTCACGTCTCAGCTGATATCTCCAAGTCTACCGTTTCCGGCGTGAGATTGGTGTCTTCAACGCCTTCACCCCATCTCACTAAGCCTGTATACAATTGCTCAAATTCCGCACGGAGATGCAGAGGTGGGATCCCTGCAAGCACATTCAGTGCGTCACTTGACACCGTGCGGTAGCATTTCGTCACACACAACAACAGATTTCTCTGTATGGTGTTGAGCTTGTTATTCAATTTCACGTGGTTGGTGAACCAAACAGGAGCCGCATACAGTACTATTTTCTCAGCGACGGCCGAGTAGACTGCCTTCCGAACCTTAGGCTTCAATCCCCAGTTAGCACCCGTGTAGCGCATCAACTTGTATTGAAGCTTTGATGATTTCTCCTGAACATAGTTCAGGTGGGGCATCCAACTCTGAGCAGCGTCTATCAGCACTCCAAGGTATCTTATCTCGTAACTGAAGGACACCTTGTGTCCCTTCATTCGTATCGGCCACGAAGGCGCGTATCTCATCTTCCCAACAGCCGGAATAACCGTGTACAAACACTTCTCGTAACTAAACTCCAACTGCACCGTATGTGCCCACTCACATATCTCATCCAACACTGGGTTTATAATTCTGTTGAATTTATAAACCCGCTCCTCTCTCGCCATCAGGAAGATGTCGTCGGCAAAAGCCTGAACCACCAAGTCTGGAGTGGACTGAAGCCTGCTCAGCAATTCATTCACGAGCACCAACCGGTAATCGGCCCTAGGCATGAGCCCTGCGGAACGCCAACATTATAGCTGAACTCCCCTGCGTTCGAAAGTATGGTCCTGTCCCTAAGGAACGAGTCCACGAGACCCAGGAGGTCCGACGGTACTTCATACTCCACCAGGAGGCGGAGAATTTCCGTACGCCGGGCACTATTGAAAGCGTTCTTAATATCAAGGGTGACCAGACATGAGTGTCTGCCACCTCTCTTCGACTCGGCTACGAACTCCACCACTCTCTTGAGCGCATCTAGTGTGCCCAAGTTCCTACGGAAACCGTACTGTTTCTCGCTAAGAATACCCCTCGCTTCCAGATGGGTCGCCAGACGCACTGCGCACATCTTATCCAGTGCCTTCCCTAAGGCCGGCAGCAGACAGATCGGGCGGTAGGAGCCGGGATGGCTTTTGTCTTTTCCCTCCTTCGGGAAGTAGACTACCAGAGCCCTTTTCCACTCCCGCGGAAAACAAGAGGTGCTGAGGCAGTGATTATACAGAGAGAGTAACCACCGAGGGTGGTACTCGAGAACCTTACGGACGATTTCCAAGCTGAAGCCGTCGTGACCGGGTGCCTTGTTAGGCGGCAGCGACTCTACTGCAAACTCCAGTTCCCCGATAGCAAACAGCTCGGGATCGTCGGTTCTAGATGAATCGATCTGCGATACGTCATCTGCTTGTGTGAAGTGATATTTCGCCAGTTCTGCTTGTATCTCCTCCCACGAGGAGATTTCTGCGCCATTTTCCAGTTTAAGTTTCTCTGGGGCTTCACGCCTCCACTTCCCTTTCACAACACAACACACCTGACCAAACTTATCAGTGCAGAGCGTATCTGAGAGATACTTCCTAAACGATTGACGTTTAGCTCGCAAGATCGATCTCTTGTATTCTGCCCGCTTCCGCTTATACAGCACCTCAAGCCTCACCCTCTGATTCGACTCCAGCGTTCGCTGGTAGAGCCGCCTCAGCGCGCGCAGCCGGGACCTCTGGGCGGTCAGACCTACCGTCCACCATTCTTTGCTTCTGTCTTGGCCAGAAGCCTTTCTGTGCTTGTTACATAGCCTCGTCAAAGTAGATATCAGATATTCAATTCCTGTGTCTGGGGAGCAGCAATCATAAGAAGCCAGATCTGCAGTGCGCAGATCGCGGAGGAAGGCCTCCCAAACCAGATCCCTCGGCCTCCAGCGACGGCTGGATATCAGATTTTGATAAAATGAACCTCAATGGACAAATTTTTCAAAATGAAATTTATTCTCCTAATGTCATTAAATCTGAGAAAAAAGCAATATGTATAATAATAAAATAATTAAAAAAAAAAGTTAAACATATGAACTCCGACCTCTTCGAGCCAGGGTTGGAAAAAACCTGGTTTTTTTTCAGGTAGCGTCCCCCCCCCCCTAGTGTTCTTTATTATTTTAAAACTAAACTCAACATTTTCTTTTTACACTCTTTGACTCTTGAGTCCAACGATTATTTTGACAAACAACTGTTTTTTATTGTTTTTATTTGTTTACACAATTTTTTCAATGAAAAAATTAATATACCAGGTGTATAAGCTTAAATCCGCTGTTTTTTAGTAATAAAAACACATTTATTTTTTATATAAAGCAAAACAAAATTTTATTCAAAATAGTTTCCCTCGCTAACTATACATTTTTCCCATCTTTCGGGCAATTGGTGAATTCCACGCCAAAAGAATTCCTTATCTTTTCAGGCAAACCACTCGTCCAGCCATTTTCGAACGTCTTCGTAAGAAACGAAGTGCTGATCGGCGAGTGCATGGCCCATTGATGAAAACAGGTGATAATCAGAAGGAGCCAGGTCTGGTGAATTAAGCGGGATGGGGTAACACCTCCCAGTTAAATGTTTTGAGATAATTTTGGACCAATTTTGACGTGTGTGCTGGCGCGTTATCATGAAGAAAAATCAGTTTGTCATGTCTTTGTTGATAATAAGGCCTTTCCCATGGCATGTAGACGGATAGAAATGGCTGGTTGAGTGACACCTAACTTCTCGGCAAGCATTTTTTGCGATTGGGTATCATCTTCGTCCAAAAGAGCCTGTAATTCATGGTCGTCAAACTTTCGGGGCCGATTTTCACGCTCTTTGTCATTTCAGTCAAAATAGCCATTTTTGAACCGACGAAACCAGTCTCCGCAAGTTGCTTCTGACAAAGCACTGTCACCATAAGCTTCCACAAGCATTCGGCAGCTGATTTCTTCAAATTGAAGCAGAAAAGCAGAGCTTCCCGTATATGCTCTTTTTTTGGTACAAAACGAGACATGTTTACACGAAGAAAAATTAATGTTTTTATATGAAATCACTAACGATTTGCACTGATTTATGTGAACAGACGTCAAACTAATACAAAAACAATAAGACATTTAAATGTCCGCTGTTAATACACTCACTAGCGCCATCTATACGCAAACAGCGGATTTAAGTTTATACACCTGGTATATATATATATATACATACGTATAACATATGTTTCTTTTGTTTTATAGAGCAATTTCAGCACCTTCAATATATATATATATATATTCTTTGGTCATGTTAGTTACATTAATGCCATGGACCAATTACAGGGGTCGATCCAGGCAAAATTTGGGTCCCTTTTGCGGCCCCTTCACAAAATTCCACATAGTAAAAAGGGACCCTTCACAAAATTCAAATTCATAAAAAGGGACCCTTCACAAAATTCAAATCCATGAAAAGGGACCCTTCACAAAATTCAAATCCATGAAAAGGGACCCTTCACAAAATTCAAATTTATAAAATAAGTCCCTTCACAAGATTTTGTTTTATAAAAATGATCCTTTTATTAAATGTTTTCATATTTTCAGTGTTATTTTTAATTAATGCCTTAATTTGTCTCAACGAAACTCTATTAAATTGATATTAAACATTACATAAAGTGATTGTAAAAACGGAAGATTTTACACAATATTTTACTTTTTCACAAAAATATTTTACATTTCACAAAAATAAATAAAAATTTCACAAAAATATTTTGTTTTTCACAAAAAAGGGACCCAAAAATTAAAACCTGGATCGACCCCTGAATTATATTAATGCCATCTTTCGACCATGTTATATCTGTTCTACATTTACATTGTAGCTGGATGTAAAACAGATGTAATAGGACATAATCTACGTTTGTGACATAATAAGTTTAAGCTTTATATTATTATATGCTGGATAAAAGTGTAATTTTGAATAAGGAATTAAAAAAAAAGAAACTTGGATTAATTCTTGGTTATTTCAAGTGTGTTTTACTTGAAAAACCCACCTGATTTTTTTTTTTTTTTTCGGATCGGGTAAAATGAAGTCAGCTCTGCTCTGAGCTAAGTTTTCTAACTGCGCCGTTCAGGCTCTGGGAAGTTTCTCTGCTTTATTTTAAAGATATAGTGGGAAAAGTTATTTTATTTTTAAAAAATAAATATACATTAACAATCAATCTAATTTGCTTATATTTTTAATGCAAATTTCGCATTAATTAAAAACGTTTATTTCATTTATTTTTAAAATAAGTAATGCGGAGAATGAAGAACTATATGATTTGAAAGGTGAAATCTTGTTTGGTTCATAGTTCACTGTTTTTATAAAAATAAAATAAAATAAAATAAATAAATAAAAAACAGTGAACTATGAATAAACAGTGAACCATCGATTACGATAATGGCATTACTATGTTTAAGAACTTCTTGATGTTTACTGATTCTTTCGGAATTAATACTAATATTTTCAGTATCATAACTTATCATTTCCGTGGTAAGTTAATACAAACGCATATCACAATATTAGAAGAGTGGTCGACTGTTTTCATGATGTAGTTTCTTTAATATTTTTCTTTTTCTCTAGATATCACGCGTTATTTTCTATTAAGGGGGGGGGGGATTTAATTTGGATTAAACATAGAAAATAAAACTTACAACCAATTCTTAACAATCTAATTTCTTAAATATAAGTAGATCAATAACTCAGGAACTCTTAAAAAATAAGGCATTATTCAATCTGCAGATTACTTTACTTAAACATTTTTAAAAGTATTAAACATCTGTTGTGACCATATAGGTAAGAACAAAAGATAATAAATTTTCAAAGTTATTACGGCGTGTGGAGGGGGAGGCGGGAGGCCCAACAAAAATCGTCTTGACAGGTTACATGATGGAGATGGAAGTAATATATCGATTCTCTGTTGATTTCGCCAAAGATCCAATCGAAGCCAAGTTCTTCAAAATAGAGAAAAAATGGTTGTAAATTATGTCATGTATAAACATATACAATCTTTGAAAAAGTTACCAGATAATTATAATTCAAATGGTCCTTAAGAAAAGCCAACCCTCGCCATAGGAAGACGGAAGTTTTAAGTAAAATTAATGTACCATATCGAGAGACAAGGAATGCACACATGGCGACTAACTGCATTTATTTGCAAGATGAAAAGAAACCGAATTAGAAAAAGTCATAACATGCTATTGCGTTACGTTAAAGAAAGTATAATACATGATCAAAGGTTTCGATAAAGTTTCAATTAGCAAAAGGACATTTGTGGAAAGAGGGAGGATGTAAAAATTTAAACAACATACAATATGTGAATTCAAATTATAATTTAGGGGTCATAAAAATGTGTTCGTGACGTTAAAAGGGTTTCTGAAACGATAATATACATTTTTTTTTTTTTAGAATGTGGGATAATTAACATCACGCTGTTCTTATGAAAATGACAGTGCGTGGATTTTTTCCCACGTTTCATTGAATTTGAGACTTTTAATAAATTAGTTCCTTACGCAGAATTGCATGAAAATGACAGTGCCTGGAGTTTTTTCCACGCCTCATTTAATTTGAGACTTTTTAATAAATTAGTTTTTTACACAGAATTTCGTTATAAAATGATCTCCTCTGTTAGGTATACAACTCAGCTGCTTTTACGCTCTAAATTTCTAAAGATTTTAATCTTTGTTAAAAATACTTTCCCAAAATACGCTTTGATATGAAACATTTTTCTACTGCGCTAAATATAATTTATATTTTTTCAATTAAAAATCAATATTTTATCGCTATTAATTGCTTTATGTAATTGCTCAATGTAATTGAAATAATAATAGAATTTAAAACTTTTCAAAAGTTGATATATATCAGATGGTCGACATTTGAAATTTTTTCGCTGATTCTTCCACCAGTATTTTTCTTTCGGAACATTTAGTAGTAAATTTGCACGATTAATTAAGTAAAAAATTATTATATAAATATACTTGTGGAAGAATCAGGGAAAAAATTTTCACTGTCGACGCCCTGTGTGTATATATGTAAATGCATATAGTTATTTTATGCATTATTTTATCTTAGTACCCATTGTCATTTCAACTAGAAAAGCAAAGACTATTAATTGTTTATTAAAGCAACAGTTTTTGACAGCGAAAACATAAGTTTTATTTAAAAAAAAATGTTTTTTTCACAAAAATAGTTCTTAATTGTTCTTTCTCTTTTTTTACAGGTAAGCACAAATATTATGAATCTTTTGTAGTATTTTCTATTGAACAGTAAGTGTTTATTTTCTTTGTATTACTTTCCTTAAACACATTATTTGATTTTTTTTAAATTGTTCTTTTTTGTATATATATATTTGTGTTATTATCATTATAAAAAATATATCCGAGATTTTTTTTTTTTTTACATGAAAAAAAAGTGTTTTCAACTTATGGATTTTAGAGTAGGAAAGAAGGGGGTTAGTGTGGACATGGTGTTACTGTGGACAAATTAAATAATTCTGCTGTTTATCTTTTAAAATGCCTCTGTAAGTTTTTAAAGTTTTGGCACACTGGTATTTACTTCCATGAGTTGTTGCATGATAACACAGCTGTTAGTTTGGAAGTAGTTAAAAAAAAAAACATTTTTATGGGGAAAAATTGAAAAGTAAGTTTCCGATTTGCTTTTTAGTGATGAAATTAAGCTATTTCAATTCTAATTTTAAAATAGTGAATTATAATGAGTTATAAACGATTATATTTAATACATATTATGATAGTTACTTTTGATCTATAAGTATAAAGCCTAAATGTACAAAGAGTTGCAAAGGGATAGTTGGACACATGACATGAATGATTTTGTTTTGGTCAAGTTTCTAAAGAGAGAAAAAAAAAATGTAGGCAGAAATTGTTACTATATTTACAGAGTTGGAGCTATATATAGATCTAATATAGACCTAATATATATTAATGTACAATTCTTATGGGAAAATGGTCAAATCAGCTTCTTCTAGGAAGCAGAGTCAATCTTTCATTTTCTTAGGCATTTAGACAGACCATGCATTTTATCATCGATAGAGGCTGTTATCATACATAAAAGACTACTTTATTTAGGTTAGATTTGATTTTATGATGTTTTTATGTATACTTTTATGAAATATATTGCCATCTTCAGTCATAATTTTTCCTTGTTCACACTAGTCCATGACATGGGGCTAGTGCGAGCAAAAATTATTATTTAATTATATATATTATTATTTTCTTTAATCATTTTTTAAAAACTGTATTGCAAATTAGTTTAATGCATTAACCAAAATAAAGACAAATATACAAATTATTATAAAAATGTTTTTCGATGTATTAAAAATGTTGTTTAATAAACTTTTTTTGGAAAAAATATAAAAAATGTTCATGCTAGCCGTCTTCTGCACTAAAAAAATATGTATATCTTTTTAGTTTATAAAAATATTTTTCTTTTTAATATTAGGTATATATATACATATATGCAATATTGTTCCTTTATGTTGAAGTCTGATATGGATTGTGACACTGTTATTTATTGTCAATTTGTACTGTATTTTAAAATCACTTCCTCTATTTTTTGTAACATAAAACCATCAAAACATATTAATAACGCTTTAACGTTTGCAGTAGTCTAATCCACGATGATCCAAAATACTTCAGTTTATTATGATGAGTTCAAATAGACATAGTATTCCATATTCGCCTACCTCTCCCCCCCTCTCTCTCTATATATATATATACTTATGTAATAATAGTAATAATAATTTAACATTAAAATAATCAAGCAGCAGGTAGGAAGACGTGAATTAATGAACAAACAATCACATATGGACATGAAACCTTATATAAAACAAAATGTGTTATATATATACATACTGTTGCAAAAAATTCTGTTATATTACAGAAAATTCCTGGCGCAAAAGTTCCCAGAAAATATCTGTATGTTACGATGAGAAATTGCAGACAAAAATTTTCTGTAATCAAAAAATACAGAAAATATTCGTAGAAACAGATTTTTTTTCATAGTGCATATTGTTAAAAAAAAAAAAAAAAAAAAAAAAAATAGATAAAATTTTTCCTATTGGACACGATTGTGTCAAACCAAAGCCCTCTGAATAGTAGGCAAAGGCTTTACTTCGGTGCCACGGGCTCACGTATCACACTTAAAACTTCCCAAACTTACTTTGATATGAAGTTTCCTGAATACAAAACGGTAAATATTTAGACTCACCATATACAATTTCTTGCAAAAATTTTAATATTGAGAAAAATATAACTGAACATTCAAAATAAAATTTACACAATTAAAACAGTTGATGTATTATATACATACATACTGTTAAAATTTTGTTATATTACAGAAAATTCCAGGCGCAAAAGAATATCCGTATGTTACGAGAAAAAATTGTGGACAGAAATTTTCTATAATCGAACAGTACAGAAAATACTCGTAGAAACAGATTTTTTTCGCAGTGCATATTGTAATAAAAAAAAAAAAAAAAATAAATAAATAAAAAATAAATAAATAAAAAATAGAAATAAAATATTTCCTATTTGATCCGACAAGGTCAAACCAAAGCCCTCCGAATAGTAGGCAAAAGCTTTACTTCGGTGCCACGGACTTAAGTATCACACCTAGCACTTCCCAATCCTGCTTTGATATGAAGTTTTCCAAATACAAAACAGTAAATATTCGTACCCACCGTGTAAAATTTGTTACAAAATTTTTAAATATGAGAAAAATATCGCTGAACATTCAAAATAAAATTTATACAATTAAAAAAAGTTAATATATTATATGCATACATACTGTTAAAAAAAATCTGTTATATTACAGAAAATTCCTGACGCAAAAGTTCCCTGAAAATATCCGTATGTTACGGAAAAAAAATATTGTAGACAGAAATTTTCTGTAATCAAACAGTACAGAAAATATTCGTAGAAAGATTCTTTTCCGTAGTAAAAAATATTGTAAAAAATAATTCATTGTAAAAAATATTCATTGTAAAAAACAAATAATTAAATAAAATTTTTCCTATTTGACCCGAAGGTCAAAAATAGGTCAAAAAGGTCAAATTTGACCCGACAGGGTAAAACCAAAGACCTCCGAGTAGTAGGCAAAGGCTTTACTTCGGTGCCACGAACTCACGTATCACACTTAGCACTTCACAATCCTTCTTTGATATGAAGTTTTCCGAATACAAAACATTATATATATATATATATATATATATATATATATGCATATATGTATATCTAAATATTCGTACCCACCATATAAAATATGTTACAAAAATTTAATTATGAGAAAAATATGAATGAGCATTTAAAGTAAAATTTACACAATCAATAAAGTTAACTTCATTTATTTAAAATTTAGTGTATTCTGTTTATTTTTTAGAGATAATGCTTAGTATGTTTTAGTTAACTGCATAATCTTTATAATTATGTTTTACATTTTAAATTATGTTATTAAAAGTTCAATCACAAAAATGAGAGTTCCGATGTTGAATCACTACGCTGTAAGAGATTTTGTCTTATACTATACTTGTAACCATTGTAAAAGATTTTATCTCGTGGGTAAAATATTTTTACATATATAATTACATATTAATTAAAGTGTATTTGTATAAAAAAGGTGCCAAATGCAGCACTAAAAATTATACAAAAATTATATAGTTTTGAAAATACCTTAAGAGATTAAGATAAGTGGGCGTGGTTAACAAGAAGAAAAAACGTTAATAAACATAAAACAACGAATCAAAGTAACCAAAAACATTTGTAAAAATAACACTCCATGTGAAAAACCCCCTTCCGCTTCGTCTTCACTGGGTGGGAGAAGCAGAACAGACAATTGAGAAAATTAAAAAGGTCTAACAGGTTTCGGAAACATGGCGAAACTAGCATACTCCAAAAAAAAAAAAAAAAAAAAAAAAAAAAAAACACAGATAACATTGAAATTCTAAAAATTAATGGTAAATTAGATATAACAATAGCAAGGCTTGCTAAAAGCAACTCAATCAAAGTAATATAATAGTCAAAAAATATAAAGCCGATATTTGTGATAAAAGTAATTTAATAAAGGACATGCTAGATCATCATGTTTCCACCCAGACCTGAAATGCAAAAAGATATTGTAATAAACTGAACTTACTGAGAAGCTAAATTGAAGAAAAAGGAAACAGGACTTTAAAGCAGAAAAAGTGGATTCACATGCAGTGGCCTATTACTGGCACGGAAGAGACGCGTTCTCAAACAATATATATATATATATATATATATATACAGTATGTCCATAAAAGAATGTCCCAGTTATAAATTTTAATAGTATCAACTATAAGCGTTGTAGAGTGTTGGTTCAAGGTCACAATAAAAGAGTAACTCAAACAGTTTTAGATAAGCGCATGCGCGAGTACTGCTTTGTTGTTTTCTCGCTTGCAGCGCCACATACGCAAAATGGCGCAAATGATGAACAGAGCTCTTTGTCGTTTGCCTCCACGTTCACCTGACATAACGCCATGCGATTTTTTCCTATGGGGCTTTATAAAAGATCGTGTCAGCGTACACTTTCCACCGTTACCTAATGATTTGACAGAGTTGAGACAGAGAATTAAAGAGGCTATTGCTTCCATTACGCCGGACTTGTCAACCAAAGTGTGGGAAGAATCGGACTATAGGTTGGATGTGTGTCATGTTACTAAAGGTGCACATATTGAACATTTGTAAGAAAAACTATAGGTTAGTTCACCTTCAATTTGATGTATGATTTGTTGTAAATAATCTAAATTAAACTGTTATAATATACCATTGAAACTGAGACATTCTTTTATGGACACCTTGGATATGATTGTTTTTTGTGGGTTTGGTAGCGAATTATTTCTCGGTTTATTTTTCTTTCTCATTCTTATTGTTATCATAATATACATATATATCGGAAACATTTTTGCTTTAAAATATAGTAACACCCCCCCCCCCCCAATCCCTCTCAAAAAAAAAAAAAAAAAAAAAAAAAAAAAAAAATCTGGAGTTTAAGAAATTTAGTCCCTAAGGAGGGGAGCGGCAAAACGGGATTTCACATAACCTTTCATTAATACGTATAAACGAGTACTGTAATATTTCTTATCTACCATAAAATTTCAAGAATATAAATCCCTTTAAAAAATCCCTTATATTTTTCATAAACGTATTGCACCAAAGCACCCAACGAAAAATATTTAATAAAAAGAAAAAATAAATAAATAAGCGCGGGGTGTGAGTCGAAAGTAAAAGCGAAAGGAAGAAGAAAACAAAACAAAACAGTGGTCAATCCACAAAAGCCAAGCTGCAAGTCGCGCGGCCTCTAAGATCGGGGGGAGAGGGACAGAGGTAGATCACCCGAGGCCGATTCAAAGTTGGTTGGATATCGAGGCCAGCATCATCATCGTCATCAAACTACGACGTGACGCAACTGGCTTGGATTCAGCTCCTTTGTTGATGATTTTACTCTCTCTCTCACATAGAATCTCTCCGATATTAGCAAGTATAAGTGAAGTGTTGTGAAGCATGAACATCCACATTTCATTTTCCAGAAAGATCAAATATTTTAATTTAAAAATTGTTTTCGTGAATTACGAATTGTCGTGAATACAGGGGACAATCTTCTGTAATTAATTTTTCCTGTGATTCAGGAAAACTGTTGAATTTTTTACCGAGGAGGAAATTCTTGACTGCGATAATGAGTAAAAATAAATAAATGAATCAGTTGTGTTTTTGTGGTAAATAGTGGCTTTTCAAAAGAAAGATCTTAATATAGAGTTCCAGTATTCTGTATGATTTGTATTTATAAAAAGGATTTTAAAATTATTAATTTTCAATCATTAATACATTAAAGTTGGATTCATCAAGAATTCTTCATAGTCCATCCATGATAACTTCCTATATCAATCCGATGATTTTAGATGATTATATTCTGTTAGAGGTTCTCATTTACTATTCAAAAAAGTTTGTGTTGATGTATTTAGCCCCGATAATGACATTCTTTAATGGCTTTCAGTCTGAAATGGATTCTTAAGAAAATCGCCTGCCATGTTATGGAAGCTGGATATTTATAATAAGTAGCTACAGATGGCTGACAAAGTAATGTGAATATTATCGCTTTTTTACGTTTTGTCAAATATTTTGAAAAGTTCTTTAGAAATCATCTTGAAACTTTGGTAGTGTAAAAACATGTTATACCTCATATTTTTCAGTAAAAGTTGTGTCATGAAAAGGAAAAGGGGACCAGTAAAAAAATAAACAAAAGTCAAAATGTTTTATATCACCCTGTAAAAGGTAATGCTTTAAATGCGCTGTGGCTGTAGCATGGGATTATGAGGACTTTTCTCATTATCTGTATAAAATTTTATGAGGCTGCCACATATATTCATGGAAATATAATGGTTTATTTAAAAAATTGCAAAAACGATTTCCACTTTTTAAATTATAACACGTAGGGTATTAGACCCAGTGCAAAGCCATTTTCAGGAAACTTAGCGCACTACATTAGACACAGCATACATTATCATACAGCAATCAGAATGAAAAAATGTAAAATATCTTCCGAAATACGGGCAATTTTATTAAATAATTTTTAATTACGCATGCGCAAGCTTTATAAAAATTCCATTTGCATAATTTAATAGCCAAAGTTATTGAGCAACTTATATGAAAATCCCAAACAAATATCATGTAAATTCAAAACGTTACGAGAGAAAGAATAAACAGAATTTAAGTTCTTCTTCTAAAAAAAAAAAAAAAAAAAGTGTTATAATTAAAAAAGTGGAAATTGTTTTAAGAAACAGTTATATATCCATGAATATATGTGGTAGCCTCATAAAATTTTATACAGATAATGAGAAAAGTCCTTATAATCACATGCTACAGCCAAAATGCATTTAAAGCATTACCTTTTACAGGGTGATCCAAAACATTTTGACTTCTGTTTAATATTTTACTGGTCCCTTTTTCCTTTTCATGACACAACCTTTACTGAAAAATATGAGGTATAACATATTATTTACTTTATCAAAGTTTCAAGATGATTCCTAAAGAACTTTTCAAGATATTTGGCAAAACATAAAAAAGCGAAAGTGTGCACATTATTTTTTCAGCCATCTGTACATTAGAGACATCAGCATACACGTGTACAGTCCGCAGCAAAATTACTAAAGCACACAGCCGCATTTTTTTTGTTTGTCAGTTTGATCGTTAATTTTTATCATCAACTTATTTTTTTACAAACAGAAAGACTAAGATCATGATTCGACAAACATTTAACTTAATAAAACAGTATAATTTAACTTAATAAAACAGTATTAAGTGTACTTCTTTTAAAAAAAAATTATTGCTAACGCTTCAATAATTTTTCTGCCGACTGTAGGATTATAATAGAAAAGGTCGTGTGTAGAAGATATCTTTTAGTACAGTTTTTTTTGGATCCTGTCATGTATGAACGTGATTGACACACTGATTTTACTCTTTTTCCATAATTATGCTTTAGGTCAATTTATAAAATTCCTTTTAAAAAAAAAGTTTTATTCTTTCATTTTTTTAAGTGTCTTATCCGAATTTCTGGACACATGTACTTTCTAAAAAGAACAAAGACATTATTTATTGCCTCCAGAAGATTGTCACTTGAAGCTCTTCCTCATTGATTTCTTTGGTCGGAAAGACCTTAGTGGCTTTCTTTGAATAATAATTACTGGCCAAAACAGCCACCAATTAAGAGTAATTAGGATATTATAAATTAGGAAAAAAAAAAAAAAAAAAAAAAAACTAAAGAGTGCTTTTCTATGTCTGTAAGAAATTACATTTGATTTTTTTTTTTTTAAGATATTCTTCATCTACTAAAATTGTAGATATTTCAGCTTCTTATTTAAAGTTTACGAAAAATTGCAAAGAAAGAGTTGGCAGCATTAAGTTTACATGAGTTTAACAATTAAAGCGGTAAAAAGTGTGAAGTTACTTTTTTGCACGGGTGCAAAAAAGTTTTTTTTTTCTTTTTTGGATAAGTTTGGAAATGAATATCCTTTGTTATTGTTTTTTTAACTTTGATGAAACTGAATAACCGAGGAGGTATTTTAATATACTGACCCAGAAAACTGTACAACAAATTTCATGTAACGAATATATAGCTAATTTTTAGTACAATCGAGTCATCGTTCAACCTTTTGAACATTGTCATGTTACAGACAAACAGACACCAAAAATATTTTGAGTGATATATGGAGGCGTCACTGACGTTTCACCAATTAATGTAGATGGATGAGTATTTCTGCATATTATAGAATAAAATGAATTTAATTTATATGCCACGTAAAGTACAAAATTTATTTAAAAGTACAAAATGGAAGTTTTATATATAGAAATAGTTTATAAAAACACTTAAAAAATGTTCTGCGTTTTTTTTTTTTTCAAATATTTCCAGATCTTGTTTACACCTACATATCTTTTTATAGTTTTGAGCATTTTATTTTTATTCATTACTTTAAATTAATGGAATATTCATTCTGACAGACTAAATTTTGATTCATTTTCTGTTAAACTACTGTAAAGAAATCTGGAGTGGCTCCACTCGACTTTCCTAACATCAAATAATGAACGGTTGTGTAAATAAATTAAAGTAAGACAAGTAGTTAAATAAGCAAAAGTGAAAAATATAATAGAGGGTTTCAGTATTTTTCCCCATTGTTTAATTTTAAGCTATTAATTGCCCTTCATATAATTTTAGCCCATAGGTCATAATGATATAGAATTTTTAGTTGCATCCTTGTAAAAATCTATAAGGGCTAGATTTACCAAAATCTATACGATTCGTGCGACGGTAATCTATAATATGTGTATTAATTTTCAGCTCAATCGAACAAGGCGTTTAAACGCTATCGCACTTTAAAATATTTGGGGCCATAGACTATAATGATAAAGAATTTTTCTTTGTGTTCCTGTAAAAAAAACTATAAATGCTAGATTCACCAAACTTTAAACACTTCGTGCGACGGGGATTTATTACATGCGTATACATTTTTAGCTCAGACGAATAAGGCATTTAGACGCTATCGCGCTTTGAAAAACTTGGCCCCATAGGCCATAATGATAAAGAATTTTTCTTTGTGTCCCTTTAAAAAACTACAAATGCTAGATTCATCAAAATCAATAGGGTTCGTGCTATGATGGCATACAACATACGTATCAAATTTCAGCGTATTTGAACAAAGCGTTTAGGCGCTATCGTGTTAAATCCTATATATACATGCACACACATACAGACATCATCGTAAAAATAGCAAAAATGAACTCAGGGAACCTCAAAGCGTGTAGAAACACCAAAATCTCAAAGTCAGATTTTTGACATGATTACATTACTTTCATTACATATGTATGTCGCGGAAAGTAAAAAAAAAAAAAAAAAAAAAAAGTTAAAATATTTTTGTTTTCTTTGTTATTTATATGTAGGCTAACCTCAGATACTTCTAACGATGAATACTATTTACAATGTTATGAAACTTTTGATTACATTAAAAAAACAAAAAGAAAAATTAAGGTTTATATGTAAATTGTTTGAACTTGAAACTGTGCAAAGTTTTACGATAAAATAAAAAAGGTTATTACTAGTTTAATCTGAAATGTAATCTTAATCCAATGAAATTAAATCAGTTAATCATTTGATTAGCAGATACTAAAATATAGAACTGTAGAATAAAGTCCATATGACAGTATTTGCTTTCATTAATTAATTTTTTCTCTTTTTTTTAATTTCTTAGTTTTATGCTTAGTTGTTTTTAATTTATTTATTAATACATAATTACTGCATGCATATAAAATTAAAATGTAACAACTTTATGTAATATTTCTTTAATGCATTAATGCACGTTTAAAACTGCTACAGTAAGGAAAATTTCTTATATTGTTTGCTTTCAATAATATCATAAATTCTATTTAAAATTGTATGCGTAATATTTATAATTTTTTTATAGGACCGCATAGACAATGTTGTATATATTAAAACTTTTCCTGCAATCTTTTGGATTCCTTTTTAATGGATTTATACTGTTTAAAACTAAAAGTACTTTGCCTATCTTATTGAGATACACCACAGTATGTTTCCTATGCCAAATGTAGGATGTAATATTTGTACTTTCTTTGATAGGGTTGCGGAAAACCTTGGCTAATGTAAAAAAAAAAAAAAAAAAAGGTCAAGTAATCACTTAGTTTATTTTTTCTGAAAGTAAAATAAAATAAATAAGGTTGTTAGAAGCTAAGACAGCGTCACGAAAATCGGCCTTCTTGGCAGACATCCTGATCTAACCAATATTACCACTTTTTCTCTCCGAACACTATAGTGAGGAAAGTATTGTAATCATGTCAAAAATCAAAGTTTGAGATTTTGGGGGTTCCACACGTTTTGAGGTCCCCTGAATTCATATTTACTATTTTTACGATGATGTGTGTGTATGTATGATGTATGTGAGTTAACACGATAGCGTCTAAACGCTTTATTCAAATGAGCTGAAATTTGGTACGTATGTTATAGGTCCCCATAGCACGAATCCTATTAATTTTGGTGACTCTAGCAGTTATAGTTGTTTTTACAGGGATACAAAGAAAAATTCTTTATCATTATGGTCTATGGGCCCAAATTTTGTAAAATGCGATAGTGTCCAAACGACTTACTCGTTTGAGATAAAAATTTATACACTACATGTTATTAGTCACCGTCACACGACCTGTATAAATTTTGGTGAATCTTGCGTTTATAGTTTTTTTACAGGGACACAACCAATAATTCTGTATGATTATGCTCTGTATGGGCCAAAATTTTCAATTAAGTTGAAAATTTACACACATGTTATAGTTCATTGTTGCACGAAGTGCATAAATTTTGGTGAATTTAGCACGTATAGTTTTTTACGCGCAACGAAAAATTCTTTATCAGTATGGTCTACGGGTTGAAATTATTCGAAGTGCGATAACGTCTAAATGCCTTATCAGAATGAGCTGAAAATTTATATACGTAATGTAGGTCACCGTCGCATAAAGATTCTGGGGAATCTAGCACTAATAAGTTTTTACTGGGACACAAAGAAAAATTCTTTGTCATTATGCCCCATGGTCTCAAATTATTTAAAGTGCGATTTCATTTAAACTACTTATTTGAATGAACTAAAAATGCGTACATATGTTACAAAGAGAGGGAGATCACAGTCACAGACACCATATAGATGTTGGTGAATCCTTATTCTTATAGTTTTTTTTACAGGGACACAAAGAAAAATACTTTATCATTGTAGCTTATGGGCATAAATTACTTAAAAAGCAATAGCGTCTAAATGCCACATCTGATTGATCTGAAAATTTATATGCATGTTATATAAATTTTTAGATAGGTAACTATAGTACGAACATTATAGATTTTGATGAGTTTATCGATATAGATTTTCACTTATAGATTTTTATAAGGACACAACGAAAATTTATCATTATAATCTATGGGCTCAAATTATTTGAAGCGCAATAGCGTAAACTAAACAATGTACTACATGATGATGAGTACTCGTACACTCTATTATGATTTTCTCTTTTGCGTATTTAACGATTTCTCTTACTTTAGTTTATTTATACAACTGTTAATTACTTAATGTTCGGAAAGTCAAGTGGAGTCACTGCAGATTTTTTTTTTTTTTTTCACATTAAGTAGAATCTCTTGTAATTCAAGCATTTTGGTGAAGCAAATGAGAAAAAAAAAAGATGGATATATTAAACATTTTAAAAAATTAGAATATTTTAAAATTTCGAAATTGCCTCTCTGCAAAAGACAGCAGATACCAAAAAGTAAGATTCTCCAACAAGATGCCACAATGTCATTCATCTTTAACTTGATTCTGAAAGAAATAATTTATAAGAATTATAAATAAAAAGCAATTTTACATAATTTTGTATAATAACTAGAAAATACTGACCTGTTAAATATTATACTCGATCCAATAAAAAAAAAAAAATAACATTACACCAGTTAAAAAATTAGAATACTTTATAACTTTAAAATTGACCACCCCTTCCCCCTAAAATATATATATATATATATATATATATATATATACATATATATATACTAAAGAATTTTTTTTTCTTTTTTAACGCCATGATGCCATTCAGCTTAAATTTGATTCTGAAAGAGACATAAGAATAATAAATTAAAAGATATTTTGCATAATTTTACATAGTAGTTAGAACAGGTCTGTGAATGTATGAAATTACATCATAAAATTTTTTTTTTATAGGTAAATTATAATTCTATTCATGGTAAAAGTGTTAATAGTTGTAAAATATTGAAGAATTTCTATCACATCGATATATTTTATTTTTTTAATTTGGGCTTTTGAAATATCACTTACTATATTCTTTAAACGTGATATTTTTTTGTAATACTAATTTCTGACGAATATGGCATCTAAAAATTATTAGAATTTAAAAGTTTGTACTTTTCTGAAAAACACAAGAGACACTCTAATTTTATAAAAACGTATATTTTTTCACAATGAGCATTTTCGCTTTTTAATGTGATTTATTAATGCAGGATCTTCATTTTGATTGACTTTGTATTTACAATTTATTTACATGTAATAAATTTAATTTTTATGTAAAAATTAAAAAAGTACTCACTGAGAAATTATCTCTTAAAACTATAAATTAATTATATGTTACATAGTTATAGTAATAAAAGCAATCGTGATAGACTTGATTAATTTTGAAAAAAATTTAATCTTATATGATAGAATTAACTTCCAATTGCTATTTTTAGTCAGTGTAACTGGATGGAACACAGCGAGATGTTTGTGACAACTATTTAAAGCTATGCACAATTTCTTACAACCTCATTGTTACTTGGCATGAAAGGTATTTGATGCCAATCATTAGTGATGAAGTGAATTAAAAAAAAAAAAAAATGTAAAAAAAATATGAAAAGGAATATCAGACTGCAATATTTCCACAAGCTTCTGTCACTGATATTATTGACGATATAATACACAAGGGCTGATTATTCAAAAATTTAAGTTTGGAATATAGAATCCATTTAAATTATATTCTTTTACCATTTATAGTTTTTCGTTAAATCTTTTCTATTGCCGCAATATATTTTTAAAAATTAATCAATTAGTCATTCCTGATAGTGTATAATTGTCTACTAATAAATAGATATGATTGCAGTCCAAACTAGTATGTTGTGGCCGCCACATGACTTTCTTCTATATTTTCCTATACAAATTCACTCAGTAAAAATAATTTATTAAAATTATTATTTAAAAAAAGTTATCTTCCATGATAATGCAGACGATTTCCATATTATAGAAGTAGTATAACACTAAATATATATAAAAAAAAAAGTCAATTTTATTGTCAATATTACATTTTTTTTTTTTTTTTTTGTTAAAAATGAGAAAAATCGATAACTTTATTTTAAATTATTGCAGATCGATGGTTCAACCATTCGTTTTAAAAGTATTGGCGAGCTCTTTTGAAAGGTACCCATCATGAAAATTTACTCCCCTCGAAGGGGGAGTTCCCCCCCCCAGGGGGGTGGCGAGGCTCCTACACATACAAATTTTTTTTTCCCAGTTGACTATCTCTATTATAAATAATTCTTGTAAATTTCATAAGGATTACTAAAAAATAATTCTCTTTATGCACATTTATACAAAATTTTGTCCTATATCACCATGTTAAAAATTGAGAAAAAGCGGGATGGCAACGCAACCTGTAAGATAATTTTTACTAAACGTTGATAGGTACTAATTTATGTCAAGGTGCAACTACATACCAATTTGTATGAAATTCTGTGCAGTAGTTCCTGAGATACAGTTGCCACAAAATTTTGTCACACACACACACAGAGACAGACTGACAGACAGACAGACATTTTCTAAAAATGGCCAAATCGTGTTCTACTGCTCTCAAAACGTGTAAATCCATCAAAAACCCGAGGTCGAAAATTTTTACGAATCCAATACTTTCTTCTATAGAATATAGAAGAGAGTAAAAAAAGTGTTACATTATTATTAAGGTTGGTCGACTGCATACAGGTCCTAAGCATAGGTAGAATGCCCTATGTTTGTGGGAGGTCTTTTTAAAGAGTTTTAGACCGTATTTACGCCAGTTTGGGAGAAAATCACTTGTAATCAATGGAAAAATAAAAACAATGTTTCGAAATTCATGAAGTCTTTTCTCTCTAAGATTTCACATCTCAAAAAATACAATTCCTGGTTAAAGAATCAGGATTTAAACACACATCTGACGTTAAAAGAAGAAAAAAAGCATTCAGATAGACTACAAAATATTTTTACAAATGTATAACTGAATAAAGAGAAATTTACTTAACGACTACTTCATAACAAATGCTAGATGGAGATGGGGCGCAGTCTTCTTAGTCTCATATAAATTTTATTACTAATTTCATATGCATTTATATTATGTTTAAAGAGAAAAAATATAAAATAGGATATATAGACGTTCCTCTACAGATATGCGTAAAAATTACTCAAAAATCTAATTACCTTTTTTAAAAAAGAAGTTATATATATATATATAAAACATTTGAAAATTCTACAAATGTTCAGACGTGGTTATTGAAAGAAAATGAAGCAAAACCAGACGTGATTTCATTTACTTTCAATGCTAGCATGTATATTTCATTCTAAACACTACTTAAGAAATAGTTTACCCAAGAGAATGATAACTCGGTTTATACGAGGTAAAATATGATTTGTAATAACGGATTAGTGATTTTTTTTTTTTTTTTTTTTTTTTTTTAAGGGAAGAAAAGAGAAAGAAAGAAAAACATTAGTAGATGGATACCGTTTCTAGGTTCATAATAATTTAATCTCCTTCCAAGCAAATTTCATAAGAACTCCGACGTTATTTCTTAAGGCCTGTATCAACTTAAATGATGTTCTAAACGCCATAGTAGAATTCAAATTGCATTTAATTGAAGTTTTTCAGTAATAATTCGTTCTCCAAGAAAATCAGCAAACGGGAAAAAGATTACAGAAAAAGGAGGCTAAAGGGTCATTTAGTAACAAAAGGACTTTATTTTGGCCTTCCGATGATTCAAACAGTCTAAACTGAGGATTCGTTGTCTTTTTTTGTGTTTTCTCCTCCGTGTCATCAGTGTCAATACGAGATGTGAATATTAAACAAGATGTTACATGTTGTGCACAAAAATGTTAAATATGGCATTAGGATAATAATTTGCAGTATTACGAGAGACACCTTTTTTTTTTTTTTTTTTTTTTAAGGGTAGACATATCGAAATTAGGGAAAAAAGAAAAAGTTTTTATAGGCAGGAACGTTGAAATGAAAAGAAAAAAGGGTGGGGGGAGAAGAAGATCAAGTAGAGTAACTTTTTTTTAAAGATGTAAATCAGCAGTCTGTAAAACATCTCATAGATAATTCAAGCATTTTTTTTTTTTTTTTTTTTTTTTTTTTTAAATGATAAAAAAAAAAAAAAAAAAAAGAGAGAGAGAGAGGGGGGGGGGGGGGGGTAGGTTTAACTATCACATTTTAAGGTTACTATTATCGTAGTCCGTTTTATTTAATAACAGATGCCAGACAGTTAAAGTACAGAATACGAATAGAATGTACTATTGAAGAAAGTATTTTATCAACAAACAGCTGCCAAAAGATTTCTTTTGAAACATTTCTATAATGAAAAATTAAATTAATTGACCCATTGACATATGATGACATATGAATAAGTTGTTCGAAATTAAGATAAGAAATCAAATTAAGGTACAATCATAAAAAAAGTATAACAAGAAATAATTAATTTATTTAAGGATATTTTTTATGCTTTGCAATAGTATAAAATCTAAAGTACAGGGGGAAAAACTAAGCCTCTTTTGTTTTCTAAGTAATAGGTATAAAATTCTGCACAAAACATAATTTAATTTCGTACGACAGGACTTATTTTTTCACATAAAAGCATTTAGTAACTGTGTTTCATTCCCTAGCATCGATTACTGTGTCCATTTCTTAAAATTTCTGTGATATAACTTTAGCATAGGAGCCTTTGGCAGCTTTTAAATTTTTTTTGTCATTTTGGCTTTGAATTAAAATATGCTATTACAATTGCGTAAGTAAATATCTTAGTGAAAAACATCCAGGTTACTTCGGTGTCAAAATTCAAATTTCGACTAAGGGGTTCTATGCTGAAGCTATTCCATCTCTTTAGCACGTTTTTTCTCAATTTTATTTTAATTATTAAAAAAAAATTGCTATCAACTTTTTGAATTTTTATTGAGTAGTTTTGAAGTTAAGTGAGTTATAGCTCATGAACTATAAAACCTATCGATATATAGTTTTTATAGTTTTAATAAATTTTTAATTGTCAGATTTATGCCTCAAAGTTTGTTCACTTTCAAAAATTTCCATTTCTTTTATTAAATTTAAGCCTTTTTCATTTATATTAATTTATTAGAAATTACCATCATTTTTTTTCTAGAAATTTTAACTTTATTTTCATTATTTTTAAAAATGTTAAATATATTTTCAAATAAATTTTCTTAAATAACTAATGACGTCATATCTATCTGAAATCATCATAAATGTATGCAAATTAACTTTACATTTATTTTTTTTTCAACATATGTAAATAAAAAATAATAATAATGTATTAAGATTTTTTCTTTTTTAATTTACTTCGGTTATCTAATTTCTAAATGATTTCAATTTTCTCACAAACAGGACATCTTTTTTGTTGCCCATAACCCTTCCCGACCCAGGCCGTATGATCGTGTGGGTTAGGCATCCACGACATCCACTTACATTTTTGCATCTGGAACAGTCGTATGTTATAAAATCGGGAAATGAACGATCGAGCTAATTAGCAGAAAGTGTAAATAAATAAAATAAAATAAAATAAAATAAATAAATAAAGTTTTCCTAAACAAAAGGTTTAATATCTATATGCATCCAGTGTTTCAACCTGTCAAAACATTTTCTATAATATTTTAGCTGAAATACTGAAGCAGTATTTTATCTACTTTGAAAGTCTTTCATCTTATTCTTTCCGGGGAAGACGGAGATTATATTATGAAAATTCTTATTCTTAAATATTTTCAGAAAAATTTAATCTAAAATTATGAATTATTATTACTTACAAACTTTGAATAAACTAAACACCATAAAATGCAATAAACTCGCAACAATTGTTTCGGGTCGAAAAAACACACGACCCTTCATCAGGCGAATAAAGTAAGCACGAGTGCTTACTTTAATTCAATTATTCATTCAATCATTAATTAATTCAAATTAATTCAAATTCAATTATTAATTAATTCAATTAATTAAGTATTAATTCAATTATTCATTTTTCATTAATTCAAAAATTTTCAAGCGCCGCTTTGACTGCAGCACTCGTGCTTACTTTATTCGCCTGATGAAGGGTCGTGTGTTTTTTCGACCCGAAACAATTGTTGAGAGTTTATTGCCTTTTATGGTGTTTAGTTTATTCAAAGTTTGTAAGTAATAATTTTTACAACGCCAGTTTTGTGGTGCTTTTTTATTAAATTATGAATTATTGTTAGTTTTATTTTGACGTATCACAAATGTTACTTAATTTAATATTTATTGTTCCAATTTTAATAATAATAATAATAATAATAAAGGCAGTTATGTCATATGTGCAAAAATAAAAAGTGATTTTTAAAGGGGGTAGATGGTAGCAGATCAAAATAGATTGTTGCGCAATATTTGTGATGAGAATGCTTCTATGAAGTAGATTCTAAATTCTGAGATATGTTTAAATATTTTTGCTTTTAAATAACATATTAAAAATCGAAATTAAATATAAATATACTAAAGAAATAATGATTCCTAATATTTTCTGTTAGTTTCTTAATTTTTGCTTGCGAATATTTGAAATTATTATAGAGATACTTTATGAAATTATCTGGTTTTTGCTTTTTAGCAAAAATCATCTTAACATATTTTAGCAAAATAGGATATCCTTTAGCAAACTGCTAAAAAAAAAAAAAAAAAAAAAAACTAATGACAGTTTAAATCATGTAAGTATCATGTAATAGAGTTGCGTCTTAGTCTAAGCATCGCTAAGATAATTATTTAGTAATAGAAATTTGCTTTTAGGGTGAGGGGATTCATTGTTATGAATAACAAGAAAGTGCAGTAAACTGTGGAGTTTTGATTCATGGTGCTTAGTATAGTGCAATAAAGAAGGGAGCAGACACTGCTTTGAAGAGCGCAATCATTTGAATAAATCATGTAAAAAATCATTTTTGAATACTTCACTGTATTCATATAAAGTATGATTTGATAGCATTACAATTCTCAGTTTTTAAAGTTCTAGTTAATCAGTTGTCATAGTTATTGAACAAAAACAAACAAACAACAACAACAACAACAATATATATATATATATATATATATATGTATGTATTGCAACTTTAAAGTGAAGAAATTCTTGCGCATCTATCCTAATTAAAAAATACTCCGAAATGATGCTTCATAATCGCTATTCATACATACATTTCAACGAGAAAATGTTATATAAACAAACTTAATTGAGGATTTTCTTTTTCTTTTTTATATGAACTAAATATATTAAAACTGTACATTGCATAATTTATTCATTTTTATTATCATTTAATTGGTAGTAAATATTGGAAATATAAAATATGCATTTCTAGAAGTGTGGCACAATTTTATTAACCTCGACAACAAGGTGAATTTCACATTGAAAATAAAACTTGGCCTTTAAGCAAATATGTGAAGTGCTTTAACGTATTGACTGCGAGAAAACAACGATAAATAAACTTCTTGCAAATAAATGTTGCAAATCCAATTAATGATCCAACTAGGGTGTTAATGTACGTTGCCTTTCGATAATCCTGAGTAACCACCTTCTGTTGTCAGAATCGAGGAAAAATGCCTCGGGTTCGAAATTTCGATATCTGGGTCTTGTTATCACGCAAGTATGAGATCGAAGCAGGAAGGACCATCGGACGTGCGAAATGAGATTTCGTAATTTGCCCAAGAAAAAAAAAATCTATATAACGATCTGTTGGCGGATTCCTTACAAGGCCGCTAGCCCTGACACCGATGACAATAAGGAAGAAACTGCCTGGTTTTCCTTTATGTTTTTCAAGCAATTTTTTTTTCAATGTCTTCTTCTGTCCATTGTAACAGTTATATATATAAAGATTTAATATTTGTGTTGATGAATGTATTTTTTTTTAGGAAAGTTATTTTGATTATGTAGCTAGAAAATTGTTTAAAATAATCTTTTATACAATAATGGTATACATATGCATGTTGAAATGTGTACACTGCGTTCCTTATTTATTTATTTATTTTAATAAATGTGGTGGAGATTGGTAAAAAAAAATGTGTATTGCTTACCTTTGACACCTACACACACACACAAATATATGTAATGGAGGGAAAATATATTTATTTTATAGTGTAATAAATAATGAGAAAATTTTATATATTTTATGCAATGTTCTGGTTCTCAAAGATTCAATTTCATACTATTTAAAAAACAACAGTAATTTTATTAACACAGTTCAACAACAAAATTGCAAATTAAAATAAAAATAACAAATTTGTCTGGATTCTTTGTTACTGGAAACGAAAAGTTTTCTTTTTAAAAGCATTGATTGTGGAGAATTGTAATGCAATAAATGTTGTGGAAGAAAGTCAACGCACACTGGTAAATGCTAAGATAAAAAATCCAATAAATAGAAAAGGTTACAATTTTTGCTTGATTCTATCTTATAAAGAAATATTGACACTTAATCTCTTGTTATCATTTATTTCTAGCTTGGTGATATTTATTTCTTGTTTTAGAATGCCTTGAGTTTGTATGAACTCTCTTGGCAACTCTTGTTACATTCTTGTGGAAGTAACACTATCTTATCAGAGACAAGCTATTGCGCTTTTAATTGAAACGATACAAAATCGTTATTTTGGTTGTCGAATTGAAAATCAAGATTAATAGTGAGCGCCTCAAATTGTACGTACAATACTTGTGTCAGTAATTTGTGATGTTAAAGGTCGTTCAGTGCTCTTCACAGTACCCATGATTTCGAGATAATCTGTAAATCGTTCAAAAGTCTGTTATTTCTGTATGATACTACCTATTCGGCAAAAAATTAAATAAATAAATAAATACAACCTATATTAACATTGCTCCAGTTATTCGCAATAAACGAAATTGTAATAAATGTAATTTATTTAATCTTTGACCCGTGTAATGATAGTTTGCCATCAAAATTCTCAATAAAAGTGCTGAAGGTTTTTGTAAATTTCAATTTGTAACCATGAATTGTGTATTTCATTAATTTCATGACCCATATCTTTCATTTCCTGTACTAGTACTAAATATTTAGTTATGTGGTTTAATATTATTACCTTTTATGGTTATAGAAATGTAAATAAAAAACTCACTTGAATGGGTTTACAAAAGTTTCATCAGTGTAATTTAAACAGTTATACTGCAAAAGAAATGTAATATTTTGTAGTTTAATAAATAATAAAAAATGTCAGATATTTTAAACGGTACTCTGGTTGTTAAAGATTCACAGTCATACTATTTCAAAACCAATAGTAATTGTAGAAGCTGAAAACTTACAATAAATATTGAGAGAGTAGAGGAAATCTAAAAGTTTTCTCTAAATTTTTATTATATAACAGAATGTCTTACAAAGTTAGTTGCTAGTATCTTGGAATTACATAACATAACATTGTAAAAACTAAACAAATAAATAAAATAAAATAAAATAATAATAATAAAACCTCATCACAATACATTAATGTTGAATATCATTTTTTATTAAAATATTTTTATACATGGAATCCCTCATATTAAAAACCTTTTTCGGTAATAATTTCAAGGAAAAAAAATCATGACTGGGAGTAGCGTACGATTTTATTATTTTCTCTTGTTTATTATTTTCTTCTATATTCAATAAAACAAGGTATTAGATTCGTAACATTTTTTTATTTCCGGTTTTCGATGAATTTACACGTTTTGAGATGTCCAGAAAACATTTTGACCCGTATTAGAAAATATTCGTTTGTGTGTGCATGACAAAAATTTTCTGCCTAGTCTAATTCAAGAACTAATGTACAGTATTTCGTAAAAAGTTATATGAAGTTCACCTGGACATAAATTAATGCCTATCAACTTTCGGTGCAAATCATTCAACAGTTGGCGGTGTTATCCCACTTTTTCATGATTTCCAATATGGCAGTATAGGACGTAGTTTTATATGACGTATAAATGTTTCATATAAATGTACATGTTGAGAATTATTTTTAACCAGTTGTTACGAAATTAAAAATGTTATTTATAATAGTAATAGTCGACCAGGAAAAAATGTTTTCATGCATTCCTGAGGGTTGTAAATTTTCACTATGAGTATTTTTTAAAAGAACTCGTCAGTACCTTTAAAAGGAACGGTTGAATAATAGGTCAATGATAATTTGAAGCAAATTTATCAAACTTTTTCATTTTAAACAAATAATTAAATAAATGAATAAATAAAATGAAACAAAATTGAACAATTGCACTTTTTTAGATTTTGTGTACAGGGCACAAAATTAATTTATACTGTGATAAAAAACGTCGGCATTTATCGTGGAAAATGACTTTAATAAATAATTTTCGTTGCGCGAATCTGTGTAGAAATAAAAATGAAATTTTATAATCGCGCAATATACTAATGTTTTCTTTATTTTTCGCAACTAAACATGATTCTCATTTTTGCAGTTAAAATGAAACTAATTATACAATTCTTTATTTGAGTGTTGGTTTGTTTTTCAGGTTTTTCTTTGCTTAGCGCTGTTATCCTAACAACAATTTTGATAGCGTCTTAAGTTCCATTTATAGCCAAAGATCTCAATATATTTAGCTATCTGATGAAAAAGTCATTGTATCCAAATACATCTACTTATTCTGCTATACAGGAAATGTTATATATATGATTTATCATAAAGGAAATATTAAACACGGATTATGATTTGGAGGTTGTTTTGGGAATTTTTTTTTCTTTTCTTTTCTGTGCATCTCTCTCTCTCTCTCTGTATATATATATTAATTACAAGAAACTTTACCAAACATAAAATTTGTGGCTTTTTTTTTTTTTAATATAACGTAATCATACATTTATTGAACATTTTATTTAATTTATTTGGGATTATTTGAATAAAGAGTTAGATATGAAACACACTGTATGCATAAAAATACCCATATTTTTTTAAATATATTTTTTGTTTTTGTTGATATTTAAATACAGGGTGACCATAATTAAACTTGGACTATTCAGAGCACTCTGTATCTGTAAGAAAAATGCGGATTGAGCCGAAAATTTGTACATAGACATTTCAAAGGATGCGCTCATTGGTTCTACAAATAAATAAATAATATAAATAAATAAATTAAATTAAAATTTAAAAATAAAATTAAAATTTAAAAATAAAATTAAAATTAAAAAAATTAAAAATTTAAAAATTTAAAAATTTCTGCTCTGAGGGGACATACATGTAAATACAAACAAGTATTATAGTCAAAATGCTTGAAAATTTAAGTAATAAATAACTGTGGTCTATTTTAACATTTTCAAACTATACGACATTTAAAATTATTATTTTTACATTTTGCTAAGGTTTTTGTTACAAAATTTTACAGATGACAGAGTGATTACGCGTTCATTTAACTCCTTGGTCGGCCCGTTCCCTCGATCTTAATCTGTGGGAATTTTGGTTATGGGGCCATTTAAAGAGTTTGGTTTTTAAAAGAAATGTAACTTTGGCTGACTTGATGGACCGTACAACGTTGCATGTGCGGAGAACCACTGGCGACCATCAGCGATCAACTGTTGAATACACCGTTCATCGGCTGCAGATTTTACAGCTTAATGATGGGGCCCAAATTGAACAATATGAACTCCATCGATAAACAATCTGCAACTTGTAACAAATAACAGTTAAATATGTAATAAATAAAGTTGTTTATATTAAAATTTGTAACTTGTTTGTATCTTGATGTATGTCCCCTCAGAGCGGAAAATTTTTAAATTTTATTTTTAGATTTTATTTATTTATTTATTTTGCAGAACCTTTGAGCGTATGATTTGAAATGTTATATACAAATTTTTGACTTAATCTGCATTTTAGTTACAGCTACAGAGTCCTCTGAATAGGCAAAGTTTAATTATGGTCACCCTCTATTTCTAATGTAATTCTTTTTTTTTTTTTTTTCGCCAATTTATGTAATAATATGTATTAAAAAAAATCGCTTTTAAGGTAAAATCGACTTAAAATTTTAAATGCCAAAAGACTTCTAAGAAATAATTAATAATTAAACATTTTATTAAATTATTTATCAAGCATTTCAAAATTAATAAAGAAATAAATAAAATAGAAAAAGAAAAGAAAAGAAAGTAAAATAAATAAATAAATAAGTATAAGAAGTTTTGTAGATTGATAAAATATTATATGGGTTGGTGACTACACTAATATATGTATATGTCGTAATTTCAACGTTTAGAGGGACAGAAGACGTTATAAATATTTTTTGCAACTAATTGTCTTGGAGAGTTTTGAAACTTTCCATAGTACCTATATCTATATCTATATATTCATTAAAATATAATAAATTAAATATAGTAATATTTCTCAAAAACTATTTAGATTAAAAAATATAATTAAAACATTTTTATTATTATTTAAATTTTAAATGTTCCTTTTTAATTATTTTCTTATTTGTCTTTTACGGTATTATATTTTAACAATATATTCTAAAGATATTTGAGTATTATTTTGTTGGTGCATTGATAAGTTAATAATAATAATAATAATAATAATAATAATAATAATATATATATATATATATATATATATATACATGAACATGTACTGTGACATGAACATGTCACATGAACAGTACATGAACATGTACTGAAGTTACATTTTTCTTATTCAAACATAAAAATAATTTTTAAAAGTTAAATTATCAATATACAGATATATTTAGAATATGTTCTAAAACTATAATAATGTGAAATTGGGAGAGAAATATAAATTAGTTTGGAGGAGGGAGCATTTAAAAATTTTTTCAAACCATTTAAAATTTGAATTTAATTTTATGATTTTTAAGTAGTTTTCGAGAAGTTCCAATATATTTAATATTGTTCTATTTCAATGCATGTGTATGCAAATTTTATAATTATATTTACAAAAATTATTTATAATGTCCTTCCACCTTCCTCTTAATTCCTTTTTATATTCGAAATGTATAATCATATTCTAATTACAAAGTCATCTGAAATATAAGACCATATTTTAAATTATTTCTTGGGTAACTGGTGCAATTAAAGACGTGTGAAAATTAATAGAATATTTATTAATTTAATTTAATTTAATTTAATTTAAATTTAATTAAATTGATTAATTAATTAATTTATTTTTAAGCATTCAATAACTCCAGGGAAACAATTTCACTTGATGATATAATTTCCCTTTCTTTTTTAAAGAATAATTGGGAGGATATTTTTTTCAAAATTAATAGAATATTTATTATATATTTATCAATTCAATTTAATTTATTTATTTGCTTTGTTATTTTATTTTATTTTATTTTATTTATTTATTTTTAAGCATGTAGTAATTTGAAGAAAACAGTTTCAGTTGATAATATAATAATAATAATTTTTTTTTTTTTTTTAAGAATAATTTGGAGATATTTTTTCAATCTACCAACAAAACTTAAAAGTTTTATTATTTCATTTCGTCTGCCTGCGTTTTCTATTTCCATAAATACTTTTAGATTTCCATAAAACACTTTTTAACTGTATTCATCAGTATTCCATCATAAATAATATACCATAAATACTTTATAGCAGCATTGAAAAATATGTAATTCACATAACACAATTCAAAATGTAACTCCAACAATTTCCCTTAGTGAATCCGAATGTACTTTTGCATGGTCTTACAAATAAACTATTAATGTTAATGGCATCATTTTCTATAGGAACCATCTTTTATTGCATCTGACAAAAGTGTGTTGATTCCTACGTTTAGCAACGTATAAAGATGGTGAATAGTTCTTACAACATTTACGTCTCTTTGACTGTAATGCGCCCAAATTATTTTGTGAGTGCTTGTACAAAAACCAGTGTTGTTATATATAAGATGTTTTGCAGGAAGGTTTCTTCAGTAAATCTGAAAAAACCTAAAAAGCACATATTAGTTATATGAAAATCTAAATATATTTATTGAAATGGAAATGCAGAGAGGTAGATTAACTGGAGTCATAAAGAATGTTAAATTTTGATTGTAAATATTAAAACAAAATTCTCCAAACTATAGTTCAAGTATGTAAGTATACATTATGTCAAAAAGTTAAACTATTTCTCACGAATTATTGCATTCACTTAAAATGTAATAAGGGAAAAAAATAAAACATCTGAATTATTCTGATATTCTCTCACGAATTATTGCATTCTCTTAAAATGTAATAAGGGGAATAATTAAATAAATAAATAAAACATCTGAATTATTCTGATAATTTCACACGTCTATATATTTATTATTGCTAAAAATATTCAGCGGAAGAAATTAATTTTCATTTAAAATAATTAATTTTGGAAATTTTATTGAAATGCCAAAAATTTTGCGGAGAAGCTTGCGAAATTGAAATTTGTTGGAATGAATTAACCTAATTTCAAAAAGTTAAAATAAATTAAACCATATTATTAAAATGCAGAGATAAAGATATTTTTGAAAGTTGTTGACTAGAATTATTTTGATGAGCGGATTCACTGCGTCTTAGAACCTATCTTTCCTGTCGGTGTCGGATAGCGCAGAGCGAATGGTTAGTTTCTATAGAGGAAAGATGTGGAAAAAAAAAGAGGAATTTAAAACATACGAGAAAGAAACCTGAAATACATACACGAAAAATAATTGAGCAATAAATTAAAAGGCATGGGAGAGAAATTGGACATGAGCTGAGGCTTTAAGCGATTGAACATGCTATTGCTTTGTTAAAAGAATGAGGGGGAAAAATAAATAAAATGTCAAATAATCTTAAGATCATGACTATTTTATTTAAATTGTTGAAATGTGAAGCCAAATTAAATATAAAAATATGTGAAACTGGGATCTATTTAAAAATGAAATTATTTTAACAGTAATTTTTGAATTTATATTATCGTGACTCACGTATCGTAAATATTTGTCTTTAATATACATTATTTATGTATTAATCATTTAATAAATTGCTAAATTTATTATACATTATGCTTTTTCAAGTAATAATGAATTATATTTTAATTTATAATCAAAAGAAGAATACAATACAGTGGGTAACAAAAGTGTCCGAACACTAGCAAAAATTCCTATATATAAAAAGTACACTTAATACTGTTTTGTTAAATAAATCCTTGTCGAATCCTGTTCTTAGTCAGTCTAAGAAGGATTAGTCAGTCGACAAGGCTTTATTTAGCAAAACTGTATTAAGCGTACTTTTTTTTATATAGGAATTTTCGCTAGTGTTCGGACACTTTTGTTACCGACTGTATTTTTTTTTTTTTAATGGTGGGCGTGTTTACGGTAGTTTTTTTTTTTTTTTTTTTAAGCAACAATAGCATATTTCTTAAGTTAATTTTGTTTTGTTCCTTCTAAAGTAATCTTATAAAACATTTGAAACTCAGTATCTCCTTTATTTCTTTGCTAGTCTATAAATAAATGTACATTTGTATGTTTTAAAATATTAGTTAATATTTTGAATTTTAATTGGTTTTTATTAACTTTACTGACCACCTGAATTCAACCTGTTTTCCTATACACTCTGATTCTTTTCAGTACTAACATATACTTACGATTAATTCAGATTATACGCTGGAATGAAATTGAGTACATATTAATAAAATAGTGCATTAAATATATGTCTTCTGTATTAATGATAAATTATATTTTCATTTATAATTAAGAAAGGAATGTAATTTTCTTTTTGTGGGTCATTTTTTTTCTTTTTTTTCTTTTTTTCTTCTTGTGCTTTTGTATGTCTGTTGAACAATTATACTTCAGATGCAAGGATACGTTTACTATGTGTTTATTTTGCTTCTTTTATATACTAATTGAAAATTTAATAAAAAAATAAAAAAATTATGCCTCACATTTTTTTATTTCTTAAAAATTGTTAGTCTAATGCAACACCCCGTCATAAAATTACTCTATTAAAAAAATATATGATAGATTCCGATTGAGTTTTATCATTTCTACTGAGCACTTGAACTAAATTTCTCCCATTATACTCGAATTCCTCATAATACTTATTCTGTTACACTGATTCCTTCTGATATAATATAAACAGAGCATTAACCTGCTTTACGATGCACTCATAGAGATAGACATCAAGTACCTCTCCATATTATCTCTTTATGTGTAACTTTTTTTTTCAAGTACCGATAATGATAATAATTTATTCTAACTGCAGTTTTCAAAGCATTTTTTGATAGATTGACCTGTTTTAATGTTCATTCGAGTGCCTTGAAATTGCATGTTATTTGGTGATAAATTTTAGTGATATACAGAGAAATTATAAAATAACAAATACATACCTTGTTTAAATAAACATTACCATATAATTTCCTTATCAAAGAAATAGATAGGTAGTTGTTTGGAACTTTGAACGAAACAAAACTTTGCACACCTAGTGTTTTAAAATGAATTCACTGTTCGGTTTCTTTCATTATTCTTTTATCGTAGTTGGAGTTTTAAAAAATGCTGAAAAGTCTTCAAATAATTATTTTTTTAAGTGAACAATTAGTATGTGATTTGTACACTACATATGTGTACACATGTGATTTATGTATAATGTGTATAGATATATAATATATAATATATAAATGTATTATATTTATGCATATACATATTATATATGACGTGTAATGTGTATGTATATAATTTGCAACATTTCATTATTTTTTATCCCGAATTCCATACATTTGATTTAAAGCAATCAACAGACGTCTAAACTAATAGCATTCTATAAGAATTCTTTTATTTGAATAAGCTTAAATGTTTTCTTATTTTTTAATTGGAACTTTTTAGAATTATTGTATTTGATCTTTTATTCGAAAATCTGCGTAGAAACAATATTTTTTTTTTGATTTTGGTACTTTTTTCTTTTTCTTTTGAAAGTAGAATTTAAAACATATATATATATATATATATATATATTAAATCTACAAGAATATGAATTGTCTCTTTAATAATATTATTCAAAAAATAATAATGAATAATATTTAAAACACTTACGTATAAGGTATTGTACATTTTCGTATCAAAATAAGCGGATATTTTATACGATCGCATAATAAAATACATATATTGAATGTACGTTAATTATTGCATTAAATTTCAATTTAAAAAAACGATTTTTCAAATAATGTTTCAAAATAATAATTATAATTATTTTTTAACATATTATTAACATACTATTGAAACGTACAGACATTTAAGTGAATAATAATAAAAAAAAAAAAAAAAAAAAAAAAAAAAATCACACTATTATAGTTCAAATAAAATGTGCAAACAGGAATCAACCATTTTAATGTTTCTTTAAAAACAATTATCCCAAACAAAATTATTCTTTTCATTAAAAAATTTGCTAGAACTTTACTGAATAACACATCATAAATTAGCATTGATTACAATAATAATAATAATAAAGATTAAAATTTTAATGGACAGATGGTAAAACTGAAATCATAACTATTTGTTTTGTACAATTTTTGCTAAACAAATAATCTTTAGTCTATAGGCAACCCTCGAAGAACACGATTAATTGGTTCCGTGTTCTTTGAAACCGTGTTGTTCGAGACAATAAATAAAATAAAATAAAAAACGGGATTCCGTTTCAAGTGTGAAAAAAAAAAAAAAAAAGTTTAGTTTTAATTTTTTTTTTTTTTAAATATGTATAAAACAATAAATTTTTATTTTTCGAATTCATACTGGTAAACACTTTTAAGAAATCTTGTATTACGTAATTCAAATTAATTTTTTAACTAGTTTTGAAAAAACGTTTTATCTTAAATTTCTATTAAAAAAAAAAAAAAAAAAAAAAAAAAAATGCAATGCATCGCTTTTTTTAATTAAAATTACATTACCATGCCAGCTAGTCCTCATCACTGCAGTTATCAAGGAACTATTTTTTAAATTTCGTGATAAAATTATAATTCCCTTATAATTTTGAACAGTTTTGCCTTTGATCGCAACTCTCTATTTTATCAAACAAATGGCATATTTGGAAATAATTTTATATCAAATAATATATATACTTTATTCTTTTTCAAAAGAATTACTCGAAAATCATGTAGTTTGAAACCGTATAATTAGGTGGAAGGTATCCGTATTTTCGAAACTCGTGTTCTACGTGGGGTACCTGTATCTATCTATATTATCCATACAAGAGAATAAAATTTAAAAAAATTACTGCAGAAGTACATTATTGTGCTAATGTTCAAACTCTATCTGAGAGATTGTAAAAAATGAGATCGTCAGTTTATGAAAAGACGTCGAATGTGTCCCAACTAGAATATGAAAAAAGTAAAAATATCACTTTCGCTAAAATCTAACTGATGCATTCCTAACCTGGATTTGTCATTTCTTCCATTCGCAAAAGTGCATTATCCGATAATTACTGACTCTATACGAGACATTTTTTTATTATTATTATTTTGCTGAAAAAACAACCCCCGGCTGAGCTTCAAGCGCTACCTGTACGATTAAAACTACAAATTAAGAGCAATTTCTTTTTCTAGGTTTAGTAATTATGTTTGCGGCTGTGGTACGTTTACCTCATTGTGATTTGCCAGAGAAAAAAATTCACTTAGCAAGTAGATAGCACTAGAAAAGAAGCTTGTTACATTACTTGTATGGGTATTGTTCTGTTGCGATGTACATGATTAGGTTAATAATGCGTCATTAGAAAATTGTAATATTTACTCTTCAACCCCATTATTTTTTAGAATTTTAAAAACTGTTTAACTTCGTGCTAGTAAGAAAAGTAGAGACGACAGTTTTTTCCCCCCTGTCGCTGGCACAATAGAATAGTTAAGTTATTCTCTCCGTCCCAGTACATCACCTTCCTTTTTAACACGCTTTTATTAGCTTCACCTGTATGTATGTATGTATGTTTGTATGTATGTTTGCATGTTTGTAACCGCTCTGGGAGCAAACAAAAAATCTATATTGTAAAAAAAAAGACTTGCCCTACGTGAACACCGTGGCGTTGAGGTATAGCTCCGCGCTACAAACCTAAAGGTCTAGCGTTCGATCCCAGTCAGAGGAGATATTTTAAAAATGTTTTTTTTTTTTTTATTCTAAATTATTTTAATTAAAGATTTAAATGTATGTAAATATTATTGTGTGTCACTCACACGATTTTCTCTTACCCTGCATTTTAATACTAAGATAGATATTTTGTGTTTTTTAGTTCACATTTCTATAAAAGCGTGTTCTTTAATTTTTTAAAACTATAATTTTATTATTAACAATGTATTTATCTGTTCCTATCGACATTGATTATCAATTTCAGTGCTTTCAGAGTTTCTGTAATTCAGTAAGTAAATACAGTGTCAGGCAAAAGGGAAGACAAAATTACATTTTATCAAAAGAGGGGGGGGGGGGCTTTTAAAAATCATTATTTTTATCATAATATAAATTTTTATACAATATTTGTAACAATAAAAAACAACCACATTTTTTTTTTTTTTTTTTTTTATTGAAATTGAAATTAATAAAATAACAAAAAAGGAATAGAACATACCCATCTTATTAATTTTGAAACTGTCCATTGTTAAATGTATCTTTTTAAATATTTCTTGCTGTTTTCTGCTTCTAGGATTTTACCTTGAAAAAGGCCTTTCAAAATACCTGCTAAATAGTTATTGGTGTAACACTCTTCCCGGTGTTTTCTTTTTACTTTCTCTTAGCCATATATAGGGTATAGAAAGTATTGTTTTTGGTTCAAATTTTCGAAATTGTGTTTTTATTATAGTTACACGTTTTAAGATCCCCTGAATCCGAAAATTATGTTTTAGCTGTTGGTCTATGTGTGTATGTTCAGCATTATCTCAAAAAAAAAAAAAAAAAAAAAAAAAAATATCAACAGAAAGTTCAAACTAAGTATTCTGAATCTGTATCATATAGGGATGCTACACTAAACTTTTCTTTGAGATCAAGCAAATGGTTCGTATACAGGGACACTCAAAAAATTTCGAATACATTACGTGTATGGGGGAAGTTGCAGGTAAGTAGAGTTTAACATCTATAGATTGTACTAAACCCAATGAAATGAATACATATTTTTTATATGCATAAAGCAGGTTTCATGTAGAATATGGTATGAAAATCGTTCACAATTCGTTTACAAGGTTACACAAAAGTACTAGAATATAGTGGGGCAATACTTGAAAATTGATGGAACCATATTTCAGGTTTTGCTGTGTATTAATAATGTAGGATCATATTTATGCGCACCATGTGGTGTGTACATTTTTTTTAGAAGGTATACAGGGCTGCGAATAATTAAGCGAAAACGTTATTTTTAAATGAGCATAATTAATGGAAGTTCTAAGTTCTTTAATATAATATTTTACCATGTTTAGGAAAACTGCTCAGGAATCGAAATTAATTCCTCATACCCATGCAGTAAATGAAGTACTTTTTAATCTAAATATTCACCGCATGTTTTTTGTATATTTAAACATTTTGAGGTTTCCTGAATACCGAAGTCAAGGTTTTAACGGCTGATATTTCTCTGTATCTCCGTACAGAGTAACTTTAAAACAAATAATTTTAGGCAATTCAAATGCTATATTTTGAAGCTAATATAGGATTGTTCTTGAAAATTTGATCAAGATTGATAAATTTCAATGTGAAAGATACCTGAATAATATTAAATGAACTTTTAAATTTAATAACAGATTTGAGTTCTATATAAATGTGAGTACCATAATCAAATGGAAATATGTGAGGGACAGTACCCCCTCACACAAAATTATTTGTCAGATAGCTGTTCCGAAGCCTAATTTGAATTGTTTTTAACGTAGGTTTATGTAACAGTACTCGTTATCTTATCCCTTAATCACCAATCTGTATTTATAGTATTAAATTTCTGGTTAAGAGAAAGTCGTGTGAGTGCCACACCAGATTATTATTTATTTAATTTTTTTTTTTTTTTAATTTTTTTTGTAACCATATAACTTTGAGGATATATACATTTTTATCAGTGTTCCCATTTCCCTCTCTTTCATCTTTATGACGTTCCCATTTTCATCTTCATGACTTAAACTCAGATATTTTCTGTGATTTGCTCTTTGTTACCTTTCTAAACATAAGTTGGAGTTAAAATGCTAAATTCAGTAGTACAAACGCAAATATTGTATGTTTTCACTCCAGTAATTAATGAGTGAGTAGAGCAATTATCCAGAAAGAGAATCTTCTATTTTCATTTTTTAATTATTTACCTTATTTTAAAATAAATTTTATAAAAATTACCAATATCTTCAAAGTGATTTTTTTTAAATCTCATAAACGATAGGCAATTTTTTCACACTTTTTAAGTATCTAGGAAGTCTTTACTTTCCAATGATGGGTAATTTCCTTTTATCCCATAAAAATGCGTTTGAGTTTACCAACACTGTTACCATTTGACTTGTTACCTGATTTTGACTCCAAAACATTTTTCCCCCTATAAATTTTGGACTTTAGAGTGTGCTTAAGCAAGACATTGTAAAAAATACCGGTTTCATAAGCATTATAGCTGTCTTCTTTAACATACTTTTTTTTTTAACAGCACAATTTTAATTTAACCAACTTTAACCCTCGTTCAGATCACCAGAGTTTGCTTTGCCATTGATTTTGCCAAAATTTATGCATTACTTCGTCATTTAATACCCGTTTATACTATTTTAAAACATACCAAAACTGCAATGTCTTTTTAAACCTTTTGAGAGCAGACATTTCGGCGAAATTTTATCTAATCAGGAAGAAAAATTTCATGACATTTCATAAGAGAAATCCTCGCTAAATTTGATTTATGCTCGTAATAATAGGATTTTGAAATTGGCATTCATCATTCGACCGACCATTTCAAAAACATTTTTCTCGTTGAAAGAGGGTTCTCGCTAAATTAGGGTTCCTAAAATTTGAAATCTAATATATATATATGTTCAATATACTTCAAAACTATTTTAGCATTCGATATTTGAAAAAGAAAAATTATGGGGGAAGATAACACTTATATGAACTACATAGGTGCTGATATTGTTACTTGATTACAAAACTAAGCATAAACGTCTAAAACAAAGCACGATTGCTCTAAATAATGCAATCTAATTTAAGATACAATCAGCGAAATATATATTAAAAAAAAAAAAAAAAAAAAAAAAAAAAAAGGAAATTAACTATCTTTTACAATAAAAGGACCATGTAATGAAAATCAACCGAAATTAAATAAACGAGTAAAAAGAGAAATTTTCTATTAAACAGTATGAACCACCTGAATGGAAGTAGGGAGGGAATTTTTTATAACAAAGCAGCATCGTGGAAAATTACGCAGATAATAATCTACGGAAAAGCACGAATTTCAAAATAATGTCCGCATATTATTTCCAGATATGAGATAAACTAACTTTTTTTCCCCCTTCACCCGAACCTGCATACTTCTCGTCATCCACCATGTAAAATTCCCGTTTGACATTATGATCGTAGCAGTTTGTTTTGTTTTAATCTGGAAGAATCTGGATAACCCAGATTCGAGGAACAATCGACTTTTTAGATTGGATTCGAATTCAATGAAATATGGGGGAAATAATCTTACAGGTGTGGAAGATTATACCAATAGGCTGGTTCTTTTGTTGATGATAAAAATCTTTTAAGTTATGTCATCAACTTCTTCAATGAAATGTATTTATCTTTCTATTACTTCATTTCTGTTTTGCAAAACGGGGATGAATAAACGTCCCTTTTGTTATTTTCAGAGAAATCTCACGATTATAATATCGAATGAAAAATTAACTTCCAAACGTGGTATTGCATATTAGATGAGTTCCGGATCTACACCTAAATTACAGAATAAGAACTCATGGAAAAAGCAAAGTATCTATTAGATTAATTTCCTCGAATAAACTTTTACGTAGATATATACGAAAAAACAAAAATAAGTACTGAAAGAGCAATTATTTTTTGGAAAGAGATTTGGGGAGAGAATAATTGTACTTTTCTTCAACTTCGTGCGGTGTTTTCTCAAAACAATACGAAGAAAAATATGTGGTGTTGACTTTTTTAGACATTCAAAACAATAATAGCATGATATAGTGAATCCTCCTTAACAGTGTAACCTACCATGCCATAAAATAATTGGCTTTTTAGAGAGATAATATATATATATATATATATATATATGCTATTACTTTAGGATACAACATAAAAAACTAAAGTAAAGGGCAATAAAAGAAAAAAAAGTCTCACATTTGAAAGACGAATAAAATAAAAAGTACTGAAGATATAAACTTCTTTATTAAAAAATTATGAAATGGTAATAAAAACAATTTGTAAACTAAGTTTTACATTATGAGTTGAATTATTTTGTACAATATAGGGCCATTATACAATTAACAATACTGTTGTTGCCAATAGAACCCTATAATTCTCATTAAAACTTTACCGTTTTGGTCGGCTGTAGCACCGTCATAGTCATTACAAACTGTTAATTGTTAATCATACCCATTGTATATTTTTATATAAACAAGATTCTCTCTGCAACCCTTTTCGTTTTATTATTCTTTCAAATGTGAGAGACTTTTAGGGAGTTACCCTATATTATACTAAAGTAATAGAAAAACACACTGTAAAAAGGCTGCAAGGAAAACAGAAAATATCTGTAATTTTCCTACAGAAAATTTCTGTATACAGAAATTTAGTGTGAAATTATTCTCAATCTGTCAAAAAACACATTTTTTCTGAATAGAGTTATAATCTGCAACTACTGAAACCGATTTTATCTGGTGAGTACATTTTTTTTTTTTTTTTTTTTTTTTCTGTTTTGCATAAAGAAAAACTTGATAAGAAGCACCAGGTCGCTCGGTACATTAACAAAACATCTATCTACTAATACTTTCTGTATTGTTCTGTTGCAGACAGTTTCTGTCAATGTATTTTTTCTGTAGCTTACGAATATTTTTTGTCCCTACAGAAAATTTCTGGCAGCAAACAATACTTTTTTTTTTACAGTGGTTCTACTGTAGAATTCCTAAAATGGTGTGAATGCTCGATATGTATTTGAATATACTTGATAAATGTTCGAACGAATACTCGATATGTATTAAAATATCATAGAGAATACGTTGACAGAATACGTTTTTTTAACCGGATACAACAAAATTTTATCTTTTTAAAGGATAAGGAATGTTTTAAATCGTTAAAAATTTAATTACAGATAAAATTTATGAGATATTACAACTTTTACAAAAGTTGTTTTAGATTTTCTGTAACCATACAATAAATAGGGTAAGTGCACCAGTGATTGACACTTTAGAGCAATATCTGGTGTTTTTAATGTTCTAGTCATCAGAAAATGTTTTTAGAAATCTTAAGTTAGTACATATGGTATGAAAGACATTCAGAACCACATATATGTCAAAAAATATATATTTAATAACAATTATTTTTTTTATGAATTTTTATTTGACACCCACTCAGTGTTCCAGTAATTGACAATGCCAGTTTTTAATTTTATAAGTAATTGGCCCCCTATGTTCCAGTGTTTTACACTGCTAGTTATTCATTTTACCAGTTATTAGCACCCTATGCTCCAGTGTTTGACATAAAATGTTAAAATTCTTATATGTAAACTATGTGATTTTAATATTTTTCTTATTTATTAATTATTTTGGGATAGATGTCAATTACTGGAGCATGTCAATCACTGGAGCACCTACCCTACTATTAACGTTTAAACATTATGATATCTAAAAGGAAAATTAATTTAAAATTAATTATATTATTACCTTATCAGTATTTGCCGGCAAAAGAAAATTGTTATAATCCTGTATAAACAAATAATTTTATTTAAAAATTTGTAAAATAATCATATTGTACGTCAACATCGAATTAATATATACAGTGCAGATAGATACAACAACAATTGATTGGACTCAAATATTTCCTTTTTATTAATCACACTTAAAAATAAATTAGCTCTCTAATTAATTTATTCAAAAATTTATGTAATATAAGTTTACAATGTTCGAAAAAATTGAAAATAATTGCAAAAGTTTATATTATTTTAATTTATTTAGAAAATAATCGAGAAGCTTGTTTGTTTCATATTTACATTCTTATGTCATCAGTAAATTTTTATGTTTCATTTCAGCATTTAATATGTAAACTTCATTTGCAGTTTAATAAGCAATTTATTTAGAGAATTTGTTTTTAACAATGCTGATAACAGGCTCAGAGACCTACTGCTAAAAACCTGATCTTGGAATTCAGTATCCCCAGAACGTGTAATTATATCAAAAATTCATCTTCGAAAATTAGATATTTATTTTCTCTATTATCTACATGTAAGAGAAAGTAAAATGCTCTTTTACATTACAAGAATAACTAATACATGTTTGGAGGGAAGGAATCAAAACATTACTTTTGTATTATAAAAGAACTATTTCAATCATAGCATGGTTGTTAACTTTCATTTGCTGCATCATAAATAATAAATAAATAAAAAGAGCAATGTGAACTTTTAAACTTTAAAAATTAGAAAACATATAGTACATTAAAGTCGTAAATTATTGAGAACAAATAAAGCAAATTTACAAACAATCTAAATGAGGCAAAATCATTGCCTTTTGTGTAACAAATTAAATCCAATCCAGATTTGAATAATTAATTTCAAGTTAATTATTCAAATCTGTATAATACTTTTCCCTATTAATGGAATTAATAAAAGTTATTTCATATTTTCACGATTTACTGAGCGGATGTAAACTTAATAAGTACATATTTTCTTTGAATAAAACTGATAACCCAGTTTTGAGGTAATTGCACTTATTCTCTTAGCTGCACCACAAAGGGTGCAAGATGTGAAAAGCTTTTCCATAGAAATTGTTAAGTAAGCTATTTTTTTCTCCCCTCACAAATCGCTTTTAGATAACAATGTAATAAAATGTTGTGGATAAAAGGTGTGGAAAATATTGCAAACAGTTTGTTAAGAAGGCTTTGATAGATGAAACGCATTACCATCTGCTTGCGAATGATGTCGATGTAATAATAAACTTAATGCATCGCAAAATGTTCTAAAGTCTGGGAAATGAGAAAAGGGGTTAGTTTACATTTATTATTCTTTAGATTCATATCTGTTGATTACAAAGTTTATTAAAAAATGGGATTATGAAACAACCTTTCCTGTTTCAACGCTCAGAAAAACCCAAATTTCGTAAATTACAGCGATTGCATAGCATTGTAGAATAATTTAATAATTAACTTCCGGCTAAGTTTTTAGTATTATTTATCGACTCTTTGACCCTTTCTCGTTTATGAACTGCTACATTAGTTACTATAAATTGTAAAAAATAAATAGAAGAAATAAACTTTTTAAATTGAGAAAATTCCTCACGTATTTGGAAGACCTCAGTACTTGCGTTTTGATCTATACGACTCTTTTAAATTGCTATTACACAATTAAAAAAAATATATTAAATTTTTCAATTTTGGTTTATCTGATTAATCTGTCCTTCGTGAATATAAAAATAAAATTCAGATATGTTTAAATATTTGTTCATAGCTTTGAGCATTTAATTTATAAATGAGAGTGTTTGAAAGAAAATTTCGAAATAATAATTTTATTGTTTTTTCTATATGCCCATTAAAAACATTGAAAAAAAAATGAAAATCAGTGATCAGAATAAGTAAAAATAATTTAAAGATGAGCTCTAAATAAAAGGGAAGCATAAAAGCGAAGTCCGATCAAATCAATGTGAAACTCAGCCACTGATACAGTTTGCTGTTCTTTCTCCTGTAGGCGAGATTCTAACTAAAAGAAAATATTCGCAGAGTTACAAATTTATAGTAGTTTGCGCATGGAAAAGTATTAACCTATATATACATATGTTGTTTTGTTACTTCTGTTTTTGTTTAAAAGACCCTGGTTAGGATTTCACCATAAAAATGTGCATGGTAAATATGATTTTGTGATAATAAATAGAAATTTGGTTCCCCTGAATTCTGATACCCAGGTTTTTGGACCCGCTTCACTGTGTGTTAAACAGGCCCTGCGTATGAAGTTTCATTAAAATTCATTCTAAACTAACAGGCTCTTTTAAACAGTATTCCGAGCAACCACTGGTTTTCTCTTCCCTTTCTTAAGAATTACGCTCTACGTTTTGATTAAGTATCTTAAACTACTGTGGTTTTCGCTCCTCTAATTCTTGAGAAAGGGAAGAGAAAACCAATGGTTGCTCTACTCAAAGGGAAAAGAAAACCAACCAGTGCCCCTGCCCACATCACCCTGGCCTAGGACCCTCATGTAGTCAATTGGTTTTAACCCTAACACCAATACCAAATGTAAAATGTTTTTCAGGTGTTTTTGTTTTTAACTACTTATTGTTAAAACTCAATCTTTTATTAAGTAAATAAAGTTTAGTCCAACGGTATAAAGATCTTTAAAGTTTTAGAACATTAACAAATTTAGTATTTTCAGTCGTTTTTAATATTAATTAAGAAATTGGTGAACCATAGCGCTTTTGTACTTGGTTGAGCTTATCACAAAGTTCGACTTCTGCTGTGATAATGCCCTAAATATTACCACCATCAAATATTACGTTAGATAAAAAAAAAAAAAAAAAAAAAAAAAAATCAGGAAATGTAAAGTTACTCTGTAACCGATGACATAATGCTTTTACAAATTAACCTGTCTAAATGTCTTGCTGATTGCATTAAGATTTTCGTCATTGTTCGTTCCGCCGATTTCAGCTAAACAAAAATAACACTGTCGATTAAAGATTGTCACCTGTATCAGACTGAGCCATCATTTCTAGTTAACTTGTATTTCTTTCTTAATAATATTAGATAATTAACGCATTCCAGATGTTGCCGATAAGGCTGACAATGCCTCATTGTTTTAAATCTTTTCTTTTTTTATTCTATCAGAATTTTAATTAATTTCTTCGATTAATTTCTAGTAAAATTATGTCAAATTTAATATTTCTTACAGGAAAAATACTCTTTTATACGAAATTTCACATTTATTGCTATAATTGTCGTTTTAGTTTTTCGTGCCCCAGAGACGAAAAATTCGCGGATGATATGGAGCATCAAGTAAACTTTTTTTTATATCAGAGATTCTTATAAATATGCTGCAGCTTATGTCATAAATATGTTTCAGATTCATAATTGTCTCAACCCTTTTACAATAGCTTAAAGATATGCCACTGATATATAATTACATTCGGTATTCTGCTTGAGATATTGTTTGTTTAATATTTAACGTTTTAATTTTTCTCGATAAAAATCCTTCAATTTTTAAAGATTTTTAATTGAAAAACAATTGCTTTTGACATTAACATGAGTGCATTTTCATCGCGTTATCGGTATATTCTGCCCTTTTATTTTGTCATTAGATTTATCGATATTTTTTTAAAGTATTCTGTGCCCCATATTCATTTTGCCGATTTTTAAAATATTCGAAAATTTCTCATATACTCTTCAAACAAGCAATTTTTTTTTTATATTATTTAGATAAAAAACTATTTTATAAACTATTTTATTTTTATTAACTATTTTATATTCTATAAGTTGTCTTTTTAATAAGTTAACATAAACATGTATAACTAAGCACGGGAAAACTATATACTAGAATGATTTTATATTTTTGATTTAGTGCAATATTCTGAAGCTCAAGAACATGGAGAACTGCATTAAATTCGAAATAGTAAATGGTCATAATAAGTGTATTTGTATTTCAAACAATTGGTACCGATTAACTTTAATTCATATAGTTTTTTCCCTTATAAATTAATCAAAAATATACTATATTGTTATTTTGGTAAGGAACCACGTTTTAGTTGATTTTATTAGCATATTACTTGAATTTAGTGGCCGGGTACGATCAACAATATTCTTAAGATGCATTACAAAATTTATGTGTTGTTTTAGCTTATGCTTTAACAAAGTGCTATCTATGCGTTAAATCTCTTGCGTCCTACCTATGCTAATCATGAGTCCTCATGGCTTTTCCTTCCATCAAAATATTGTCCTTTATTCAAATTCTGTACTCTACCTAGCCTATCTCAAAACCTGAAAGTTGTATTTGAGCATATTTACAAAATAAATAAGTAAATAATATTGAATATTATGCTTGATAGGATATATTGACAAATAGATTTATTGTATAGAGAGAGCATATTGGTGTTACAAGACGTAGTTTATTATTTTTCTTCTTCTTTTAGTTTTATTTAGTATAAATAAAACTCAATATAAAACTTGTTCTCATTTTAAAATTTTCGTAAACTGTGCTAAAAGGAGTTTAAGATGTATTTAGTTACTGTCTGTTGTCAAAGGAATATATCCTGATACCTATATACGTAGAGTAATAGTATTATTATTACTATTACTTTGTTATTATGCCTGGTTTATTTCTCAATATTATTAATAAACAAAATTTTAAATTTGCCTATCAAAAATGCTTGAGTTTCAGAATATTTAAATTAGTGAACAAAATAAGGAGGAAAGAAAGAACACATGGTGCATATTTTGGTGTACAAGAACGAAGTCCAGATATCTGAAATATGGATGTAGGACAATGATATATATGGAAAGGAGTAATAGTTTCATAAAAATGTGCCATTTTGCGAATTTTTGAAAGATCTAAGATCTTTCGTCGCCCTGCAAAAAACAGCTCAAGCTGATTAACATATCTTAAGTAACGAACTTAATGGGGGTGTTTCTCAATAATGTACGCAAATTTCTTCGAATTCAGTGTAGTATCAAGTCATTATTTCAAATATTATTGCATAAGGATGCTAATGTATTCGATTTTTTCTGTTGAGTTCTAGCAAATTACAACTGATATACACTTTTTTTTTAATGTTATAAAACCTGTGATGTCATAACTAACATTCTGAATTCTGTTATTGTAATATTATAAAATCTCACACTTTATGCATTATAGCAATTATTTTCAAAATCTCCATAACAAATATTGCCTTTAGATTTCGATGCAGAAATTACATTTTTGTGACTCAATAAGAATACATGCTTGTGTGACCATAGCTTCCTGTCTAATGATCATACTGTTAACAAAACAAATCAAATGTAGTAATAAACGTATGATTATAGCGATAATATCTTAAAGATTGCGATTCAATGCATTTTGAACAATTTCTTAAAAAAAAAAAAAAAAAAAAAAAAAAAAAAAAATGAAAGAACTTTGAGTAAATATTACAATTAACAAACAGAATAAATTTTGTTAGAAAATTATTTCTAAATATTGAACAATATAGGGTAACTGCATCAGTAGTGGGCACTTGGACATTTCCTTTCTATTGTTTGCGTAATGTTTTTAATTTTAAAGGCTAAGACTGTAAACAGTTTTTGATACTTCAATTAATTCTTCTTCCTATCGATCACTGTATTACAAAAATGTTAATTTAATTTAATTACTTTTATACTCGAAAAAATAATTTTTCAGAAAGTTTAAAATGCGCCAGTAGTGGACATGTTTTACGTTCCAGTAGCAGACTGGACACTGTTTTTTTTTTTTTTTTTTTTTTTTTTTTTTTTTTTTTCCCCAGGAAATGCGAAATAAAATATGAATTGATTGAAAATGTATATTTATTTAACAAAACATAATTTCAATTTCTTTAATGAGTTAACGCGAGGATGCATAAACTTATATCATAAATTTAAAACAATTTATCTCTGAAATTTTTAATGGCTTCCTTAATGCAGTGTTTTACTTAAAATGAGTCTTAATTTGTAAATAGCATTTTAATCACCTTCTTAGTTCCTAATCATAAAAATACGAATCTTTTTTTCAGATATTTATTTGAATTTTGCTTACCATTTCGAAAAATGGAAATCTCTTCTAAAAATGTGGAAAAAATAACCTTTATTGAATATATTAAAGCATTTCAATCTAATTTTGAGTAAAATAAATTGACATTCGTTCAAAATTCCGAATTTGGGAGGATACTGAACTGTGTGTACAACAAGATATGCATTTAAAAGTCAAATGAGCTGTTGTTCTCAGAGTTGTTCTTTACTGGTCATGATGACATTTTGTGGTACCAGTAGTAGACACCAATAAGCATATTATATGTATGTTATTACAAAATTTAGAATTTAGCCTTATAAATGAACTCTGCATACTTATTTTAATCATATGAAAGGAGAGGGTACTTGAAATTAGGTAAAAAAATAAGTAGAGACAAAGCAAACAAAATATTGCCTTTTAATACAAAATTTAGAATTTAGCCTTATAAATGAACTCTGCATACTTATTTTTGCCATATGAAAGGAGAGGGTATATGAATGAAAATAATAATAATAATAATAATAATAATAATCTCAGAGACAAAACAAACAAAATATTATTTCTTTATTCAAAATTACGAGTAAAAACGGCAAAATGACTGAAAGTACAAAATTTTCAGTTAAACTAGTTTTAATCTAAAACTGATGGCTGGATATTTAGAGTTTAAGATATTAATAGTAAATCACTGTAACACCAACCCTATACAGTGCTCGAACCTATGTAAGAATTACAAAACTTGTTTTTAGAGTTTAAATTTAAAAGTATCTACTACTGGTACAGAGTCAACTACTAGTGTTTTTACACTAATTATTTTTTCTGACAATCTGTTTAAACAGTTTTTTATACAGTATATTCACTCTGCCTTATATATATTCGTCTTTTATGAAATTGTCACACGTGCAATTATCTCTCTTGTTTTCTCTCTCTCAACTTACCGAAGAAAATTGATTTTATCCGATGCTTAAATTAAAAAAAAAAAAAAAAAAAAAAAAAAAGTGCATTTTTTAAAAATATGTGTGTGTGTGTGTCTATTAAATAATTTTATCATTTATTTTTATATATTATTACTATTATTATTATTCATTATTATTATTCCTTGTCATTAACTATATTTATCTTCCATAACTGTATTCATACTGTATATCCATAATCTGTATCCGATATTATGTATTAATTTTCTTTTCTTTTCTTTTCGGGTAATCATTTTTTATCATTAATGAAAATATTTGTTTCGTGGAAAGTTTATAATGGATGCCTAGGAATTGATTGGAAGTAAGAAATATATCCTTTCAATGGTTTGCATATTTCTATTTCAAGCGTTTTAAATTTTAAGATGATTTATTTTAAATACACGAATATGTTCCATTTTTGAGCTCTGTAAATATTTTGAGAAAATTAAACATCAAATCAGCGCCAAAGATTTTGAGCAAAGAATACATCCTTTAATTTCGATAGTGTTAAACATACCACCCTCAGTGCTTACATATAATAAAAAAGTGAACTTGGTTGAAAGAAAAAAAAAACTTTTATACAAACTCTCATTTTTTTCAACATATATATTGGATAAATATATTAGAATATTACACACACACACACACACACACACACACACACACACATAGACATAAAATTCATCTTGGTATAACCACTGAAGATACGTTTAACGCTGTCAAAATTTCAATCTGTTTTTCGCGCTCAATTATTTTTGTGCTTAATTAATTTATTTTGCACAAAGTATTCACATTTCATATCTGAATACTTGAGGCATTTTAATTAATTAGAGAAAATACATAATACAAATGCGAAATATAACATTACATAAAATTAGACAACGTTTACTGGAAAACATAATACATTTTCTTTTAAATTTAATAATTTCAATCATATGAAGAAGTTAATAATATTTTAAATAAGCATAAGTTTTGCAAAAAAGAAAAAAACATGGAAGAGGGTGCACAATATTTGAGTTAAAAAGATAAATAAAAATGTTATAAATATTATTCATTTATTTTGTAACATTTGATATTTAAACTATATTTTATTTATATAATTATTTTTTGTCACATTGCTTTCATTAAAAGCATGTTACTGTCAAAAATATGCGAAGAATGTTAACATAAGAAATATCCATATACGGTAGATACAAAGAAAAGTCCAAGTTAACTTCTAAATAACGTATTGATTTAATAACATTATTTACTAAATTAATATAATTTATTTCATAAAGTTTAATTATGCATTTCTTTTAAATTTTGTCTAAAGAGAAAAGAAAGTCACATTAAATTTCTTTTAATGTAATTTCAAGTTCTATAAAACCTGCTCAAGTTAAAATATTTCATATTTATTCTCATACAATATTAAATTTATAAAGCAAAATATTAGTATATAATTTTTTCCTAGCATAGTTATGGCTATTAACGTAATATCAGGTATTAACATTACAATTTTCCAACATTTTCGAATCTGTAATCTAAGCATTGTTTGAAACAGACCGCAAAAGTAGGGTCAAACATATAACGATTGTGAATTTTGTAGCCTTTAAGGTCATTGAAATAGAAAAAGGAATAAATTTGACTGTATTGTTTTCCAGTTTGTCATCTTCAGAAAATATTGAGCAAAAAGACTTTCATTCTTTTGTTTTCGGGAAAAAAGAAATTAGTCTCAACTTTACATCTTTTCTGGTTACCATGAATTATTCAAGATACTTTCATTGTGAAAAAGTATTTCGTTTTATTTGAAAAGTAGATGTGTTGCTGGAACGATTTATTTTACAAAGAAATTTCTTTATAAAGTTACTGACTTAGTTGTTAAAAATATTTGCGAGGAAATAAAGCTTTTCTTCTTCTTCTTTTTCTTTTTTATAATTTGGATGTGAAATGGATAATTAATTAAACATGATAAATTCGGTTTAAATAAAGAAAACTTTATTTAAAAAGTATTACTTTCTATTTTCTAACAATAATTTTAAATGTGATGATGTGTAAATTTCATAAATGGTGTGAGATAAATCTGAATGTTGAAATTTAAAAATGCAGAATTGCATGCACGCTTTCCTTCTACTTCTATTAGGTACAATATATAATATTTTTTTAATTTACAAATTTCGTTAGTTTAATTACAGTATTAAGTAGAGTAGAGTTGAGTTGTGTGGATTTTACATAGCACTAGGGCTACGCTGTGGACAGTTGGCGGCGGTCTGGGACTCATCATAAAGGTAGTCCTAAGGGTGGTCGTGGTCCTCCACGGTGGGGAATAACAGTATTAAGAAAAAGTCTTATTTTGTGCCAAGAAAACTTTCTCACCTTAGTATCACTATTCTATTCATTATAATAGAAACAAATATCAAATGCATAAATATTTATATGTATACGAAAAAGGTCGATTTCAAATTTCTCATCATGTTCTGATCTGTTTCGAAAATATTGCATTTTACCTTTATGAGCTATTTTGTTAACAAAATTATAGAATTACATTGAGAAATTCCAGAACTACATTATTTATTGAATTCAATCGCAACTACAAAATTATAGACAAATTTATGGAAATGATTGCAGCCATCATTATTTATAAAATAAATAACGCAAAGTAATCTATGTATTATTTCTTTATAAAATAAATTATATATAGTTTATGTTTTATGTTTATATAAGATAACATAAATTTATTATTTATAAAATAAATAGCGCATCATAAACTGTGTATTATTTTTTTACAAAATAAAATCACATATTTTATGTTTTATGTTGATAGGATAACATAAATTTGTTTGAGGTTAAATTGCAATGATAGATATACTAATATAGAAACGTTCAATTATTATTATTTTAGTTCAGGTCCTCAAGTAACTTAAATCAGTTTCTGTGCTCTATTAAATAATTATTATCTTAAAAAAAATAATAATGGTCAGATTTTTGACAAGAATTTGGATGATTTTAGTGTGAAATATCTAAAACTGTCAACATTTGGTTAGTTAATTTTTCCTATAAAATGATGACACAGATTTGATAATGAGATCTCATATTAAAATGTTAAAGCAACCACGGCATAATAACCGTGGTTATGATACCTTTAGTATGCAAATTGTAATTATTGTAACTTAAACTCCTTCTTTTTTCAATATAAAATATTTTTTCATTTCTTTTGGGATATTGGTAATCATTTTTTAATCACTACCCATTTTACGTCATTCCTGGAGTGAAATGGTATTGAAAAGTGATAAAAGTTTAGCTACTTAAATATTTAAAAATGGGAATAAAAGTAATTTAAGGGTGATGACAATAAATCAGACCCCATGCTTTGAAGAAATTTCTCTTTTATAAAACATAATGCATCTAAATTTCTTTTTCAATTTTTTTACGCAAACCATTAGAGTTATTTATGCTATTTGTTTGAATTATGAGGAAAAAATCAATCCTTCAAATGTTGCATTTATAACTTTATTTTTTATGGGAAAGCATAAAAGAAATTACTTTTCTGTAGCCTTGTATTTTGGCTAAAAATAGAACATGCCTCATATAATGTACTAAATATTTTGATATTAAAAACTGTTTTGAACTTTAAAAAAATACACTTTTAACGCTGAAGATGTCTCACGAGCAATTTATACTTAATAATATACCTGAATAATTAATACTAATAATATACCTGAGTAATTTGTGTGGAACTGTAAAATAGTATCATTAATTCTAATGAGACTTTTTATTATATGAGTAATCAATAAAAAACATCCTTTTGTGTACCTGGATGATGCAAATTAAATTTTTTATGTTCTCTATCATATATATATATATATATATATATATATATATATATATATATATATATATATAAATTGTTCCAAAGACATCCTTTTCATAGACCGTAATGTATCTTAATCCGATTGTACGTCCTTGTACACTAATTAATAATGGTATTTCATATCATTTATTTAAAATATCAAAAATAAAATATAAAAAGCTGCATCTATAGTGTTACTTTTAAAGAGAAAATACAAAATAAATTGGACTTGCGTAGCTCTGTATATTTTCTAAAATGATTAGTATCCTCGATATTGTGCACTATAATTTTGGCTAGCTAATGGAAAACTATATAACTCATAATAGAGCTAAAAATGCTCGTTGAATAATTTCTACTTAGATTTCATAATATATCTGAATATTTTGTGTGGTCTTCTGAAGAAATCATCAGTTTTTACTATACCCAGTTCTATTAGAAACATTCTTATGAATATCTAATATATATGTTAATTTCGTTATGCTTTGTGCGATATATAGTTATTAAAATAGGCTTTATAAGTAAAACCTTTCATAGATTAATAATGTGTTGGAATTTTTGCTAGTCCCTGTACATAAACTAGTAGTGCCATTTATATCATTTTCAGTACAGAGAGTCATAAACTTAAGTATCATATATCAATTTCGAGGCATTCCAGAAACATTTAAAGAAATTAAAACGCTGCAGATAGTCAAAAAGACAAATACTTTTTAACGTTGGCGGAAAGTACTAAATATTCTACAATGGAAAAAAAAAAAAAAAGAATAATATTTGTCAATTTGTATTAAAAAAATGCGATATGGTTAAACTTAAAAATTTAATTTCTTCACTTTATTATATTCATGAAAATATTTTAAATTTGATTAATTCTGATGTTTAAAATCATTTTAGCATTTTATTGAAAACACGTGCAAAACTAACCGCAAAAAACAAAAACGATAATTTTATACTTCATGATTTGTAATTTAAAAGAAAAAATTAATACAGTATAAATGACAGAATTTGTAAACGAGAATTTAATTTAAAAATACAAAATTAGTCATTTGAATTATGTACAGCTATCACACTAGAATATTTATAAGTACACATACTTTTCAGCGTTACTGGAAAGTACTAAACATTTTATAATGGGAAAAAAAAAAAAAAAAAAAAAAAACGCTTTTGAATTAAATTTGTCAATTTGTATTTAAAAAATGCGATATAATTAAACATAAAAATTTAATTTCTTCACTTTATTATATTTATAAAGATATTTTAGATTTGATTAATTCTGACGTTTAAAATTATTTTAGCATTTTATTGAAAAACACTTGCAAAGCTAACCACAAAAAACACAAACAATAATTTTATACTTTATGATTTGTAATTTAAAAGAAACAATTAATACAGAATAAATGACATAAATTATAAACGAGAACTTAATTAAAAAATACAAAATTAGCCATGGAATTATGTACAGCTATCACACTAGAATATTTATAAGTACAAATACTTTTCAACGTTACTGGAAAGTACTAAACATTTTACAATGAAAAAAAAAAAAAACTCTTTTGAATTAAATTTGTCAATTTGTATTAAAAAAATGCGATATCATTAAACATAAAAATTTAATTTCTTCACTTTATTATATTCATAAAGATATTTTAGATTTGATTAATTCTGATGTTTAAAATTATTTTAGCATTTTATTGAAAAACATCTGCAAAACTAACCACAAAAAACATAAACAATAATTTTATACTTTATGATTTGTAATTTAAAAGAAACAATTAATGCAGAATAAATTACATAAATTATAAACGAGAATTTAATTAAAAAATACAAAATTAGCCATTTGAATTATGTACAGCTATCACACTAGAATATTTATAAGTACAAATACTTTTCAACGTTACTGGAAAGTACTAAACATTTTACAATGGGAAAAAAAAAACTCATTTGAATTAAATTTGTCAATTTGTATTTAAAAAATGCGATATAATTAAACATAAAATTTTAATTTCTTCACTTTATTATATTCATAAAAATATTTTAGATTTGATTAATTCTGATGTTTAAAATTATTTTAGCATTTTATTGAAAAACATCTGCAAAACTAACCACAAGAAACATAAACAATAATTTTACACTTTATGATTTGTAATTTAAAAGAAACAATTGATGCAAAATAATTGACATAAATTATAAACGAGAATTTAATTAAAAAATACAAAATTAGCCATGGAATTATGTACAGCTATCACACTAGAATATTTATAAGTACAGATACTTTTCAACGTTACTGGAAAGTACTAAACATTTTATAATGGGAAAAAAAAAAAAAAAAAAAAAAAAAAACTCTTTTGAATTAAATTTGTCAATTTGTATTAAAAAAATGCGATATAATTAAACATAGAAATTTAATTTCTTCACTTTATTATATTCATAAAGATATTTTAGATTTGATTAATTCTGATGTTTAAAATTATTTTAGCATTTTATTGAAAAACATCTGCAAAACTAACCACAAAAAACAATAATTTTATACTTTATGATTTGTGATTTAAAAGAAACAATTAATACAGAATAAAGGACAGAATTTGTAAACGAGAATTTAATCAAAAAATTCAAAATTAGCCATTTGAATTATGTACAGTTATCACATTAGAATATTTATAAGTACAAATGCGCATTGAAAACAATACATAAATATGAAAAAATTCCCCGATTTCGCACTGCGGAACAAATCACATAATAAGTATTTAACAAGCTGATGACTATCAACATATTGATTACCGGAAAAAAGTATTGTAATTTTGTATCACACATAGTTAAAGAGTTGTTATCTGTAATATATGAGATGTTATTATTTGCTCAAATCTTACAAAATAGTACCCTACGCTATCCAATACTATTAATCCTCAATTAACACAGATTGAGAGAATCATAAAGCATGTCTGACTATCTTCAAAACACAATGAGGGTGTCCTTTGAGTAAAAGTTCGTGTTAGAAATCTTCTTCGAGGTCACGGAGATAATAATTCTTCAATATCTTTTTCTTATGTGGTGTTCAGATTTTCTTCGCTCCACAAGAAGAAGCCGAATTTTTCTTTTTTGTCTGAGTGTTTCGTGTGAAATGGAGTTTTGTTTGCAAATAGCGAACCAGACAGTAATGTACTTTTCTTAACCTTGAATAAATGACAGCAGCGTTACAAATAGTTTCGCAAATTCAACTGAATTCTTACTTAGGAAGGTCTTTAAAACTTGATTAATTTTATTGTTTTTACTTTCTTTTTTTTTCCCCTTACAAAATTCAATAAAAGAGATACAGGTACATTAAATTAAAAAGCCGTTTTCTAAAGCGGGGAAATTTTTTAATTGAAATAGTGGAAAACATTTAGCGTGTCAAGTTTAAGAACCGTATCGTTAAAATCACATTGTAATGTTTTTACTGTAAATATTATTTTATAAATAACAGGTAATTTTTTATTTAAAGCATTTGTAAACTTTCAATCTGATTTGTTTCAATAAAACAAGTTTTCTCTAGTGCATCAGAACAATAAAACTTCGGCAAAAATTTCATATTTCCACAGCAGTGAAAATGCTATATAGTCATTCGATAGACATAAGATTTTTTTTCAGTTAAAAACAAAATCTGGTAAACCATGTTTGGTGCTATGTGTAACTTTAAAATTGTCTTTTAGTGAACTTTTAATACTGCTGCGCAATCGGTTTAATTTCAATACTGGTGCACAGTACGAATATTAAACAGGATCAAGCATTAATAGGCTTTTGAATACTTTTTAAAAATGATTTTTTAACTTTTCACATACCTCATGAAAAGGTCTAATCTTAATTTATGGAGAAAAATCATTTTTCTAAGATTTTTTAAATATTATTATTTTACTGTAACTAAGAAAAATATTGCACAAAAGACGGCTGGGCTTCAGGAAGAAGGGGAATTATACTTTCGGGATACGAAAGGAAATTACATTCCAGAATTACCTTCCGTCAGAGACGAACATTTTGTCCTAAGGAAAGAGATCTTAAATTTACACTTCATCTAAGTAATTTCATTAATTTTCTTTCTCCTTCATAATTGAATACTTGAAATGAAAAGATCATTAATGTTTAAATCTTGATCAAAACAATACAAATTATGCATGGTCATAATGATGTGATCTAAAATTTTCCGTTTATATTCCGTATATTGACTTAATTTTCTCTCTCTAGAAGTTGAAATTACTTACCAGTTTTACGCTTTTACCCATACAAAGATCCGAAAATCCGTTTAAACGATAAAAAGGATGTGTTAATTATGATGTTAGAGCTTTTACTTCCAAACAGGAAAATAATTTTTACTCTGTGTGTGATTACAAACCTTCTGATTCTATTGATCAAGTCTCATGAAGAATGTATATTTAGTTTAAAATGTTAGTTTTTTATTTTATTTCCTTAAAAAAAAAAAAAAAAAATGTATTATATGTTATTCAAAAGAAGTCAAATTGTTATAAATGTAAGCCCTTTTTCCCTAAGGATACTTATAAATTTCAAATTAAGACAAAAAAAACTTTTTTCGCACGTAAAACTCAGTTTCTCCCCTGTTGACGAAATTTTAATTAAATGCTGATAAAAAGACCCGTCCAGTCTATAAAAGCATTCCTAACGATTTGCTATGCGTTATCCTAACGACAATTAACGACAAGCTTTAGCATACCCCTAATATTGTATTTTAGTTGTCGTTAACATAAGTAAAAACTTCAAAAATTTTTATAAGATTTTTGTCGAAATAAAAATTCGAAATTTCTTTGTTAATAATAATAATAATAATAATAATAATAAAAGTTAATTTAAAAAATTGTTTAGTGCAATATATAGTATGATTCAAAATTATTGTTTCAAAGTCTACATGGTCAGGAACACTATAAAAAGCAAAAATCATATAGAAATATGAGTTCAACCCAGATGCGCAAGAGGTTGCTAGAGGTCGCAAGTGAACCTGACTATGATGAAGCGACAAAAAAGGTTTTTTGGGTGTATGAGCGTAAGGAAGGATGAATCGATACACGGATAGAGAAATGGCGGTTATGCACATCGTTTACGAAGCAGCTAATTGCAGTGAATCCATCGCTATGGAACTGCATCTTTCCCTGTTCCCATCAGAGGTATACTTACTCATACTATGTTTGTACCTCTTTATAATCAGTTGAGCGAAACTGGACGTTTCGGTACACAAATGAACAATACGGCTCTTGTCACGACAACGCGAACACATAACTTGTTAAAAACTGTGTTCTCAGAAAAATAAAATAACCCAGAGACAAGAACTGGAAGAATCGCAGTAGTACATTTACGTGTGTCTCAATTCAGTGTTTACCGTATCTTACACGAGTACGAGTTGCATCCGTACCTCGTTTAATAGATCTGTCCCCTCTTGATTTTTTTCTTTAGAGATACATGAATACCCTAGTGCACAGGTGGAGAACCTTTTTACCATTGGAGGCCACATTTAGATTAGGTTGTAATAAAGGAGGCCGTAGAAGTTAATATACCCATACATGTGATTTTTGTGAAATTGTTATATTTTCTGTAATTTTATAAATTTTTTCATTATATAGAAATAACAGAATAAAAAAATCAAAGCTCACGAGGGCCGCAGGTTCCCCACCTATACCCTAGTGTATGAAATCCCTGTTTAATTAGAAATGATGAATTCACATTCCAAAAGTCCTTAAATTTGATTGAAAAATAGAGATTTCAAAGTAAAAAAATATTTATTTAAATTCAAGTCAAGCCCTTCGTTGACATTTCATAATTTACGAGCTGGAGTTCTACCATTGAAAACTACAGATTTTATAGAAAAATTATTTAATCAAATTCATAGTCAGGATTTTTTTCTTTTATAAACCTACCTTTACGTTTGCTCAATGCAAGTGATTAAAATTTGAAATTGTTCAGTCGTTTTGTAAAAGAGTTATATAAGTGATGTAGTAAGAGTTAATACGTAAGTGTAATATATAAGTACATTAAAGTGGGAGTGGAATTTGCATCAAAATACTAAAATATAATGGAAAAAAAAGTAATTGAGCAGGTAAGTTGTATCTAAAATGACCATTAAGATCCATGCATACTACATTGTTAAAAAATTCAGTTCAAACTTGAACCATTACATGGAGTAAAGATATAAGCGATGCTATAATATGGTTCAACCTCAATTTTAAGTTTTCTACTTCTTGCGAATGAATTTTAGTTGCACCAAAACCTGGAGCTACTATACATCTATTCACAAGGAAAATATGAATCAGTAAAATTCCTATTGAAACCAAACCAAGCTTAAATTAAAGAGCGTGGTCGAAAACATAGGGTATAGTGCTAACCTCACCTATGGGCCAAGATAAGACGCTAGAAAATTTAACCCCTTTTATCAAAATCAACGAAACAGAATTAGCAGGGGAGAAAGCGTGGCACAGTGTAGAGTATTTGACTTGAGACAAGAAGGTCTTCAGTTCGATCCCCGTCTCGGTCGAATTGTGAATTTATTATTATTATTATTATTATTATTATTATTATTATTATTTAAAATATAATACCGATATTTGGTTCAACATAAAATTATCAAATTATGGTAAAAGGTTAAACCATCGGGCGGTTGCAGCTACTTCAGTACCAAGTTTTTGGTTCAAACTAACGCCAAACTTTTAACAGTGTAACTAATTTGTGATTTTTTGAAAGTTTTATTAGTGCACGAAAATCAGGATATCAGCTAACACGATCGGCAAAAAATTTTTAGTCAACTGTTATCTTACTTGTTAACCTGTATTTTGCGTTTTTAACAAAATAAGTTTTATTTTTATTTTTTTATTTTTTGCAAGACGTTTTTGCGGAACTTGCATGCACAGATTTGATCACCATTTTAGCTATATTCATCTCAATTTGGAAGTTTTATCAGATTTTAAATGTAAAATAACTAATAAATTGTGACTGAATATAAATGTTTGTATTATCTTAAATTTTTTTTTTTAAATCATGATTAAAAAACGCGGTTCGTGCATATTAACAAATTTTCATTTCTTCATTAATAACGATTGAAATATTTTCAAGTCTGAGATAGGTGTATAACTCTTACTTTCGTTGAGTAACTTGTTTTCACGTGAACTTAAAATAGCCTCTAGTTCAGACGTCTATTAAGAATACAAAGCACTTTCATCTTCATCGTTGAGGTTCGATGCCATTTAACCCGCTTTCGTGCTGGGTCTTCCTCAGTGACCGATTTTTTGGGTAAAAAGAAAATAAATAAAACGTAAGCGGAAACATTCGTCTACAATACTGGCAAACGAGAAACAGAGAGCACCATTTTCAGCTTTACTACACAGCATTTAAATGATTGTTTTTTAGTTTGAAATTTTCCATTTATTTATCAGAAAGGATTTTGACCGCATATCTGATTATTACATGGCCCAAGTTGCCTCGAAATTTGTGATAGAGTATAGGTTTTTTTTGGGCCTGTTCCATCACGAGTAATTAAAAGAATAATTTTCTTTTATCAGTTTTTGAAGTGTATTTATTTTAATCAGTATTACTATAATACGAAATTTATGTGCATGCCTGTTTCACATTGTTTGCATTTTAAGACATCGAAAATGCTTACTTTTTGTAATGGCGTAGAAAATAAGAAAAAAACTAAAATAAACATCAAATCCTGGACCTCTAATTCAGCTTAACCGATTTATACTGAAAGAAAATTTAACTCCAGATATTTATTATTTATAAATCATCTCTTTAGAATAAAAATTAATTATCTGCCAATTTCAGATACTCTAAAAAGTGAAAACACACAGACTTGGGTTTAAACTATAGTACTACTAAATAAAGTCAAAAAAATATTTTTTAAAAAACTTGTTTCTTTCTTTCTTCTCTTTTTGGGAGACTTTAATAATTAATGTTTAGCTTGTTTTGCCACAAGCGCCCATCTAAACATTTAAATATTTCTAATATTTAAGAGATTAATTGAAGTTCGATATTTTTGTTACATATTTAAATTTATCGCATTAAACTATTTAAAAAATCATATTTTCAGCAATTTTGTGTAAATATCATTTTGCAACATCGTAGTACATGAGTAAATTTAAAGTTCATTCATTACATTCATTTTACATACTTTTATTTATTACTTTTATATTTCTGCAGTTTTAATTAAAAAACCAACATGTCACTTGTTGGAAAAACAGCATGTGTTTTCATATAACCGTCAGAAATTTTGGAGAAAAGGCACATTATGCAGATAAATACGTATGAATAATATGAAGTACAGTAGAATGTGTAATTTTGAAAATATATTAAGCTTGAAAATCCAATTTCTCTGATTTAACTTATGCTATGTATCATAGAATAAAACTACCATATATTTCAAATGAGTTCTGAAAATACTATGTTTGTATAATACATTTTAAGAAATAATGCTATTGCAATAATTATAGTTGCAATAACATTATAGTTTGCAATAATTATAGTTCTATTTCATTTATTCTTCAAAAGGAATTTATGACTACTAATATTGTTTTTCAAATACATTTTTTACATTATTTAACAAATTATTGTTGCTACTCCCCAAACACATTTTAATCGACATTAACGTTTTTCTAAAGATGGAGTATTAAAAATATATATACATAGTTAGATCAGGGCACGAAATTTCAACTCAGATTACACTCGCCGAAAAAAAAAAAAAAGTTTTACACGCCAAAAAATAAGGTATAACTCTTTCGATAAAATCGTTACTTACAAATCATTACAAGCGCAAATCATTGGCGTTGCTAAAAAACTGGAAAATATGAACTGTTTTTTGATCATTATTCAACAAAATAAACATAGGCAGACTCTTTAAAAGGGCTCGGGCTTATTTTCATGTGACAATATTGCATAGGCAAACTTTCGCATATCTCTTCTCTCGGATAGTGGGCGACGGGCAAAGAGGCTCTCTGCTCATCTATTCTCACTCTGTTTGGAGAAATAACAGTGGGAGAAACGAAACTGCCGAAGAGAGCAAAACTTTTATGTATGCACCAAACATTTTTCCTTTCCCAGGCTGGGGCGATCACGGGCAGTACACACACAGACTCTCCAAGAATCTAAAAAGGAGAGGTTAAATATGAGGTTATAAGATGGCAAGATTTTGCCATATTTAAATCTATAAAAAGAATGTTTTCTGTCACCGTATCGTGTAAGAATTCTATCTATAACAAGATCAATTTTTACTCGCCACAGTAAAATTTCCACTCGCCAATGGCGAGCTGGCGAGCGGAAATTTCGCGCCCTGAGTTACATAGAATACGTTATGATAAATCAAAGAAAAGAGTGAAAGTAATATATGAGCTGCTCACAGGACAAATTGATTAGCTCCATAAAACAGAAAATGAAGGAATATAGTGAAATTACATTACATACTTTTACTTCATATTTAGTGGAGTTAATCGATTTGTCCTGTGAAAGTATGTCATTCTGGAAATTTTTCAAGTTGTAAAACAAACTTGAATATGCGGCTAACAAGGAAAATCTTTTAAGTGATTATCATCGATTTTCTTTTTTTATTATTTGGTTTTATCAGGTATAGTATTTTCTAGAAATATTAAGTGCTGAGTCAAATTAGAAAGGCTATGAAAATTACTAAAAATGAATTCATGTCTTCTGTTCTCAAAATTAGCGCCCTATTGGCGATTCTATGATTTGGAATTTCATCTGCGATTGCTACGAGGGTTGATAAGAATTTATAAATTTCGATGTTAATTTAATTTAACCAAATATTCTAATAATAGCAAACCCATGCAAAATTTTCGCATTTTATTTCTTTTCTTATTCCTCTTAAAAATTAGGAACTCATAAATATTATATGAATTTCACTACTTAATTAAAATTTTAATTCATCAATCGTTAAATTATTATATGAACTAAATTAATATTGTGCAATAATGAAATTAAAATCATACAAAGAAAGATTTCGAAATAAAATTCAAAATTGACGACCCAATTTTATACTTCCGCAAGGCAGTACTGTTTCAGTATAGGGACCCCCCCCCCGACCCCCATGAACGAATTTTAAATTGTTGCCACCATCTTGACAACGACTTTTTATTTATTTATTTTGACTTAATTAAAGAAAGATTTAAAAAAAGAAAAAAAAAAAAAAACCTAATTCCTATTTTGATTATACTTTTGATTATCTGTTTTTTAGTCAATTTATGATAATAATTCATATTCTGTATATGTCTTTGAAGTATTGCTAGATTTAAAAGGACGCTTGCAAAGATTCTTAAGATTCAACTTTTAAAAAAATACATTTTTCCATAAAATACTGTTGCCAGGCAAATGTCGTCATTTTTTCTTGTTAGATCATTAAGCTGAGTCCGCGTGCGTAAATATTGTCTATTTATAAATATTATTTTTTTCCTCCCGTATTTTATTAATTACATCACTATCATATCAGTTCGACAAAATTTAACCGTAACTGGACCACGTTAGAGAAATATTATATAGATGATCTCAGTTTGTTTGTATTATCTGAAAATTAATGTAAATGTGTGTTTAGAGTGATTTTTTCATAATGTAAATGTAATGTAATGTTAATATATATATATATATATATATATATATATATTCTGAAATTTAATTTGCCTTATTAAAAATCTGTGCAGTATTGAAGTTACATAAAAATTTATATATAATATAAAGACATAACGTCACGTTTTCTGCTTGAAATATTTAAATTCATTTGCATTAATGAATGAAGGTTAATGTAATTTGGCTATAACTTTTTTCATATCTGGCGTTCAAAATGTGAAATTTAACTATTTTTTGTAGCTTTTCTATTGCGAATCAGCTGATAAAATTTAACAGTAAATTAAGTATGCCAAGGTGAAACCTTTTAGGCTCTATTCATCAATTCAGGGTTTTTGAAAACTTTGCTATACCTCAGAATTTCATGTTAAAATTTCCTATATTTATTATTATTATTTTTTTAATTTTTAATTTGCCTTATAATGTATTAAAAACTCTCCTTAAATATCATTTATTATCGGTTGTTTAAGTAAATACTTTTAACAATAATTATATTAATAAATCTCCGCCGTTCATTCCGCATACAAGTAGCATTTTCCAGGTTTTTTGCAGATTAGTTAATTTCACCCCTAAATGTAAGCTGATTCCTCTGCTTTTGAAATCAAACGGAAATTAACACTTGAAAGAATTTCCTTATAAAACAAAGCGTACTTCTGTCTTCTGTAAGATATTAAGTTAACGTAGTTTTTAAATCTTGATTCCTCACCACCTATAGGCTAACAAATGCTAGAGTTGAATGCACATACATTTTAATATTGAATATCACACAAAATAAGTTTGCGATTCCGTTATATGAATGTCATGATATAGCTATTGAAGAAATTGAAAAAAAAAAAAAAAAAAATACATCATAGACGCCATGAGAGACACACATATTTTTATAAATATTACTAACATTTATTACGATATATTATACCTTTTATATGTTAAATTTTAGTTGATTGTAATAACAAGTAGAATATATATATATTTTTTAAAGCATATGTTGTTATATACCGAAAAACGTACTGTAACATATTGTAAAAAGCATATAAGTAAAATATGAACTGAAAAAAAAAAAATAGTTCGATGGAATATTGTTAGGGATATAGAGTGCATATCGTGTTAAATTATTAACAGAATTAATTTTATAAAATGTGTAGTTATTTTAGTGCATATAAATTATTATTTTATGACATATTACTTTAACGGAGCATATTCCTTAGTCAAAACTTCAGCAAAATTATAGTAAGAAAAATAAATCATGTAATCATTTAAAAAAAAAAAAAAAAAAAAAAAAAAAAAAAAAAAATCTGGGGGCCGGGGGGAAGAGGTAAATACTGATTTTAAGCATTGAAATATACATATATATGTATTTTAATTAAATTCAGATATAATTTTTGATACAGTAGCATTGAGTTTGTTTTCACTTAAAGTGGAAATGTCTTTCACATTTTTTCAAGAGGTAGGAGCGTAGTACGAGATAGTTCAAATATTGGAAGAAAAATAAATTTAAAAAAAAATAAAATAAATAAAACAGGGAGATCATAAAAGTGTTTTTAGGGCAATAAATTTATAATTTATTCTCGTCAATCTAAGTAAGACGTGTGTTACGAGTGAATAAAGCAATATTTAATTGTTCTTTGTTTATGTATATTAGAATCGTTTATATAATGCAAAAGTAGTAAATATTTTAACATAGTAAAATTAGAAAAATTAAAAATATTAATTTTTGTTAGAGCAAATTTAAGATTTTGTTTCTTCAGTTGCGTTATTTGGTTCGAAACAATTGATAAGCAAAAGTGATTTTTTTTTTTTTTTTTTTTTAATTTAATTACAAAGGAAAAAGCACAAGCTTTTTATAATCTGATCAATGCTGCTTATATTTTATTAAATGGGTCAGTAATCTTTTACTGACGCAGAACAAATATTCATACAATAAGAAATCTGACATTAAAAACAATTTTCACGTTTAAATAAATCCCTTTACGCTAGGAGAAAGTACTTTTACATTTTCGAAAAAAAAAAAAAAAAAAAAGATTTATTTTTATCTTTTTATTTTTATTATTATTTTTTTAAACATACCTTAGGTGAAATTTTTTAAATGAAAATGACGCAAGATTAACTGATTTTGTTCAAAATAATTATTTTACTTTCTTTGGATTCGAAAAAAAATATTCGACTTCCAATTTACAATGGATTTATACATTTTAGTATCTTTTAAACACAATATGACCAAATAATTTGATTTCATTGTTTCAATAATTCCTATGGTATTTAATATTTAACTCGTAGTTTACAATAGCATAAGGAATGATATTTTTTTTACTGTTATGGCATAGTGGTCGGTGAAAAGTTTTGATGCAACAGAAGAGTATAATACATGTATTACTTACAAACTTTGAATAAACACCATAAAATGCAATAAACTCGCAACAATTGTTTCGGGTCGAAAAATACACGACCCTTCATCAGGCGAATAAAGTAAGCACGAGTGCTGCAGTCAAAGCGGCAACGCACAAAATTGTTTAAAATGAAAAGAAAAACTTTATAAAGTAGTAAATAAATATAGCTACTGGTGTGAATAGAATTGTACAAGAAAACAAGAAAATAAATAAATGAGTGAGATTAAACATATAACAATCTAAGGATATCAAAAATTAAACGAAAATCTAAGTTACGTGAGTAATTTCCAAGCATCAGAGAAGAAAGGAGTGGAAGAAATTGGAAATTACTCACATAACTTAGATTTTCGTTTAATTTTTGTTAACCTTAGATTGTTTTATGTTTAATCTCACTCATTTATTTATTTTCTTGTTTTCTTGTACAATTCTATTCACACCAGTAGCTATATTTATTTTCTACTTTATAAAGTTTTTCTTTTCATTTTAAACAGTTTTGTGCGTTGCCGCTTTGACTGCAGCACTCGTGCTTACTTTATTCGCCTGATGAAGGGTCGCGTATTTTTCGACCCGAAACAATTGTTGCGAGTTTATTGCATTTTATGGTGTTTATTCAAAGTTTGTAAGTAATATTTTTACAACGCCAGTTTATTGATGCATCTTTATTATAATACATGTAGTTGTTATAATTGCCAGCTGGTTCACGACTGCAGCACTCTGTGCGCAACGTGTTGCTTTAACTAATTTTGATTGTGGCAAAAACTCTAAGACAGTTCATGCCCCATGAAAATCCAACTACAGCAATCTTCTTCTCGTAGGTTTGTGTGGCATCCTTTCACTTGTCATGCTCATCAGCCTGTTCACATTCCGAGAAATATCTTGCTATGCAAACTCCCACTTGCTGGCGTCCTTTACCTGATGTGTTGCATTTACACACCGGGCTCACTTATCACCTTGCTTGCTATCTGAAATAAAAAAAAATATTGTTATTTAAAATAAATTGTTTATTCTCTATAAAATTTCAGTTCTATATACCGTTAAAAAATAAATAAATGCAAATAAATACTTCCCGTCCCCCAAATATCACGCCAATTTTACAAAATATTTTTTCACGATAATTTTTTCTTATGCAAACATACGCTTCCTCTTAAGCACCATCCAATTTTCCATCGATTTTAGAAAAATCTAAAATCAGATATGAGAAAAATTTCAAAAATTGTTTTCTATCTCTCTTTTTTTTTTTTTTTTTTTTTTAATCTGATTTTGGAAAGCATAAAATCATTAAAAATTTAAAATTGAAAACCGTGTTTGTACATTGTCACATTTTATAAAGATATAATACCTTTTTACGAATTTTAATGAACTTGGGTTACCTTTTCTTTGTGAAAACATGATTACATACAGAGACAATTATATTAGAAGTACAGATGCGTTCATTTTCCTGAGTATAACGTAATTTTAAATTGTGCACTGTTGATTTCAATTTATAATGCACTATTGAAAAGCCAGTCTATAGCATAAATCGAAGGCTAGGTATTTCTTATTTTACTCAAGGGCATAAGGAAATTTTGTTCCATTTTCTTCCCACCATACTTATAATAATTAGGAATATGAGGAAGATTATCCTCACTACCAATACAATTGTATTCTAACATTATCATGTACACATATTTCTCTCCTTCTCTTAGATAAATAGACAAATTAATAAATAAAAATAAATTGACTCTTTCATCTTTCCAGTTAAGGTTTTGGATAGTTCAAATCATGACAATACTCCATTAATTTTAAAATTTTCTGTATTTTACTTAGTTATTACATCTACTATGCTTCGCCGTGATTTATTGATAAATTGTTTTAAAGAGGAAAAAGGAAAATCACGCGATCACGTTAAGTTATTTTGAGTTTTTCTTATCAAATGAAATCATCCTTTTTATTAATCATGATTATTCAGTTTTCAAACCTGCATTAAAGCGGAACTTATGCATTTAAATTATCTAACATATTTTATTCGCATGTCTGGATATTCATCATAGGTATCACCCCTTAGATGATAATTCTTACGTTCAGACAAAGAGAGGTAATTTACGGCTTCCTCATAACTTAATGAGCCAGAATTTCCACTTTCGTAATCTTTATTCCTTTTTTTTTTTTAATGACTGTCTCATGCCGTTTTTATATACTCTGAATGATTCAAAATCATTTAGATGATCTTCTCTTAGTAACAGTTGCAAAAAAGAAGAAGAAAATGGCATGTTTTAATGAACAATGAAAGCTTTTCAAATCCATATATCATGGGCGTAAAAACCCAGTTTAAGGTCAGGTGTGACTTTAAATGGTAACGAACTCGAACAGGGTAATTTAAAGTGTCCTTGAGAAGCTCCTTTCTTACGGATCACTTTCGCCTTCCCCTGCATATATTTCTGAAGATATCATCATTGCTTAAGGCTAAATTCTCAGACCAAATCTAATGCCACCTATTGTCTACCATTTCATACCATCCATGAAAATTACTACCAGTTAAACATACTACGAAACGAACGTTTTTCACATGATTAATACGTTTTTCGAATTAATGATACCGTGCTAGAGCAAGTTCATTTTTCATTAAATAAGGATAATCATGAATGAGTTAATTATACGTTTATAAAGAAATTAATTTTTTTACGAACTGCAAACCTATTACTATTCAAAATATTGCTTGAGATATATATGTATGGGTAAATGAAAAAAAAGGATAACTGCATTGTATAAAGTTAACTTTTAATAGCAGTTTCATGAATATAAAAAACAATATATTAAATTAGCTATAGGGACTTATGAATATTCGTGTTACTATATGCCAGTGACTCATGGAATTAAAAATTAAATGTATGGATTCTGATTAAAGAAATAGTAAAAATACAATAAATTTATTTTTGAAATGCAGCATATTTTAAAACTGTGGTGAAAAAATTATATACAGTAACCGCCGCTTATTAAATTCACTAGTTAATAAAATCAGCCGCTTAATCTGATCAAATTGCCAGAACCGGAATCAAATCAATGCAAACCAATTTTAAAACCGCCGCTTAATAAAATCAGCATCGCCGGTTAATAAACTCTCTCTCTCTCTCTCTCTCTCTCTCTCTCTCTCTCTCTCTATATATATATATATATATATATATATATATATATTCAGCAGCAAAAAATATCATTTATGCACGCTAAACAAATTTTTATTTACACTGTGATTTTTTATTTTTGAAATAAAATAGAAAATAAAATACAACGATCTTTCCGTTATTTCTCTTTGTCGGAAATTTTACATTTGCAACATTAAATTTTGCATTTATAGCCATTAAACTCGCCCCATCACTTGTTTTAGTAATAATTTCAAGGAATGTATTTTTCAGAGTGTGGTAATAAGTTTCAAATTTGTTTTGATTCGTAAGAGTTTTACACACACACACACACACACACATATATATATACACTGATGGGGATAAAAATCCCAACACCAAGAAAAAATTATTGTACAGTAATGAAATTTCAGCAATACATTTGTCTAGGTAACATATTTAATTGATTAAAGTTTCAAGATCACAGGTAGAGCCATTGGCGAGAAGAGCCATTTCAAATGTGAAATGTTGGTACATTAGTAACCGGTGTAACCGCCAGAATTTTGAATGCAAGCATGCAAACGTGCATGCATTGTGTCGTACAGGTGTCGGATATCAGTTTGTGGGATGGAGTTCCATGCCTGTTGCACTTGGGCGGTCAATGCAGGGACGGTTAATGCTGGTTGTGGATGACGCTGGAGTTGTCGTCCAATGATGTCCCATACGTGCGCAATTGGAGAAAGATCTGGTGATCTAGCAGGCCAAGGCAACATGTCAACACTCTGTAGAGCATGTTGGGTTACAACAGCGGTATGAGGGCGAGCGTTATCCTGTTGAAAAACATCCCCTTGAATGCTGTTCATGAATGGCAGCACAACAGGTTGTATCACTAGACTGACGTACAAATTTGCAGTCAGGGTGCGTGGGATAACCACGAGAGTGCTCCTGCTGTCATACGAAATTGCTCCCCAAACCATGACTCCAGGAGTAGGACCTGTGTGTCTAGGCCGCGGACAGGTCGCTAGCAGGCGTTCACCTGGCCTCCTTCTAACCAACACACGGCTATCACTGCGACCAAGGCAGAACCGGCTTTCATCAGAAAACACAACAGATCTCCACTCCGTCCTCCAATGATCTCTAGCTTGACACCACTCACGTCGCAAACGGCAGTGGTTTGGTGTCAGTGGAATGCACGCTACAGGGCGTCTGGCTCGGAGCTGTCCTTGAAGTAACCGATTTGTAACAGTTCGTTGTGTCACTGTGGAGCCAACTGCAGATCGAATTTCAGCTGCAGACGCAGTACGATTAGCCACAGCCATACGCCGAACACGGCGGTCTTCCCTCTCAGTAGTGCCACGTGGCCGCCCGGAACCCGGTCTTCTTGAGGCAGTACCTTCCCTTGACCACTGCTGCCACCACTCATGCACAGTGGATACATTCCTGCCAAGTCTTTCTGCAATATCGCGGAAAGAAAACCCACCTTCTGGTAGCCCTACTACACGACCTCGTTCAAACTCAGTGGGCTGTTGATAATGGCTTCTTCGTCTTCTTAGAGGCATCCTTGACTAACATTAACCCACTACGTCAAATCTCAACTGTAAATAACGATCACGAACCTTACAGCGCTTATTTAAAGCAAACCTCATTTGCATGTTCATAGTGTCGCTACAAGCGCCACACTTATGCGTGTAGCTCGAAATTTGAATCGACGTCATCTTTCAGATGTATAAACACGCCTACCAAATTTCGTTTATCTAGCACTGCTCCTTCCTGGTGTTGGGATTTTTTTTCCATCAGTGTATATATATAATGTTTAATTAAAAGACAATTTTTAGTTCTTATTCTGAAATAACTAAGAAGCAAGAAGCTTAAGCTGAAAGATATTAAATTTAAAAGAAAAGCGTGAACTTTTAGCTGAGTACTGATGATTTTCCTCAAAGGAGAGCGCATTGGAACTTGGGATGTGTTTAATTCACTTATTTTGAAGGAACAATCAAATAATTATTTGTTAAAAATTAATTAATAGTGTTTATTAATTCCTTTATTTGGAACCTTTTGAAATTTCTTTCCAAATTCAAGTAAATAATACCTTTTTCTTGAGTGCAGGAACGTTTGCCGGATATAAAAATCAGCCGCGTAATAAAATCACTTTTGCTCAGAACGAATGTGATTTTAATAAGCGGCAGGTACTGTATTTTACCATGTTTTTTATTAATTTCGATTCTTGTTTGTTTGTTTGTCTAGTACAAATCTTGCAATCGATTTTTAACTAACTTCCCGACTAGCTAGACATTTGAAACTTTTAGAATAGTTCAGAACACGGTGAAAATGCATTTTTTAAATACATTTAGCTAACTGTTTCGGGTTCCTGCTGCCTTCGGCAGCGTTAGCAGTACATAGCTTGCAATCGATGTTTCACTAACTTCCCGACTAGCTAGACATTTGAAACTTTCAGAATAGTTCAGAACACGGTGAAAATGCATTTTTTATATATTTTTAACCAACTGCTCCGGGACCCTGCTGCCTTCGGCAGCGTTACCAGTACAAAGCTTGCATTTGAAACTCTTATAATAGTTCAAAACACGATAGCAATGAATTCTTTAAATACTTTTAGCCAATTGTTCCGGGTACCTGCTGCCTTCGGTACCGTTTATATGATTCAACAGAAATTTTAAAAACATGGTATATAAAAAGTTCTTTTTATCTTGTATTTATTTTAAATATATATGTATATATGTACATATTATTTGCAAAACTTCATTATTTATTTTTTACTTACTTACTTAAAAAAAAAAAAAAAAAAAAAAAAAAAAACTTAAATTGGAAAAATCTTTATGCCAGAGAAATAGGGAAGCAGTTAAAAGTGCACAAATTCAAAAAGATTAAACTTAATTTATAAAAATATTTTTTCAGATTATCAGTGGTGAGATTATTTCGTTGAGAATTTTCCAAAATGAAATATAATATTCTAGACTGAAATTTCCATTTATTTTATTATATATGAGTGTGTGTGTAGAAAAATAACATAAGTATAAATTAACATTATAGTAATTGTATATTTTAAAACGTAAGGTTAATTAGGAATGTGTTTAAGTTAAAATTTAATTAATTATATCAAATTGAAATTCATATTAATTAGTATTCTTAAATGTTATTAAATATTGCCTAACGTAGTTATTAACTAGGTCTTCCCCCAAAAAGATTAATCTGAGCGAATCTGCTAAAAACATAGGTTTACTAGTAACATTTGACAATTCAAGAAAATAAAATGCTACGTTTAATTAGTTAAAGGTACAAATATAAATAATAAAAGTGAAACAAATATAAATGTTATTTTTAAAAAATATCATATGTTGTGCATTTATATATTTTTAGCTATTATGAAATAGTTTTTTTTTTTTTTTTTTTTTTTTTTTTTTTTTCTAAGACGTTTATAATTTACATATAATAAACTACTGGCTGATTTTTAGAATAAAAGAATTTCACTATGAATTTGGTGAAATGGTGAATTTTTTCAACCGTAATTTTACATTCCTTTCGATGATGATTCATGACCATGACTATGAATGACTGTTTGTTTGTTTAGTCGGGTATCTGTGGTCATTCGCTTCTTAGGAGAACTTATTTAGATACATTTATTAAAATAACTAGAATATCTCTGTTTTTCAAACAATATCGCAGATGAAGTTTCATTGAATGAAATTTCGTTAAACATGCATAGAATTAAAAATTATTTAATATAAAATCTCATGTTTCATTAGGTTATTAGTATTTTTACATTCTAATTGCAGTATGCTGTGTTTAATATAGCTTGTCAAGTTGTCTAAAAATGGCTTTGCATTGGGTTTAATACATTACATGTTACAATTAAAAAAATTATGTGGTGTGTCATTCACACGACTTTCTCTTACCCTGAAATTTAATACTATAAATACAGGTCGAAGATTAAGAGGTAACATAACGAGTACTGTTATGTAAACCTGTGTTAAAACAATTCAAATTAGGCTTCGGAAGCCCTAACAGCACAGTTAAGCTTAACTTATCCGCAGTACATCTTAAGGACGTTTCTGGGATGTCTTTTCATCCAGAAGACATCTTGAGGATATCCTGAGGAGGTGATGTGCTGTCTGGGAGAGTTTTTATATGAGTAGTTCTTTGTGAGGGGGCTACCGCCCTCCTCAACTTCCGTTTCATTACTGCACCTATATTTATATAGAATTTAAATCTGTTATTAAAATTAAAAATTCGCTTAAAATTATTCAGACGGCTTTCACACGCAACATTCCTTGAAACTTATCAGTCTTGATCAAACTTTTCCAGCAACACATTTATGTTAATTTGAAATACAGCTTTTGGATCGCCTGAAATTATTCGTTTTTTAAGTTACTGTAAGAGACACAGACAAAGATCGAACTTTAAAAAACTTGACTTCGGTAATCAGGAAGCACCAAAACGTGTAAATAAACAAAAAAACAAGCCGTGAATATTTAGCTTAAAAATATACATTATTTATCATATGCGCCTATAAGGAATTCATTTACATTCCTAAGCAGCTTTCCTGGCCATGGTAAAATATTATAGTGAAGCACTTCCACCAACAATAAAAAAGAATGTTATCACTTAATGTTTTCAGCCGTGTATATCTTTTGAAGATTATATACAAACCACATAGTGCACCTAAATATATTCCTGTAGTAATAAAATACGGCACAACCTAAAATGTGCTTCCATCAATTTTCAGCTATTGTCACACTATAATCTAGTTCTTTTGTGTAGCCCTGTAAATGAACAGTGAATGATTTCCTTGCCATATTCTACATGAGACTTGTTTTTACGCATATAAAAAATATATATTCATTTCATTTAGTTTAGTGCTGTTTATAGATGTTAAACTCTACTTACCTGCAATTTCCTCCATAGACGTAATATATTTGAACACTCTTGAGTGTCCCTGTACACGAACCATTCGCTTCATCTCAACGAAAAGCTTAGTGTAGCATCCCTATATGATACACATTTAGAATACCAAGTTTAAACTTTCTGCTGCTATTTGTTCTTGAGATATGCTGATAACAGACAGACAGACAGACACACACACACACACACACAGACAGACACACACACACACACACACACACACAGACAGACACACACACAGACAGACCAACAGCTAAAAACCTGATTTTCGGATTCAGGGGACCTCAAAACGTGTAAATATAACAAAAACTCCCTTTCGAAAATTTGACCCAAAACAGTACTTTCTCTACCTTATGAGTAAGAGAAAGTAAAAATGGATTTTTTTTTCTTTTTTTAAAAAGAATTTTATATTTCCATGAATATTTGCGCCAATCTCATACAAATGAATGCGGATAAAGTAAAAGAAGCTTCATAATCTCATGCTTCAGCAAGAACACATTTCAAGCTTACTTTTTACAGAGTAATCCCAGACATTTTGTTTTTTCTTTAATTGTTACTTTAATTTTTCTTTTGCTTTCGCGTGAAAGCTTTTGCTGAAATATAAGAGGTATAATATTTACACTTCTATGCTTCATGATAATTCATCAAGAATTTTTTTAAATATTTGCCAAAAGGTCTGAAATTGAAAATTTTCGACTATTTATGGGGAGTAGTGTACTTTAAAAACATTATTTTAGAATATGGTTTCTTTTTTACTTTCTCTTACCCATAAGGTAGAGAAAGTATTGTTTTTGGGTCAAATTTTCGAACGCGAGATTTTGTTATATTTACACGTTTTGAGGTCCCCTGAATACGAAAATCATGTTTTTAGCAAATGGTCTGTGTGTGTGTGTGTCTGTGTGTCTGTCTGTTATCAGCATATCTCAAAAACAAATTATGGCAGAAAGTTCAAACTTGGTATTCTAAATGTGTATCATATAGGGATGCTACAGTAAGCTTTTCGTTAAGATCAAGCAAATGGTTCGTGTACAGGGACAATCAAGAGAATTCTAATACATTACGTCTATGGGGGAAATTGCAGGTAAGTAGAGTTTAACGTCTATAGACTGCACTAAACCAAATGAAACGAACATATATTTTTTGTAATAGAGATAGTTAACTGGGAAAATTTTTTTGTGTATGTAGGAGTCTCGCCTCCCCCCCTGGGGAGGAAGTCCCCCGTCGAGGGGAGTAAATTTTCATGATAGGTATCATTCAAAAGAGCTTGCGAATACCTTTAAAACGAATGGTTGAACTATAAATCTGTGATAATTTAAAACAAAGTTATAGATTTTTTTAAATTTTAACGAAAAAAAAAAAAAAAAAACTTAGAAAAAAAAAATCGTATTTTTTTTTTTTTTTTTCAAATATTGAGAGTAAAATGGACTTTTTTTGGATATTTAGTGTTACACTACCTCTCTAATATGGAAATCGTCTGCATTATCATAAAAAATAATTTTTTTAAATAATAATTTTAATAAATTTTTTTTAAAACAGAATTATTTTTTAATAACCGAATTAAATTCTATATAAATGTAGGTGCATTAATGAAACGGGGGGTTGAGGGGGGCGGTATTTGTTTACATATCTCACCGTAACTTTTATTAAATTATCCTTTACGGTAAGACAAACATTTGAATTTTTGGACCACGAGCCGCAATAGCAAATTGCTTCTAAACCAAAAGAAAGAAAGAAAGAAATAATAATCTGGTGTGTCCCTCACACGACTTTCTCTTACCCTGAAATTTAATACTATAAATACAGGTTGGAGATTAAGAGGTAAGATAACGAGTACTGTTATATAGTTACTATAGACTGCACTAAACCAAATGAAACGAACATATATTTTTTGTAATAGAGATAGTTAACTGGGAAAATTTTTTTGTGTATGTAGGAGCCTCGCCTCCCCCCCTGGGGGGGAAGTCCCCCGTCGAGGAGAGTAAATTTTCATGATAGGTATCATTCAAAAGAGCTTGCGAATACCTTTAAAACGAATGGTTGAACTATAAATCTGTGATAATTTAAAACAAAGTTATAGATTTTTTTAAATTTTAACGAAAAAAAAAACTTGGAAAAAAAAAATCGTATTTTTTTTTTTTTTTTCAAATATTAAGAGTAAAATGGACTTTTTTTGGATATTATGTAAACCCATGTTAAACAATTCAAATTAGGCTTCGGAAGAGTTTTATGTGTTAACCCCTCGTTTCATTAATGCACCTACATTTATATAAAATTTAATTCTGTTATTAAAATTAAAAGTTTACTTAAAACTATATAGACAATTTTCATACGCAACATTCATTGGAACTTACCAATCTTGATCAAACCTTTCCAGCAACAAACTTATATTAATTTCAAAATACAACATTTGGATTTCCTAAAATTATTCGTTTTTAAGTTACTCTAAGAGACTCAGACAAAGATCAAACGTTAAAAAACTCGACTACGGTAATCAGGAAGCCTCAAAACGTATAAATATACAAAAAACAAGTGATGAATATTTAGCTTAAAACATGCATTATTTACCATATCTCTATGAGCAATTTATTTCAATTCCCGAACAGCTTTCCTAGAAATGGTAAAATATTATTAGTAAATCACATCCACTAACAAGAAATAACTAGTGTGATGTGGCCACCACATGACTTTCTTCTATATTTTCCTATACAAATTCACTCAGTAAAAATAATTTATTAAAATTATTATTAAAAAAAAAATTATCTTCTATGATAATGCAGACGATTTCCATATTAGAGAAGTAGTATAACACTAAATATCTAAACAATGTTGAACTTATTCTGAATATTACATTATTATTATTATTATTTTTTTTTTTTGTTAAAAATGAAAAAAATTGATGACTTTATTTTAAATTATCGCAGATCGATGGTTCAACCATTCGTTTTAAAGGTATTGGCGAGCTCTTTTGAAAGATACCCACTATGAAAATTTTCTCCCCTCGAGGGGGGACTTCCTCCCCTGGGGGGCAGGCGAGGCTCCTACATACACAAATTTTTTTCCCAGTTGACTATTTTTATTACAAAAAATATATATTTGTTTCATTTGGTTTAGTGCAGTCTATAGATGATAAACTCTACTTACCTGCAATTTCCACCATAGACGTAATGTATTTGAATACTTTTGAGTGTCCCTGTACAGGAACCATTTGCTTCATCTCGACGAAAAGCTTAGTGTAGCATCCTTATATGATACACATTTAGAATATTGAGTTTGGAATTTCTGCTACTATTTGTTCTTGAGATATGCTGATAACAGACACACACATTGACCATTTGCTAAAAAAATATTTTCATATTCAGGGGACCTCAGAACATGTAAATATAACAAAAACTCACTTTCGAAAATTTGACAAACAATACTTTCTCTACCGAAAGGGTAAGAGAAAGTAAAAAATGCAGCTAGAACTAAACAGACATTAACCTTGATAACTGCTTTTCAAACCTCAATCGTTTGTAGTGAAATTGAGTGGTCCTCTATATTTCAATCAGCTGTACAATTAGCACTTGCTTCTAAAAAGTTGTATACCTCTTACCTCTATCTTAATATTTTTATTCAATTTTATTTCTCACAAATTATATTTATATTTAAAAACAGAACATTAATTTATTTGCAACAAAACGAAAAGAAAAGTGCGTAGTATTTTGGGGAGAACTTACGAATTTTTCAGTTTTATTTAATTAATATAGATTTAAATTCAGAATATGCCATATGTTAAAAAAGGAAACATTCTCTATTAAGTTGAAGATGTTTTGAGAGGTCATTTGTGCAACCAGATGTCAATATTATAAATTTTAGCCGGCTCTCTGAGTAAGTGTAAAACAACTATTTAAAATTATTGACATTTTCATATCAACCTTTCAATCATAAATGAAAAAAAAAAAAAAAAAAAATCGTCATATAACAAGGACTTGCATTTTTTTTTTTTTTTTTTTTTTTTGCAATTAATCTTGTGTATTCTGTTTTAAAAAATATTAACAATGTAGCAAAAATTTGATTTGCACCAAATATGTATATTTAAGACCTTCTGGGGTAAAAGAAACTGTTTGTAAACTGCCACCTATACTTACAAAAATATACCAATTAGGATAGAAATCGATTACAAAATTATAACAATCGCAAAATCTATTAAACTCTATTAAGAAGACTCTATTAAATACGAAAGTGGCATAGCATTAATTATGAAAGTATGCCTTTATTATTACCACAATTTTGTCCATATGTTCCTTAAAAACGAAGTATTCTAAGCGATTGTAATAAAAAAAAGTAAATAAATAAATAAACTGTATTAACGCGTATAAATTTGATGTCAGATTAGAAATTGTTCATTTTTTTCGTATGTGTATTTCAGTTACTGACGAATATAATCGGCATATCTGTGCTAAAGATTCACTTAACATATTACCTCCTGCCACACAATAAGTAAAAAGGACCTTGGAAAAACCTAATGAGACTCTTCCGCTAACAGAACAAATGAATTATCAGCAGACTTGGCTGTTCATGTCAGATGAAAAAACAGATTTTCAGATAAAAGAAAAAAAAAAAAATATTCGCACTATATTCAAGGTAACCTACTGTAAAAATCAGAGATCAACCGTGACCGTCTGATGGTCAAAGCATGGACAGTCGATCATTTATTAATTCCTTTTTCTTTTTTAATGTAATTTCTAAATAGATTTGTAAGGCAAGTATTTCCAAGGAAGAGAATCGACCATTAGAGACCATTAATTTGGGTGTAGTCATTAGCATATCATAAAAATGTGTAAAATATGACAACTGATTTCATGTTCGTCGAAGAACCATTCATCAACGTCTTTTGCAGCAATGATGAAACACTTGTTCAGTGTTATGAATGTTACCATGAACTGCCACTGAACTTCGGTTGTTGGAGTTCCTTCACGTCTATAGTCTGTCTTGACTATTTCTGGCTTTGATGATGAGTTTGCCTTGTAACCACAGATAAGCAATTATAATTGAAAACACATTAACCAAGATAGATAAAAACTATCGATTAGATTTTGATTTATATATATCGTATGAATTCGTGCATAACATCTTCAGGGACATTTTTTTTTTGTTTGTTTTAATTACAGTTTAAGAAAAGTAAAAAAGATATCATTTACATTATAGCTGTTAGATCTATTTAACAGTTAGGAAAATTCGTTAAACTAACTCATTTATCTTTTTAATATTAGATTTACTGATTAAAAATATTTTTTTCTTAGAATTTAAACGAAAAAAATATCCACATAACATTAAAACAAATAAATAAATAAAATAAAAAAGAACACAGGAATTTTAAAAAGATTAATTGTGTAATATGAAATTATATAGTAATTTATAGGGAGTTGAAAACAAATTAGTTTAAAATTTTGTGAATGAAGATTCAGTGTATAACTATTAATACATAAAGCAATTAACGTTGTACATATATATAGAGCTTGAAAAAAAGTTTATGATCAATGGTAGTTATTTTCTTTGTTATCCATTTCAGTTCTTTAACCAATATTTTTCATTATATTCTAAGGTTCAGCTACACTTGAAAAATCTGGAAATTCAGTAAAAATTGTAAATAATGAAGAAGAAGAAGAATTCAAAGAATAAATTGCAATATTTTAGCAAAGCTCGAAAAATTATAAAAAATTAATTTTTTAATTGGAAAAAATTGGAATTTTTTTTCTTATCTGCTATTGTGTTGAAAGTTTGAAGGAATCAGCATTTTAGAATTGTGATGATATTGGTCTTCCAGACATTTACTTTAGTAAAATGCTGTTAGTTTTGTCTCAACTGAAATATTTCAACTTTTCCGTTAAGAGAGGTAAATTGAAAATTTAATGTAAAAGACAAAAATTGGCATTAAGACGGTATTTTTTGTACTTTCCGTGACTGTTAAATGTTGTACTGTTCCTTAAAATTAAACAATTAGTAATGTTAAGATGGAGAGTATGCGTTATCCTATATACAGGGTGACAAGAAATAACTTGGACACACATGATACATTATAACTTTAATGCTAATGAAAATATTACAACCGAACTTCAAAATAAATATGAATACATTATTTTGTCTAATATATTTACAAATTTTCAAAGTGGCTACCTTTAGCCTTAATACAGAGCTTTAAACGTGTCACAAAATTTTCGGCTATGGGCCGCAACTCATTTACTGATATTTTATCCCATTCCTTGCATAATGATTTCTTTAGGGATGCCAAAGTTTTATGAGGATTAGCACACACCCTTGTCTCCAAGATGGACCAAACAGAATAATCTGGATTCAAATCTGTGAAATACGGTGACCATTCTTGAGCTCCAATGAAGTCAGGAAAATTTGTCTTGCACCAATCTTGAGTGCGTTTAGCTCTGTGTGCAGGTGCGGAATCCTGTTGGAAGGTCCATCTTTTGTTTCCAAAGACCTTTTGCGACCAAGGTAAGACAACATCTTCCAAAATGAGTTTGCGATATGTTTGTTGATTAATCTTTATTCCTTGATCAACAAAAACAAGTGGTGTTTTTCCACTAGCGCATATCCCACACCAAACCATTACAGATTTTGGTCGTTGACGCCGTTCAAGAGTGCAAAAAGGTCCAGGTGCTTCTGCTGACCAAACTCTATCATTATGGCTATTGTGAGCTTGTTCAATCGAGAACAGTTTCTCATCTGTGAAGAGAAATGTTTGTCATCGATCACCTGCGGCCCGCTTTAACAGTTCTTTACACCTTTGAAGTCTTGTGCGTTTGTTCTCTGCTGTTAGCCTTTGAATCTCTTTCATTTTATAAGGGCGAAGACCAAGCTCTACTCTTGCCATCAAACGTGCGGTTTCTCTGTTGATCTTCATCTCTCTAGCAACCTTTCTCATTGAAATCCTAGGATTTCGTTGAATTCGGTTTTTGACAACTTTTCGGTTTCTTGATATGTTAACTGTGCGCTTTCTTCCTCTTCCTGGCCTGTCACCATCATGTCCGAGTTCTTTAAACCTTTTGATTGTGTATGAAACTGTCTGCTTAGGCACTTTCAATAGTTGAACAATTTCACACTGTTTCTTTCCTTGCTTATGTAATTCAAATATGGCAGATCGTTTGTTAACCATAATGGTTATCACAACAAACTTACTTACACCTGTTTAGTCGCTTTCTAGGATCAATAGTTAATGAAATAAATTTTATAACTTTAGTGGTAGTTACAGATATTTCGTTTGAAACTTCGTCCAAGTTATTTCTTTTCACCCTGTATATATTATCGCAGTTCATAAAAATGATTCAGAGAAGAGGAAAGTCATACGAAAAATCAAGTTTCTAAAAACTGAAAAAGCTAAATCAAATGAAGGAGTATCTACGGAAACAAATCATGTCCATGATAGGGTAGCAGAATTATATACTCTGGTCCTAACATAAATGATCGAACGCTTTTAATTTCCGATTTTTCTTTTCAAAGATCTAGAACAATTCTTGGTGATTTATCCTGAAACTTTGGGTGTATAAGGAACATGTTATACCGCATATATTTTAGCAAAAATTTTGTCCCGAAGATAAAAAAGGAGCAAGAACAAATTAAAGAAAAATAAAAATGTTTGGGATTACCATGTAAAAAGCAATGCTTGATCTGACTGTAACACGTGATTATATGGTTTCTTCTTGTTATCCTAAAAAATATTTATCCCTCTGTCACATTTATTCATAAATATATAAAAGTATCTGTTAAACTATGAAAGAAAAAAGAAAAACTTTTTAATTGTGACATGGAGGGTATTAAATCCAATGGAAAACCATTTTTAGGAAACTTGACATACAACATTAGACACAACCTACTACGATGGGAATATAAAATGTACAAAGGAATATTAAAGAAAAATTAAAAAAAAAAAAAAAAATAAAATAAAATAAATCAGCATTTTAACTAAGTAATTTTGAACTACGCATGCGCAAACATTAAAAAGATTTCATTTGCATAATTTACAAGCCAAAAGTATTGATCCACATTTATCTTAATTCCAAACAAATACCGTGTAAATTCAAAAGTTATCTTCGGTAGAATTAATTGATACTCGTATTCAGTTCCTCTGAAAAAAAGTTAAACTATAAAGAATTTTACTTAAGTTTTTATTCTGTTTATATTACTTAAGTTATTTATTCATCTTATTTTGATTCAACTAATGGTAATATAGTGTTCGTTGACCATAAATATATACTGATAAAACTTTCTATCATATTTCTTTCTTTTTATTTATTTATTTTTTAGAGAGAGAGACAGAGAGGAATTGATATTCAATTTATTCTATCGATGATAATTTTTTTAATTTGTGTGGTATTTGTTTGAGGTTTTCATATAAATCGCTCAATACATTTGACTAATAAATTATGCAAATGAAAAGTTTTTAACACTTGCACATGCTTTGTTAAAAATTATTTAATAGAAATTTTCATATTTCTTTCTATATATAATATTTTTGTAATATGTCAAGTTTCCTAAAAATGACTTTGAATTGGATTTAATACCCTGCATGTTATAATTAAAAAAACTGGCTCTTTTTTTTTTTTTTTTTTTTTTTTTTTAAGGAAACTTTTATATTTCTATGAATATATGGTTCAACTTCATAAAAAATATATACAGGTAATTAGGAGAAACCTCATAATCACATGCTACAGCCAGAACACATTTCAAGAATAGTTGTTATTTACAGAGTGCTCCGAAATATTTTGATTTTTCTTTAATTCTGTACTGATCTCTTTTTAAGCTTCAAGAAGGTCTTTTGTAATGTATGAGATATGACACCGTCTTTACACGCAAAAAGTTTCAGGATAACTCATCGAGATTATTTTTATAAATATTTGGAAAGACGTCAGAACTCGAAAGCGGCCGGGTCGTTTATAGCAGGGCAGTATATAGATATTTATCTATGAAGATTGATAACATTACATTTTAATTTCTAAAAGAAAAAAAAAATTGAGCTATTTTTTAGCGGTGTAATAAATTTCTATTTAGGGAATTACAATTTTTTAAGTTATGAAATTTTTAATTTAGAATTAGTATAATGACAACAATATATATATGTTATATTTTTAAAAATATTTCGGTGTATATATTACCACTTACGATTATGATCATGTATGCAATCAAATAAAAATATTTTACGCTTTAGAAAAAAAATGTATAGCATTGAATAAATTTTTGATAATTTTATGAAAATTCAAAGTAATAAAGGTCTAAAAAAAACATCTAAAGAAATGTTAATATCAAAACATATATTTTGTCTAAGATATGTTCAATATCTGTATCCCAGAGATAAAGGACACTATTTCACAAAAATGTAATTTTTTAGAAGAACAACATTTTTCTTTCCTACTTTAAATAAGGTGAAGCTAGGAGAGATTGCGCACATAGGGGAACGGCAGGAAGGAGTACAATAGGCGCTCTCAAACTGCAGTTAGTTCTACAATATCCATAGCGGAGGTCCACTTAAATGTGCACGTTAATTGCTTGATCAGTCTGAGACTAAACGTGGTTATTTTTGTCTCGTTTTGGAAAATGTTTGTTTAAATTTTCAAAACTCTTTCTAGGATTTTTTATAGAAAAGTAGTATTACAAAATATTTTTAAATTAAACGATTTCCCATGGATTCGTTTATAATTTTTACTTGTGGCAGGTGGTTGCATGAAAGTTGCATCATTTATAACAACGTGTGCAACGATTATAGACAACAACAGATTAGGTCAACAAACAAGAAACCATTCAAACTGAAAGGGGACTTTATTAATTTTAAGTTAAACATATTATCTAGTAACTAAATGTTAATTTTTATTATCTAGTCCTTTTTTTATATCTGCTTCTTCTTCTTCTTCTTTTTTTTTTTTATAAAAATTTTTAATCCTTTTTAATTTTTTTTTATAATTTTTTTTTTTAAATTATTGAATTGAAATACTTACATGCAATACAGAAATATTTGTTATTGAATAACTTAAAAGTAATGTCATTTAAGTGCAATTATCATTGTTAGCAATTTAATTGTAATTAAAATTAAGCGCAATCTCTCCTACCCTATAAGGAGAGTACTTAAAATAGCTCTCTTGGATTTATTACAGCTGTTCCTTTAAACCATAGTATAACAACAAAATAGTAATGGAAATACGTAGAAGAAGGATTACTTCAAAGCTATGCACCAACAATTTAGCAAAGCATTAAAATTCAGATTTTTTATAGCGTTTTGTTGAACTGTGTGCAAACTCTCCTAACTTTACCTTACATGATTAAATGCACTTCTTTGCAACTAGAAGTAATCGTTTAGTGATACTTTGACACATTATTAGTGACGTGATGCACTAATGTAATAAAATAAAAAACGCACATCAAGGACATAGTACTAACTGTTCTCATAAAAAAATGGACATGGTGTTCTTTACCTCCGTGGTACAGATATAATATATATATATATATAAGAAAAAAAAAATATTAAAAGCAAAAACGTTTTATTTATGAGACAAAAATTTTAAGTTAAAATACATTAAAAAAAAAAAAATTACATATAAAAACAATTAAAACCAGACGTTTCGAAACCCGTCCGGGTTCTCATCAGTAATTACAACACAATATGCAAACATCACATGAACACTCAAGGAATTTAAAGGAGTACTGAATATTGAGGAGCCAGTGCGCATGCTTCATTGATAGTGTGGAGATGCTTGGCAGTGTGCCAGCTCTCAAGGAAAATACGCGATTTATAATTATGAAAACCAGAATTTAGAATTTTTATATTATCGAAGTGAGGAATATGATCGGTTTCTATTGAATGGATTACAATTTTAGAAATTTGGTTGCAATTTTTAAAAGATCGTCTGTGTTCTTGTAGTCTAATTTTTGCTGTACAGCCAGTTTCACCTATATAAACCCAGACGGGTTTCGAAACGTCTTATTTTAATTGTTTTTATATGTAATTTTTTTTTTTTTTTTTTTTAATGTATTTTAACTTAAAATTTTTGTCTCATAAATAAAACGTTTTTGCTTTTAATATATATAATTGAGACGGTTTGATGTTTGTGTACGTTAAAAAATATATATATATTATTTGTTACATAGTCATCTGGTAAAAAATATTTATTTGATGATAACCTAATTATATTTCAATCTTTACTTTTTGAATTTTTGAAATAACTGTCTATAAATAGCATAAATTATAATAAAATTAAAATTATGCATTTCATATGCATATAATTAGTTTTTACATAGTCCTCATATGAGAAGCTTTGCGTTTTTGGATACTATACTATGTTTTATAGAAATTTTTTTATAAGTTTTTGTAGCAGTTTTCAATGATTAATTTAGGCGGAAATTTTAATTAAAGATAACCGTTATTCAAAAATCGTAGCACTACGTAACTATAAAAAGTCGTTGCTCCTGTCAGATTTTGTAATGCCCTTTTACTGCTAGAAATTTATAAATATATTTTTAATTACAACATACTTTTTATGTGTTTTCACAAAGTTTATCTTATTTGGTCCAAGAACGTTTAGTTAAATTGACTAGAAAATCTCAAAACGTCAGAAAAAATATGTTTCGATCTCAATCAGAAAAGATTTGTTTCGATCTAAGTATGTTTTTTGAAGTTTAGTATGTTAATTCTAAATAAAACTCCAAAACAGTAAATTTGTGTTGTGTTTTACACGATAACATTTTTAAAAATATTTATAATACCTTTATAGAATCATATTTAGAACAAGAAGCGTTATTAAATTAAGCTAAATCACTGCAGAGTTTTGCATGTGAATTACTGTTTGCCAACAGCGTATATTTAAACGATTTTGTGATGACTATTTTATTTATGTTTCACAAGAAGTAAATATATAAGGTTTTCAGAGAGACTACTGATATTTTATTCACGGTTGTTTGATTTTTATCAAACTTGAGGATGTCACATTGCAGCCAAATTTGCTGTATTGATATTTAATTAACACTGATATGATAATAATAATTATAATAACAAGGATTATAATAATAATAATTTATAATAATAATAATTTATAATAATCTACAACGCAAAACCAGTGTTTTCATTTTTTTTTCTTTTGATGACGCTCATCTGAAGAAAATGGATAGTCTCTCAGGAATCAGAGATTTTAATTGTTCCTGTTCCATATCCCTCCCCCCCCCTCCCCTATCTGTTTTTTTATGTTTTGTAAGATTTTTCTTAATCCCTGAAGTTAAAAGTATTTCGAGAGGGAAAATGCATTCCGCCTGAAGGATATATTCAAAAACACGAAAATAAATTATCACTTTTTAATGATATAAAATCTATCGAAAAAATGCAAGCATTAAATAAACTTTAAAAAAATATTTCATACATTGTAGTAAATTTCTTTTTATATTACTCTTGTTAAAACTGTTGTGCATTTATGTACTTTTAAACTGTCTAAAGTACTCATCTAAAATATTTAATTGCTACTCAGGCATAATTCGAATGCTTTTGTTTTTACAATAATAAAATTATGAACAATTAGGTTCAATATTTAAATCTAATTGGTGATGAGAAAGAGGCTAAGTAAGTATTTCATAATGCATCATATCTGAAGGGGAAAAAAGTACAATTCTTAAAGTGACAGATTTTTTGATATGTAACCTAGAAAGATTGATGAAGTAGTAAAAACATGGAGAAATAAGCGTTCAATGTTGCAGACGCTGCCATGAACTGTTATCGACCCACGTGCTTATGATATTCCCGTTTAAAATTCAATGGCCAAGACGTGAATGATATAGAATCAGGAAATCAGTTTTACAGGCCAAGTTGTTGAGTAGGAAAATCAAAAGATGAGACCTTTGACGAGTTCATTAGCGATAATTACAGATCTTCAACTTGTTTAGAGCGTTTAGTGGCACTTAGACATTATAAAGTAAATCCTTTTTTTGAAATGAAAAATAATTTGATAAGTTAATTCTGAAGAGAAAATTTGATCATTTTACGTTATATATAGGTTAGGGAAAAGTTATATTAAAAAACTTAAAGAGTAAAACTCACAGTAAAATTTTCTAATTACAATGCAAATATACTATAAGAAATAAAAATGAGAGAATAAAATAAATTAACGTAACGTAGACTGCATATTTAATATCCTTCACCTTTTGAGTATTTTAAAAACAAAAGCACAAAATTTAAATTAAATAGAACTGTCTCGTATACATTATATTTCTAATCTTTCTGGAAAATTTTTATTAATCTTTCAAATCGAATTCTCTTATCACTTAAGTATGACAAGTATGACCTAACTAGTTGAAAGCTTAACCCGGGTTTCCTTCAAAATTAATTTTAAAAGCATACACTTCCAGAGGATAATTATTTTGAAATAGCTAAAGCAAAAGAATTGAGATGTAAGATACAGAAATTTTAAAAATGAGCATTTTCATTTTAATATACCAATTAATATATTTTTTACTCTGTGGTGGAGTAGAAATGTCTTCACTTTGCTGAGTGGGCTCAAGTCTCACACTGGCCCAGGATGTTTTTTCCAATTTTCATGTTATTTCTTTCCTGTTTTATCTGCCCTGCTCATTCGATGGAACAGTTACTATATTAATAACTATAGGTCAAAAAATATACGTAAAATAAAATCAAAATTAAAATTAACATCATGAGATTCCCACGAACAGTGTTAAAATGTTATTTCAAATTCAGGGAAGATACGTGAAATGGATCCCTTATGCATGCTTGCCAACATCCTCATTAATATTCCGCAGTGTTGCTAGTCCCGCCCTTTTTCTCACACCAGTAAATTTGTAGAGTAATATTCTCCAAATCCAATTACAATCAAATAAGACGAAAAGTACTCTAAAATAATACTGGTGTAAAAAAGAAGGCGTGGCTAATGGTACTACGGAATATTAATTAGGATGTTGGCAAGTATGCCTTATGACGAGCAGAGATTTTAAAATAGCTTACCAGTGAATTCTTTGAAAATTAATATGTTTAAAAATATCAGAAACTGACGCAAAATTTTTTGAATAAGTATCAGTTCAAAAAACAGTGTGTTGTTCTAGGGTATAATTCTCGCGATTGATTAAAATAAAATAAAAACACACATAACAAAACTATAAAGTTCCCATCCTAAAGCATCTAGTTACAGATTTGGATAATATGATGTCAATTAAAGCAACCAAAAGATTCAGTAGCTGCCCATTTCAAAACTTATTATTCCCAAAAATGCATTTCAGTTTATGAATGCATAGTACTAGCATTATAAAATACATGGAATCATTATTACTTTATTTTTTATTTTTTGGAAGTGGTTATTTGAATGTATTCAAGAATCTGTATTGTATTCCTTGTAAAGCATCTAAAATCTTAAAACCGCTCAGCAAATTATTGTTTTGAGTTACTCGTAATTACTTCATCCCACATGATTATAATTTTTCATGTTTTCGGTCAAATTAGGGCTAATGATAAAGGATGAAATTAAACTAATTCGTGGAAATGTTTTATCATTTTTTTTTTATCGCAAGGTAAGTTTATTATTATTATTATTTTTTTAATAATTGTTACGTGTTTCTTTAATTTTTATTTTTTCCGCTTGACTATCTTTTTTTTTTTTTTTTTTTTTTTTTTACATCTGTTAGGAACATTTTCAATATTTTTTAAAAACATATTTTAATTTAATTATTTATTTTTTATTGATTTTAATGTAAAATTTTTAGGCAAAATTTATGCATATTGAAGGAAGATTTTTCACTGGTGCTTCCTGCAACAAATTTTGAATCTTCATTTCTATAATTTTTAATCACTATAATTTTTTTTACTAAAAGTAATCATCAACATTGCTCTGCAAGTACTGATTTAAAAGGTTTAAAAGACGTTATTATAATTATTATTTTTTTCCCCTTGAAAGCTAAATTTTTATTAAGACTATTAAAAGGAGTTAGAAAACTGCTCTGCTTTCAAATTAATTATTAATTTTTTTAAACAGTTTCTTGAAAAAAAAAAAAAAAAAAAAAAACGTATAACTATTGAATGAAACTTATGAAATTTTAATCGAAACAATCAAAATATATCACAGTAAATAAGTTTAAAACAAAGAAAATTTAAACAATAACGTTCTAGACAATAAATAACAGGATTTGTTACTTTGCGGGTAGAAAAAGGAAAGAAATTTTGATAATATTAAACTATGTACCGGGTGATCCAAAAGTCAGGACAAACTTTAAAAATGAATAATTCGAAAACGAATCAAGATACAAAGATACGGTTTGCACCAAACGGATGGAAAAGAAGCCGGGTTTTGTGTGGCAACGAAAAAAAAAAGTTCTGTTGACGACCAACAGATGGCGCTGTCGGATTTCTGATGTAGGATTATGCAAAGCAACAAACGATATAAAAAGGAGCAACTGCGGCAGGTAATGGTTGTCGAAGCTTACATGCATCGAAATATCGCCTTCTCAGTCGCTACTTTAATCACGCATGGCCTCCAAGATCTCCCGCTCTGACACCCTCTGACTTTTGGCTGTGGGGATTCTTGAAGTCAAAAGTGTACCACGACCAACCGGAATCACTAGCAGCACTGAAAGATGACATCCGCAAAAATGTGTTTGCCATAACGCAAGAAATGCTACTAAATCCTGTGAACGGTGTGGTGAATCGTCTCACAGCTGTACTTCTGAATGATGGACAGCACATTGAGCAGTTATTGTAGTAGTACTAATTAACTGTAATTAAGCTCACTTGTAAGTTATCAACACTTTTTTCATTTGTAAATCATCTTTTGGTGAAATAAAACACTATAGCGCCATCTGTTGGTCGCCAACAGAACTATTTTTTTTTTCGTTGCCACACAAAACCCGGTTTCTTTTTCATCCGTTTGGTGAAAACTGTATCTTTGTATCTTAATTCGTTTTCGAATTATTCATTTTTAAAGTTTGTCCAGACTTTTGGATCACCCGGTATACAAAATAATTGAAAAAGGAATTTATTTAAAAGTTTCGGTTTTGAATTTCATTAAAATCTTGTCGTATGTTCGAAAATTTAATTCATTTAATATTATAACTTATGTGTAATAGGCAATTAAATACAAAATTTAGCTTAGGCTTTCTTTGTCACAGAAAACCATTTACTTTTCATGCTTTGTTTTCCTACTAAGCCATAACGTTAGGAAACTGGAGTGCTTTAATTCATTTCCAATTATCTTGCTTTATATCATTTTGAATCAGTTATATACTAGCTGTGGGATTAGTCATACTCTTTTGTTTATTTTGATAATTTATTAAAAATTTTCACATTTGTAATATTTTCACATACATATATATATTCATATATATTCATATATAATGATAATAAGAACGAATATATATATATATATATATATATATATATTAATAATTTTTAAAACGTAGTAAAAGCCGAGCAACAGATTTAAGACCACTGAAACCACATAGACCAATAAGAATAAAATTTCATCAAATTAAAATTACCTGTGAAGACTGATTGTTAATTATTGAAACAAATAATTTAGTTTTTTGATTTTTGAAACAATAAATTTTACTTATTGATTTTTTTTATAGAATTTAATTTAACTTCAAACTTACCTTAATTTTATTCCTAGATAGTTGCTATTTAAATAATGTTGCATGTGCGTTAAAACAACATGAAACCCAAAAACAGAAATTGCAAACAAGCAATGAGAGAATAAACAGTTGAAACACGTTTTTTGACAGATTATTTTTGAATTAGGAATAGCTCAAAACGGCAAAAAAAACTCATCAGGGGAGACCTTTTTTATTGTTGAGCACGAATGTACGATTTCGTTCGCTAGTGGCTATAATAACAAATTACTAGCGGGCCCCCAATCATACATGAAAATAATTGAAATTAAATATGAGGAAGAATGTGGAAAGAACTAATTAGTTCGAGAAATCAGATAATAATAATAAAAAAAAAATCTTACAGGTTTGTGCATTTGCATTCACATGGATTACAACAAGTAAAATAAATTAAAGGTTTAGTTGTTCATAGCATACGAAGAAAAAATGAAACATTCAAGCAGCATGGAGTCTTTAAATTGAGTCTAAGCATACACTGTAAAAAATATGTCCTATTTTCTGCCAGAAATTCTCTGTAATTTGAGAAAATACGCGTAATTTACGAAAAAATTACGTTTCCAGAACGTATTTTTTCAACTTACAGAAAATTTCTGGCAGCAAATAGGACATATTTTTTACAGTGTACATTAAACACTTAAAAAGCTATTTTAATTAGATTAGATAATTATTTTGTTTAACTTTAGTAGAATTGTTTCACTGATATATATATATATATATATCAGAGCTGCCAACATTTTAAACTTTTAAATCAGAATTAACACCAGTAATTTTAAATGGAATGTGTTATATATATTTCCGACGATTAATATTACCGTAAACAGCTATAAAAAATTTCCGGTTTGAAGTCTCCCTTGAAAAACGGGAGACTTGGCACCTATGATATATGTTTGTGTGTGTGTAGTACCAGCTGTTCAGTTATCATTTTATCTTAAGGTATTCGATAATTATGTTGTTTCACAGAATAAATTCTTACATTATAAACTAAGCATTTAATAAATATCTGCAAGTCGATTCATTTTTATTATAAAGAATTATATCAATAATTCATTAGACTTTGAAATCAAACTTTTATGAAGTAATATTTTCTAATGTTCGAAAACGGGTTCTTGAAAGCATTGCGTAGAAGCTATGAAATATTTTACCTAATTTTAGGCTAGTAAAAAATCTTTCCTTTCCTTTCTTTTTTTTTTTAAATTTGATATACACGTTTCAATCTTAATAACCTTCTATAAATCAAAGAATTACCTTAACACTACTTTATTAAACAGTCCTTTTTTTCCCCCAATGATTGTCAATCATTTTTTTTAAAAAGAGAAACCTGCATATGTTGAGGACATGAAAATGAAAACAACCTATTCTGTTATATTAGGGTCACTTCTTTTGTTTAATGGATAATGGACATAAATTCAAAACTATTATGTTCTACGACGGACATCAATTATTGTAATGTCTCATCCTTCTATACAGCATGAAATCTTTGAAATTTCTTAACACTGAATAATTAATGTCCTTTTAAGAATGAAATGGTTTTGAAGAATAGTGCGCGGAGTTGGGTCCTTGTTTATGACTTAGAGATGCCTTACAAAACTCACCCATTTTGACAGGCATCCGAATCGAGGTCGATTAACTTCAGAGTATTGTAAAAGTGGTTGAATATATTAATCTTGCCCAACTGACATGGACAGAGTCACAGTCACCAGTTTTCTTAATTATATTCGATTTCCTGAAAGATATTCACTAGGGAAAATTGGAATAAGAACAAGGAAAAAACACATTAATATATTTAAAATTCTATCTTTAAATATACTAATCTATACTGTTTGTTTGTAGTAACGTAATATACTTGTGATTATTATTATTAATATTATTATTATTATTTTAATTAAATGCTGATAATATTTTAAAATACATTGATAAAGCATTTACAATTCATCTGCATTATGTTGATTTAAATTTCACCTGTAATTTTTTTTTTTTTTTAATCATCAGAGAAAAATAATTTATCATATGCGATCAAACTTCGTTAAATATATGAATCTCAAAGAAAACAATAATACTGTAAAAGTCACCCCGCCCAGCAAAAATTATTACCTTTCATACGCAGCCACAAAAAAAAAAAAAAAAAAAAAAAAAAAAAAAAAAAAGATTGATATCAAGTTTCGCCGCCACTTTTGGTTCTCGGGAACTCAGTGCCTTGCTTTATCAAGATCTGCGAATAACTCTGTATGTATCTTTCTAATAAATCCTAATCTCTTTCAACGTTCCTTGCTATTTGTGTTAGTGTTTTGGCTGCATTATAAAGTTATAATTTAAAGAATTTTTACAGCTGAGTGCGTAACTATTATTTAATCTTTACTAACTAAATTTTTATTAATTAAAACTTCTACATATTGGACGCACCCTGACGTAAAAACACTTTAAATTATAACTTTATAATAAAGCCAAAAAACTAACACAGATAACAAGGAATGTTGAAAGAGATTAGGATTTATTAGAAAGGTGCATGGAGAGTTATTATTCATTAGCACCGGCGAAATTTCATATCAATCCTTTCTTTTTTTTTTTTTTTTTTTTTTTTTTTTTGGCTGCATAAGAAAGGTAAGAGTTTTTGCTGGGCGGAATGACTTTTACAATTGTATTGCTTTTTATGAGATATCACTTCTTTTTGCAGGTTATATATGTGCTTTTATAAATATAATACGTATGCATAATGGCCATATTTGTGTAATAGATCACTAAAATTCGTGTGTGTTATGCATAGATGTAAATATATTGTTATGAATTTGTAAATAATACTTGTTATTTTTATATAATTTCATTCTAAGAGAGTCAGACTATAAAAATGTCAATTTTCTGCATTTCTAACTTCTTTCCGCGTTAAAAAAGGCTCGTTTTCCTTTAAAAACCAGTTTCATCAGGGCACATAATGGGCTTGATGACGAATTTGGCGACTTTATCGCGCCTTGAGGACTATTTGGCGACCTTGGGGGAAAAAACCTTTATTATCGATATACCAACTGTCTAAGCTTTAACTCGATTATTACGGAAGTTACTGTAAAATTCTGAATGAATAGGAGGCTATAAAATGGGTCCCGTTCCGATCACCGAAATCGGTTTCTCGCCAAGACTTAACGGAATAGAAAGCTCTGCTTGGCTAAGTCTCTACCACTGAATTACAGCTTATTGCTATGTGTTAATACTATGGTACAGTTTATGCTGTGATTTTTATGTTGTCATCTGTTATTTAAGCTGTGTTTTCTGGTGAAACTGAAGTTGATACTGGATTTACAGACCTGTAATCTTCCGAAATATTCTGTAAATAAATTTTTAAACCTCTGCAAGGTTCGTCTTTCATTCACAGACAATTCACGAACTCCGAGATCGCAACAATATGTTTGTCTAATGCATATATATTATGTGAGTGTGTAATAGTACTTAGGCAACCCATGTTTATGAATACGTATTTATATGATGCATGTTTTTCATATTGACATTCGAATGAATTTGTATTGTATTTATTCCTTTAAACTCTACTTAAACTCACTTATGACTTTTTCAGTTCTTGTAATTTCATAATTAAAAATCCTTGACTTCACTAATTGACTTCACTCGACTTTCTGAACATTTAGTAGCTAATGATATTTAAAAAGGTTGAATCAGGAGAATAATTTAGTAAATAACCAAATAACTTTTCCATTGGAAAAATGTCATGCCATTTGGCACATTTGGCGATTCATGCACACAACGAGACTCGACGACAGTTCAGTCTGAGGAATAAAGTGTTTCAGATGATTTTCGCTCGTCTAATTCATAAACAATTTAATTTTTTTTTTTTTTTTACTTTAATATAGCCGAGGTCGTAGCCAGATAAAAATTTCAGAGAGGGTTCAATCTTTAGTACGTAACATTAAGTGTTTAAAATGAAATCTAATAATAAAAAAAAAAAAAAAAAAAAAAAAAAAAAAAATTCGGCAAAACTGCAAAATTTCGGGTTTTTGTAAAATCCACAAACACCCTCCCCTTAGCTACGGCCTTGAATATAGCTAAATGTTTCTAATTTAATTTGGCACTTTATCGCATGGGCCATGACAGAGTGTTAAGTGAAAATCGTCTATTATAAAAGTACCCAAAAGGAAAAGGTAAAATTTCAGTATCTCTACCGAAGTTCGTGTGTGAATACAACGGAACGCAATTTATTCGAATTTATTTTATGTCTCTATAAAAGGACTATAATTGGTAAGCAAGCAATCTTCGGTAACGGTCAAACAAAAATTCAGTTTCATTTCAAAATCAGTTTTATTCTCTTTTAAGTAACTAAAAGCTCCTTAGTTTTTAGCTCCTATAGGAAATGATTCGTGAAAATTCATTCATGCTTCCCTGTAAAAGTGGCTAATACATACATAATTTTTCCAAATGATCATACTTTAGCCACTTATTGTGACATTTTGTAGCACTTTTTCTGTTTTAAACTGTTTAGCATTAAAGAACGAATTTCAAATAATACGCATTCACAGTAATACAAAGGACTTCTAATTTGTATCGCTTGAAATAGTACCATAAGTCCCAAATTTATAAAATTTTATAAATAGTTCTTGTTACGATGACCTTTATCATATCTACCAAGTTTAAGCTCAATAAAGAATTCGGTATTTGTACGATATCGTGTCTAAACACTTAAATACATATCCAGATAATCCTAAAATCAATAAACTCTACATATTTCGCATGATGATGACCTGTTATATACACTCCTTCTCATATTTATAAGGACACTTTATGTTTTGAAATAACTAATGTAAAAATAATTGTGAACAAGATTATACTAAGTGAAATTATATCTAGTATTCTAAAAACCAAAACTTCTATAATTCTTTTAATATGAAACAAAATTAATGAAATATAATGCAAAATATTTTTTTCTTCCCGTTTTTAGGTGTTCATAATTATAAGGACAAGCAAGATTTTTTCGTTTTATTTAACTTACAGTTGACATGCGAATTTGTTAACTATTGAGCTAGATTAAATCATATATAAGCCTTCAATTTTTCTTCGACGGACATTACTGATAATTCCTCGAAAAAAAGAACGCTCATGTAGTGAAGTACGATAAATGTGTTTTTTAAGTGGAAGGATAATTTCAATCCGTCGAATTTCTAATGAAATTCGAAGATCTCAAAGTGCTGAAAGAAATGTGATCAAACATTGAACTGCTGGTTCGATAGGAGAGAGATCCGATGCAAAATCAGAGTTGTTTTACAGAGATCGAAGACTCAAAATTTCTCTTACTGTTCTACTCATAATGACTGCTGCTGAATTTGCTCGTAATTTTTAACGAAAGGTCGGGATCCACTTTTATGCATGTTTAAAATAATTAATAATATGTTAAAATGAATAAAAAAAACCAGTAATAATCAATAAGCATTTAATGGGGGAAAGAATGTCTGTGTTAAAGTTGAATAAAGACAATATTAAATGGTAAAATATTGCATTTTCGGATGAAAAACATTTTATTCTTGATTAACCAAATGATTTTAACAGTTACTGGCACGATCTGAAGATAGCGAAAGACAGAGCAGATTTTTTAAAGGCAGATATGAATCGGGCATTTTAAAGGTGGATCTATTGTGCTCTGGGGAGCTGTTTCTACTGAAGGCAGAATGAATTTAGTAATTTTTTCTATTATTATGACCATCAAGAGAATATCTGCAAATTTTAAACGTGGAATTCTCATATTTTTGTTAGATTTTGTGGAGTAATAATATTTTTTTCAACAAGACTTACATTTTTGCTCTCTTTCTAGAGCAATAGGAAATAGTTTGAAGAAAGAAACTTCTGTATTATTGCCTTTCCCGTGGCCTAAAAGTTGAAAAACCTTAACTTATCATATTAGAAAAGTGCATGCAAGTGGAAAGCAATTTTAAGTAGTTTAAATGTATTCAGAATATCATCTATGCTGTATGAAATGGTATTGAAACTGAATATTAAAAAAATGTATATATATATATATACCAGAGAGAATGTCTGACTGTTTGACCCTAAAAAGAGACCCCATAAAATATTAATTTAAAGAATAACTGAAAAAAAAAATATACTAAGATTCGAGGTGTCCTTATAATTGTGAACACCTGAAAAATCATGTTTTTGAGCGTATTTAAAGTTTTTTAAAATAGAAAAACAATAAAACTTTTTAAATATAGTCTGTTAATGAAATTCAAATTAATAAAAAATATATTTGTTTAAATAATAGTGTTCAGTGTTTAGTTAATATAGAAAAACTGGTGTCCTTATAATTATGAGAACCAGTGTATATTTATATTAAACTTGAGTTTAATTGAATTTAAATGCTATTGCGTACACTCACTCAATTACATATACACATTAATTCTATATTCATTCAAGTTCATGTATTTCATGTTATGATGACCTAAAATTATACATACTAAATTTGACTTCAATGGAATGCAGCGTTTAGACGCTATCGTACTCATTCACTTCTATGTATACACACATTAGCCCTATACTCATTAAGATATTTCATACTATGGTGACCTATAATATACAAAACATATTCGAATGCAATCGAATTTAGTGTTTAGAAGTTATCGCGTTCACTCACATACATACAGACACATATACAGATATTACCGAAAAAAAAAAAAAAAAAAAAAAAAAAAAATGAATTCAGAAGATCCCCTAAACTTGTTAAACGAACTTCAAATAATGTCAGACTATAAATCATTATGTATAAGAATTCTATTTTGTATCCGTATAAAGCAAACAAAAATAAGTTCTACATCATTAAAATCTATGTAGCTCTGTGCATAACTAACTAGCTCTATGCGTAACACTATCATAACTATTGAATTTGAGCTAAATCAAATGCAGCGTTTAGATGCTATCGTATTCACTAATACACATACAAACATACCTTTATTACTGTAAAAAATGAAAAAGGAATTCAGGAGACCTCAAAACTCTCAGAAACACTAAAATGTCAAATTTGAATTTTTCCATTATAGGAATATTTCTCTTACATAATATACGATCGGAATCTAATTTTATATTTTCTTCCATCATCCGTAATTTTTTTAAGTTAATGAATCGCTCTTTTATTTTATCCTTCACATTACCTTTGTTAAAAGCCAACGCATGCTTTAAGCATTTATTCATTTCGAAATTTGGCGATAAAAACCACTTTGCAAATTTTAATCCAATTTTTTATCAACTATTTTTCTTATTAATAAACATGTTTCTTGTAAATATTTCAAAAAAAATTTTAAGAAAAAATTGTCTTTAATTAATTTATTTCTATTCATTTTTGAAATAAATAAATAAATAAAATAAATAAAATAAAAATAAATAAATAACAGTATTTATTACTATTTAATATCTCGTTAAATGTCAAAATTGGAATTCACTGGAAACAAACGTCATCTCTTGATGATTTCACGAAATTTTTTCGTTAAATATTGCAAAATTCAAAATAACTACCTTGTATATTGACCAAAAAATTTTTTTTTTGATTGAAAAAGGCACTAGTACATGTCAGAAGGAATGTCCATAAAAACTTTCAGGCTCAATAGCTGCAGAACTCTAGGCTCTAGGTTTGTCAGACTTAACAAGGAGAAGAAGAAGAAAGTAACCGGCAAATTTCAGGTTTTCAAAGTTATATTACTCAGGTCCCTTAATTCGGATCGATTTGCAAATTTGTATGTTTTGTTTGAAAGGTATGCTTAAGGACTGTGCAAAGAATCATAGGTCTTGGAGACCAGGGAGCTGAGATACAGATAGTCGAAAAGTCCAAAATGTTATGTCGACATAATATGCACTAGTAGCGTTTCGCCATTTACTTTCCTACTTTGTAAATTTCATTTGTTTTCTTTTAATGTTTGTTTTAGCTTGGCAGGGCGGAACGTTATCGTGTTCCTAGATGCCTCTTTCCGAAAGAGCCTAATTTCGGAAGATTATTAATTTAAATGGTATACCAATGGAAAACGCTATTACTTTTAGATCGTAATTATAGAGTTTTTTTATAATATATATATATATATATATATATATATATATTTGTACAGTTTAAATCAAATTTGGCGTTTAATGGCGACACTCGTCGAAATCCTGAAATATGCTAATAAAATACTAAACTTTTATTAATAAAAAAGTTTATTATTTTTTTTTTTATGAAAATGACAGAAGAAAAAAGCGTTACAACAAAAATCTGCCATTGTATTTAAAGAACATATATTTTAGAGTTTAATCATTTTACAGTTTGAGTAAAAATACTGATCAGTTATGCTGGCCGTATTTATCAATGGGTGGAGAATAAAATAAAAATTTGCAACAGTACTTTTGTCAAATAATTAGAAATCAGCTATTAGCTGAGTCAGAATACATAATATTAAATGTGTATTTCGATAAATGGTACGTACTCTGCTTATGAATAATAGTATTATATATTGAAATTAAAAAGTAGTTTAAAAATAATTCAATGATCAATAGTCAGACTGTGATTTTAAGATCATTAACAGTTAATATGCGTTTTTCCATAGGAAAATATAATTTCGACATTGTTATTTGATTAAAATAACACTGATTTATCTAAATTCAAAACATTCTTATTCAGTTTTTTTTGAAAGATATAATGATTAGTTTTCTGTTAAAATAGTTTTTTTAAGGTATGACAAGAAGAGGGTCAGTCATTTAAATATTTACGATATTGCTAACAAAAGCAGGTCAAGCAATAGGTTGTATATGTTTTTTTTCTAATTAAAATTTGCCTGTGATAAGGTAGGGATTGCTTTATCAGAAAAATAATGCAAACTATGTTTTTAAGACTGGTAGCTAATTTCTTTGAAATACATTTCTATTGAGAGCGTTGAAAAAAATTCTCTGACACCTAAGATTTGGTAGAGAAATATGTGGGTTAAACGGCAACCTTAATATTTTCCCATTGTGCAGCTTTAAATATTTTTCTACAATTTAAAACTCATTAGTGATTAAAAATTCGTGAAAAAACATTCGTCATAACACATTATTTAAATTCAATGATAGTTGATAATGTTTAAAGGAGTATGTAATTTCTGTCGAAAAACAATAGCTATTATTTTGATTATTATGTAGTACTGATTGCTGCTACTTGTTCTGAGCTAAGATTTCAAATATATTAAGTAATTGCGAAACTAAAGAAAGAAGTTGCGAAGTATAATAAAGTATAGATGAAAGCAAAGTGGTGATTTTAAAAATTAAGTCATTTTACAGTTAATTTTAAGTATAATTTTCTTTTATCTATGAAAGTTAGACAAGATATTGTATAATAGCGACTAATATTATAATTGTATTTTTTCACGCTTTATTAAATGCAACTAATAGCCTTTAATAAAGACCCTGACCTAAAGTAAAGATATAAATGTTCAATTCCATAGTTAAGTGTGAATGGTCGAACCAAGATTGGCTAACTAAATAAATTGGTCAATCATTTAAATGTTTTTATTGGAGATTCTTCGACTAACATGTTCATCTAAATGATCAACATTTGTTTCGGTGTCAAGGCAAAACCTAAAAGATGTGAATTTGCTCTTGGCAGAACTGAATAAAGTAATACTATCTTAAGTTGAAATCCCATGACATTCTAAAATTAACTAACGTAATAAAATACTGTTTGGATATTCTAAAAGTTGTAACTTGTAAACATGCTTCGAAACTTAAATGATCTTATTAAATTACTGGATTAAGAATGGGATTCAATATTTCAAAGTATTATTTTCTGAGAAATAAGAATTTGGAAGTTAAGCCTGTTTGTTTGTTTGAAACAAAAATTTGCTGCTAAAGAGTTTGATTCTAAAATAATTTAGAAATTAACTTATAATGCTTCTTGCTTTTCGAACAAACTATGTAAGGAAATTATTGTAATCATGACAAAAATCCGACTTTGAAATTTTTATGTTTTGGTGCGCATTGAGGTCCCCTGAGTTCATTTTTGCTGTTTTGACGGTGATATATCTATGTGTGTGTATGTGTGTGAGTATGAGTGAACACGATAGCGTGTAAACACTTTGTTCGAATGAGCTAAAATTTAATAAATATATATTGTACCTCACAGTAGCACGAATTCTATTGATTTTGATGAATCTAGAGCTTGTGGTTTTTTTACAGGGACGCAAAGAACAATTTTTTATCATTATGGCCTATATGTGCTCAAATTATTTAAAGTGCGATCGTGTCTAAACTCCTTATTCAAATGAAATGAAAATTTATACGCATATCCATCGTCTCATGAACTGCTTATAGTTTGGTGAATTTAGCACTTAAAGTTTTTTTTTACAGGGACACAACAAAAAATTCTTTATTATTATGGCCTATGGGCTGAAATTATTTAAAGTACGACAGCGTCTAAACTCCTTATTCAAATGAACTGAAAACTTATATACATGTTATAGGACACCGTCACACGATCTGTGAGAATTTTAGAGAATCTAGCATTTATAGTTTTTTTTTACAGGGTCACAATCAAAATTTTTTTTATCATTATGGTCTATGGGCTGAAATTATTTAAAGTGCGATAGCGTCTAAACTCCTTATTCAAATGAACTGAAAATGTATATACATGTTACAGGTCACCGTCACACGAACTGTAAAATTTTAGAGAAGACAGCACTCTTTTTTTTTTTTTTTTTTTTTTTAACAGGGGCACAATCAAAAAGTCTTTGTCGTTACTGCTTATGGGCTCAATTTTCTTAAAGTGTGATCTAAATGCCTTATCCGATTGAGCTGAAAATTTATATAAATGTTGTAGGTCATTGTCGTACGAACTGTATTAATTTTGGTGAATCTACTACTTACAGATTTTTTCAGGGACACACGAAAAATTCTTTGTCATTATGATTTGTGGGCTCAAATTATTTTAAGTACAATAAATTTAAATTAAGCATCATACTGTATGGAGAAAACCTGAAACACCCTACGATAAAATTAAGACAACCTGTTGAAACACCCAATTATAATTTTATCTTTTTTTTAGTTAACGACTTCTCTTACTTTACATTATCTATATAACTGCTAATTACTTTATGTTCAGAAAGTCGAGTGGAGTCACTTCAGATTTTATTTATTTATTTGTTTATTTTATTTTTTTTTAATTTTACAGGAACATATCGTCCGTATATTACAATGAAGTTTGGAATATTAATTTTTATTCATATTCATTTTACTGCATGAACCAGACTCACACGATTATTTAAAATGGACCCTTTTTCTAAGCACCTGTCCAATATTTTTTATTTGCTTTACTTATCATATTGATGATTCCAATATCTCAACTTTTACTTTTTCTGGAAATTTTTTTTCTTTCTCCGTTTGTAGACCTTTTTCGCGTTCAGGAAAAGGATCATGGAATCCTATGATGATTTATGAAAGAAACTTGTAATACAATTTCTAACTTATTCAATTTCAAAATTTCAACAAAATATTTACTTAGTTTAAAAAGCGCAAAGTTTTCATATCTTTACATCTTTTTACTTTCTCTTACCCATAAGGTAGCGAAAGTATTGTTTTTGGGTCAAATTTTCGAACGCGAGATTTTGTTATATTTACACGTTTTGAGGTCCCCTGAATACGAAAATCATGTTTTTAGCAAATGGTCTGTGTGTATGTCTGTATGTCTGTATGTCTGTGTGTCTGTGTGTCTGTCTGTTATCAGCATATCTCAAAAACAAATTATGGCAGAAAGTTCAAACTTGGTATTCTAAATGTGTATCATATAGGGACGCTACAGTAAGCTTTTCGTTAAGATCAAGCAAATGGTTCGTGTACAGGGACAATCAAGAAAATTCTAATACATTACGTCTATGGAGGAAATTGCAGGAAAGTAGAGTTTAACGTCTATAGACTGCACTAAACCAAATGAAACGAATATATATTTTTTGTAATAGAGATAGTTAACTGGGAAAAAAAAAATTGTGTATGTAGGAGCCTCGCCTCCCCCCCCCCCCCTGGGGGGAAGTCCCCCCTCGAGGGGAGTAAATTTTCATGATGGGTATCTTTCAAAAGAGCTCGCCAATACCTTTAAAACGAATGGTTGAACCATCGATCTGTGATAATTTAAAGCAAAGTTATCGATTTTTTTTATTTTTAACGAAAAAAAAAAAAAAAAAAAAAAAATCGTACTTTTTTTTTTTTTTTTTTTTTTTTTTTTTTTTTTAGTCGAAACTGCAAGAAAATGTTCATATATTTTTTGAGATAACTCGATGAAAAAGTATAAAATACTTAAAATAATTTTAAAAAATATTTTAACACCAAAGACATTTAGAGAGTTCCTGAAGTTGAAAAGAAAATTTTGTTAAAATTTTGAAATTTGAGTAAGCTTGGATTAGCCTTATTTCTTTTACAGGTTAACATTGGATTCCAAAATATTTTTCCTCCACGCTATAAGTTTTCTTAAGTGGACGATATAGCAATTACTTTAAAAAGAGATAGTAGACGGCGTTTTAACTTTTGTGATACAAAGTTCTATTTATAATAAAGGTTTTTTACTTCTATTATCCTACTGCCGTAGGTAATGGAAGTATTGTATTCCGTCCAAAAATTCGATATCGAGTTTTCATCTAATTTACACGTTTTAAGGGCTCCTGAGTCCAAAAAAGTAGTTTTTGGCAATTAGTCAGTGTGTGTGAATGTATGTGTGTATGTATGTGCCGAATCTTCTGGTTTTTATATCTGAGAAACTAATAAAGACAGAACTACAAAACTTCAGAATTGAGAAAAGTCTGGCGAATTTTCCAAATTTTGGTGAAAATTGAGAAATTGGAAGTGGGACTGTAAGTCCGTATCTCAAAAACTGCTGTAATGATTTTCTTCAAAGTTGCTATATAAACACTCCATTAGATGTGCTTTCGAATGATATAGTTTGTTAGTTCAGGAAAATTGACAGTCGTACTGTATAAATAGCTCAATTTCAGAATTCGCAAGCGCTTTTTTTAAAAAACAGCTGTAGGGATTTTTTTCAAACTCGCCATATTAACTCCCTTTTAAATATCCTTTTGTATGTAATTATTGTTTTCTGGTCAATAATTGAGTATTCCAAGTTTTGGTAAAATTTGGTATCTCAAAAACGGCTCTAACGATTTTCTTGAAAACTGTTACATAAATCCATTTTAGATATCTTTTCTCGTATAATACGTGGTTATTACAGGAAAATTAACAGTCATCCTGCTTAGGTAGGTTAGTTTTAGATCTCGGAAATTGATGTTTAAAAAAAATCACTCTACCTTTTTTTCTTTATTATTATTATTATTATTATTATTATTATTATTATTATTTTAACTCGCTATGTAAACTTTGTTTTGTATGTTTTTACATCTGTATCAAGTTTCTCTTACTGGAAAAATTTTAGGTTTTTGCTTCATTAGGTTAATTTTATGTCTTCTGATCACATCATCTCAAAAAATGCATATAATACGTGTAATAGTGGGTAATGGAAGTTGTGTGGTTGTTTCACACCAGATTTTTTTTTTTTCTTCTTTAGATTAAAAGTTTCAAAGCAATCAAATTTGTTATTTTTTCATATTACCCATAATGGAAGTATTGTATTAGGTCCAAAAATTCGAGTTTTCGCCTGATTTACACGTTTTAAGGCCTCCCGAATCCAAAGTAGTTTTCGGCAATTGGTCTGGACAGGGCGTGTGTATGTATGTATGTGTGGAATCTTCTGACTATCATATCTCTGAAACTAAAGATAGAACTACGAAACTTCAAAATTGAGACAGGACTGGTGTACAGGTTGGTTGTAGGATTAAGGCCGATTGACTCCTTAAGTGTCCTAGGCCTACAGGGGGAATGCCCTCCGTGGGGGTCTTTCTAAGGGGTCCTAGCCCGTATTTACGCGAGTTTCGGAGGAAACCACGGAAAACTCCGAACGGCTAGGTCGATGAGCGCGACCTGGGATCGAACCCGGCACCTCCCATCTACCAGCTTTGAGCGTAGAACCGCTCGGCCGCTGGTGGGCGGACTGGTGTACAGATAAATTTTCTACATTTTGGTGAAAATTGGAAAAACGGAATTGGGACATCGGAAACCGTAAGTGGGACCGTAACTCCGTATCTCAAAGACGGCTGTAACGATTTCGTTCAAATTAGCTATATAAACACTCTATTAGATATCCTTTCGATTGATGTAGTTGGTTAGTTCAGGAAAATTCGCAGACGCCCTGTATAAATAGCCCAATTCCAGGTCTCGCAAGTGCGTTCCTTTAGAAATGGCTGTACGGATTTTTTTTTTTTTTTTTTTTAACTCGCCATATTAACTCCTTTTTAAATATCCTTTTGTATGTAATTATTGTTTTCCGGTCAATAACTGAGTGTGCCAAGTTTTGGTAAAATTTGTTATGTCAAAAACGGCTCTAACGATTTTCTTGGAAATTGTTACATTAATCATTTTAGATATCCTTTCTCATGTATTACGTGGTTTACAGGAAAACTGGCAGTCATCCTGGTTAGGTTGGTCAGTTTTAGATCTTGGAAATTGGTGTCTCAAAAAATAACTCTATCTTTATTTATTTATTTTTCTTATTTTTTAACTCGCTATGTAAACTCTGTTTTCGTGTCTTTATATGTATATATATATCAGCTTTCTCTTATAGGAAATTTGTTAGATGTCTACTTTGTTAGGTCAATATTATGTCTTCTGATCACATTATTTCTAAAAAATGCATATAATACGTATAACAGTCGGTAATGGAAGTCGTGTGGTTGTTTCACACCAGATTTTTTTTTTTTTTTTTTTTTTAAATACCAACAGGGAATTTTAATGTAAAGGAATGCTTTTCATATTAAAATTCCCCTGAAAAAATTCCACTGTATTTCTAAATAAGTTTTCTTGAGTTTTATACTAAAATTCTATTACATATTAATTTTCAAGATAAATTGTTGCTCTCAAATACAATATATATATATATACTTCCTCTTATGTTCAAAATGAATAGAATTATGCGTAAATAAAGTCTGTGCTATTAAAAACTTTTCTTCAAGCCATACACACTATTAAATTAAAAAAGAAAGATGATTAATATTCAGGAAATGACAAAACGAATTTTGCATCATTTAAGTTTACATCCATTTATGGCTATAATAATATCTGAAATAATTCTTTACAATGAGAATATAATGTTTATGTTTACTGCATTTTACGATTTACTATTCTAGAGCTAAAATAAATATTTTAAATGCCCTTTTATTAGCACTTTCCAACAAGGTTAAAAAGTTTTAATGACTTTGGCTTGTCTGTCTTTCTGTCCGCGCTCTAACTTCCGTAAATATTCATGAAATTTCTTGAAAATTATATATTTTTCGAGTTCACTATCGGATGTTCCCTATTGAAAGTGTAGTAAATACGACTATTGGTTTGTGTACAGAGACACCCGAAAATATTCTAAAGATTTGCGCCTTGCGTTCTATGAGAGGTATTTCTATAAACCATATTTTATTATACATTTACATTAAACGAATCTTAATGAAATTGAAATATGTTATTCAAGTTCACAATCAGATGCTTTTTACAGAAAATGGAGTAAATTGCACCCCTGATTTGTGTACAGAGACAACCGAAAGTATTGCAAAGCATTGTATTCTATGAGAGGTATTTCTGTAAACAATATTTTATAAACTTTACTTTGCACAAATCTTAAAGAAATTGAATTGTTATTCAGAAGCACAAAAAAAAAAAAGAAAAAGTTTTTTATAGGATATAGTAGGAGTAGCGTTAAGATTTACAGGGTTACACAAAAAACTTCAGTTATATTAAGGACGTTTTTCAATTACCTTTTCGTTTACGTTAAGCGTTTTTGAATTAATGATTTGAATTAAGGTATCTGTCTGTCTATCTGTTCATCTGCCCTTTTTCAGCGTCCGTACGTATTTTCAGAAATTAAAAACGAAATTATTTATGTTATTCAAGTTTACAATGGAATATTCCCTATTTAAAATGGATTTAATAGGTTCTGTACAACTGGTTTGTGTAACGGGCACCCTCAAAAGTGCCAACGTATTGAGTTTTATGAGAGACATTTTTATAAATCACATTAAAATAAGTTTCTACTGCAAAAATCATAATGAATTAATATTTGTCTATAATATGCTAAAAATATGTTTTGTATACAGTATGATATGTTTAGTATTGAGATTTACAATACCAGGGCGACACTAAAATATTCAGATACATTAAGGACTACAACTGGAAATTGCTAGATTTGTATAATGTTTGTGTTAAGCTTTTTTAACCCTTTCCAACACTGTTTAAGAAAGATTATGAATTCAATTAGGGTATGTGTCTGCATTTTGCTCCTTCTTTGTGTTCATTGTGTGATAACGTAGGAAAAGAACATTGAAGGTTATACGATACAATGAGTACGTACAGCTGGAAAGTGTTAATAATGGATGCGTCTTGCTTGATTTTGCGTTCTTGTTATTATTATTTTCTTTGTATACCGATTTCATTTCCGACTAGCAGCTCGCCCAAACACCAGACTCATTTGCTTTAATTATTCCATTCCACCCTCTTCCAGCAACTTCACGCTCAACTAGATGGATAATGAGATATAAAGTAGTTCCGCTTCTTTTTCATCACCACCTAGCTAGGTGAAATGCCCCGAGCTACCAACTTGTTGATTATATTTGGGTGAAAATTACTTTCCTGTCTTCGTTTATTTTTTGAATTTGTCGTCTACCACAAAGCAAAAGCAAAACGTAGCAACTGGACATCAAAATATTAAAAATGAAATAAAAACTAGTATGTTGTGGCCACCGCATGACTTTCTTCTAGATTTTCCTATACAAATTCACTCAGTAAAAATAATTTATTAAAATTATTATTAAAAAAAATTATTTTTCATGATAATGCAGACGATTTACATATTAGAGAAGTAGTATAACATAAAAAAAAAGAGTCAATTTTATTCTCTATATTACATTTAAAAAAAAAATCGATAATTTTATTTTAAATTATCGCAGATCAATGGTTCAACCATTCGTTTTAAAGATATTGGCGAGCACTTTTGAAAGATACCCATCATGAAAATTTACTCCCCTCGAGAGAGGAGGCGAGGCTCCTACATACACATTTTTTTTTTTTTCTTTTTCCAGTTGACTATCTCTATTGAAAATATTTCTTTTAAATTTCATAATTATTATTAAAAAATAATTCTCTTTATGCACATTTATACAAATTTTGTCCTATACCACCATGTTAAAAATTTAGAAAAAGCGGGATGGCAACGCAAGCTGTTGGACAATTTTTACCAAAAGTTGGTAGGCACTAATTTATGTCAGTGCGTAACTGCATACCAATTTGTTTTAAATTATGTGCTGTATTACCTGAGATACAGTCGCCACAATATTTTGTCACACACACACACACAGAGACAGACAGACAGACATTTTCTAAAAACGGTCAAATAGTGTTCTACACTCTCAAAACGTATAAATCCAACAAAAAACCGAGGTTGAAAATTTTTACGAATCCAATACTTTCTTCTGTTGAATATAGAAGAAAGTAATAAGAACAAAGAAATATTTATTATTAATGAGACAGTGGACATTATAAAACACTCTCATGAATTACTTTCTTAAATTTAAGGGGGACATACGACCCTCAGAACTTCAAAAAACATCGATTTAATTATAGTCTTTTTTTAAGTAAATTATTGTTAACTAAGCTTCATTGGACATGTCTAATAGTTACCTATAACTTTATCATGCATTTTGGAATGTAATTTAAATTCTGTGGTGAATTATTTAATAATTTATGTGTTAATATATATATATATATATATATATATATATATATATATATATATTTAATCACCTTGCGCTCAGGATATCTCTGAAACTATTTAATATTTTTTCTTGAAATTTTCACAGATTATGTAACATAACAGATCCTTCAATATAAACCTAAATTTGTTCAAATTTAGGTTATATACATATATATATATATTAAAAGTTTAAAGATCACTTATTTTTCAATAAAATCTGAAATGTATGAAAAATACATACAAATTTACAAATTTAGGTTCAGTTTGTAGGATCTGATATGTTACATAATCTGTAAAAAATTCAAGAAAAAATATTAAATAGTTTCAGAGATATCCTGCGCGCAAGGTGAAAAAAAAAAAAAACTTTTATTATTAACATATAAATTATTAAATAATTCACCACAGAATTTAAATTATATTCCAAAATACATAATAAACTTATAGGTAACAATTAGACATGCCCAATGAATGTTAGTTAACAATAATTTACTTAAAAAAAGACTATAATTAAATCGATATTTTTTGAAGTTCTGAGGGCCGTATGTCCCCTTAAGGTAATGTGCATATTGCATATGCGTGTATTATAATACAATAATGTTAAATAAATTAAAATTTTTTCAAAATTATTTAAATTAAGGAAATAAAATTCAAATTTAAATTTTTTTCGAATGTATATATTTATATATATGTATATATACCTTTTTTTCCCCAGCTAATTTTAGAGTATATGTCTATTAAAAATTATACTGAAGACATGAAGTATTTATTTCTATGCATCCATTTTAGTTTAGACTTAGAATTTTTTTCCATATTAGACTTTAAAACATAATTTCAAGTTTTGAAAAGCCTGTAAATCACATGAAATGTTACTATTCAAACGTAAAATTTCTTATAAATTAACTTTTCAATGGATCTACAAAATTGTGCACATATAGGTTTCCAACATATATTTCAACATAAAACTACAGAAATTGATAATGGTAATTTGAAATTAAAAAAAAATAATACCGAGACTAGATCGTTTTAAAAAAATACATATAATAATAATAATTAAATATAAATTATTCACTTTTGATACACCTTTGATATCAAATATTTAAAAAAAAAAAAAAAAAAAAAAAGAGAGAGAGAGAGAGAGAGAGAGAGAGAGAGAGAGAGAAAGAGAAAGAGAGAATTGTATTTTAAATTAACTATCCTGAAAATAGTGCTACTCTACGAAATTCATTGAATTAAAAAATAAATAAATAAATAAAAATATACTCTATAACCAAAAAAAAAAAAAAAAAAAAAAAAAAAATGACACACCAAGAAGGAATAATGCAAACTGGACACAAATTGACATACATACAGATTTTGATGGAATCAAGCACCAATTCATCATTATCGTCGATCCTACGTACAACTGGTACTTGAGTGACTTCAAATACAAATAATAGGCGGCTCAGTGGGGTTAAGCTCAGTCCCCGGATCTCTCTTCTACTGAGGATGTTTGGAGCATCATAAAAAGGGTCCCACAACCAGCTCGGGATTTTACCAATCTAACGCAACAATTTGGCACGATACTTGAGCACGTCTGCCAAATCTATCAATTAATACCAAGCCGAATAACTGCGCCCATAATGGCCAAAAGTGGACCAACGCGTTATTGCCTTGTTTATTTTGTGAGGCCCTTTCTCTTGATTAAATCATTCCAATTTTCTGAAACTGTAATCAATTGTTTTTCTCCACATGTACATCATATCTACCAATTTTTGTCCCATTCGGACTACCCATTTCTCACCATCTACCAATTTTTGTTTCCACTTCTTCTTGGTGCGTCGTTTTATTTTGTTATAGAGTGTATTTTTCTTCAAAAATTACTTTATTTTGAAAATTCTTAAAATGTGTTCTTAAATTCATATTATTTAATTTAAAACATTTTTGAGGATTTACCAATAAATGCATGACTTTTTTACGAAGTCCAATGAAAATATTTCGAAATAGAATGATATTTCAATTTTTTATATTTTAAATGCTTCTCCTTTTTAAATTAATTTCAAGAAAACATAATCCAACCATTTAAAAACTAGTATGTTGTGGCCACCACATGACTTTCTTCTATATTTTCCTATACAAATTCACTCAGTAAATATAATTTATTAAAATTATTATTTAAAAAAACTATCTTGCATGATAATGCAGACGATTTTCATATTAGAGAAGTAGTATAACACTAAATATCCAAAAAAAGTCAATTTTATTCTCAATATTACATTTAAAACATATATATATATATTTTTAATGAAAAAAATCGATAACTTTATTATTTTAAATTATTACAGATCAATGATTCAACCATTCGTTTTAAAGAAATTGGCGAGCTCTTTTGGAAGATATCCATCATGAAAATTTACTCCCCTTCAGGGAGAACCAAAGAAAAAAAAAAGGGGGAGGGGGGGGGGGGTTGGAGGCAAGACTCCTACATACACAATTTTCTTTCCCAGTTGACTATCTCTATTACAAATAATTCTTTTAAATTTAATGTTGATTATTAGAAAATAATTCTCTTTATGCACATTTATACAAAATTTTAACCTATACCACCATGTTAAAAATTTAGAAAAAGCTGTTGGACAATTTTTACCAAAAGTTGATAAGCACTAATGTATGTTAATGTGTAACTACATACCAATTTGTATGAAATTATGTGCAGTAGTACCTGAGATACAGTCGCCACAAAATTTTATCATATACACAGACAGACAGACATTTTCTAAAAATGGTCAAATTGTGTTCTACAGCACTCAAAACGTGTAAATCCATCAAAAACCCGAGTTCGAAAATTTTTACGAATCCAATACTTTCTTCTATTGAATACAGAAGAAAATAAAAAAATATGTATTAGTGTATTTTCTCTAAAGGCAAAATAATAATAATAATAATAATAATAAATCGTTTCTTGAGCGTATTGTTATTGTGGAAACAGAGGCGCACTGGCACAATATTTATGGGGAGGGGGGGGGGGATATCAAACTTACTGACATACAGACGTAGAAGAAAATAATCGCGTTTAAAATTATAAATAATATTGTAAAAAATAATGCCTAAATATGTTGAGAGTTTTCGGTAAAAACGGACTTTCTAAATGCATAAAAAAAACTTCTGTTTGTTGGTTAGGGAGTGAGTTATTTAATTGAAGGAGTTTTAAACGTCGTAAAGAGGTTGGGTGTGAATACTTGAAATAAAAATAATTTGTGCAAGTTTGAACCTTGTTATCTTGAAAGAATAATAGATTTATTTAGTTTAAAATTCCTTAAAAATATTTAAATAATTTTGCTCCAACGAACTATTTCCTTTTGATAAATTAAAGTAATTTAGAATTTTTTAATTTCGAAACCTATATTTGTTAATTTTGAAACCTACATAAGTTCATAATTTTAGGAATCATGCACACACAAAAACTCTTACGAAATAGCGCATAAACTATATATATATATATATATATATATGTGTGTGTGTGTGTGTACGTGCGTATATATATATATATATACATTTGATAATTGATCAAATGACTCTACTATAAATTAAAAGAGATCTCTGTACTTATCGTCACCAGAAGACAAAGCCAATGTTATTTTATGGAAAATTTTGTTCCATTACAACTCATTATCTTATACGTATTTTAAAATTTCGTTTTCACACTCAAAAAATTCGCGCTCTTTAAATTAGTTATCGTTTTATTTTATTTATTTTTTATTTTAATTTTTTTTTTTAAATTAAATATATATATATATATATTAATGTTTAGGAAACAATAGCTTGTTTAACAGTTGTGAATTTTTTGATTGTGAAAACGGAGTTTAAAAATATGTATTAGTTAATGAGTTACAATAGGACTAAATTCTTCATAGAATATCATTTGTTTTGATATTTAAAAAAAGAGAGGGAGTCTGATTTAATATTTTTGCAAAATTACTCACACTATTTTAAAAACAACCATTCTTAATAAAATAATAAATAAATTTAATAACTCTTATACTATTAATTAACTTATGTCTTAAGCGCTTGACATTTAAGTTTACATTTTTACGTACATAAAACTCTTTTTCTATCGTCCTTCTTTTTCTTCTTTCTACAATATTCACAACAAAGTATGGGATCTGTAGAAAATTTTGACCTCCATTTTTGACATTTCTTATTTGCTAAGAGTTTCTGCCGTCTGTCTGCATGTTTGCATTACAAAACTTTCATGTCTACCCTAGATCAAGAACACATAATTACATGCCCATAATTCCCTGAAATTTCCTATTTAATTTCACTTTCACGTAAGTTGTTGTTTATAAACTTTTGGTGCATATCACTTAATATGTGGCGCCTAGTCCTGTTTTATCATAATTTTTAATATGGCAGCTCAAGACAATCTTTCGTATAAATGTACACATCATATATATATATATAACTGGTCATTCTGAAATTTAAAAATCTTATTTATAATATTAATTAACAACTGTTCTAGATTAAGAGGCTGGTATTTCATTTATATTTTCTCTTGTTCATATGTTTTCTTAAATTAATATTAAGATATATGAGAATGTTTTTGATATTAAGATATAATATTATATTTCTTTTTTTTATGTAAGATCTCATCAAAATACAGTGTAATACAAGCACAGAATTCAGAATTCACACAGAATTAGCAATTTTAACATTATAATAAAGAAAATTACATACTTTGACAGAAGAAAAAAAGAAACAATATAAATTTAAATTAAATTTAAAAATGATGTAAAATGAACCAGAACACTACCAAAAAACAGCTAAATCGTTATCAAGGACTTCAGCTGTATAGAAAATCTTTTAGCTGTATAGAAAATAAAAGAGTAAATTGTTTCTAAAATTGCAAGTGATCATAAATCCTGATCAATTGTTGCAAGCATTCCAACATTGTGTTTTTCTAGAATAAACATTATTTTCATTATTTGCTTATTTTTTATTTAAGGTAGACTATTACTTGAATTTGTTAACAGATCAAAGATTATGTAGGAAGACGAATCATTAAAAAAAAAAAAAAAAACAGTAATTTTTAGTCGTTAGTACAGGATTGTTGTTGAATGCTATTACAGTAGCAAAGTTGTATAGTATATCATTTCATCTTAGCATAAAGTTGGAATATTTAAATAAAAATGTTTTTTTTTTTTTTTTTTTTTTTAATTTGTTTATTAAGTATTATAAGGCAAAGTCTTTTCCGGATAATAATTTCTCTAAATATATAATTGATAACTTTTAATATTAAAAAAAAAAAAAAAAAAAAAAAAAAAAAAAAAAAAACATTCATTTAAAGGTTAAAAAAATTCTCCCAAACTAAACTCCCGGTTAATATATCATTCACATAATACCCTAAGAACTTGAAAAAAATTCTAACAATGCTGAAAAAAACCTTCAATGTCGGAAATCATAACAAATAAAATGAGGTTAGTAGTAAATTGTATTGAGTAAACGTGTTACAAAACACATTTTCATACTTAAAACGTGCCCTAATCCTTTAATTTCTTCTTCTTACGATTTCTTTAATCTTAGCTCTAATTCTGTAAAAGCTGTCTAAATCTTTCAGCTTCGTTTAATGTTATTTTTTTAAACAATATAAATATATGTAAATTGCGATAAAATTGTTGATAATGTTTTTAAATCATGAGATTTTTCTTTTGTTTGATATTTTGACATTCAGGACATATTAGAGCTCATATTAAAATAATAAGCATATAGAAAAAATCGATTATGTGTTCTATTTATGCAGTACACTTTTAAAATTAATAGTTTAACATTTCATACCCACATGCACAGCATGTTTTGGTGCTAAGATTCACCATTATAGTTGAGTTCACTACCAAACTGGCACTACTAAAATGGCGAAATATGGCACACCAAAGATCTAAAAATGTTGGTTGCAGCTAAATTGGACCCATTTTTCAATTCCTACTATTAGTTCACACTCTCCTTATATCTTGTACAAATCTTGCAATGGATTTTTAACTAACTTCCCAACTAGCTAGAAATTTGAAACTTTCAGGATTGCTCAGAACACGGTGACAACACAATACTTCGAAGTCCGATTTTCGAATTTTTTGTTATTTTTCTTATAATTAATTAAAATATTAAAATAATAACATCCTAATAGAATTATATTATAGCCATTAAAATATTAGCTATAATTTAATTGTTGCCAAAAAAATTTTACGAGTTCGTTTTCTTTCGACATAAAAATAAATACATTTAATTAAACGTGAACATTAAAAAATTAAAAAAAAGTTAAATTATGCATCTCACGAAAATTGACGTCATTATCACTTTAAAAATTTTATGCACATTGATAAGAGTTCTATGATTCATCAGAAAATTTAAAACATGGTATATGAAACGTTTTTTTTTTTTTTTTTTTTATCTTATACTTATTTTTATTTCACTTTTCTCGCGCGCTTTTTATTTCCTAATTCAAAATTATTATTATTATTATTTCGATAGTGTTTGTAAGTAGGAATTGACTGAATTTTTTTTATATATATATTACTTGTTTTGATGAAAGGTAGAATTTTATTTTCAAAAACCGATGGAGAAAAGAGTCGGTGTTATAAGTTTGTCTGTCTTTGTGTCTATCTGTCTGTGTCACTGTAGCCCCAAAACGAATGGACTGATTTCAAAGTGATTACTTTTTATCCTACGAATCATCGTAATTTAACCCTGCTGCTGTGTTTGGGTCCATTTTGACCCAAAATTAACGTATGTGAAAATTTTTATTTTATGTAGAATACTCTCCATGAAAAACAATATGAATTGTCACATAAATTTAGTTCAAAAATAGAAAATGAAAGTATGGTTATGTATTAAAATTAAAAACATTGGGTCTATTTGGACTCCAATTGGAATATTCAAAAATGACTGTTCCTTTTGTCCATTGAAAATGAACACATCAGCAGGGTTAATAAGGATAGTTCATAGCTATGTTTGATAATGATCTGTGTGATTGATTTTTTAAAAAATAAATTGAAATATGATCCTTTCAGGCTACTTTGATTTGATATTTTAAAATTTCTGTTTTCAATCTTCCAATTTCCAACTCATGTTAAATTATAAATCACATGATTTTTAATTAAAATATTGAAAAATAAAACCTTGATTTTTAAACCAATTTTGACAAAAAAATTAATTTCGTTTTAAATAGCGATTGTTCTGTGTTCAAAAATATTTAAAATCGTTTTAAAAATAGATATTAAAAAATATTGAGATATGTTTAATTAGATTCAAAGCTAGCCTTGTGTTGACATTTGATTATTTGCGAGCTAATGTTTTTCCAACTGAAAACTACTGATTTTACAGAAAAAAATTATATTTAATTAAATTCAAGGACGAGTATTTTTATAAAACTAGCTTTATACTTGTTAATCATGTAAAATGTGACGAAGTACTGCTGTTGGATAGTGATGAATAACAATTTTGTAAATTATTTAAAACGAATAAATATTTTTTAAGAACGAAATTATCCATTTATGTATTTGTAAAATTATATATAAGTCATATGATTGTGAAACCGAAAAATATTTAAAAAAATATTTTAGGAATTATAAAACTACCTCAGTTTTATACATAAGATAATTAGAAATAAAATTCTAGTCGTTACATTCAGATATCTAAATGTCTCTTTATTTAAAAATGAAATCTTTAGATGTGTTTTCTAAAAAAACTAGTTTCTTCCGTTATTTTTGTGTGTTATAAACTTTATTATTCTAAAACGTTTAGAGATATTGCTGTGAAATTCTACGGGAATGTTTTCTACATGTATGTCTGTGTTTTGAGCTAAAAATCTATGCTTTATTTGTAAATTTAAAAATTTTATGGATATTTTTCTATGAAAATATGATTTGTATTTACCTTTTTTTAAGTCCTGTATTTATTTACAAAATCTGCTATGTTTCAGTGAATTTTAAAAATATCATTAAACTTTTTGTTTAAAATACAAATAATAGTGTGCAGTATAAGTATTATAAAGGAAAATGAATTTTATTGATTTATATATTCTGTATAAAGTCAGACGCAGACGTTAAATTTTGTCGAATTTTTACTAAAAAAATGCCTATATTTTTAAATTTTACGAATTTACTGAAATATTTTTTCAATAATTGGTTTTATATTACATTTAAATTAAGAAACATGTGTAGTTGACTAACTTTCTATATTTCTGAAAAATATCCTCCAAATTGAATTAGATACCTAAAATCTAATAATACTATTAAAAACCAATTTAATATCATGACAAATATCGCATAAAAAAAAAAAAAAAAAGTACGGCTTCATATTTTTTCTGCTTTTATTTTTATTAAGAGTCACGCTGTAGTCTATTTTTCATACATGAAACATGACTTTTCGTATATTTTGTGCTTTTTTTTTTCTTTTTATGCCAGTTAAAATAATAATAATGATTGAAAAAATCAGGAATAATAAATATTTTTAAATGTCATCAATAAAATGTTAAACATATCTTGTGAGTTGTATCCATAAGCTAATTTTTTAATACTTCAATTCATTATGAGTAAAAATAGTAATGCAAATAGTAAAGAAAAAAAAGTCAAATAAATATTTTGATAAAATGGGTAAGACTAAAAAATAAAAGTATCATAAATTATTAAAAGTATCATTATTTATAGCTCTTTAAAGTGCAAAGAGGAGGAAAAAAAATAGTTAATGCCTGAAAATTAACTAAAATATTTATTTTAAAAATTATAAATGAAAGAGAATGGTTAAAACAGATATAAAGTCTCGGAAGAAAAAAAAAAAAAAAAAAAAAAAAAAGAAAAAAAAAAGGACATTCCTTTATAATTCTGCGATAGTTCATCGCCTAAAAATAATTTCTTTTATAAACGACTAGGAATATTAGTTCTTATTTACAAATATTCAAGAATTTAAATGCCGTCTACATCTTAAAATTTGTATTAACTTTTAAAATTATGATAGTATCATATTTTAACATTAATGTACGTTGAAATTTATATTCAAACATAAAGTTTCAATTATATAAATTGAACAATTTTAAAATTTAAATCATTTGAAGCTAGTTTTGACTAATTTGAAGTTATTTTTACGTATTTTTATTAATACAAACTAAAATTAAATATATATATATATATATCATTCTGATTTTGATGACGATATTTGAAGACCCTTTGTTAAATACACAGGTTCTCAAATATTAACCCTTAACTTTTTTTAAAAACATAATTCATAGATAAATGAGTATATTCAAACAAAATTTGAACTATTTGTTCGTTATTAAGTAATTATTTACATTTTATATTACTTTGGCATATCATAAATAATTTATACATTGATATTAATTTAATTTTTCTGAAAAGTACATTTCGAAAAAAAAGAAAAATTTAAACGATTTTAAAAGAAGAAAACTAATAGATAGATGCAAAAATCAAGAATGCATTTATTACACATAGGGGAAAATTAGGTGGTTATTAAATTAAAACACTTTTTGTTTTTAATTAATTAATTTATTATTATTATTATTATTATTTTGTATATATATATTGTATATATAACTTGTAAAAAAAGATAAACACGAAGAAAAAGTTTGGATGCTGTGTTTATTAAAAAAATTATATATATTGAATTTTTTACTATATTGATGTAGTTAACAGTTACAAATAAATGGAAAAAAAATTGTTTTGGTAGGAAAAGAAAAATAATTACAGGAAAGAAACAACCGATTGTAATTTATCATCTGGAGGCAAAATGTTTCAGTGCCTAACTATTTTTAGTATTATCTTTCATTTAGTATATTCTTTTTTATATATCATTCATTTTAATACTTCACTTCAAAACGGGATTTTATGAAAAATTGTTTTAATATTAATTTACAAAGTATTTCCAATATCAATGTAATATAAAAATCAATGAAAGATTTTTGATAACAAACATATCATGCAAATTTTATGTTTACAGATTTATTTTTAAGAGCTATGCGCTAGAGAAAGAGAGAGAGAGAGAGAGAAAAGGAAAAAGAAAACGAGTTTTTAATTAATTTTTGATTCAATGGGTTTCAAAACTGCATCATATCTGTAATCTTCATCTGAAAACTTTCACTGTAGCTAATTCAAACGAGTAGATTTTTTGTTTTATCAAATTGACGATTTATATTGCAAAAACTAGCTATAATACTGTTTTAGTATAGGAACACCCACATTTTTTAAAATGTCAAATAAAAGTAGACGCTATTACAAATTCATTTTTCAATGTCTATTTGTGGTAAAATTAACACTGGACATTTTTTTTTCTACACAGAATGTAATACGCAGAAATAGTCGAAATTTTTTCAAAATAATTAATGTAAGTTTTCTTAACTTTTTTCCCCTTATTATACGAGGGTTGACTTTTATGTTTTTACAAACGACCAATAGAAGGCGTTACTGAAATTTGTCTTCAGGATATTTGTAAAATTCACATTTTTACTTTCTTCTCTATGTAATATAGAGAAAGTATTGGATTCGTGGAAATTTTAGACCTCCATTTTTGACGGATTTATACGTTTTGGGATCTCCTGAACACGAATTGATAGTTTTTAGAAAATGTCATGCGTGTGTGTATCATGAACTTTGTGTCCCCTGTATCTCATGAACGAATGAATGAAATTCAACTAAACTTGGTATTTAGTTGCACCCTGACATAAACTGGTGCTGATTAAATTTGGGGATCAATCGTTCAACAGGTGGCGCTGTGATCGCATTTTTTCTAAATTTTTAACATGGCAGTATAGGACAAAATTTCGTATAAATATACATAATAAGAGTTATTTTTAACTTGTGATTGTAAGATTAATATGAATTATTGATAATAGTAGTAGTTCTGTTAGGAAAAAAAAAATCTGTGCATGTGGAAGTACTCCCCGAGGGGGCGGGGGGTAAATTTTCAAGATGGGTATCTTTGAAAGGTCTCGTCAATACTTTTAAAACGAATGGTTGAACTATAAATCTGTGATAATTTAAAACAAAGTTATCGATTTTTTTTTTACTTTTAACGAAAAAAAACTTAGAAAAAAAAAAACGTAATTTTTTTGGGTGCTTCCGGATGAACCGAATCCTACGAAAGTTGTTCGTTCACGAAGCACTTCCAAGAAAATGATTGCTTGTTTCTTCGTCCTTACAGAACATATCGCAACCATTCCTTTAGAGGATCGAAAAACTGTTAACGTTAAGTAGTATACAGAAATTTGTTTGCCAAAAGTCATCAACGAAATTAGAAAAAACAACAAAAATCGCCGCCTCATTCTTCATCAAGACAACGCCAGCTCCCACACAGCACGTGATATAATTATTTGAAGGATAAAAATATCGAATTAATGTCTTATTGTCTGTGTTCTCCTGATTTTTCGCCTAACGACTTTTCTTGTTCCCATATGTCAAACAAAAAATGCGTGGGCAGCGATTTTCATCATCTCAAGAAGCTGTTGATGCCTTCCAAAACCATGTTTTTGAGATATCAACTTCAGAGTGGAAAAACTGTTTCAAGAATTGGTTTGAACGGATGGAAAAGTGTATAAATCTTAATCTTAAAGGCGATTATTTTGAAAAACAATAAAACAGTTTCTTCCCAAAAAATCCTTTTTCTTCCTACTTTTTGTAGTAACTTAAAAGGCAACCCTCATATAAATTTTTAGAAAAAAATTTAAATTAATGAAATAAGAAGACTTACTTCAACTAACTTATAACTTAATATAACTTAAAAACAATCTATTAATATTTAACATCAAAATAATTATGTGTATTTGTAAATTCATGGATATGTTCTTTTAGAAACAAAATAAATAAATTTTGGAAACAGTAGAAAAAGAAGGTTAATTGTTATTTAATCACTTAAAAGAATTAGACTAATTTTAAATTAATCAAATAAGCGCTCAAATTCAGTTTTAAAAAAATGTTACAAGGAGCCAATTTACAGACAGAAAAGTCTTTTATTTCAAGGATGGGAAATTAAATTTGCAATTTTACATGTTTATTAACCTATATATAAATAATATACATAAGCATTTTTTTTTTCTGTAATAATATTAGTATTGTTAATGTCGTGATCCTCTGCACAACTTTTTTTTTTTTTTTTTTTTTTGTAAGGGGAGAAAGGTTTCAAAATAATTCAATTTTTTTACACTAAGACATATTGTTAAATTTTGTATTGTTAGTTATTTTTGACAAAAATATTTGAAAATTTATGATTTAAAATTTGGTATTTTATGTTAAAACTTCGACATTTTAGCTGAATTTAAATTTTTTTCATTTCTTATATTGTAAGTTTTTGTTACATTAAAAAAAAATTATATGATCCACTTTTAATAAAAAGTAAAGTTTTTTTTTTTTTTTTTTTTTTTTTTTTTTTTTTTTTTTAAACCTTAATATTGCCTTTAACGAATGTTTCCATTGCTAATTCATTTATCTATTTTTTTGCGGAACCGGTATCGCTAGAAGGAATGCATCCAAACTTTTATTTAAAAACAATGCCAAAAAACAACCCAAACAGTCAATACCAGTATGCAAGGACAATTCGTGATTATAGTTTAATTGTATAAATAACAAAATAGGTTCTAGAAATTAATGGTTGTTAATGTACAATCTAATTTATCTGAAAAAAATAATTTTCAAGGAGTTAATTTAAATGATTAATTATCCCAATGAATGAAATTTATCATTATTGTGGAATGAAATTTATTGAAAATATCAACCACAAGTAGTTTTTCCCGAAGAAGTATTTCAAGGAGGGTCCATAACCCATCCTTGATTTGATCGACTATTCCACATTCGGATCAGTGACCGGCGTGTCTAGTGGTCAAGGGCGGAACTGTAAGAAAGGGCAGGGCATTTGATATCATCGAAGTTATTGGATGCTTGTGTCATGTTACAAATTCCCCGAAGGTTTAAAAATGTATTTAATTTTGTTCAAAATGATATTGCATTGTCTTTCGTTGTTTTCATATGTATATAATATTTTTCTTTTTGATGTTGCTATTTTTGTTTTTGTTTTTGCCTTCGACTTCCTTTTCTAAATAATTGAAACAATATTTACATTAAGAAAATTGCAACAGCCAGGAGTTCTTCTGCAACATTTTCTTCTAAATTTTATGCTTTCGAATTTCGGAACCCAAATTTATTTCAATAATATATGATCTAGCGGTCAAACGGACATTTCCACTGCTATTTGAATTAATCTATTTCTAGAAAATTTTATTAAATATCGGTTTATTCAGTACTTATGAATATTGTCTATACATTTTTCTAATATATTTTTTAAACTTCTATGTGCATGTTCTTTTTTATGCTTAAAATACTGATCCAATCCTTGGTGAAAAGCAATATTTAGTAACAGAAAAAGAAACCCGTGACAAATTTTATTTAATATACTACCAATTATGCCTCTCTCTCTCTCTCTCTTTCTCTCTCTCTCTCTTTTTTTTTTTTTTTTTTTTAATTTATTTTGCTTTTTATTGTTGTAAATGTATTTTATTCATACTGAATTTATTTTATGAGAAATGGCAGCATTTTTGAAAAGTCATATTTAAACAGCAAAATTAATTCATTCATTATTCGAATAAAGTATCTCTGAACTATTCAAAAACTGCCAATATAAAAGAAAAAAAAAAAAAAAAAGAAGAAGAAGAAGATGATGATGATGATGATGATGATGCTGATGATGAAGTTTATGTTCTTTCTTCAGCAGGCAATATGTACAACTACAGTTTGGAAGAAAAAAAAATGGCTATATATATATATATATATATATGTATAATTTTATTATGAGAAAAAAAAAAAAAAATCTTAGGTTTTTACAAACATTATGGGATAGAGAATGCAGTTTCCACATTTGAATGCAGAATTTATTACCAGTGATATATATTTTTTATAGATATATTTAAAGCATTTGTTTTTTGTGTCTAATACTAATTTTATATCCGATACCATTTATACTAACATATTGAATAATTACATAGTTAATACGGTTTTAATTAAAAATCTGTATTAAATATATGCTAGTTCAACTATATCCGATACCATTTATGCTATCATATTAAAGAATTACATGGTTAGTACTGTTTAAATTAAAAGTCTCTATTAAATATATGCTAGTTCAACTATCTGAAAAGTAGCAAATCATTGCTTCGTACTAGCAAAACACAACTGCAAAACATGCATACACTGCAAAACCTACTAGCACATAGTGCTAGTATATTTTATGTTAATTTTTCAATTTTATTGCTATGGGATTATTTTGCTACTTTCATATTTAGATTAATAGATCAGAAAGTCTTACAAAGAAAGTGCAGGAAGGAGTGACTAATTGAGATAAAGAATATGAATTGTATCATAGAATGTAAGCAATTTGTCGATTTCAAAAGTGCAATCTTTTTTGGCTAACGCACGTTCATGTCAGAGTATGAGGCCTCCACAATGATTCAGTAGTATAATGTCAAAGGAACTGACAGCAAATTGTAATGGACAATATTCCTGGGACGTCACAGTAGGTAAAATCGCCGAACACTTGGCCGATATTTTGTAAACAAATTAGATTCAAGATGCCATTTTATTGTTACGCATAACATTTTCCTAAATATTTTTCCAGCGAAACTTAATAATCAGATATCTATTTAAACAAGAACAAAAGAGAAATGTAAACAACTGAATCGAATGATAAAGTTAAGACTATTCCATATCTTAAAATTGCAGAACATTTTATGTATACACACACATATATAAATGAATAAAATATTAATAAGAACATTTTATACACGCACACATATATATAGACATCAAAGCTTAAATAATTAGAATTTCAATCGCTTTAATAAAGGAATTTATTAAATGGAACATCCTTTTAAATTTGTTAACATCGCCACAGTTCACATGGCAACTTTTAATATTACATATGTTGATTAATATTAAAGTTTATTACTAAAACTAGATTAAAAACAAAACAAAGTTATCACTATATCACTCTTACTTCAATTTCATATAATCTGTAACTCTTATAAATAATATTGCAAGAAAAAAATTTGCAAGCCACAATGCTTTGCTATGGTAGAGTTGAGGATTGTTTTCCTAACCAGCTGATATTCTTGTAGCCTCGAACCCAAAGTGGGAATATGGTCCATTGACGAGCTAAAATCTTAAATGTTTATTTTTATATTCATACCCGAATGTTTTCAGCCGTATTTTAAATATCTCTCTTGTGCGAAGAGCAGATTAGAACGTAAAATATAATATAACTTTGTCAAACTGCAAACGTTTGAACAATTCAGTTTAAGTATGTATTTTAAAATTGTAGACGTCATTTCAAATATAAAGGGGAAAAAATTATAATAAATCTAAATCCGGGAAAAAAATAGAAGGAACAAGAAAAGAAAAGAAGCTTAAAATTTACCGTCTAATTTATTGTATTTGAACCTTCTAATGACATCGTATTTAGACAAATGTATTTATTCTGGTGTTGAAAAGTATAGAACAAAACATTAAAAATTGAAAATATAAAAGAGAACACTAAGGTTAGTCATGATTCATGTTTTATCCTCAGTAGGCAACCTTATTCTTTCTTTTTAATAAATGACAAAAATTAAAATAATAATAATGCTTAAAGTTTAATAATTATACATATTTAAATAGTATTTAAAATTTAAATTCTGTCCTTTTACAGATTTTAACCTTCTAATGTCATTTTATAAAGTTATCTGAATAAAACAAACTATTTTATTTTAAAAACAAATAAGTAGAAATATTTTATTTGTCATTTGAAACTCTGTTACTTGTTAGACAGATAAGTAACTTTATACGATTAGAATAACGACCTTCCTTTCGTCTAAAGTGCATTAACTGGAGCAACCTTTCACTTCCCATCCGGTCAAGGGTGAGATTTGACCATCACGGGATTGACCACTAATTAAACAGTCACTAGTGAATAAATAGTTTATTTTCTGAGGATGATGGGAATATGATAAGTAGGCGTTGGTATATTTTAATGATGGTCATAAATTAATTTAAAATAATGGGTACTGCTTTAAAATTATAAATGTGTTAACTGTTAACACGCATAATAGAGCATCTTATATTGTTCATAATTAAATAACAAGTTTATCAAGATAATACGCAAAAGGATAAAACATTTTAAAATAGTATTTAATTGACAACGAAAATTAAGCGTATATTTTTTTTATTATTTAAGAATTAAAAATCTAATTAAGACATATTATTTATAAGCTTATAAGTTAATAAGATGTGAAAAGTGTTAAAATAAGACTAGCAGACTTTGCCCGCTTCGCTTGTCACTATATTTTAATAAATTAAAAAAAAAGTTAATTATTATTTTTATCTCTCTTTATATATGCATGCACATACATACATATACATATATATACAATATATATATATATATATATATATATATATATATATATATATATAATCCTTTGAAATTACTCGTAATTCGTTTTCGAGCAAATCATGCTCAATTTTGGATACTGAACACCTATCCCGATACTGCTGGTTGTATTTTGTCGCCCAACCGCTTCAGGCAATTAGCGCTGCTGTAGACGGACGTTTTATTAGTAGTACGTTGTGCTGCTTATACTGTACTCGCTTTGGGTTCTAAGTCGATAAACTTTTAATTAATTGGAATAATTTAAATTTAAATAGTCAACTCGAAATCTTTGGATTATTTCATGTCCTTTGATACATTCCGCGTCTTTCTGCGTTTAGCGGTTCTTGAAGACAATGTCGGACATGCGCACAATCAGACTTTATACTAAAATTTCTGATATGCGAATCGCACATCTTAGAAAAAAAAAAAAAAAGATCACTATTTTGACACCAATTAAGATGAGAAAACACTATTTTTACTCTCGAAAATATGACATTTCTCATTTTTCGTGAAGAGGTGACGCGTAGTCACTCTGTCACAAAGAGTGAAACATATTTATTGCATTTAAATACAAGATTAACTTTCTGTAGTGTGAAAAATTGTTGGCGCCATGGCTTAAGCATATTTCAAATGAATTTTGAGGAACGATTTTTAGTCGATCTTATTAAGCATGTATTAAACGGGTATTATTGAAGACTTTTGATGAATAGAAAAGGAAAATATTCACATTAAAAGGTAATTTGATATATATCTATATATATATATATATATATATATATATATATATATATATATATATATATATGCAACTGATAAACTCGAAGCGTTTTAAAAGAATATTGAAAAATCATAGTAAAAATGTTCTTTTACTTAAAAATATATAAACTATAAAAGAAAAGAACAGTTCAAATTACTAATGCATAACGCTTTAAAGTCTGTAGGAATTAATATTTTTATTATATTCATTCACACCTAATATATATATATATATATATATATATATATATATATATATATATATATATAATGGTTATAATATTTTACTAATAATTAAAATCGAGAGCATAATTTATTCTACTAAACGGGTAAGCACTGAACTACTTTTGGAAGAAACAGTTTTTCAACAAACTCTGTAGCTTTGTATGCAAATATATAAGTATTTTTTTAAAACATACATACTCGAGTAACTTTTTTTTTCTAAGATATTTTACAAATGAATATTTGTTTTGGGGAATTTGTTTTCAAGTATATTTTCTGATTTTAAAAATAATTCTAGTTTTAATAATTTAAGTTAATTCTGATTTTAATAACGTTCGTTAGAATTCTATATTTTTGTGTTGTAGAGAAATGAAGAAAAAAATTGTTTAATATTATTCATCTTAAGTCAGAATGATTTACTACTGCTGTTAATTAACGTCGTTGCACCTGTAATAGTCAGTAGTTTAGTGGTACATTACACCCTGTTGAAAGTTTGTATTTAGAAAACCATGGTTTCAAGACGCGAATGCTTTTTGACACACATCTGCCTTTTCATTGTCAAATTTATCATTTTCAATGAGACAGTATACCTATAAATCTTTTTTTAATTTAACAGCATTATTATAAGCCACAAATTTTATTTCATCGTTAACATCTGGAAAATATTTTAAATGAAACTGAAAATAAAAGCGTGGAAATAGGAAGAAAATTTCGTTTGTTTAAACCTGATATATTATTAAAGTTAAAAAACATGAATAACATAAATTGATGCAATAAAATATTTAAAAAAATACTCAAAATAATTAAAATGTTCAGAGTTAAATCCCATACATCTGGGAATTAAAAAAAAAATTCCTTGTTGTTTTACTTTGCTTTAAAATTTTCGAACAATTAAAGCTCACTTCAGTGAAATGAAAGATAGGTGTCTGAATGAGTTTTCCACTCTGTTAATTTCCTTAATTTTGGTGCGTTGTGCAAGAAATAGCTAATTTTTAAAGACACTTTTAAAAATTAATTTTATTGCATATATTCAGATATCGCAACATTAATTGTAATTTTCGTTTGTCAATTTTTCATTATTTTAGCAGTGTTTTGGAAGACATTTCTCTTTTAAAAAGTACATAGTAAAAATACATGAACAAGGAGAATTTTAAATTCAAATTCTGATCTCATAAAGTTACTTATTCCACTGAGCCCGTATTATCCTGGGGAAAAAAAAGGAATCTTGTTTACATTTCAATGTCTAAATGCCTATACAAGATTTCTAAGAAAAAAAGTGTTCTTACAAAATCAGTCAAGCGTATAAATAGATATTTCAGATTGCTTCTTTAAATAAAACGTGAATACAAAGGATGTTTTTTCACTTCAAAAGAACTTCCGTTTCGTACCAATCTCAATTTTCAATAACAAATAATAAACACTGTAATAACTTTGAGTAATGGTGATTAGATGACAAATTTAAAGGCCAAGATTAATATGATCACAATAAGCTACAAAAGTTTTGAACCAATATTATCCAGATATGAGTTGAATAAAACCATCTTAAATGAAATGTTTCATATTTTGAATAGCCGAAAAATAGTCATGATGACATTTAATGAAAATTAAATGATGAGCCATTACATTATGACACCTTATCAAAACTTTCTAAAATTTTTTAGTTTAAGAATTAACTAATTAGAATATAATTGTTCCATAAGGTTATATGAGACTGAACTTTTGAAAATAAAAGCTAAACAGATACAATGTGAAATATTCAGTATTTTCCATGGCAGGGCTGATGCGTATAATAAAATTACCTATCTAATGTGAACCATAATTATATAATTAAGCTTAAATAAAACTAATTTAAAGGTCAAACATTCAACGGAACTTTATCTTTCTTAAACTATCCTTTGATGGCTCTGTCATCGTGGCATTATCTTGCTCGCAAGGTTGATTTTTAATAGAAACGTAACTTTGCAAATAAAAAAAAATATTATTTAGTGAGTAACGGGGTTTATATTTACGATGTCTATTAGAGATTTAAACAATAATACCTAAATGCCTGAAGGACATTATCCAAGGCAAGGAATGTTGGCTTATTCTTTGATGTTTCTGGCATACATTAATGCATGTTTTATGCATGTGTTTGCATTTTATTTATGTACAGAAAAAGGAATGAAAGTTCAACTGATATAATTTTCTGCTCTTTCAATTAGAGAAAATTCAATTTTTTTGTAACATCATGTGATATTTGATTATGAGGATACAATTTTTCCCTTTTAACTATCTGTTCATTATTTCTAATATATAGTTTTATTACAAAACACGAACGACTCCCCAATCCACTAATATAATCAAACAATCACATTCGTTTTTCAACAGTTGATCAGATCAAACACATAGTGTTTTTATAATTTCTTCACGGTTAAAAATGGTTTCTCTTAAATGAGCAAAATTGTCTCAGAATAGCTCCAAAACAATATATACTTAAATTTTAAAATCCCATGTACTCATTTTTGAGTATATTTACATGATAAAAAATGGGGTTGATCACTAAGAATCCTAGTATCCCCATTTTTGAGCGTGTCATCATACTCAAAATTGAGTACATGGATTTTCAAATTTAAGTAAATGTTGTTTCGGAGCTATTTTGAGACAATTTTGCTCATTTTTGAGAAACCATTTTTAACAGTGTTGGTAGTTAGATAGATAACATTTAATCTGATTTGTTCCGAAATCTGCTTATAAATTACAAATGGTTGTTGGAAATGAACTTGATCTTTACGACTTTTGTCTCTATCCAGCATTTGCCCCAAACAGCAAAAAATCTGTACTATCACCAATTATATATCCTCCCTGAACGCTCGAAATATGTTTTAGATATGGACAATTCCTTGAAAAATGTAACATCAGTCACATATAAAGATAATTCTGCTTACACCAATATTTTCTAACAATAATCACTATCCTATTCAATCACAAATATGACAGAAAATATGCCGTTAAAATTTCTGTATGGTGATACTGGTGGCAAAAAAAGAGGAAATATTATCCTTTTGTATGACTGATGTTACCTTCTTCCATGGAATCACCCTTATATCAGTACTCTCTCTCTCTATCCATCTCGTAAAGTGCCTAATGCGTTCGTTATTACTTAGCTGTATTTCTTACAAACTATTTATATTTTTATTCTACATGTTTAATCGATCGAAAGTTTCAGCTCTTGTAATCTAATATAATTTGGGTATTTAAAAACGGGTTGTATATTTTATAATTTCTTGCTGATTAAAAAAAAAAAAAAAAAAAAAAAAAAAAACACATAAATAAAAACAATCATTAATATTACGAGGCATTATCTTGTAACAACTGTATTGTATGAGTTATTTTTATTAGGTTTCATTTCATTTCCAATTGCATTCAATTCCATTAATTTCAATTCATTTCCAATTTCATTTCATTTCCAATTCATTTCATTCGCCAATTGCCCATCTGCACAGCACTAGTGCGACGTAAAACCCATCCATCCATCCATTTCATTTATATTTATACACTGATTTAAAAGAAAAATCCTTCATAAGATCTCTTTAATGCTACATAGAATTTCTCCACTTTTGTACAATCTTTAATAATATATTCTTTATTAGGAGAATAATATCATTTTGAGACATTTCTCATAATTTGCTGTTCGGTAGAACGGGAACTCTTTTGAATGAAGTTTCGTAGTATTAATTCAAAATTCTGTCAAAAATTGCTCTATCTGATATTATGATGTGCCATATACAGTTGGTAACAAAAGTGTCCGAACACAAACTCCTGTGTAAAAAAAGTACACTTCATGCGATTCTGTTAAATAAATCCTTATCGAACCATGTTCTTAGACTGACTAAGAAGAGGATTCGACAAGGATTTAACAAAAAAGTATGAAGTGTACTTTTTTTACATAGAAATTTTTGTTAGTGTTCGGACACATTTGTTACCGACTGTACAAGTAAGTTATTCCTAAAGTAAATTGCATACCTGTGTATCAGAAGAAACTGGAAGATATAAATATTTGACTCAAATTTTATAAATGAAAGCAACGTTTTTTCAATTATTATTATTATTATTCTAATCAACGTTTTAGAAAAAACATTTTATGCTAATTATGTGTGAAAATACTTTTTTAATTATCTCTATATATTAAAAAAAAAGTAACTGTCCCTGACGTCAATTTTTTTTGTCTGCGACAGCAACTTCTCGCGGAGGGCAGGGTTCTCCGCGTCATGAGATATATCAGTGTATTCCGACTGCTTCAAGGAAGGCATTTCAGCTGCTTAGAAATTTCTACCATTTTTGTTAACGAAGTTATTAGCTAAAAACGTCGGGTTCATACAGGTACTCTATTTGCCACCGTAGAAAAAGTTTCTCTTATGACGTTTTTTTCTGTGTCTCTGACGTCACTTTCCTCAGGAAAATTAAAATGTGATCAATGATGTAAATAAGAAAAATTGAATAATTGGCATCTTTGCGATGCTCGAGAGAAGAAAAAAAATTATTTAGAATAGCAAAACATTTATAAATAACCGATATTTTTAAAATATTAAGTAAAAATTTAATAAAGATGAAACGAAAATTAGTCTTTATTTTCATTTTAGTTTATATTATTAGTTTATATATTATTAGTTAAGTTCATACAATTAGTTTAGTTTATATTATTAGTTTTTATTTTAACGTTAGGCGAAAAAGATTTAGTAATGAATACATGATTATGTTAAACAACTATTGGTATAGAGTTAGAGGTTAAGCACAGAAATTTTTAAAATGAAATTTACGAGATAAAAATTTATAATAATTTATAAAGATTTAGTTTTTTAACTCAAAACATATTTAAAAGGATAGATCTTTACTATGACCAATTTAGCGATTTTTAAAATTTAGAAATGAAGAAGCTCGTACGTTTTTCGCCAAGGAATTCATTTACGCATTCACAATAGCCATTTTAACTCTAGCCATGCCTTAAATGTAGAGATAAATTATAAAATGATGCAATAATAATAATAATAAAATCCGCAACCTATTTTTGTTTTTTAAGCATTGATATAAAACATTGCAGAAAACAGAATTTAATACAACAGGACATTTTTTTTTTGCCCCATATAAAGGAATGTAGTAACTGCATTGCTAAAATATTTTAGTTACAGCTAATACAGGACCTCACTGGCTGATTTTAAATTTTTCATCTATTTCGACGATGACTTAAATTATCTATCGCAATAATGCATGTCAAGATTTTCGCGAGAAAAGTCTAAGCTACTTCGGTGCCAAATTTAAAGTTTAGCCAAGAGATTGAACTGTACCATTGCTTTAGCAGATTTTTTTCAATTTTATTTTAAATATTTTTTAACTTAATTCAAGAGGGGGAAAAAAGAGCATTTTTTATTTGATCTAAATGTACAAAATATCTCTAGGTAAAATATTATCCGTTTTTCATTTTGTTCATTATTGGAAAGAAAATGGCTGAAGTAGTTTTTCCTGTACCATTGATGTCTCTATAAATTAAATTAAATTATACAGTAATCATTATATTTCATTTTCCACGCACATTTTTTATTTTCTAAATTTAACATTACATAATATATATGTAAAAAAATCAAGGTGTAATCAGAAGATGTAGCCGACAAATATTCAGAACCATCACCAACACAAGTTCAAGAGATATCGCCAACAACTATTAAGATGTCATGATTAATATATATCCAGTAGATATCGCCAACAAGTATTCAGGAGCTATCACCAATACTTATTCAGAAAATATTGTCAACAAATATTCAAAAGCCATCCAATTTATGAATGGTGATATGGTCTATCTCGAATGCTTCAAACCGGCAATGCGTTTTTACAATACAATCAAGAATGAATTTTTCACTTATCAGTAGGTTTAGAAAAATGTGATTTTTTTTTTTCTGATTTAAGCTTAGTATTTAATATATTTTAAGACATTAAATAGTAAAATCAGATATTGACAGGCATCTTGGCAAATTCATAGTGTAATTCAATAAGTGGCAACAATGCAAAATCGCTATCTGAAAGAAATTGTCCTGCCGTACTACTAATGAAATGTTTAAAATAATTGCAATAATTACATAAGATATTTATTTTCAACCTGACTAAATCATATTCTAGAAAAAAATGCACTTTAAAAAGTTGCATCTTTACTGTTGGAAGAAACATTTTAAACTTTGCTGTACATTGGAAATAAATGCAGAGTATTACATATTGTCCTAAATTAACTAAAATAATTCAATAGAAAAAAAATATATATAGGCATTAGAAAAAAATAAGTTCATAATATCTTTAATCAAGCAATAACACCCAAAAAATTCATCGTCAAACAGTGACAAAAATTTAAGAAGTCGATCATATACTAAAGCTGTAACGCTAAATGGTTTAGATGTTAAGAATTTCTCTCTGTTCTAAAAAATTAGTGCTATGGTTGTTTATTTTGTGTGTCTAGTTGTCTAGCTGTCTAGCATATGTTTTCTGTCAAAATAATGGCAAATTGTTATTAAATTGTCGAACGTTATAACATATTTTTTACATATTATAAACGATATAAAATTAAATATTGCGTATTTCAATGTGATACCAAATGTGGTGGATTTCTATAATATTGTTCAACTTTTCTCTTGTGTCATGTATTATTAATATTCCAATTCAATGCAAGGGAAAGTTGCGAATAGTCGTATAGAATCCCGCAGGGATTAATGAGCGAAGCTTTCCTCGGGGGTTGGTGAGCGGAGCGAGCAGGGGGCAGAGCCCCCTAGTTGTTTAAATTCTAATGCTTTTTAAAAAGTGCATAATGAATATTATACTGTTACATTAAGTAATAATGAAAGAAAAAAAAAACTAAAACATTTTTGTTAATGTTCATTTAAAAGGCCTGTCTGTAATGTTTCGCTGTTTTTATAACGACGAAATAAGCTAGAAAGCTTTTCCTTTATTTGCATGAGCGTAGAAAGTTAAGTAATTAAATAATAATGTTTAAAAATAGCTTTTGCATAAGTGCCTCTAGAATGAAATCGTGCTGCTCTATGACCTCTCGCTTTCAACTGTAACTCATCTAATGCCCTACTGAAATTCGTTTAAGATATGGGTAGACAACTTGCTCTTCATGCTTCTATAATTAAATGTCTATCTATTTAAGACCTTGAGAACTATTCATTGTCTCACTGTATACATAAAAATTATCCACGTTTTATTCCACTTTGAAATTATTAATGATTTAAAAATATCGATTACGTTTCTAGAAACAAAATTTAATAGCACAGTGACTTTAGAATGCACTTAAAGTTAAACTAAATTATTTAGTTACATCTGACTCATTGATTAAAAAGTTTTTGTACATATATATTCTGGGGGACTATGATTTGTAAATCAATTGTGTTTTGCATATCATTCAATTATTTTTATTGTTTTACATCACATTTTACATGAGATAAATGGAGAAGTATGTCTTCTAAAAAATACGAAGCATGCAACAGTTTTAGTATAGGACTACCACAACGCCTTTTAAATTTTTGTCGCCATGTTGGCGATGAATTTTTATTAATTTTGGTATAGTTTTTTTGTTTAAAAAAAATCTAATTCCTATTTTGATTATATTTTTTATGATTGTATTTTTTATTCGATTTATGATAATTCCTATTCTGTATATATCTTTAAATTGTTGCTAATTTTTATAAAATGACGCTTGCAAAGGTTCTGGATAGGAACGCTTAAAAATATTTTTTTCCGTAAAATAATGTCATCAGACAAATGTCGTCATTTTTTCTTATAGGTAATTGAGCTGAGTGCATGTGCTTAAATATTATTTATTTTAAAATATTATTTTTTATTCTCGGGTATTTTATTAGTTACACCACTATCGTATTGTTTCGACAAAAAATAATTTTAAATGGTCCACGTTGGAGAAATGTTATATAGATATTTGTTGACCTTTCATATATATATAATTGTGAATTAATACTAAGCGTAGTTATTGCACAGGGTAGTAGAAGCGATGCATTTAATATTTTCTTATTAAGTTTTCAGCTTTAAAAATAATGGATTTTTTTTTTTTTTCTGTCCAATAGTGAAGAAAAAGATGTAAGGTGTAAAAGTCAAATTTTGCTTAACCCTTTACCTGCCGAAGAAAATTTATGAGATTCCCTTCAATATGTGCTCTCAAATGAGTAAATGTTTCAAAAACACCGTGAAGATCATTTTCATGTTTATTTTATTGCACTGTCAAAGCGTATCAGTAGTTTCACTGGTAGCAGTACAGTACAAAAGATCGTACTTCGGAAAAACGTGCATATACGCCCGGGGCAGTTAAGGGGTTAATGTATTCTAATAAAAATTACAGATATCTGTTGCCTGTGATGTTATAAAGGCCAATAACAATTTATCTAAATTATTATTTTTTTTCTTTTTAAAAAAGCGCAATACAATTGAAAAGTTAAGGGAATGTATATGAAAACATTTTTTAAAATATTACATAACAGGAATACATGTGTTAGAATTCACCGACATTCCATAATTTTAATCCATTAACTTGTTTATATGTCAGCTCACATGTCTGTGACTCATTCCATTTTACTTTCTCTCTCCCAGTTTTTTTAACTCTTTAAAATAGTCTACGATTAAAAAATACGATCTAGTCATGTTAAAAATTTAAATACAATGTTACAAGCTGATTAATTAAAAAAAAAAAAGAAACTTTGAGTTTGTTAATGATAAATCATACTTTGAATTATAATTCATTAACATCATTCGTAAAACGTAATTAGAGTTACATACGTATTATGTAACAAAGTCTTTTGTTTACGTTTAGCATTACAAAAAAGTTGGTGGATTAAAAGTTAAAAATAATAAGTAATGCTGTATAACATAAACGCAAATGAAATGATTTTATTGCATTTGATACTCTAATTACGTTTGTGCCACATCGCTGCGTTATCTGATACTGGATTACGTCCACATGCTGACTAAGCAATCCCAGCTTTATTAGACATTGTTCCGACAACAAACTTTCAATTAATTAATTTTTTTCATTGTTGTGACGACTTCAGTTAGTATTAAACACAATTGAACTGATTTTTTTTCAACAAGTATTTAGTTATATGATATCACAATATTAAACTGTATTTAGTAAAGGAGGTTTATATGATTTCAAAAGAAAATAATAGTGAACTTTTCTTCCGTAGCTGGATTTTAGTTTTTAAAATCAGAAGTGGTATTTAAGTGTATAATAAACCCTTCAATGCATATATATATATATATATATATATATATATATATATATATATTTTTTTTTTTTGAAAAAAAAAAAAAAAATCCTTATTATGTGTAAATTATTATACAGGTTTATGGAAAAATACAAATATTAATAATAATAATAATAATTAGTATACAGTTTTTTTTTTTTTTTTTTTTTTTTTGAAAAATTTACCGTTTATTTTTTATGAAAAAGTATGCATGTATTTATTTACTAATTTTATGAAATAAAGCAAACAGCTGGAATCTTTGAAATAAATCTCCTGAAAATTTTTTTGTCTCTCCTAACTTCTGCGAAATTATTCGGACTGGCCAAAACAATTCGTTAATCTAAATGTCACATTGAAAAGCGCGCGAATTTACATTTTCCTTTCTTCCTTTCTTCTTCTTTTTTTTTACTTTGTTCGAAGGGACTAAGGTAATATGGCATACAGCTAAAAGTAAAACTTTCACTGTAGTTAATACTTTAATTAGAAGACAGTGTTCCGTTTTTGTGACATTACGCATTTAAGGGCTATTGTTATTTGTAATACACGATAATTAAGCTTTTAGAATTTTATTTAATACACATTAAATAGAAAATCTAACAAAATATGGCGGATGTATAAACTAAGGAGGGAAAAAAAACCTGCACTGCTGAAAAATTGACTGATACCTTTTTTATTTGCAGTAACTTTAAAATTAATCAGATACCTATTTATATTTTCAATTTAGCAATTCGCTTTATTACACTCTACGAAGAACTTAAGTTTCTTTTTAAATGTAATATAATAAACATCTATTTTACGTTTTATTATGGTTTATTATATGAAATAAACATGCTACATTTTAATATATGTAATGAAACTGTATATTTGTTAGGTTTAAACAATTACTGAATTAAAAAAAAAAAAAAAATAAAAAAAAAAAAAAAAAAAAAATGCATTCAGTACTGGGTAATTCTACCTTTATATGAAATTACTGGTATAATGCGAAACGGCTTGGTATTATACACTTTTTTAATATAAACTCAGAAATTTCATTGTGCTAAGATCGTAAACATTTTTTTCTAGTTCTTGCAAAGTTGTCCTCTCTCCTTTTTGGCTAAACTTTTTCGATCGGATTGAGATCAGGACTATTGCCATATCTGGTAAAAATTAAATTCTACGATATTCTTTGTAGTATTTAACCTGAAGTGAAAAAAAAAAAATAATGATTACTTACAAAATTATGTGTGTTCATGGTGGATGGATGCGTAATTTTAACAATTTAAATCAAATAAACGTACCACAGACGTCATGTGGCAAGGTGCATTATCATCTTCAAATATTGATTGTGAAAAAGCAAAGGATATTTCTAAAATAGTCCGGTAAGCACCCACTTTTATAATGTCGTTGTTTTATTGCGAGTTTATAAATCCCTTGAGCATTAAAATTTGCCCGACACCTTGAAAAGTTATGCACCCCGATACCATAATGTACAGAGAAATATTTCACTATTTCAAGAGTGCAAATTTTGTAAGAGTCACATTTTCGTTTTCCGACTAGCTTGTTTCCTTAGCTCTAAATAAGTTAAGTCTGACTCATTTGTGAAAAACTACTGGAGCCTAATAATTAACTGACCACTTTTAAAAATTTTGGCCTACTGAAGTCTTGCTTTTCTTTATTATATAGTTTCGTTATTAATGACTTCTTTTGTCTTTTAAACATGATTCGTTTAATCGTTGCTGCACTGTTATTAAAGAAATTACATTGCTAAACACTTTTCCTGAATCTCTCCTAAGTTCTGAACATAATACAAATTAATTTTTTAAATATTGTCTTTTTAACTTGCGGTCGTCTCGCTTGAATGACCGTCACTAGCCAAATTTTCAGTTTAAACAACTAAAAAAATTTATATCTGTCTAAAAACCATCTCACCAATGATTCGTTAACATTTTATTATTTTACCACCTCGCGCATTAAATATCTTTTGCTTTTCATTCTAAAATTATTACTTTTGTATCGTTAATTGCCGTATCTTTGGTATTTGTAAAATATTTTTTAAAATTAAAATTTTCCTACCAACTGTTTTCAACACTTGTCTCAATCCTAAATTTTACGTGGAGAATGTCGTAACAAAACTTTTCGAAATTTTGTTTTGCAAATGATAAAATTGGCGGTTGTAGAAGGAGAAGAAGCGCAAGTTTTTCTTTTTCTTTTCTTTTCTTTTCTTTTCTTTTCTTTCTTTCTTTTTCTTTTTCTTTCTTTCTTTTTTTTTTTTTTTTTTTTTTTTTGTCCTTTAGTGTGTGAGTGTGTATATATATTGTTTTATTAATAATTTAATAAATTTTTAGATTTTTTAAATTTTTAAATTATTGAAATTAGTTTATCTAACAAGGGACACTCACGAACTGTGACACGCCGATCGTAACCAAAATTTAAAAATAATTAAAGGGGACGGAGATATTAACCCCTATCAACTTATATCGGCAAACGTTGCTTCAGAACGGAGATATTTGTGTTCGAAGGAATTACTTTTCCAATATTGTGACCTCATTTAATATATCTATTTGAATTTTCTACCCCCCCCCCCTCCAAACACGCGATGTTGATTTATTTATTTAAATTGTATTTCAGATTGCTTTCAAGAAAGAATTTAGACGTAATCGTTTGTAAAATTCTAAAGAAGTAGACCTGAAAATATCTACCCACCAAGTGGCTATTAAAAAATTGTATGTTGTGGCCACCACAAAACTTTCTACTATATTTTCCTATATAAATTCATTCATAAATTATTTATTAATATTTATTAAAAGTATTTCCGATAAAGAAAGCAGACGATTTTGATACCAGCAATGTAATCATAATCATTCTATCAATATTAGTATTAGCTATTTCCTCTATTATTAACTGCTTTATACGGTCCATGTTACCAAGTTATATAATAAAATAGGAATTAAATAAACTATTAAAAATTCTAATTGAAATCTCTCTTATATAAAAACACAATATTATTTTTCAAATCTTTTAAATAAAATGAATTCTACAGTAAGAAAACATGCACGTGCCAACGATTGGAAAAAACAATTTAAATAAATAAATCAACAGCGCGTGCTTGGTGGAGAAAGGAAATAGAAAAGTCAAATAGATATACTGAATGACGTCACAATAATGGAAAAAAAATAGTTCCAACTTCGAACACCAATATCTCTGTTCTGAAGTAACGTTTGCCGATATAAATTGGTAGTAGGCGTATATCTTCATATCATTTTTAACTACCTGTAAAGTTTGGTTGTGATCGGTATATGTCACAGTTCCTGACTGTCCCTTGTAAGTTTTTATAGTAAGCTAAATTAATTGCGTTGATTTCTTAATTATTTTTAATGTTTCAAGTTCTCTTCGTAAATTGTAAAACAATTCACCTTTTAATATGAATTGATTGACAACGGACATGTAGATTGAGTTCATATATTTCACATAGCTCTGTCCTTTGTAAATTTCTTATTTCCATTATTTTTAATTATAACTTTCAAATTTATTCCTTTTTCATCGCAAGGTCTTGTTATTTTCATTGCAAGATCCTTGTGGTATTTTCCTTTAAAATGAAGCTTGTTGTATAATAAAACCTTGCATCATGTTGCTCACCGATACCTCGTCTCGCAAGTACCGCCCACAAACAATCATACTAGATATTATTAACATTAATAATTGTTTAGAGATGATCCATGACGCTGACAACGGTCCTATTGGTTGATATGGTTGATTGAGCAGAATTCCAGATCATCGTAAGAAACGCACAAACTTACTTCAGCAGCAAAAATATAATTTATACACGCTACTTTTTTTTTTTTTTTTTTTTTTTTTTACATTGTGATTTTTTTTTTCCTAAATATAGCCTTTTTATCCTAAATATAGCCTTAAATACAAATAGGATCAATTTTTTTCATACAGCGCAGAAATACAGTAACCGCCGTTTAATAAATTCACTGGTTAATAAAATCAGCTGCTTAATCTGTTCAAATTACCAGGACCGGAATCAAATCAACACAAACTACTTTTAAAACCGCCGCTTAATAAACTCAAAAAATTTTCTTCAGCAGCAAATATATAATTTATACACGCTACATTTTTTTTTTTTTTTTTTTTTTTTAACATTGTGATTTTTTTTTTCTATTTTTTAAATAAAAGAAGAAATTAAAGCACAACAATCCCGACGGTATCTCTCTTTGTCAAAAATTTTACACTAGCAGTATATAATTATAAATTAAACACGCCCCATCACTTATCACAGTAAATATTTCAAGGAACGTATTTTTAAAGTGCAGCAATAAGTTACACATTTGATTTGATTCGCAAATGATTTTTTTTTTTTTTTTTGTAATTTTTAATTATTAAAATACAATTTCTACTTCTTATTTTTAAATAACTATGAAGCAAGAGATTTAAACGAAAAGATTTTAAATTTAAAGGAAAATCGTAAACTTTTGCCAAAGTAATAATGATTTTTCTCAAAAGAACGTGCATTGAAACTTAGAATGCATTTAATTTACTTATATTGAAGAAACAATTAATTATCTGTCAAAAAATAACTAATATTGTGTATTAGTTCCATTATTCGTTATTTTTAAAAATTTTCTTCACAAATTCAGAGAAACCTTTTTCTTGAGTGCAGGAACGTTCGCCGGATATAAAAATCAGCCGTTTAATAAAATCACTTTAGCCCAGGACGAATGTGATTTTAATAAGCAGCGGGTACTGTATAGGGGAGACCGGGGCACAGTGGACCGCTTTTACACTTTTAATTTTTTTTTTTCACCAAAAATAAAAAAGCAAGGTACTTGCAAAAATTAGCAAACATTCTTTTAACTTTTCTTGACATGTCCTAATTTTTTTGTAACAATACTTTTAATGCATTACGAATAAAAAAATAAACTGTGTGCACTCACAAAGTGGACCACTGTGCCCCATCACCGGGGCACAGTGGTCCACAACCCGGGGTACAGTGGACCAACCACTGTTGTTCATGTTAAATTAATATGAATTACTCATTTTGTTTTTCTAAAATTAGTTTCCTATGCAATTCTAGTCTAAATAACATAATTCGAACATTTTCATGAAATAAAATTACCAAAATTTGAAGGAAATCGAAATAAATAAGAAATCAAATTAGAGGAAGAATCCTGTACCAGATTTCCTTTGTCATTTACGTGCCATCACTAAAAACAATAAGATATATTTTTAATTATTTATTAATGTTATATAGTTATAAAAATTCTGAAATATATAATTAAACATTTTATTACTATTCAAACATTTTTATTAATTATTTTGAGATATTAATACTTTATATTATATTTGTGAGATAAGTTTAACTAAACTTATTCTACTTTTATCTTTTACACGCTATTTCTAATAACAACAACAATAAATTTATATAACCTACCATTTATTATATCACATAATCATTTTATTTATTTTTTTAATATTAAACAATTCAAATAGTTATTAAATTTAGATATTCATAATTATTATACTACTATTCAACTATTTTCCCTTTTCAGAAATTTATTTTATTATAACATTAAGATTATTATTCTTTTTATTAATTATTTTGAGATGTAAATTTAACTAAAATAAATAAGGTATTAAATATAATTTAGACTTTTAGGCTCATTTGAAGGCGGTCCACTGTGCCCCATGTAGAGGTGGTCCACTGTGCCCCATGTCCAGATAAAACATATAATAATATTAAAATTATATATAGACTATAAATATGATAATAATTTTTATAAGTTTAAAAACAACAATATCTTACCTTTTCTTAACAACTGTCCAATACTTGTAGTCAATAGTTCAGTCCTGATAAAATTAAAAAAAACTTCAAACTTGAAATATTACTTTGAGCGGCTCAAAACATAAAAGCTGTATAAAATGGCTACCTTAGCATTTACCATGTGGTTTTGGGATGTATACAAGTAGTACCACGCTGTTTATATATGAGTCTCAATATAAACTAAAAGAGTTAAATATTAAGAGATTTAAATAGGGATGGTCCACTGTGCCCCAGTCTCCCCTATATTTTTTTGACACATCCCAAATAATCTCCCCAACTTTATAATAACAGGAGACTTGGCGTTGGAATATTAAAACCCTAATAAACTACTACGTTAGAAACGCCAAAGAAAAATATTTGAGGTGCATACAGCTGTTTCGGTAGCCTTAAGCATACCGTCTTCAGTGCAAAAAGAATTCTTTTTGCACTGAAGACGGTATGCTTAAGGCTACCGAAACAGCTGTATTCACCTCAAATATTTTTCTTTGGCGCTTCTGACGTAGTAGTTTATTAGGGTTTTAAAACTCCCCAACTTTGTTCCATACGGTACCAATAATATATTTTTATTCGTCCTATTTAGTTTGTTCCAGTTAACACTTTTAAATTAATTTTATATATATGATGTTGATTAGCGAGTTAATTAAGGGTCTCAATATCTCCTTTCTTAAATTATAAAAGTTTATAAGCGAAGTTCTTTTAATTGGATAAGAATGCTACATTTCACACATCACATTGATTTCACAAATGCCAAAATTATATTTTCCTCCTGATTACTAATGATATGTGTAATTAAAATCCATGAAAAATGAAAAATTTGATGGTAAGAGAAAGCTAAACGTAAAACATCATTTAGTAAAAATCTCTTTCTCCCTATCTTTCGCTGAAATATATATATATATATATATATATATATATATATATATAATGATGATGATCTATTAAGCATAGTAGAAGCCAAGCAACAGATACAAGATCACTGAAACACCAATGACCAATAAGATTAAAAATTTCTTTGAGAAGTTCAGAAAAATTAAATATGTGTGTGTGTGTATTGTTGTGTCAAGTCAACATGGCTTACTAATTTTTAGAAACTAAGAATTCCTTCATCCTTTTTAACGTCAATTTAAATTTATGATAATTTTTGATTAAATATTTATGTCAATATAATATATATAGTATATAGTATATATATATATATATATATATATATATATATATGTATGTATGTGTGTATGTATATATACGTATTTTATTCCATACTTCATCTTCGATTATATTTTATTTATATTGCTTAGAAAGTAGGTAATCATAGATTTTCATTAAATTAGCTTTATTAACCTGTAAATTATTTCTTTGAACTAGAAAATATACTTCTTCCTTCTAGAACCTAAGTAGTAGAATAGTGCTTGCAGAATAGAAAATTCCTATGAATATTGTTAATTCCTTGCTTTTTATGCCTAACTTTAATGAAGTTAATAAAGTTCTTTTTTCTTTTCTTTTTCCATCTTAAGAAAAGATTTAATTTTGAAAAGCAGCTTTAAAACCAAAGACAATTTTACTTGTAGGTGGTTGTAACTACAAAAGATGGTTCATCAAAATATTTTATTGCGCTTTCGATATCAATAAAGATGAGTTTAAATAATTTATCTTTCTTTATAAAATAATCTTTAAGTCGATTAAAATAATAATAATAATAATAAAAATAAAAATAATAAAATTATTTTCTGAATCTATTTCCGCGTCCCTGAATTATCGTGAAAATGAACATGTTCTTTATTTGGCTGAAAAGATTTTCTGGCAAAAAAAAAATCGTCTTTGATTTTCATTATTTTGAAAATTGTTTAGCTCAAGGCTACTGCACCATTTAGTAACAACAAAAGAAAGAGATAATAGTATGTTATTCCAATGCTGCCGCTCGTAACGCCGAATATTGCGGTATCATCAAATATAAATAACAATAAAATTTTACAATTATTTTAATTTGTACTACCGAAATACGAACTAAACTAAAGAAAGCAGTGATTGTATAATTATTTGAAAATATAAATATAATCCTTTTAATAATTTCTTTTCACTGTAGTAATAGTGTACATAGAAATTGAAAATCTTCCTCTTGGTTGATATCTAAGTTGTCACGACTTAAACTTTTTTTTTTTAATCATTGTGAAGTTATAATGAACGACAATAAATTAAATACTATAAATATTATTACTGTCGTGCATGATAATATAATTTCAAAATTATGATAATAATTAAATAAAGGAATTTTATTTGCCATAGCACTCATAATAGAACGTCTTCCAAACTTTAATTTTAAATATCTTAAATTACTAGCGGTTATCTATTGTATAGCATTAATCGAATTAAAAGTACGATGCATGAATGTCGATTTTAGAACCTGATTCAACATCAAGTGATATCAGTATTCCTAAGAGATGAATCCATAAACTCTATGTAGGACACGTTTGTATTAAAAATGCAATATGAGAAAATGAAAAGGGAAAAAAAAAAAAAAAAAAAAAAAGCAAATTCAATTTTGAATCATCATTATTCCTTTCACTACAGCATAATGGCATCCATTTCACAAATTGCTTGACTGTTATTTACATTTTATTGCCTCTCATCATTCATCCACGATGCCTTGTCGAGTGCTGTCCATTCATTCTTTCATAATGAGTTGCGTTAGTAGGTCACTTCTTCGTTTTGTTTCTGCTATAATTTCTTTTTTGAGGGGGTGACAGGAAGAATGTAAGGTTTCACTTTCAAAAAAAAAAAAAAAAAAAAAAAAAAAAAAAATTAAACTACCTAAAGATGGTTATATCACTCAGTATTGTTCTAAGTTTTTCATCAGAAAACAGTATGAAACTGAATAATTGTTTCTTTCTTTTCTTTCCTTTTTTTTTTTTTTTATTGTAATTCTTAAATTATCGCTGTAATAATAATAGTGTTAAGTTATTGTTTTCAAATTAGTTTTCTTCTAAATTATATATTCAAACTATATTTATAAATTATAATATAATATTTTCCTTTTGTAAAAGACAACTCCTTTACAGAAAATTAACATCTTTCGCACCTAAATATCTTTCACTAAAAATCTAAAAATTCTTCTCTAAAAATCTAAAAATCTTCTTCCACGCACCTAAATATCTTTCTCTAAAATCTAAAAATTCTTTCTCTAAAAATCTAAAAATCTTCTTCTAAAAATCTTTCGCACCGTTATATCAATCAGTATTGTTCTAAGTTTTTCATCAGAAAACAGTATGAAACTGAATAATTGTTTCTTCCTTTTTTTTTTTTTTTAATTGTAATTCTTAAATTATCGCTGTAATAATAATAGTGTTAAGTTATTGTTTTCAAATTAGTTTTCTTCTAAATTATATATTCAAAATATATTTATAAATTATAATATGATATTTTCCTTTTGTAAAAGACAACTCCTTTACAGAAAATTAACATTTTTCGCACCTAAACAAAAAGGAAAAACTTAAAAACCTATATTTTGTAAAAATTTTGAAATTTATCTTAGAGCCTTTACTATTAAACTATTATCTATAATTGGTCGATGTACATAAGCATAGTAAATTGAAACTCTGTACGTCTAGAAAACAAATAATGTCGCTGAAATACAATTTCATATATGTAGTGAGTGTGTATGTAAATGGAGATTTTACGTCGCACGAGAGTTACGCTATGGCCAATTGGCAATGGTCTGGGACACAGCTCTAAAAATAGTTCGTTTAGGAATTTGTAATTTAAATATTTATATATGTAATCCTCTGCCCTGGTGGTTTTTTTTTCTTTTTTTTTTGTAACATATTTAAACTTCTTGTCGAGTAAATATATATAATAGAACACCAATATAGAGAATGATGCAATAAAAAAAGTAGGAACTAAACATAAGAATTATAATTTATACTTTTGAAAAAATATTTTGATTGAACTCAATTTAAATTAATGTAACAAGTGATTTATCGAACATACCTCTAGAGTTCTACGTATTGTTCAAAGGAACCAAAAATAAATAAATAAATCTATACAAATAATAAAATAAGATGTTTGTATGTGTGTGTGTGTCATTGTGTATGTATATCCAGAACTTTTTAGGAAAACGGCTGATCGCAAAGGCATGGAGGTTAGTAATGACCTCTCCTGATGCACCTCGAAGCCCGATTTTCGAATTTTTGATTAGTTTTTTCTTAATTAATTAAAATGTGAAAATAATAACCTTCTAATTTCTGATAAATTAGCCATTTTAATTTTATCCATAATTTAATTAATGCCAATTGTTTTCGACAGAATTAAAAAAAAAAAAAAAAAAGTACATTTACTTAAAATGAGGAAAATAAATCATATCAGTTGTATCGTTACAAATAAGATACCAAATGAAAGGGGTAATTTTTGTGAATCCGACGGATTAAACAGCTTATCGATCAGAAAATTAGGTTTTTGAAATTAACTAAAGTATGAATTTTAGGTGGCAACGACAAAAGATTGTATGGAAACCGTTTGGAGGAAAAGTATATATATATATATATATATGCTACTCATTAAGTCACATGTTTTTGAAGTGGGATTAAAAATTGTAGTTTTCATTTTTTTTTTTTTTTTTTTTTTTTTTTCTCTCACGAACAGAGAAATATAATATACAGCTTGTACAACACAAGACCAACTTGCAGTTCAAATTTCATCAATTTTGGTTAATAATAATAAAAAAAAAAATTACATATTGTGCAAATTAAATTTTATTCCAACTTCAAAAAGATTTATGTGATACTATATATTAAGAATTCGGGTTTTAAAAGTTTTTTTTAAATAGATTATTTAAACTTCATGAACTATATTTTTATTTTATCAGTTTCATTAATAGATCCTCCTGGGCGATTTTTTAAATTTTGGTGTTGAAATACACCGAACGTTTTTCGACAAGAAGTTTAATATAGCAACAGCAATTTTAATCAAAGTAGCTCATAAAAAATATAAAAATATATAAAGTATTACAAAAAGAAAAATATATATATATATTAAACCTAAATAGTAGTCACATAAATGATTTATTTTTATAGAAAGTTTCTAAAAAAAATGCAGTTTTAAAGATAGCAAATTTATTTCAGCAAGCACTATTTTAAACCTAAAAGCCATTAAAAATATAAATAGACCAGGAATGATTCTTATATAGAAACAAAAAGGTGTCTGATAAAATTATTAGCAAAATAGCATTTCCCTTTTCATACAAAAAAAAAAAAAAAAAAAAAAAATCCATCTAATATGGCGACCAAAATTCAAAAGCCGACAATGGAGCAACGTAATAAAGTTTGTGTAGCACGATAATGTTTACCTATTTATTTATTTTTTTATATACTAATCATCATGCTAATTTACCGTACAAATAAATGAGCCTCTGTGTGTGACTGCACTTGCACGCTGTCGAACAGAAATATTTGATTAATTCAAATTAATATTTAAATAAATAAATAAAAATAAACATAAAAATATGTTTAATGGGAAATATATATAACCATAAAAAGATTAGTTGTCTGAAATACGGCAGAAATATCGCTCATAGCATACTGTTACAAGGGACTAAGTCTGAAATGGTGACATAAAGTCGCCAAAGAGAACTATATTAAGGCTGTACTATGATCAGGTTTGCAAACCATGAATTGTACTATATAAGCACAAAAATTAATTGTCTCATGCGGCAGACATAGCCGGTCATAGCATATTGTAATACTAGGCGTGAAATTACTGTCATTTTATGGTTGATCGGTAAACAAAATAAACATAGGAAATAATGTAAAAGCAAATTTTATGTGCACCACGTATAGTGTTGTTCATATGTAACTGGGATTCAAATATAAAAGGGATAATTCAATATTTTCGATACTATCTCTTTCGAAACTGTTATCTAATAAGCACCTAAATGGAAGCCCCCTGGTATGGCATTGTCGCAGGTAATAGGGACAGGCGCCCGAGTTTTAGTGGATGACCAAATCGCTGCCGAAGGCAGCAGGGACCTGAAGCGAGCTTTTGAGCAATTTCGGTATTTTGTTTTATTTTATTTTTTTAAAGCTATTTTGAAAAGAGTTTCCTTTCAATTTAGTGACCAGCGAAACGGGCAAAGCCTGCTAGTAAATAAATAAAAGAAAATAAAAACAAAAAGCACATCGCCGGCTACAGTTAACTCATCCTGCATGAATCTGAAAATGCGTGAATCGTAATTGTAATTAATTTTGACTATTTTATGTTGTAAACATTTAAGATTTTTGTAATTTGTCTAATAACAATTTAATTTTTCGTATAATATGACTATTCTATGCATAAGTAAAAACAAAATAAGCAAACTGCCAAACATACAGTCTTTGCTAAATCTTTATAAACCAGGTCTAACTACACAGAAGGCCTTTTGAAAAGGGAAAATAGTTCAAATAAACATAAAAATAATTAGGGGCAAATAAACTATTACAGAGAAAAACATTTAAAACATAAAATTGAGATTTTTCTTTTTTCTTTCTTTTTGAGTTGTTAAAACGTGAGAAATATGACTATATTTCTATTTACTTAGAACTCACGTTTATCTATATATTCATCAACATTCTCCTCCACTTTAAAACATCAGACAGATAAAAGCTGATACTTTTATCAAAGCCGTTAATTTTACACATTTATTGAATGGAAACGGGTTCTCCAAATTCTTAAGGGAAAACAAATACATTAACCTACACGTTTATGAAAGAAAAAAAAATTAAAATTCTGAAATCATCGGTAGTAACGCACGTTAATATCTTTTGACCCTATTAGACGAGCTAAGTATTGCGCATAAAAATGTTTGAAAATAATTCTTTTGAATGTTTCAGGGTAGTTTACTTTTTTTTTTCTTTCTTTAAAGAAGTATGTCACCCTTTCGGCAAACAATACATTTACTTTCACCCATAAGGCGAAATAAGGGATTTTTTCTTTCATTTTTATTATTTTTTTCAATAAACGTTTCAATTCATGATGGAATAGTTTTTATGTTCTGTTTCATTTTTTTATTATCATTTCTGAAGGAAAAAAAAAGTTACACATAACAAAAGATCGGCACACACACACACACACACACAAAAAAAAAAAGTAAATTCGTTTGTTATCCTGCCGAGGAACAGAAATATCCGTTATGAAGTCAATAATTGCATATTCCAGTTCTTACACAACAGATCTTTTTATTATTATTATTATTATTATTATTATTATTATTAAAAGGCAAAAATTTTGTTAAATAAAATAATCTTGTGTGTCACTCACACGACTTTCTCTTACCCTGAAATTCAATACTATAAGTAGAGATTAAGGGCTAAGATGACGAATACTGTTATGCAAACCTATGTTAAAACAATTCAAATTAGGCTTCGGAACATCTTTATTTGACAAATAATTCTATGTGAGGGGGGGGGGGGGCTACCGCCCACGTTGATTCAAAATTATTCAGACAACTTTCACACGCATCATTCCTTGAAACTTATCAATATTGAACAAACTTTTCTAGTAACAAACGCATTAACTTCAAAATACATCATTTGGATCGCCTAAAATTATTTGTTTTTAATTTATTCTAACAGACACAGACACAGGCAAATATCAAACTATAAAATTTAACTTCAGTATTTAGGAAGCCTGAAAACGTGTAAATATACAAGAAACCAATCAATGAATATATAGCTTTAAAAAAAAAAAAAAAAAAAAAAAAAAAAAAAAAAAAAACATTATTTACCATATGACTTTGAGGAATTAATTTCAATTCCTGAGCAGCTTTCCTGTACATGGTAAAGTATTATATGATATAGTATATTATAGTAAAGAACTTCCACTAACAAATAAAAAAGAATGTTTGGCTTAAATATTGGCAGGCCTGTATATCTTCTGAAAGTTATGTACACATCACATGGTGCACATAAATATAATCCTATATAAATAACACACGGCACAACCTGAAATACACTTCCATCAATTTTCAAGTATTGTCGCATTATAATCTAGTTTCTTGTGTAGTCCTGCAAACGAACAGTGAATGATTTCTATACCATATTCTACATGAAACATGTTTTTACGCATATAAAAAATATATATTCATTTCATTTGGTTTAGTGCACTCTATAGATGTTAAACTCTACTTACCTGAAATTTCCCCTATAGACGTATTTGAATTCTCTTGGGTGTCCCTGTACATGAACCATTTGCTTGATCTCAACGAAAAGCCCAGTGTAGCATCCCTATATGATACAAATTTAGAACACCAAGTTTGAACTTCCTGCTATAATTTGTTTTTGAGATATGCTGATAACAGACAGACACAGACACAGACCAACAGCTAAAAACATGATTTTCGTATTCAGGGGACCTCAAAACGTGTAAATATAACAAAAACTGAATTTCGAAAATTTGACCCCAAAACAATACTTTCTCTACCTTACGGGTAAGAGAAAGTAAAAAGGCCACCACCGTTTTTATTTTTTTATTTTTTAAATTATATAGTTTTAAAAACTAATTAATGACTTCTTTTAAGGGGATACTTCACCTAATTTCACCAACAGTCTGATTCCATGTTATTCTATGGTGAGATTTGTTTTATAAACTACTCATTATTAATTAATTTATTTTTAATTCTGGAAGGGAAGGTCGGAGAAATCTCCTCATTCTTAGACAGACGAATTATCTTTCAGTGGCGTGTTGTATTAGACTAAGCTGTTTTATAAGCAGGCAAAAATGCCTGTATTCCAATATGTTTTGCAACATTACAATTGCAGCAAAACAACTGTCTCAATTCTACAATGTTTATGTGAGGTAGTGCGCCACAGCGCATCAGATGTTGTGTAAAGAAAATTTTGTGATAATAGTATTTCTCGGAAGCAGAATAACAAATCTTTCTCTATGAACACCATAATCACCTGATCTCAGAGCTTGTGATCAGGTAATTTGGGACTTGCAGAGCTTGTGACTTCCTTTTTGATTATGAGAATAATCTGAAAACGTTGTGTATCTAGATATTTTCTGACATTTCAACTTTAATGGATGAAACAATTTTAGAAATCGGAGGAATAACGGCTAATATGCTGCGACCTTCCATTGAAAATGAGTATACAGTTACTGAAACTTCAGAATGGTGGTCGTATTGGTTTAAATTTATAAGTAAGAATGAAAGTTGTTTACCATAAATAAATAAATTGTTATTTACTATTTTAATTTTAAAATTGCGTATACATTTACCAGACATATTAAGCTTGCAGCGCCACAGATCGCTCTAGCGTCGACTTTTAATAGTCATTTTTATTTTCTTCTATCCAAAGCGAAGTCGCATAATCTGTTGTGCATGTACGCAAACTTTTATTACATTTCGTGCATTACACTAAAAGGCTTGAGGCTCTAAAAACTCTACGTTATTTTATGCCCACCCCATATTAATTGGATCTACAAAGTTGAATTATTCAAATCATAAGCACACAGTTTTGCAGAAATGTTCACTGCGGGATTGGTTGCATGGTTAGTTGTCCTTTACAAGATGAATTATTCTTTTATAAGACAAAATAAATTTCACTTCATCTATGTACATAATATCAGTTTATAAACTCTTCGTAACCATCGCAGACTATTATAATGTGAAATGTAACGTATACTTGCCTTGGCTTAAAATCGGCAACCAGATTACATATTAATGATAATAACCCTGTTCAGAAAAATTTTACCACAAGTGCAATTTTAACATATTAGCTTTTTCTTCGATTTTAATAAACTATGTAATTGGCTTCCAAAATGACAAATCGGCAATACATTGATTAAGCTATAATAGTTATCAATGAATTCTAGAAATCATTCTCTTTCCTCATGTGCAAGTTGTAAATACAACTGAAAAAAGCCTGTCTTTCCTGACGTCACCCCTCATCTTGCTGCTTTAACCCTCGCTTTCCCAAGATGGGGTCATTTTGACCCCATTTTGAAGTTGGAATTTAGTTAAGCACACCTCATTCAAAAAGTGCACTAATTCCTCAGAGATAGCAAGCGTAGCCAGTGGAATGTTGCAACTTCTAAACGATACAAAAAGGCACGGTGCTGGTGATTTTCTCCAAACGTGCCAAGCGGCACCTGAAAGCAATTTTTCTGCAGTAACGCCTTAATCTTGGGAAAGCGAGGGTTAATTGACATTTTAAAATGATTCTAGGTGACAATGATATCTATTTACTTCATTGCTCCAGGACTATTTAGTTATGACAGTTTTATTTTCCAAGCCCAGTGTTGCCAGATTTGGAGATACTTTTATTCAATACCTACCACTAAATTTTAATTGCTTAATCACTTCGAAGATTAGTCAAAGATTAATTGTCCATTATGTATATCAAATATTACTTCTCAAAGTCATTGATGATTATTGAATAAAAAAGTCTCCAAGTCTGGCGACTTTGGAAGCGGCTTGAAGAATCCCCGCTAAAGTATTCATCGAAATAATTAATAAGAAAACCTTCATGGTCTTATCAAGAAATAACTTTAAACAAGCTTCTTTAAAAATAATGTCTTAAATTAAAAAAAAATAGTTTAAATAATTTAATTATAATCTTCATTAATTTCAGTTTGCATGATTTCAGGAAAATTAAATAAAGTAGGCTTACAGATCTATTCCCTTTTCAAGATTGCTAATCTTTTTCGCGTACTTTTAGAAACTAGTTTTAAATGTTCTGATCAAACACGGACACAAATTTGTTTTTATAAATTTAATTTTCTTCTTAAAAAATTGGCAACATGGTGATTGAAAACATACTTTTTATTCTTCAACAATAATATGATAATGGTAGGAGGGACATATCATTTTTTAAAGTACATGTTCGAACTCCGAATTTTCCATATTATTGCAGGCGGCAAGGGAAATAAAATGCATATATATATATATATGTTAAAAACTGAAATATTCTGTTAAGATAACATACATAGTAGCAATAAACAGATGAAGGTGTTAGACCAAGCGATAAGCTAAAAAGGGATTCTTACCTTTATTTCATTATCAATTTACATCATTTAATTTTAAATATTAAGCTTGAACGATAGAGCCTGATAATCTGTCGAATAAAATGCCAATTACAGAACCGGCGATCATCCTTTTTTTGAAATCATAAAATGTGGATCAGAATTAACTAATTAATAACATCTTACTGATCGCATTTTCAAGATTTCCCCCCGATTTCTGTATGAACACAACCAATACTTTTATGGAAACTTCGTTTGTTATTAAATCAACTGAGATGCAAGCAATAATTAATTTTGAACTGAAAACCGAAAACTAAATTAGATTAGCATATTGCAATTACTTAGGTATTTTATAATATTTATTCGTTTATTAGTATTTCATATTTCATTTTCAAGCTAAATCAAGTTGTAATTTAACCCAAAATTCTAGTTCTTCTTTTCAGAATTTATAATGTTTTTAGCATTATTTATTTTCAAAATTTCAATTTACCTCACATGACACAATGCAATCTTAAAAGCAAACAAAAAAATATAATAAATAGAAAATAAAATTTATCTATTAATTAAAATAAATTAACGCAGTCGATGATTTCCTGAAAGTGTCTTGATAGGAGTAATATATTTTTTCCCCCTTTAACTATAAAATATAAATTATCATCATTTCAGTAATAGTTTTAAAACCATATCTTTCAGTGTTTCATGTAAGTAATGCTTACATAATTTATTAGATTTTGGGAAACGGAAAGCTTATTCCTTACAACGGGCAAATAAAACGCAGTCTAATGCATTGAGAAAGTGGAACAGATAGAAAACTTAATGTGATGGAAAAGTAAAATTCATGAAGTAATATGATTTAGCGCTCAAAATTTTAATTTTTAAATAACCGATAACCAATATGATAATTTGAGATCAATATATATATATATTTAATATGTTAAATGAAAATTAGATAACGTATACCGAAAAATAGGGATTATCGCATATCACATTCAAAATAGTACTGAAAAACTAATTTCAAAGAATTAATTACAGTCGGTAACAAAAGTGTCCGAACACTAGCAAAAATTCCTATGTAAAAAAAGTACTCTTCATACGGTTTAGTTAAATAAATCCTTGTCGAATAATGTTCTTAGTCAGTGTAAGAACATGATTCGATAAGGATTTATTTAACAAAACCGTATGAAGTGTCCTTTTTTACATAGGAATTTTTGCTAGTGTTCGGACACGTTTGTTACCGACTGTACAAGGTACAGTCGGTAACAAAAGTGTCCGAACACTAGCAAAAAATCTTATGTAAAAAAAGTACACTTCATACGGTTCTGTTAAATAAATCCTTATCGAACCATGTTCTTAGACTGACTAAGAAGAGGATTCGACAAGGATTTATTTAACAAAACCGTATAAAGCGTACTTTATTTACATAGGAATTTTTGCTAGCGTTCGGACACTTTTGTTACCGACTGTACATGCATAAAATGAATGGAATAAATTGAAAAATAGTTTTGATAGTGGTTTTTAAATTTAGAATGTGTTTTAAGAAGAATATTACTTTCAAAACTTATGTTTTAATTAGTAGATCACATAGATTTTTTTTTTAATATTTATAAATCTTAATCTCGTATTTCAATAAATATCCTGTCATTATTATTATTATTATTATTATTATTATTATTATTATTATTATTATTATTCGAAAAACAATTTTCTGACTTTAATTTTCAGAAAAGAGAAAAATTTCAACCTGTTTTTCAAATCGAGAACAGCATACTTCCTTTTCAAAATTGAAATTTTCCACTAGATATAGCATAGCGAAGTCTATTACAATTTGGATAAACCTTGTAGATAATGAAATTCTATCTATTATATTTTAATTACTTTTGTCATTTGTTTACAAATAATAGCATGTACATGTATCGTATTAAACCGGAAGCAGGTTGAATGTACGCTATGAAAAACACTCTTTTTTTTTCTAAATTAATTAGCAAAACGCTTGATAAAATATAATTATCGTTTCCCATCAATAGCTTTCCTTGAACATGGTACTCCTATTCCAGAAAAATCTCTGATTTCACTTTTATATGCAAATTTTAATAAAAGGCGTCTGGAGACTACTATTAGTTACATTTAAACTATTTAATACTGGTTATCTTCTCTATTCGTGAGCGTTTAATTTTATCAATGATAAGTAGTAAACGACCTTTCTTATCTTTTTGTTGAACATAAGAGGTCGATGAAATATAACAAGGCAGACATAGTTTCACAAATCAGAGTAACAACTTTCTTGCATATCAATCAAAAGGCTTTATTCTGGGTCCATTACTGTTCTTTCATCGCTTTTTTTGAAGGTCGTTGGGTGTGTATAAATGTTATTAAGGTATTACTTATTAAATTGCCTTGGATGTGTATTTCCCCAAACCATCGCGAATGCGATCTATTTGATTCTCGACCTTAATTTGCGTAAATGAAATCCATTGAATAGTTTTCTACTGGTTTAATATAACAAAATACCATTTTTAACTAAAGTAAAAATGTGGCATTCTCTTCCAGTACAAGGTTAGGACTGGTTAACGACCGTAATGAAGGCGTTTATACTTCAAATGTGTCAAGTAACAGGCTTTTAGTTTAATCGTAACTAATCACTCGTAGAAATTCTATCTGTTTCTATATTTTGTATTTATATTAAATTTTGCGGATAAATAAAATTTGCATGTAATTAATATACACATTCAACGAATAGTTAATTTAATTAGAATCTTCTAGTTTTAGGGTTTATTTTTAGTTGATCAAATTATGAGGTTATTTGAAATTTTTTACTTATGCCTGTATATATAAAAAATAAAATCTCTTTTCTTTTATTGAAATAAATATTCTAAATAATTAGGATAATAATTTTTCACGCTCATGTCTTAAGATCATATATTGGATAAGCGTAAATAATCATGTATCTGTTTTCTTTATTTAAAGGCAAATAAATGGCTACAATTTTGTTCTTTTGATTTTATTAGATTATCTATAAAAAAGTGTTACAAAAAATAAATAATTTTTATTCGTATCGCGTTATTCCAGAAAATTTATAAGTTTTTTTTCCCCCAAGATTATTACTAAATTTTTTTTTTTTATTTTAGTCACTATTTTTGCTGTAACATAACAAAAAACACGATTAATAGAAAAAATGCTTTGAGTAATCAAGTTTAAATTAATAAATTTTTTTTCATGCTTCGTACTGACAATTAAAAAATGAAAAAAGTAAAACTGAAAATTGTTTACAAAAAGAAATGCATAATTTTTTTTTATATCTTTATTTTATTTTTTAAAATTTTAATGATGCAGATAAAATTATATAACTGGATTAATTTTATTTTATTTTGTTTTATTTTAGGTAGATATATTCAATTTTTAAGCCTTTGAATAGTGTTCTACTCTAAATCAAACATTTTTTTTTTTTTTTTCCACCGAGTTGAATAAGATGTTTGAGAAATATGAATGTTATAATACCCATCCTTACAATGATCACTTGATATAATAGTTAACCGTTTATATAAGAATAGAAATCTCGAAAAGAAATGTAAACGTATTTTAGATTACTATAGTCTTTCTCAATTTTTAAGGTTCAATACTCGGGTAATGAAAATCAAAATTTCTTAGGAAAGCATTTTTCAAAGGAAATTCTGATTTAGACATGTACTATACTAAACTAAATATGCGAACATGTTCAGTTTAAACTTTCAATTTCTATCGGATGACAAAAAGTCACGAAATTTTTATTATCTTGCTCTGTTTTTGTGTTTGACAGTAAGAGACACTGTATTTAAATATACGAATCTAAATACATGAATATCTTCAATTACATTTAAACTTTCGATTTCTTTCGGGTGACAAGAAATCACGAACATTTCATTATTTTTTACTGGTTTTTGTTTGACAATAAGTGACACTGTATTAAAATATACAAAACTAAATACACGGATATCTTCAATTACATTTAAACCTTTAATTTCTTTCGAATGACAAGAAATCTCGAAAATTTTATTATTCTACTCTGTATTTTGTTTGGCATAAAATGAATCAGTATTGAAATACACGAATCTAAATACATGGATATCTTCAATTACATTTAAACCTTTGATTTTTTTCGGATGAGAAGAAATCACGAAAATTTTATTACTTTACTCTCGTCTTTGTTTGACAGTAAGTGACATTGTATCGAAATATACGAATCTAAATACAGTCGAACCTCGTTAAAGTAAACACGTTCAATGCGAATTACTTTTAACATGAACTGTTTCCGCAACCCTCGTCAAAATGAAGATAAGTTTCTGAGCTACTCATAGTATGAACTACTGATAACATGATCAAATATTTTATTCTCCTTGAGATTCGTGTTAACGAGGTTCAACTCTACATGGATATATTCAATTACATTTAAACCTTCGATTTCTTTTGGATGACAAGAAATCACGAACATTTTATTATTTTATACTGGTTCTTTTTGACAGTAAGTGACACTGTATTGAAATAAACAAAATTAAATACACGGATATGTTCAATTACATACAGAAACTCTTATTTAAATAATTTGCGATGTCATATAATTTAGAATGCGCTTACAGCGTTTGGAATGAAAATATTATTTTGAATTTCAAATGAATTGACAAGACACTGTAATTGAATTACACAAAACTAAATACACAAATACATTCAGTTATATATATAAAGCTCATTTAAACAATTGGCGATGTTAAATAATTTAGAATGCATAAGAAGTATTTGAAATGGGACGTTATTTTGATTTTTTTTTTTTTTTCTTTTCCTATGAAAAATATTTTTTTTTCACCCCTCCCTAAAACTACTTTGTATCCGTTAAAACATTTTTTATGCGTATAAACTGTAGATTTCATATGGTAGTACATAATTTGAAAAGCGATAAAAATTAAAATAATAATAATAATTTCAATGTCCTTTACTATTTAAAATAAAAATTGTTTAATAACTTGTTTTTAATATCTTCCAATTTTATTTAAAAGTCAAATTAATTTAAATTAAGGTGAAAAGGTGTAAAGCGATGACTAAGATGACGGATTGAAAGGCTTGAGCATGCTTTTAAATATTGTTACATTAACTGAAAATGACCGCTCATAACTTATACACACCTTTAGAAATAAAAGGACATTACTGTTGTCAAGGTCGTTCTTAGTTTATAAAACAACACCCGGAGATAAATAAATAAATTGTATAATCTTTTGTAAGCAAGTATCTTCGCCCAAAAATTCCACGCCTTCATTGAATGGGGTATTTCCATTTCGACTCATAATGATTTATGTTTATTTAGTACATTAATATTTTTTTAATGTCATGTTCATAATTTTTAGTAATGTGTAATTTTTGAAAATTTGATTGATTAGCGATTTGCTCATAATTGAGATATTTTTGTTTCACATATTTCTTCTACGAAATGAAACAAATCATTCTGTGTTAAATTTTCCGCCCTAGTCATCACAATTTGTCATTGAGAGTTTTTCCCTGTCTAATTTTCTAACTAAAAAATAATTCAATATTATTAATGTTTTACGCATTACTAATGAATGCATTTTCGACCTTCAAAAATGAGAATTAAAAATTATAAAAAGTCCCTGAGAAATTATATTCGCTTATTATTATGAAATACACATATCCTTGCACTGATAATATTTTTTAGCTTAATCATCTGAGAGATAATTAATATTCACAGTATTTAAACGAAATTTATTTCTCCGTTCATAAAATAATGTGTTACTTGAAAGTTTACACTATGATTTGAAATGACGCTTAATATTTGTTTTATTTAACAATAAAAATTTGAGTAGCTTCAACTGAATACTCAAAGCTCTAAGTGGAATTTGAGCAAATACTATTGTCATGCATTTCAACATTTGATGATTTATAACACAGCACATATAAGTATTCACAATTTCTCTTTAATATCCTTTCTAAGTTTTAAAACACACCTAGAAAAAAACTAAAAATTTATCTTTAAATGTATTCACTGCAGTACGCTTTAAAATCCTTTCTTGAACGTAAACGTCTTAGTGGAACCGTTCCATAAAAGACGGTTCCATATAAACGTTCCGTTTTGCCCTGCAAACATGACTGGAAGGGTCGTCAAACAGGCGTTATCTTAGCTGCTTTATAGTTGAATCCCGGCAAGTTAACATTAATAAAAGAAAATAAATAAATAGAATATTTTTAGTGCAACAACTTGAGGAATAATTTTATGTTCTGATGTTAATATGTTGTGCAATTAAAAGGATTTATATTTTTATAATTTTGTTAATTTCTTTCAAATTTTGAATTTTCCTTTTATTTCCCTTTTTGTAAGAAAACAAAGAAAAAATAAATAAAAAGATCGATATTTTTGCCCATCAGTATAATTTTTTGAATTGAAGTGGTTTAGCGAGCATGTTACACAAGAGTGTGATAGATACAAAATTACAGAATGTATTTAATAGGTAACGGAAATCATGAAGATCTGTAAAATTAGTCGGTGAAAAATCGGGGAACTTTTTTTCTGAATTTCTGTAGACACCCTGGAACATCTTGTGTCATAGAGTTAATTTAAAGGAAAATATATACCTTCAGTTCTTATATGACATTTCTTCATCAAAGTCAATTTTATGCACTTCTTAATCTATCGGTACTTTAAAGTACTGTTGGTAGGTAAAGGGTTAATTATATATGGATAATTAACATAATTGTATCATTACTTAATAATTGTTTTTATTGTAATTTACCTGAACAAGGCAAGAAAAATATGACGAAATGAGTCATTTCATTACAGAATACGATTCTCTTTGAGAAAAAGAAAAAGAAAAAAAAAAGATAGAGAGAATAATGACAGTTAATAACAAAATATACTGAAGAGCCAAAAAAAAACTGGTACACCTGATGGAACACGATTAGGTTTTCGGCTCTAAAAGTTTATTTCAGTGATGATTCGTTGAACAGATCGTACGCTGACACTTGATGATGCCCCAGCATTCAAATCTTCAATAAATTGAGGAAGGGTTGCACATTTTTCATGTTTAATGATTCTCGTCAGTCGTCACTGGTCCTGATCTTTCACGACCTTTTTTCGGCCACAGTGATGTTGTAGATTTGATGTTTTACTGTATTCCTGATATTCACGGTACACTCGTAAAATGGTCGTACTCAAAAATCCAAATTTCATAGCTACCTTGGAAATGATATAACTCTTCTTTCGTTCAAAAATTGTAACGCCATGTTCAAAATCGCTTATATCTTGATAACCTGTCATTGTAGCAGCAGTAATCGATCTAACAGCTTTGATAGACACCTGTGATCTTAGATATATAAACACTGCCGATGGCATCGCGTTACTTTGATTGGTTCCATACCTTTGTTATTTGCATATGGACGCCTGTACCAGTTTTTTTTTACTCTTAAAAAGTTGAAACTTTAAAACTTTTGACTCTCTTTTTTTACTCTAGTGTAGTACGTAATAATATTACTTTGTTATTAATTGCCGTATTATTTTTTATAGTACTATTTGTTAACAATACTATAAATTTAGAGACAGAAATGTTTTTGGATTTGCGATAGCTCTTTTGACATTTTATTGTCATTGTTATTATTATTATTATTACACACATAGACTGTTAAAAATAAAATCTTACATTTCACTATAAATTTTTTTCCAGTTAGCCACAACCGATACTTTGGTGTAGCGTTTCATTATTTTGTAGTGCCATTTCAGTAGTAAACACCACTGAAATGATGAAACATAGCATCGAAATATTGGTTGCAGCTAAAATTGCCTATTTTAGTACCATTCTTTTGGTGAAACGTTAAACTATTATTTTTAACAAGGTAGCAAGGGTATAAAAGGACAATATTTAGTTCTCAAACATAAACAAATATTTAATTATTAAAGCAAAACTAAGCTTTTGATACAAAATTCACAATTTTGTGCCAAATAGTTTAGTTAAAAATTTAAAATTCTACTTAAGTTCCCCAATTTTTTGGTGTCAAAAGCGTTTTTAAATACTATATTATATATTTTAACTGAATTAAAAGCTTATTAACTGACGTTTTCTTTACGGACTGCGTTTGTGGCTATATATGTAGTTTTTTTTTTTTTTTTTTTTTTTTTTTTTTAATAGAATTAACGATAAAAACATAATTGGTATTTTTTGAGATTCATGCTAACATGGACTCATTATAAGTTATAATGTTAATTTCATTTCTGAAAGGACAATTTTTATTTTTTTATAATATTTCTATAACCTTTATTAAAAGAGTCTTTAGGGGAAATGAAATGTTAAAATAATAATAATAATAATAATACATTTAGTCTAATACGGTGAATTTAGATTTTTTAATACAAACCTAATAAAAAAATAAAATAAAATGAACTCAGTTATAATTTCATTACACTTTATATGAAATGTTTAATTGCTATCTGATGCATAAAGCTATTATTAGTTTCACTAGAAAGATTGAGTATAATATTTATTGTTGTTGTTGTTTAACACGATATAGAAATTTATGAAAACTTTTAAATTAGCTGGTTATACCATTAAAATTATAAAAAAGAAGAGATTAAATACGAGCTTTTTTTTTTGGGGGGGGGGGGGAGGCGGGGGTAATTTTAATTGTAATATTTTACTTTTCAATAAAAATCTTTGTCAAATTTATAAAACCTGTAATTTTAAATAACGAAAAAAAAAAAAAAAGAAAGAAAAGAAAAAAATATAGCTCTTTTTTTTTTCTTTTCTTTTTTTTTTTTTTTTTTGAAATGTATATATACACACAAATTGAAATAAATACTCCTTTTGGTAAAACTTATTTAAAGTTTCGTTTTAAATAATATATTTTAATTTTTTTTAAAAAGCATGGAAAATTGTTTGCTACAGTTGATTTCTTTTCTTATTTCAGATTGTGATGACCACTTTCGCTTGTTTACGCATACGGAGAAACAAAGGTACGATGGTTGGTATAACAATCTTGCTCACCCAGACTGGGGATCCATCGGTAAGAATCAAGTTTCATATTACATTAAATCATAGTATTGTTATTATTATTATATATATTTTTTTTTTATTAAAAAAAATGTTTTTTTCAGTATTACAAAATGTCATATTGATAATTGTTATCTGAAAATGAATAGTTGCTGTTCAAAAATATAATTGGTATTGATTTTGGCCCTTCAGAATGAGCTGGAAAAAAAAAAAAAAAAAAAAAAAAAAAAAGTCAAATTAAAAATTATAGATGAAAACAGAATTACCCAAGAACGAATGAATTCAAGAGCCTTTTTGGTTTGAACAGTTCAGATGAATTTGTTGATTATTTGAAATACGATATTTTATAGAGTGAACATAATGTGATAGAGAAACTTTTGTTATGGAGTGAGATTTTTTAAATCCATTCTTAGCTATACTTACATGTTTTGAAGCTACCTGAATTCTAAATTCAGATTTTTAGAGGTTGATCTATGTATGTCTAGCATATGAGATTTTATCTTCTAACAACATAGCTCGAAAACAGATATTAGTAAGAAAACCAAATTCGATATTATAAATCTGCATGACATGATAATTATACTTGAAACATTTTATTAAGATCAGACTAATGGTTAGTGTGCAGGGAAATACAAAACAATTCGAATATATTATGTCCATGAGTGAAATTTTTTGTTTTTGAAAGTTTGGCTATTTAGACTGCACTAACGAAATGAAATTAAAATACATTTTTTATCTGTGCAAAAGACTGTTTCACACAGAAAATGATATGAAAAGCACTCATCCTTAGTTTACAGTGCTTCATAAAAAGAGACGAATATATTAGAAATCGAAAGGCATGTCAAGCTATGTTATAAATTATTTTGTTGTGCTCAGATTAGGTGAATATACATACTTAAAATTAGTCGAATACATTTCGAAGATGATATGCGCGAAATTTATCTGAATAATTAGAAATCAGTTTTTTTTTTATTATTTATTTATTTATTTAAAAGCAGCTTTAAATGATTTGTAAATGCAGCTACAATATTCAAATGGGGTTGAAGGGGAGGTTGAGGGGACTACTACTCTTCCTCACGTAGAAATGAATATGAAATGAAATTGTTTCTAAAACTATTTTGGATAGTTTTTAAAGTAACAAGAAATGTTTAACGACTGTACCTCTTATCTTATAGATTAAACGATAATAATAAGTCTAAAATAGTCTAGGGTAAAAAATGTAGTATGTGTGATACGACAGATTGTTTGCATTCCCCTATTTCATTGTAAAAGTGACTAGGCCCAATATTTAAACTACTTTTACTTTCAATACTAACGCATTTATAAAATAATTGAATTCATGTGAGAAGAAAAAAAATTACGCAGGTGGTCTTTTTTAGGAGAAAACACCTTGAACACAGTAGCTCTGACATGATCACTTCCTCTTGCACAATTTGCTCTTGGCGAACCATGGCATGGGGCCTTTCTCGATCCCCTAACGGGCCCCCCGACTGTTTGAGCACGTAATTTCCAGCGACCTAGAAAATACAAGAAATAGATTTTTGTTGAAAGTGAAAGGAAAAAACCGTTAAGTAACATTTATAATTGGAGGTATATCTGAAGCTTCTAGATAGAAGAAAAATTGCAACACTATACCAATATATTCAAGGCCATTGAGGAAAGTATGCGAGGAAAGAAATATTATATCCTTTCAGAAATATCATACTTTTCTTTAAAAAAAAAAAAAAAAAAAAAAAGGAATAAACAAAGAAAAAGAAAAGAAAAGACGCTTAGAGAGAGAAGTGGTTCAATGTACTTAAAAGAAAGAAAAAAAAAGACTTTTTGATTTTTTACAGATTATTTTCTGAGATTTTTTAAAGAGAAGTAAAGTAAGTTTTTCTGCATCTTGTTCTTATTTCAAGTCTATAATTATTAAACATCCATAGGTTATAGCTACTAACTTTGACTTGAAAATATTAACTAACTTAAAGCATCCAAAAATTAGATTTCATTTAAGTTGATTTCAATAAATGAATAACATTTATAACATTTATGACAGAAAAATGTCATAATATTTGAAATGTCATGATATTTTTAGACAGAAATTACGTTTCAGTTCAAGTTGATTTCAATCAATAAATAACTTTTATATCATTTATAACATTAATGAGAGAAAAAATGTCTTAGTATTTTAAGACAGAAATTATGTTTTATTTGTAAAAAATAAAATAAAATCTGAAATACTTATATATATATTAAAAAAAAAAACAGTGTTTTTATTATTATTTACACTCATTTATTTTGAAAATCCACCTAATAGTAATAATAACTAGCTGGAACCCGTCGAATTCGACGATCATTTTATTGACCGTAATGTTTCAAAAAACGTCGCATCATTATTTAAATGTATTTCAAGTTAAAACATCTAATATAATTTACGACATTTCACTTTAAAAAAAGAAAGTCAGAAAAATGCTTATAAATAGAAATACTATATATGACATCACTTTCTACAAAGTACAGTCAATGTGACGTCAAACTGACTCCAAATAAACAGTTCCTATCTTTCATTTTCTATTTCGTTTAATACTAAGACTACATGTTAGCTGACCTGTCAGGCGTTTCCCGGGCCCATGGTAATAACCTTAAATGAACCTTAAATTTGTATGGTTTTACATCTTTAACTCGTTTTTGTTTGAATTTCTATTTTTAAATAAAAGCATCGTGAAAAAATAATCAGCTGTAACAAAAAAATTACCTTGAACCGAACGAAACTCTGCCTTGTGACCCTGGTGCCTTCGGCAGCGCATACGCCGGCCGCTAATAACATAAAAATATTCCCAAAAATTAACCTGGAACCAAACGAACCCGCCCGGTGTTGCCCGGGCCCATGATACCTTAAATGAACCTTAAATTTGTATGATTTTATACCCTTTAACTCGATTTAGTTTGAATTTCTGTTTTTAAATGAAAGCATCACGAAAAAAATAATAAGCTGTAACAAAAAAAATTACCTCGAACCGAACGAAACTCTGCCTTGTGACCCCGGTGCCTGCGGCAGCGCATACGCCGGCCGCTAATAACATAAAAATAGTCCCAAAAATTAACCTGAAACCGAACGAACCCGCCAGGTGTTGCCCGGGCCCATGATACCTTAAATGAACTTTAAATTTGTATGATTTTATACCTTTAACTCGATTTATTTTGACTTTCTGTTTTTAAATGAAAGCATCACGAAAAAAAAATAATCAGCTGTAACAAAACAATAACCTAGAACCTAACGAAACTCTGCCTTGTGACCACGGTGCCGGCGGCAGCGCATGCGCGGGCCGCTAATAACATAAAAAAATTCCAAAACATTAACCTGGAACCAAACGAACCCGCCCGGCAATGCCCGGATCCATGATAATAACCTTAAATGAACCTTAAATTTGTATGGTTTTATATCTTTAACTCGATTTTGTTTGAATTTCTATTTTTTAATGAAAACATAAAAAAAAAAAAAAAAAAAAAAAAAAAAAAAACCTCAAACAGAACGGAACTTGGGCTCGTGACCCGGTGCCTGCGGCAGCGTATATACAGGCCGCTAATAACATGAAAAAATTCTCAAAAATGAACCTTGAACCGAGTGAACCTCTGACTCGTGTTACTTCTGCCTGTAGCTGCTGCACTGTACAGCAGGCATGCATGCTACGCACGCGTTGCAAAATCCACTTTCCTCCACCAGGGGGTGCAGTATGTTGTATACGAACATCACCAATCGCCTTGAATTTCCAAGACTTTTCAAATAAGGTGTCACTGGTGGTGTCAACAAAATCCATTAGTTGCACTTTCCACCGCCAGGGGGCGCAGTGTGTTCTGTACGAACATCACCAACGGTCAGGAAATACCAAGACCTTTAAAATAAGATATAACATGATAGGGTCAACTACAAAATCACCTAGTTCCATTTTTCACCACCAGGGGGCGCACTATATTGTACACAAACATCCCCAATCAACATGAAATTTCAAGACCTCTATCACCAATCGCCTTGGATTTCCAAGATCTTTCAAATAATGTGTCACATGCTGGTGTCAACTGGAAATCCTCTAATTGCACTTTCCACCGCCAGGGGGCGCGGTGTGTTCTGTACGAACATCACCAACAGTCAGGAAATACCAAGACCTTTAAAATAAGATGTAACATGATAGAGTCTACAGCAAAATCACCTAGTTCCATTTTTCACCACCAGGGATCGCACTATATTGTATACAAACATCCCCATTCGACATGAAATTTCCAGACCTTTAAAATGAGGTGCTACATGCGTGGGTCTAGAACGGATTTCCCTCTCAAACTAATTTCCCCCTTCCCCCCCCCCCCCCCTTTAAAATCGAAAATTCCAAATTCGCAGAAAGTGATTTTTTAGTATTCGACTCTAGTCCCCATATATACAATTTCTTCACCGTGAAGTAATTTGGAGCTTAGTTAAGCTCGTAAACGTGTTTTTAACCCGAAACGGGTGGGGAAACGGTTTCCCACCCGTTTCCCCAGGGGGGAAAACGGTTTCCCCCCAGGGGGGAAACCATTCGACTTTTTTTTATTTTTCTCTTCTCATAGCACATCTACAGACCAAGACCTTTCTTTAGACACCTGAACCAAATTTTTACACCAAGTAGTTCTCTCAATATAGTGGAGACAGACAAAAACATGTTTCAAATTAATATATAGATTAGTATCATGAACTACATTAGCACTTTATCAATGTGTAGAAAATTTTTAAAGTTATAATGACGTCAATTTTTGTGAGATGCCTAATTTAACTTTTTATAATTTTTTAATGTTCGCGTTTAATTAAATGTATTTATTTTTATGTCGAAAGAAAATGAACTCGTAATTATTTTTTTTTTGGCAACAATTAAATCATAGCTAATATTTAAATGGCTTATTTAAAGCTATCTTTGTCATATAATAAAAAAATAATTTGCAATAAAAAAATAAACTATAAAAAAATAGACTATAAATTGAGACAAAAACTATCCTATCTCTCAAGTTGGACGAAACTCCACACATTGTACAAAATTTCATTAAAATCGGTTCATTAGCTTTGGATTTCATCGCGGACAAACATCGTGATACGAAATTTATATCTATATATTAATAGGCAAGCAGAAAATTTGTAGTCCCTTTTTAACATATTAATTATGGGAGTAGAGGGTTGAAAATGGTATCATTCGAAAGGTATGGTTAGCCGGAAGGTGCGAATACAAATATTATTTTCTTACGATGTCAAGAAGGTATTTAAAAATACATTTATTTTTTATTCATTTTCCCCCATTTTTCCCTTTTATATACGTATTTCTTTACATTAAAAAATACCTAAAAGTAGAAAGTTGTTAAATCTGGCAATTTCATAAAGCTCAAATAAAACCATAGACACAGTAATTTGTATAATGTGGCATCACTATACGCAAGCGAAGTGATGACGTCACTGTCTGTTCATGGAGCCATGAAAAAGATTTTCTATGTTAATCGTCCATTATATTTTTTGTAAAAAATTAATAAAAAATAACGGAAATTATCTGCCGATTTTAATCCGATATTTGGGTATAGTTATATATAAGTTACTTTCTACATGTGTTTTGATTGAGTTATTTTTTCTGTAAAATTGATAAAAATTTAATTTAAAATCACAAAACTCCAGAAAAAAAAATGGCAAACTTCCAGTTTCGAATGTAAACCATAGAATAATAATAAAGGAAGAAGGAGCATGCCAATACTCTCAATGCTTACAAACCCCTTCTAGTGAAATGCCAGCGAAAGCTACTTTTGCTCCTCTCAATCTTGAAGTAGGGCACCCATCCTCAGCGCTATTATCGCTGTTTGTTGTGGCAACACAACAGCTTACGTAGAAACACTTATGCTCCTTCTTCCTTTATTATTATTCTACTAGCGGGCTTCGCCCGCTAGCGGGTCAGTATTTTCAAATGAATCACTATAATTAATGAATCACTAACGGTAACTTTTAGTGTTAAGAAAAGAAATTAAAAAAAAAAATCATTTGTGATTGGGTAAAAAGTCGGCCCAGGTCCCCACTGCCTTCGGCAGCGCAGTCCCGTGCGCAACTTAAGGGATACACGCGCTTCGCGCGCGTATTCCTTCCCTGACCCTACGTGCCCCCTAAAAAAAATCATTTCTGATCGGGTAAAAACTCGCACCGGGTCCCCACTGCCTTCGGCAGCGCTGTCCCGTGCGCGCACAACTTAAGGAATACATGCGCTGCGCGCGCGTATTTCTTCCCTGACCCTTCGTGCCCCTAAAAAAAATCATTTCTAATCGGGTAAAAACTCGCACCGGGTCCCTACTGCCTTCGGCAGCGCAGTCCCGTGCGCGCTGCGCGCGCACAACTTCAGGGATACACGCGCTGCGCGCGCGTATTCCTTCCCTGACCCTTCGTGCCCCCTAAAAAAAATCATTTCTGATCAGGTAAAAACTCGCACCGGGTCCCCACTGCCTTCGGCAGCGCAGTGCCGTGCGCTCTGCGCGCGCACAAGTTAAGGGATACGCGCGCGGTGCACGCCTATTTCTTCTCCACCCTTTCAGGCCCTCTTAATTAACCTACGTATACCAATTTTGAACGATCTAACTCCTTTGGCTGAGATGCAAAAGAAAACGTAATCAGGACACCTCAAAACGTGTAAATCTGGTGAAAACTTTCGATAATTTAAAAGAACTTTAAAATATCTTTCGAATGATGTATTAAAAATAATTGAATCATAATTAGAAATTGAAATATTGAAATTTGAAAATATTACAGCGCATCTGGCGGTACAAATTTCTGTATTCCACTGTTTGATTCCAATTCAAAAAAGCTTTCTAATGATGTCTTACTTATGAAATTATTTTAATTAGTAGCTGAGATACAAAAGAAAACTAATTAAGGACACCTCAAAACGTGTAAATCTGGTGAAAATTTTCGATAATTTAAAAGAACTTTAAAATATTTTTCGAATGATGTATTAAAAATAATTTAATCATAATTAGAAATTGAAATATTGAAATTTGAAAATATTACAGCGCCATCTGGCGGTACAAATTTCTGTATTCCACTGTTCGATTCCAATTCAACAAAGTTTTCTAATGATGTATTACTTATGAAATTATTTTAATTAGTAGCTGAGATACAAAAGAAAATTAATTCAGAATACCTCAAAACGTGTAAATCTGTTGAAAACTTTGAATAATATAAAAGAACTTTAAAATATCTTTCGAATGATGTATAAAAAATAAATTAATCGTAATTAGAAATTGAAATACGCGTATTAAAATATTGCAATTTTTAATCCCAGTACCAAAAACACGTGACCTTGTTAAATACCAGATGTTTATCGCTTTTTTTTTTTTTTTTTTTTTTTGCTTCCGTGGAGCTCGAGAAATGCTCTCTCTGAACTGATTGCCATAGTGATGAAAACCGACAGCTGCTTCATTTGACGGAATTCAATCTGGAATGAAATTCGCGATTTCCAATGCTTTAAAGGCTAAAATTAAAAAAATTATAACTCATTCAGTTTTTGAAATTTTGGCTCAATCTTTTGGAAATTTAAATGTTTAAGCGAGATCTATATACAAAAAAAAAAGAAATGATTTATCTCTAAACGCTTTTGAGTTATAAAATGTTTTGCGAGAAAATCGATGTTTCGTAAAATCTAAAAATATGGATCGCTAACCCGTATTTTGTAAAAATGTTTATATGGTTCAAAAGAGGATTAAATGGCCTTTCTTTATATACCAGCTGTTATGAAATGGAAGGGTTACCCGGTCGTACAGGGCGTTTGAAAAAAGACGACCGCGAAAAAGAGAAATTTTCGACCCTTTTTAAAACTTTTTTAAAAAATATAAAAAATCCGTATTTTTTAAAAAACATTGTACCGTAAGAATCGGTAATAAATGCTCTTTCTCGTGGTACAGGTGTATTTTCGATATCTCCAACAGATCGGAAGCGATCGCTTTACAAAAACCCACGAAATTTTCTCTCTGTGCTTTTTCTTTCAAGGTAAGCGGTTGCGGTAGAAAATGGCGGTCGCCTCCGATTTCGAATCGTTTTTTCGTTAGACAATGGTCGACATTTTAATTAATATCTTCGCTAATTAGGGTCGCATCGTTTAGCAAATTAGATAACCCAGATCTTCGATAAATTCTCTGTCCATCGGGACCTGTTCGAAGTCCGTGCGACCGTTAGTGGCCGAGCTTTTGCTGCGTCAAGCCGTTTCTCACAGACAGACACACACACACACACACACACACACACGCGTACAGATTTTAATAATATAAGGAGATAATAATAATAAAATTTAGATGTACATAAGTTATAAATTGCATAAATATCTATCTATATGAGGGAGCTAATTTTTAGCAGATAGTTTACATGTCGGAAATGATAAAGGTGATAGCCGTTGTTTGTTATTTATTTCAGAATTTTTTTTCATCTTTGGCATATAATGTGAATTTGTGAATAAGGAGAAATTTTAAAGTTTTCAATTAATGAAATTTTCGTGAATTGCGAATTTTTCTTTGCGAATTTTTCTCTATAGCAGAAAAAAAAGGTTGGTTTGTTTCTGACAATTTTTTTAAAGAAACGCACTTGCTCTATTAATTAAATTAACCTATATTAAAAAAAGGACCATTCTGTAAGCATTACACGAAAAAACAAATTAAAAATTAAAAATTACAATAATTTAACATCCACCTCAGCAAAAATGTGTGGTATGATAGAAAAAAAAATACTTCAAGTTCCATCGTTAAAAATTTAGGTATTTCTTGTTTTAGCTAACATTAATACTGTTAAAACAACAAAATTTGTCTTGTTTGACATGTTTTGATTAACAGAACTTCAAATACGAAAGCATTCAACAAAATCTTGCCAAAATTTGTCTTTTATAATAATAAAAAAAATAAATAAATAAAAACAATCGCTTAAAAGATAGAAACTTATGTTCTACAGTATGTTATACTACATTTACTTGCAATTTTAATTGTGATTTATTTACTCAAGAATGAGTTGAGAAATTATTTCATCGAACAAAATATAACAAATTCTAAAGCAAATACATTTCATGAATTCAAATGTATAATCACAATAAATATCAAATAGAATTCATAATCAAATTAGAAATTCATACACAATGAATTTCTAATTGTGTATGAATAAAATGAAAGTGTGTACTTTCACTTATATAATGTGTTCTAGAGAAAGAGCTGAAATAATAAAGAGCTGAAAATAGAATAAAATGAAAGTGTTCTTCGTCGACAACTTTCATAACAATATCATTAGTTTCTTTTGAAATCTCTATGATGGTAGGTCATATATTACGGCCAAAACCTCGTATTTTAGGTCATTATGATTAAAGCACTAGGCTATTAGATTAAAGCATTTCAGATAAGTGATATTATCAGAAGATTTAAACAATTATAATTTTTATGTACCTTTAAGAAAAATGAAGTCAATAAGAAAATGTAATTATATATTTTTAAATAGGTAAAAATGTATAGATCACTTTGAAAAAGAAAATAAATCAATATATCATAATAAAAAGCAAATATTTTAAATACAAAGTGATATCACGTTGGACTGAAATTTTGTTAAATTAAATCCGAATTTGGACATAATAAAATAGTTTTTAAAATCTATCTATCGAACTTCTTACTCTTATTGACTTTACTTTTGCTGCCTCAATCTATTGATTTTGGAAATCGAGCGTCATTACAGTTTTTCTAACCTAACCATCTTGGTCTTATATTTAAAAATAAAGTGCCTTCATCGACTAGGACCTTCTTATGTCTTTAAGAATTATTTTCTATACGTAAAAATGTCGACAATTTTTATAACAATATTATTACGGGCTCTAGCTACGGGATAAATATTAAGTGCATTCGTCGACTAGAACCAGTTTAAGAATTATTTTTTAAGAATTACTTCCTACACTCAAATACGCCGACAACTTTCATAACAATATCATTAGCTTCTTTTGAAATCTCTATGATGGTAGGTCATATATTACGGCAAAAACCTCGTATTTTAGGTCATTATGAATGTAATTTTCGTAAATATCTTCAAAGTAGAAAATCACAGAAAGTACAAAAAATGAAGTGCAGAACTAGATATTATGTCACACCTATATACCAATTTGAAACGTTCTATGTCCAACCTTTTTAAGTTATGCGAGATACACACACGCATTTAATTAAATACGGACGTCACGAAAAATCGTGTGAAATCTTTGATATCTCTAAAACGGGAGCTCGTGCCAAGACCAAAGTTGCAGGTGTACAACTAGACATCATGACAGTCACACATATAAATTTGCAGCATTCTACGATCATTCGTTTTTCAACTATGCGAGATACAAAATACATTTCGCAAATTGGGATTACTATACTTCCTTATACTTTGTATTTGGAAGTTAAAAGAAAGGAAAAGAAAGAAAAAAGAAAGGAAAAGACATGTTGCCGTACAAGCCAATAAAAATCTTTGGTGGAAAAAAAATATATTAAGTTCAATTATGTAAAGGATATTTTGATTAGAGACATCATAACGATGTTAGAAAAATTCTTGTCATTGTTTCCAGTTATGCGTCATTAGAAATTTGCACAGGTTCATTCTGTAACTTTTAAATTTAAAAGATTCTGAATCATTATTACTCTCACTCTCACAACACTTTTCATTACTGAAATTAATCTTAAAAGATCGATAAAATTCATTTTCGCAACCTCCCATGTAATACATTCGTAACCATTAATCTAAAATAGAGCAATTTACAAGTAGATGTATATAATTTGACAGCAATCTGTAATCAAAATTCAAGTCTCAATCAAGATCTCATTTTTGAATCTCTGAAAAAGTGAATACTATTTACTGAGTGAAAAAGTAATAAAAAATCTTATGCAGTTTTCAGCATTATATTATGTGAAAAATCTTTTTTATTTGCATTACCAATTAAAATTAAGTATCATACTTAAAAAAACATTAGTTGAGGTAAAAATGAATGAATTTATTCTAAACAAGCTAAAACAATTATCACATTATGTTATATTTAAATCAGCTTAAAATACTTTATAATAATTAAACTAACAAGGAGAGGTCACGACATGGAAAATTCAGATCGGGACGAAATTCCGCAGGAATGTAGTATACAATGAGGGTAACAACATATTAAAACAGTAAGACCCACTATCCACAAAATTTCGAGAAAAAAGCATTTAAAGTTTCAGTAATCTTTAAATACAAGTTATTTCGCAAACGCGCAAGCGCCCCAGTGGTGTGGTCTTAAAGCGCGAGTCTACTAGTCAGACGACTTGGGTTCGAGGCTACCTCGAGACTATTTTTTTTTTTTAACTTTTTATGCAATCTAAACTTTTTTTTTATTTTTACTTTATTTTATAATTCAATTCAAAATTTGAAAATTTTAATAAAATATTATTTAATTTTTTTTTGAATATAAAATAAATAAATTTTTCTATTTTTAATATTTATAACTTAAAAATACAATAAATTTCTATAACTTAAAAAAATAAATTTTAGTTTTATTTTAACTGTAAAATAAGGTAAAACTAAAGAAACTGTTTTTGATTATTTATCGAAATATTTTATTTTATTTTAGGTATGCTTGAAACAATACTAAATTTTGTTTTTTAAATTAAAAAAAATAATAATACAGAGAAATGATCATTTTAATTGCATATATAATTATTATCCAAATTAAATAATTACTTCTCCAATCAATACAGTTTCTTGAAAAATTATAGTATAGGATTATGATGCTGATAATTTATTACAGGTAAAGAAATGTTATCTTTAAATGTAGATTTTAAATGTTAATGAGCATCATTTCTTTTTCGATAACGACTTCCTTTTTTTTTTATCCTTCCTTGCACAAAATAAAATTCCACCTGCCCTTTATTATTAACAAGCTAGAAGCGTTTACGTAATTCATACACATTCAAACAAAATCAGGAAGCTCAAACCAAGATTTAAGTAACACCTGCTAACTATTTTACACTTTGTTTACAGCTTGCTTATTTTTTAATTATTTAAATATTTGTCTGTTTTTCTTTATGTTTCTTATTTAGGGTTTTGTAAAACTAAACTTTATTTTTTAAGTTATAGAAATTTATTGTATTTTTAAGTTAGAAATATTAAAAAAAGAAAAAGTTATTTTATACTCAAGAAAATTAAATAATTTATTAAAATTTTCAGATTTTGAATTGAATTGTAAAATAAAGTAAAAATAAATAAAAAGTTTAGATTACATAAAAAGTTAAAGAAAAAAAATGTAGTCTAGAGGTAGCCTCGAACTCAAGTCGCCTGGTTAGCAGACTCGCGCTTTAGGATCACACCACTGGGGCGCTTGCTCGCTTACGAAATAACTTGTATTTAAAGATTACTGAAACTTTAAATGCTTTTTTCTAAAAATTTTGTGGATAGTGGGTCCTACTGCTTTAATATGTTGTTACCCTCATAGTATACTACAATCCTGCGCAATTTCGTCCCGATTTGAATTTTCCATGTCGTGACCTCTCCTTGTAAGTGTGTTATTTTATTACAATTAATCAAACTTTAAACATATATCTTATGATTAACAAGTATTTTCAATTTTCTTATAAAAAATTAAATAAATAAACGTTCGCAATAATTTATATTAAATAGGTTTATTTCCTATTTATGAAATGGTTATTTCCTTATCAATTTTCAGCATATATATTCTTGTTTCTTAATAAATAATAGTAGTGGACCGTGGGACTTCATACTATGAATTTAGTAATATGTGAGATATTTTCTTTTGAATATAGATTCTTGAAGTCGAAAATATTGACAATCACTGCTTTAAGTCATGTAAAAACTACTATTAGGATTAATCTCCTTCTTCACCGGTCTCTCTCTATGTCTTCTTTGTTCTCCTCCCTCCCCCATTTTGGATTTATTTAACTTTGAATTAAAATTCTTTACAGCGCATGATGATGGTTCTGAGCATATTTCCATTTAAGATATGACTATTTTGCTGACTTTTAAAATTTTCGTATGTGGGAAAAAAAGGAGGGGGGGGGACGAACATGTCAATAATTCACAGAAAATTGAAAATATTTTCTCTGGTTCATGTCTTTTATATTTGTAGATTAAGAAGAAATGGTTATACTTGTTATATTTAAATTTTTCTTTGAATTATTCATTGAACATTGAAGCATGCAAGCTCTACATAGCTAATACACAAATACGACATCTTCTACAAATGCTTTTAGAGCTTAAGAATATCAATCATTTGTTTATGTATAATTAGACAAGTTTTAAGCATAAATCCTTCTGTTTTATTTTTTTTTAACTGATTATGACTAAACAATAAACAAAAATAATTCATCTGTGATAAAAGAAATAATACAGCAGGTTTGAAACCTTGAAATTGTTTTACTTAGAGCAAAAAAGTAAGAACGCGATTTTATCATTAGAAGTAATTAATTTTGTAATGTAAAGTGTGGGATACTATTTCTCAAGAAAACACAACTCGAAGTAGAGTGATCTATAAATTATCTGATAATATTTACAGATATGCCGTATGTACAAAATATTTGATAAATCCTAATTATTGCTCTTAAATTATTATTTACAAAATATTTTTGTATTATATTTTCGTTTCAATGCATTCATCTTGTAACTATTCCGTGCAGTTATAGCTAAGGTTTAATATTCTTGCTTCGTACTTTTCCTCACCAATATAGCAGAGAAAGTATTGATTTGGGCCAAATTATCGAAGTTGAATTTTTGTTATATTTACACGTTTTGAGGTCCCTTGAATCCGAAAAACATGTTTTTACGGTTGGTCTGTGTTTGTGTCTGTGTGTCTGTCTGTTATCAGCCTATCTCAAGAACAAATTATAGCAAAAAGTCCAAACTCGGTATTTTAAATGTATATCGTATAAGGATGTTACATTGAACTTTCCATTGAGATCAAGCAAATGGTTAGTGTAGAGGGTCATTCAAGAGAATTCAAATACGTTATGTCTATGAGGAAATTTATCGTAAGTACAGTGTAACATCTATAGGCGAAAAGGAATGAACAAGCAAAACAGAATGAACAAAATTTATTATTTATATATTAATAGGCAAGCATGAAATTTGTGGTACACTTTTAACATATTAATTATGGAAGTAGAGGTATCAAAGAAAATGGAGGAAGAAAATGGTATCATTCGAAAGGTATGATTAGCCAGATTTGCAGAATACAAAAATTATTTTCTTAAAATGTCAAGAAGGTATTTGAAAATACTTTTGTTTTATGCACTTCTTCATTTTATACAATAATTCTTTTTGTATTAAAAAAATCCCTTACAAAAAGTTGTTAAATCTGGCAATTTTTTTAAATTCAAATAAAACCATAGACACAGTAATTTGTATAGATGTAGCATCACTATACTCTCGAGTACAGATTTTTCATTCTAAGAGACAACAGCCATTATAGAGTGCTAGAAATTTAAGTGAATGAGTGGTAGATTGAAAGTTTATATTATTGAACACACAGATACACAGTGAAACACAGGGAAGGAAAAAAGAAAAAAAGATTTGATTTATGAAAGTTCTATTTTTTTCTCTAATTTTTTTAAGATATAATTTCTTTCTTTCTTTTCCTTTTCCTTTTTTTTTTTGTGTGTGTGTGTGTGTGATCCATGTCAGCTCTAATGTGAAGACTATTTTTAAACTAAAACATAATGCATTTCAATTAACAGAAATTGACTACTTATTTAAAAAAAAAATGATTTTATTACTACATCTTCCACATTTTATATTATATTTGTTACCGCTAAAGTGCAAAAATCAGTTAATCTGCAGAGTAGCTAGGTAATCTGCGCATTAACTAGGGTGATCCGTTAAAGTGAGGAAAATTGTTTCATTTCTAAAATTACCTAGGTAATCTGCGAATTACCTAGATAATCTGCACATTACCTACTAGGCACTCGTTAAAGTGAAAATGAGATCTCTGTTGTTGTAATTTTACTGCACGCTGTGTTGTACTTGTTTTTTTCATTCGAAAAAAAAAAAAGAATCTTTTTTTTTTTTTTTTTTTCTTTACATATTTTAATCTGTATGTGTAATTTTTATGTCTTTTAAAAGCTATATTTGTTTTAATTTTTTTATTTATTTCATCTTTTTTATTCTGTCAATATAAGTTTAAAGATCTTATGCATTTTTAATATGAAATACAATAACTTTAATAGCTTTCAATAAATTCTATTTTATAAATGAATGTTAGAATTGTAATACAGTAACGATTTCTTTTCAAAATAAAAATATTTAACCATTTAAATGAAAAAAAAAAAATAATAATAATGTTTTATTAACAACTATTACTTTTTTTTTTTTTTTTTTTTAAATTATGCATCAATTTTTAATTTGCTAAAGAAATATTAAATTTGACAAATCAGAAGCATTATTTAAGAAGCACTTCAAATAATTAAAACTGCTTTAATATTTTTTAGAACGCATGAAAATTAAAATGACAGTTTTAAATGCTTTATTAAACTATATTTTGCAGCATACATATATCTGTACAAGTTTAGCAAATATATTAATTTTACAAAAAAAAAAAAAAAAAAAAAAACTTAACACATTTTATGTGATAAACTACAATGAAATTATCTGAAAAGCGAACAAAATTAAAAAAATAAAATAAAATAATGATATATAAAATATATAAAGAAAACTTGAAATTGAAAGAAAAAAAACATTGTAATGAAATGCTAAAAAATGCATAAAAATCTCATATTAAATATTCATTAAATAATGCCGTAATATTGAATGTCATATTTTTCAGAGTTAAAAATTGATACATCTTTTTTTTTTTTTTTTTTTCAGTAAGTAATAGTAATTTAAATCAATTTTAAAATAAATTAGTTTTTAAAATTTTGTGGTTTAATAGTTTTATTTCGGGAGGAAATAATTACTGTGTTGTAAATTTAATATTTATAATTCAAAATGAAGTTTCACAAGAGAGATTTTAATTAAGATTAGATTTCATTAACAAAATGCAGACCCTTATCAAACTTATATTGACAAAATTAAAAAAAGAGAAGAAATAAAATCAAAATTAAAACAATTATAACTTACTTGTTACTTTAAATTTTGTGTTGGTCATAATAAGAGACCTAATCATGTCTTCGATGCTCCACGCTTTGCGTTTACTCTTTACTGTTTTGTTTATCATAGCGGAGCGGAAGTATCTGTATCACATCACTGTTTATCATCTGTATCACTGTTTGACATCATAGTGAATGTTAAAAAAGTAAGGCTCCAATCAAACATTTGAACTTTAACGACACAGAAGCCGCTAATGTGCAGATTACCTAGTTACAATGAGGAAAGCGCTTGATTCCGCACTTTAACGGGTTATTTTAGTTAATCTGCAGATTAGCTAGGTAATTTGCACATTAACAGATTTCGAGCTTTAACGGTAACATATATATATAAAATTCTTATTACCTGTTACATTCAGAAATAGAAAAATAGTTTGAATAAAAAGGAATTGAATAAAAATAATTGTAATCGCTAAAAACAAAATGTTATTGTATTTGAACAAAACTCTGATTTTATTATACTTTCCTCCCAAGGAATTCTAAAATTTAAATCTGTGCAAATATTTGATAAATTTAATAATCATGCAACTTCAACCGTGTAATAATTGACAACGTTACAAACACAAATTATAATGATATTGAAATGATAAAATGAAAATAACTTACCACTAAATTTACTTAGCAACAGAATGAGAAACACATCTTTCAAAATGTTAACATCTGTATTTTATTTATTTATTTATTAGATTGAAAATAAATCAGCAATTTGTAATTTAAATAACTATTCATTTTTATTGTCTGATGATGTGATTTCAGCTTTTATTCTTCCACTTTTTACGTCGAAAAATAAATTCGAATAGCTCAATTACTATGATTGATGTCAATTATTCCCAATACTTTCTGCAAAAGTCGTGGGACAAAGTCTCAAAACCTAAAATCACCTTCACTCACTCCACAAAAATGTAAAATTAAGTTTTTCGTATAGGATTCACGAAATGTACAGCATATATTAAGCAGTATTTATGAAATTGAATATATAATTTTTTTAAAAAAACAATTGTAATCACGACTCTGTTATTGACAAAAGGCGATGCTTTCAGCATTATGGAATAAATATATACAAGCAGCCAACAATTGTATAATGAGGATGAAGCACCACTCGTAGCATCAAATAATTGATTAAAATTTAACGTTAACATTTTATGAGAAAAATATCAAAATTTCGCGATTGATTAGCATGGATATTTAATTTATCTTTATAGAATAGCTAAACTACTTTCGTTGCTAATCCAAATAAATGCTTTATTCTATACGCAAGGCCACAAAAATGTTTTAAAGAAGCGGATCGCCAGTAAAAAGGTATTTTAGAAACATTTTACCATTTTAAAATTTATTGAGGCAAAATTAATCGTGTATTTTATCAAACGAAAATATAAGTTGTTCTACAATGTTAAGTTCTTTCAATTAATGTAAATATCTGTGAATGTAATATACGAACTATTGATGAAAACAAAAAAACACCTGAGAGATGAGATAAATCGGATGATACAACAACAATTGTATTTGAAGATGCCCTGATACTCACTCTGACACAGATTATGCGAAGGCGTTAGGCCACTTAGTCTTTTGCGGTGTCATCTTCAGATGTAGGTTAAAGCATCCCAGTAGTACACATGAATCTGACCATTAAGGATAGTTTCCGTCTAAAACTCTCGCCTACACATAAAATGAAGACCAATCAAGGCCGCAGGACAATACAATAACAGCTTATGTAAACACATTGCTCCAGAACTACTCTATTCCAACCCAGATATACCCATTGCTATAGAGAGAGTGCAAATCGACTGTATGATTTTTTAAAAGTTAAAATATGTCCGTGGAATACAAAATATCTTTGTAAACAAAGTTTTAAAAATCTATAGTTAGAGTGATATTAACTATTGTGGATAATTAAAATAGTTTAATGTCTAAATGGAAGTTTCTGAAATTTCAAAAATCAAATTAGCTATTGGTTTTATTTGTTTCCCGCATCTTTAATAATTTCTACCATTTTTTCGTTTATCGATTATTGAAGTAGAAGTATCGTTCTTAATTCAATTATTCGAATTAATATATATTAATCAAATGCAATAAATTCATGACACAAAAGCAGTAAATTATTACAGTCTTTGCTGTGTCCTTGTTTATGGATTATCCACATAATATTGTTTATGGTCCTTTTTCCGCTCGTCAATCATTTTCACTCGATTAATTAAGAAAAAAGATGAAAGTTAAAGATTACCTGCTAAATAAACAATATGTTTAAGTGATGTTATCGTCATTTTTTTAAATCTTTACGACCTATTGCCTTTAAAACTCAATTGTTTAGATTTTTTGTGGTTAATCAGTGTAAGCATTTTTATTTGTACAGTTTTAAATTTTGATTTTAAAAATATATGTAAAAAACTGCTTAGTTCAGTAATATCTAAAATTTGTATATATTGAAACTCTAATTAAATTTATAGTTATGCTTAGCTCTGACGAAAAATTGTAATTTAAAAAAGTAACTGATAAGAAATATTCATTTATATACATATATATAAATATATATATTTCGTAAGTTCCATTTCTCATCTGAATCAAGAACAGAAAAAAAAAAAAAAAGAATGAAAAATGGTACAGTACGCATTGATTAGTAACACTTTCCAACTGTACGTAATCCTTGTATCGTATAACATTTAATATTCTTTGCCTACGTTATCACACAACAGACAGAAGGACTGAAAATATACAGATAGTCTAACTGATTTTAAAATCATTCTTAGGCATTTTGGAAAGTGTTAAAAAGGCTTAACGCAAAGGAAAATGCAGCTGTTAGATTATAATTACAGCTTTTAATCTATCTGAATATTTTAGTATAGCCCTGTAAATCTGAAAGTTAATCATATCACATTCCATAAAAAAAAAAACTATTTTTGAATATTAACAATACATGTCAATGTTTTTATGATTTTTACAGTAGAAAGTTTTTTAAATATAACTTTTAAAAATATCTTTCCCAAAACGTAATGCATTGGCTTTTTTGTTGTTGTTGTTGTTGACGCTGTACACAAACTAGTTGTACAGAACCTATTAATGTCATTTTAAATAGGGAACATTCCATAGTGAACTTGATTGTATCATTTTTTAAAAATTCTCAAAATATTTACTGACTCTAGGAGCCGGAGACAAACAGATAGAAAGATAGACAATCGGATAGACAGATACACAAATTGAAATCATATGCCCACTAAAATTATAAGAACGTGTTAAAACGTTTAATGTAAACGAAAGTGCAATTCCAGCAAATTTTCATTAATAGCTTTTTATGTAACTGAATATTTTTGTGTGTCCCTGTAAATTTAATGCTAATCATACTATATTATGTAGAAGGCATTCTTTTGTGCATACGAATTGCATACATTTCAATTGCATTAACCATTGTGCAAAGTAAAATTATTAAAATTTGGTTTTTAAAAATAACTCTCATAGAACGCAATGTTTTGGAATATTTTCAAGTGTCCCTATACACAAACCAGTTAGAAATGTACTCTATTTTACATAGAAAACGTTCGATAGGGAACTTGAATAACATATTAAAATTTCATTAAAGTTTCTTAAAGGTATTTAAAGGTTTCTTAAAGGTAATTAAAGGTATTAATATATGGTTTATAGGAACGCCTCGCGTAGAACACAATGCTTTCGAATACTTTTGGGTGTCCCTGTACACAAACCAGAAGAGGTATTCCCTCTATTTTCAATAGGAAACACCCGATAGTGAACTTCAATAAAATATATCAGTTTGAAGAAATTCCATAAATATTTACGGGAGTTAGATCGCAGAAAAACAGACAGAGAGACAGACAGACAAGAGAACAGTCAGACAGATACACAAATTGAAATTATATTCACACTTTAAAAATGTTAGAGAGTGTTAAAAACGCTTAATGTAAACGAAAGTGCAATTCTAGCAAATTTTTATAAATAGCTCTTAATATAAAGGAAAATTTTTATGTCACCCTGTAAATCTAATGCTAACCATGTTATATTCCATGCAAAGCATTCTTTTGTGTATATAAATAACATATTTCAATATCATAAAACTTCGTGCAAAGTAAAGTCATTAAAATTTGGTTTATAAAAATATCTCTCGTGGAACGCAATGCTTTGGAATACTTTTGAAAGCCCCTGTACACAAACCATTGGTGGTATTTTCTCCATTTTATACAGGAAACATCCGATACTGAACTTGAATAACATATTTCAATTTCATTAAGATTTGTGTACAGTAAAGGTATGAAAATATGGTTGATAGAAATATCATAGACCACAATTTTTTGAAATACTTTCGTGTGTCCCTGTACACAAACCAGTAGAGATATAAACTCCGTTTTCAATAGCGAGCATCCGTTAGTGAACTTGAATAACATATATCAGTTTCAAGAAATTCCATAAATATTTATGGGAGTTAGAGCGCGGACAGACGGACAGACTGACAGACGAACTGAAGTCATTAACACTTTTCCACCTTGTTGGAAAGTGTTAAAAAAAAAAAAAACTTGAAAAGTAAAATTACAATACCATAGAAATTTGTAAAAAATTGCATGGAAATCATAAAAATAAAAGAAGTGATTGAGAAGGTATCCAAGTGATCAGAAATGTTAATCATAAATATAGCGCAATGAAAAAAATCGCTGGAAAATTTCACAATTTCTTTCATAAAAGTGAATTATTTTGATACGGATTTGTCAAAATTACATGGATTTTGTTGACTTTTTAGTGTTCTAGGTTCATATTTAATGTTTACGAATGGTTTAATTTGATGATAATTTGTTAATTTATTATTCATTTATTTAACCTGGTCTTTTATGAGGCTTTTGAATTTAAATCATAGTTTCTTCAACTAAATATAGAAGAAAGTAAAAAAAAAAGAAAAAAAAAAAAAAAACTTGTAAACTGCGAAATCTTTTCAAGAATGCAAATTCGAGGTTATACTGTATTTGTATTTCTTTAATTTATATATTAACAACAGTCGAGAAAGATTTATAATACTTTTCTAATTTTCATACAATTTCTACAAAAGATACATATTAGTTCGGTTGAAGAAAAGAAAACAGATCCAGATACAAATACGGATCTATTTTTCTGACGGATATCCGCGGATACGAATAGGGAGCTCCGGTACATGTCTGCCCACCAGCGGCCGAGCGGTTCTGCGCTCGAAGCTGGTAGATGGGAGGTGTCGGGTTCGATCCCAGGTCGCGCTCATCGACCTAGCCGTCCGGACTTTTCCGTGGTTTCCTCCGAAACACGCGTAAATACGAGCTAGGACCCCTTAGAAAGACTCAAACGGAGAGCAATCCCCCTAGGCCTAAGACACATCTGGAGTCAATCGGCCTTAAATCCTCCAACCAACCAACCAACCGATACATCTCTAGTATGTGCAGAATGTTTAAATTAGTTACATAGTTGTAAACATGCCTATAAATTTATGTTTGTAATTGTAAAAAATATTTTGAAAGGTGTTCTCAAGTCGACCCGACTTGTTGAAAATCAAACCCGACCCGAACCCGACCCGCAAGAAAAAAAATTCAGTCAACCCGACCCGAACCCGACCCGCACGAAAAAAAGATCAGTCAACCCGACCCGCAAGAGAAAAAATTCTGTCAACCCGACCCGCGGGTCGGGTCGGGTTTGGGTAAAATCGGGTTACCCGACCCGATGCAGGACTCTAATTTATAGGTTTGTTATCGTCTGCATATGGCTTACTTTTCATCATGAAAACAAAGTTTACTGCTAATTGCATTTTGCATTAAATTCGTGATTTTTAAATATATCTTTTAAAAGTATTTAACATTTTATTTTTTAATATGATTAATCCGAATTAATCCGTCTTTACTCTCATTTATATTTTTATTGTTCTTTCTCTTCTTAGACAGCCAGCTGACGAGGAAGGCGCCACCATCCTATGCAGATGGAGTTTATCAAATGGCCGGAATGCATCGGCCATCAGCTCGTGCTCTAAGCCAAGCCCTAATGAAAGGAAGGGATGGCTTATCCTCACTCCGAAACTTAACTGTCCTATTTACGTTCTTTGGTAAGTAATAATATGGAATCATGATATAAAATAACAAAAAATTATAAAAACATTCTCTTTCTCTCTCCTTTTTTTTAAAAAAGGGAAAAAAGAATATAACTGAAATTGTGATTCTCTCAGTAATTTAAATTTTATTTTTAAAAGGTTATAATTTTAAATAAGAAAATATGTTAAATTTATGAGTAAATCTATTATTTTAATGAAAAAAACTTTAGTGATATGGCAGATTAAGTAAGAGTGCGGTGTTTATATCGAAAACCTCATAAATTTCTTTAAAACCAATCATTTGTTAGCTATAAAAAAGCAATATTCATGTCTAAAAAAATTTAACTTGCGTATTTTGCAACATAAGCATACATATTTTTAAGGCACATGATACTTTTTGAATAAAATCTTTCTTTGTTTAATCACTTTATAATATTCTTTTTTTTTTTTTTTTTTTTTTTTTTCTTATTATTAACACAATTTATTAAGGAAAATGGTTTCGCCAAGAATAAAGACAATTTTAAATGTCGCGTATAATTTGAAAAAAAAAAAAAAAAAAAAAAAAAAAAAAATCCTTAAATAAAGTAATTTTTAAAACACATCTCTTACAATTTCTAACTTTTTGCAACAATTTTTTTTATATATATTTTTTTTAAGTGTTTTCCAATTTATTGAGGATTGAATTTGTAAAAAGTAAATAAGTTAAAAAAAAAAAAAACTTTTGATTTTATTGTAAATCTGATATTGTAAATCCGATGAAAGGATCATAAAATGCACTAAAATGAACATCCAGAAAAACAATTCAAGTTAATTGATGAAACATGTACTTAAAATTTAAAATTTTGAACAATGAGCAAAAAAAGTATACCACTTTCAACTAGAACGAATAAGTAGTCATTTTCTGAATCCATAAACTAGAAATATAGATTTCCGAGTTATGCGTGATATGTAAACAAATAACCTGGATAGATGAAATGATCGAGAATTTCTAGAATTCATAATCTATACTTTTCTAAATTGTAAAACAATATTGTGAATATTTCCTTTGTATTGCAAGGAATTCTCACTTAATTTCCTGGAACTGGGCCATGAACTAAAAGTATATTTACTAAAAGTCGCCTCTTTTGTTCACATTTATTTTCAGAGATATTTAAATAAGATTGATCACGATGATATAGGATATAGGAAAACGCTCTGGAATTTTAAAAGCTTTTTTTTTTTTTTTTTTTAGTATGAAAGGTTGTATTATTTGTTTTAGACGGCGGCCGTTACCAGTTTTTATCTATCACCTTGAATGAACGTGTAAACATTTTATTTTTTATCTAAATATACAAAGCTTAAAGTTTGTCATTGTATCTGTCAGGATTTTTAGTCCGTATTATTAGATTTTATCAAAAATTGGTACATTTATTAATCAGGACAAAATCTAGCTAATGCCGTACATTTTAGTTCAATCGGATAATTTTGTCAAAAGATATTAAATGAAAACTCCATTTTAACTTTAAAATTATTAAAAAGAAAAAAACAAATTGATGCCAAAAATAAAAAAAATAAATTATTAAATATATTTCTCTTTATATCTAAAAAAATGAACGTGTAAACATTCTTTTAAAATAAGAAAATAAAATTGAGAAAAATCGCGCTAAGGAAAAGTAGCAGCTTCAGTATTTAGAAACTATTGGCGAAATTTGAAATCTGTCACCGAAGCAGATTCTAAGACGGAAGGTGGCCGCTCACCACAGCGGTTTTGAGCAATTTCAACCTTTAGAGAGGGGCTCTTTAGACGTTTCTCGCCAAGATCTTTAAATTCGCAATTGTGATAGTCATTTTAATTCATCGACAAAATAACAACAAAAACTTAAAAGTGCCAAGGGACTCCTATTCTAATACTGTATAAAATAATTTTTAAGAAATGAATATAATAACCTATGCTAGGGAATGGAATATAGTCGCTGCATGCTTTTATATGGAAGAACAGATAAAACACGTCCTGTACAGCTAAAACACGTACTTCTGTTTTGTGCAGAATTTTATATCTACTATTTAGAAAACAAAAACAGACTTAGGTTTTTTTTTTTTTTTTTTTTTTTTTTCAGAAATTGCTAAATATTATTCACTAAAAATTGAGGGATAGGGCAGGAAAATAAGGAAGAAAGAAATAAAAGAAACATTTTCGAGCTTTCGACCTCTTTCCTCCTGAATTATCGCAAAAAAGTTGATTCAGGTAATATTAGCTTTGTTTAAAGCTTAAATTAGATAGATAAAAAGAAAATATGCAATTGTGTTTGGGTATCATTTTATCGAAAAAAAAAAAAAAAAATCGAATAGCGAATAACGAATCGAATGTTCATCTTTAACAGTCCTAGACAGTTTATTACTTCCATTAAAAACATCTTTATTAATATCAGTAAAGTATAAAATAAGAAATTTGTAATTGGTCACAAAGGCTTCTTTTTTTTTTTTTTTTTAAGTAATACCTATCTTGAAAATGTTTCTTCTTACAATGAGACAGCATAAGTGCCTGTAATTATCATTCTATTCTAGAAAGCTAAGTTGCAGTGTCTAATATTTTTCAAAATATAGATATGTTATTAGTTGGAATAATGTATTTTTAATATTTATAGTCATATTTCCTTATTGAAAAAAAAATTTTTTTTTGAAGGGAGAAAATGTTTTTGCGGCCCATTTAACGTGTTCAAATTCGTGGATATTCGAAATTTTTTCTTAAAGAGAACACAAAAAGTTTTATTACCTTTTAAAAGTATTCATGTTTTTATTTTTATTTTTATTTATTTATTTATGCGTTTTAATTATCTATGATTATTGTTCAAATGAAAAATTTATATATATATTTAAAAAAAAAGTGCTTTTCAAGTTCATCAGAAAAACCTCCTCTTCTTCTTCTTCTTCTTCTTCTTTTTTTTTTTTTTTTTTTTTTTTAAGTTAGACATTAGAGGAAAAGACAATTCTGATCTTTGATTTTGTTAATTCATCAAAATATAGAATACAGTAAAACTTGCAAAATTTTAAAACAAGGGCTAAATTACTACTTTTTAAAAATTCCCAGTTATGTTTATACGCTATATTAAGTATTCTTATTTTATTTTCCCTGTATGAAACTTAGGCAAATATCGATAAGAAAAGAGATACATACGTCACAGTTCTGCATTTTTACAAAATTTGTATATGCGTTTACAAAATTTGTATAGGCTGTTTATATCGAAAACCTCATAAATTTCTTTAAAACCAATCATTTGTTAGCTACAAAAAAGCAATATTCATGTCTAAAAAAATTTAACTTGCGTATTTTGCAACATAAGCATACATATTTTTAAAGCACATGATACTTTTTGAATAAAATCTTTCTTTGTTTAATCACTTTATAATATTCTTTTTTTTTTTTTTTTTTTTGCTTATTATAAACACAATTTATTAAGGAAAATGGTTTCGCCAAGAATAAAGACAATTTTAAATGTCGCGTATAATTTGAAAAAAAAAAAAAAAAAAAAAAAAATCCTTAAATAAAGTAATTTTTAAAACACATCTTTTACAATTTCTAACTTTTTGCAACAATTTTTTTTATATATATATTTTTTTAAGTGTTTTCCAATTTATTGAGGATTGAATTTGTAAAAAGTAAATAAGTTTTGAAAAAAAAAAAAAGAACTTTTGATTTTATTGTAAATCTGATATTGTAAATCCGATGAAAGTATCATAAAATGCACTAAAATGAACATCCAGAAAAACAATTCAAGTTAATTGATGAAACATGTACTTAAAATTTAAAATTTTGAACAATGAGCAAAAAAAGTATACCACTTTCAACTAGAACGAATAAGTAGTCATTTTCTAAATCCATAAACTAGAAATATAGATTTCCGAGTTATGCGTGATATGTAAACAAATAACCTGGATAGACGAAATAATCGAGAATTTCTAGAATTCATAATCTATACTTTTCTAAATTGTAAAACAATATTGTGAATATTTCCTTTGTATTGCAAGGAATTCTCACTTAATTTCCTGGAACTGGGCCATGAACTAAAAGTATATTTACTAAAAGTCGCCTCTTTTGTTCACATTTATTTTCAGAGATATTTAAATAAGATTGATCACGATGATATAGGAAAACGCTCTGGAATTTTAAAAGCTTTTTTTTTTTTTTTTTTTTTTTAGTATGAAAGGTTGTATTATTTGTTTTAGACGGTGGTCGTTACCAGTTTTTATCTATCACCTTGAATGAACGTGTAAACATTTTATTTTTTATCTAAATATACAAAGCTTAAAGTTTGTCATTGTATCTGTCAGGATTTTTAGTCCGTATTATTAGATTTTATCAAAAATTGGTACATTTATTAATCAGGACAAAATCTAGCTAATGCCGTACATTTTAGTTCAATCGGATAATTTTGTCAAAAGATATTAAATGAAAACTCCATTTTAACTTTAAAATTATTAAAAAGAAAAAAACAAATTGATGCCAAAAATAAAAAAATAAATTATTAAATATATTTCTCTTTATATCTAAAAAAAATGAACGTGTAAACATTCTTTTAAAATAAGTAAATAAAATTGAGAAAAATCGCGCTAAGGAAAAGTAGCAGCTTCAGTATTTAGAAACTATTGGCGAAATTTGAAATCTGTCACCGAAGCAGATTCTAAGACGGAAGGTGGCCGCTCACCACTATACAGCGGTTTTGAGCAATTTCAACCTTTAGAGAGGGGCTCTTTAGACGTTTCTCGCCAAAATCTTTAAATTCGCAATTGTTATAGTCATTTTAATTCATCGACAAAATAACAACAAAAACTTAAAAGTGCCAAGGGACTCCTATTCTAATACTGTATAAAATAATTTTTAAGAAATGAATATAATAACCTAAGCTAGGGAATGGAACATAGTCGCTGCATGCTTTTATATGGAAGAACAGATAAAACACGTCCTGTACAGCTAAAACACGTACTTCTGTTTTCTGCAGAATTTTATATCTACTATTTAGAAAACAAAAACAGACTTAGGTTTTTTTTTTTTTTTTTTTCAGAAATTGCTAAATATTATTCACTAAAAATTGAAGGATAGGGCAGGAAAATAAGGAAGAAAGAAATAAAAGAAACATTTTCGAGCTTTCGACCTCTTTCCTCCTGAATTATCGCAAAAAAGTTGATTCAGGTAATATTAGCTTTCTTTAAAGCTTAAATTAGATAGATAAAAAGAAAATATGCAATTGTGTTTGGGTATGATTTTATCGAAAAAAAAAAAAAGGATAATAATAATATAAAAAAAAAAAAAAAAAAAAAAAAAAAAAATCGAATAGCGAATAGCGAATAACGAATCGAATGTTCATCTTTAACAGTCCTAGACAGTTTATTACTTCCATTAAAAACATCTTTATTAATATCAGTAAAGTATAAAATAAGAAATTTGTAATTGGTCACAAAGGCTTCTTTTTTTTTTTTTTTTTTTTTTTAAGTAATACCTATCTTGAAAATGTTTCTTCTTACAATGAGACAGCATAAGTGCCTGTAATTATCATTCTATTCTAGAAAGCTAAGTTGCAGTGTCTAATATTTTTCAAAATATAGATATGTTATTAGTTGGAATAATGTATTTTTAATATTTATAGTCATATTTTCTTATTGAAAAAAAAATTTTTTTTGAAGGGAGAAAATGTTTTTGCGGCCCATTTAACGTGTTCAAATTCGTGGATATTCGAAATTTTTTCTTAAAGAGAACACAAAAAGTTTTATTACCTTTTAAAAGTATTCATGTTTTTATTTTTATTTTTATTTATTTATTTATGCGTTTTAATTATCTATGATTATTGTTCAAATGAAAAATTTATATATATATTTAAAAAAAAAGTGCTTTTCAAGTTCATCAGAAAAACCTCATCTTCTTCTTCTTCTTCTTCTTCTTTTTTTTTTTTTTTTTTTTTTAAGTTAGACATTAGAGGAAAAGACAATTCTGATCTTTGATTTTGTTAATTCATCAAAATATAGAATACAGTAAAACTTGCAAAATTTTAAAACAAGGGCTAAATTACTACTTTTTAAAAATTCCCAGTTATGTTTATACGCTATATTAAGTATTCTTTTTTTATTTTCCCTGTATGAAACTTAGGCAAATATCGATAAGAAAAGAGATACATACGTCACAGTTCTGCATTTTTACAAAATTTGTATATGCGTTTACAAAATTTGTATAGGCTGTTTATATCGAAAACCTCATAAATTTCTTTAAAACCAATCATTTGTTAGCTACAAAAAAGCAATATTCATGTCTAAAAAAATTTAACTTGCGTATTTTGCAACATAAGCATACATATTTTTAAAGCACATGATACTTTTTGAATAAAATCTTTCTTTGTTTAATCACTTTATAATATTCTTTTTTTTTTTTTTTTTTTTGCTTATTATAAACACAATTTATTAAGGAAAATGGTTTCGCCAAGAATAAAGACAATTTTAAATGTCGCGTATAATTTGAAAAAAAAAAAAAAATCCTTAAATAAAGTAATTTTTAAAACACATCTTTTACAATTTCTAACTTTTTGCAACAATTTTTTTTATATATATATTTTTTTAAGTGTTTTCCAATTTATTGAGGATTGAATTTGTAAAAAGTAAATAAGTTTTGAAAAAAAAAAAAAGAACTTTTGATTTTATTGTAAATCTGATATTGTAAATCCGATGAAAGTATCATAAAATGCACTAAAATGAACATCCAGAAAAACAATTCAAGTTAATTGATGAAACATGTACTTAAAATTTAAAATTTTGAACAATGAGCAAAAAAAGTATACCACTTTCAACTAGAACGAATAAGTAGTCATTTTCTAAATCCATAAACTAGAAATATAGATTTCCGAGTTATGCGTGATATGTAAACAAATAACCTGGATAGACGAAATAATCGAGAATTTCTAGAATTCATAATCTATACTTTTCTAAATTGTAAAACAATATTGTGAATATTTCCTTTGTATTGCAAGGAATTCTCACTTAATTTCCTGGAACTGGGCCATGAACTAAAAGTATATTTACTAAAAGTCGCCTCTTTTGTTCACATTTATTTTCAGAGATATTTAAATAAGATTGATCACGATGATATAGGAAAACGCTCTGGAATTTTAAAAGCTTTTTTTTTTTTTTTTTTTTTTAGTATGAAAGGTTGTATTATTTGTTTTAGACGGTGGTCGTTACCAGTTTTTATCTATCACCTTGAATGAACGTGTAAACATTTTATTTTTTATCTAAATATACAAAGCTTAAAGTTTGTCATTGTATCTGTCAGGATTTTTAGTCCGTATTATTAGATTTTATCAAAAATTGGTACATTTATTAATCAGGACAAAATCTAGCTAATGCCGTACATTTTAGTTCAATCGGATAATTTTGTCAAAAGATATTAAATGAAAACTCCATTTTAACTTTAAAATTATTAAAAAGAAAAAAACAAATTGATGCCAAAAATAAAAAAATAAATTATTAAATATATTTCTCTTTATATCTAAAAAAAATGAACGTGTAAACATTCTTTTAAAATAAGTAAATAAAATTGAGAAAAATCGCGCTAAGGAAAAGTAGCAGCTTCAGTATTTAGAAACTATTGGCGAAATTTGAAATCTGTCACCGAAGCAGATTCTAAGACGGAAGGTGGCCGCTCACCACTATACAGCGGTTTTGAGCAATTTCAACCTTTAGAGAGGGGCTCTTTAGACGTTTCTCGCCAAAATCTTTAAATTCGCAATTGTTATAGTCATTTTAATTCATCGACAAAATAACAACAAAAACTTAAAAGTGCCAAGGGACTCCTATTCTAATACTGTATAAAATAATTTTTAAGAAATGAATATAATAACCTAAGCTAGGGAATGGAACATAGTCGCTGCATGCTTTTATATGGAAGAACAGATAAAACACGTCCTGTACAGCTAAAACACGTACTTCTGTTTTCTGCAGAATTTTATATCTACTATTTAGAAAACAAAAACAGACTTAGGTTTTTTTTTTTTTTTTTTTCAGAAATTGCTAAATATTATTCACTAAAAATTGAAGGATAGGGCAGGAAAATAAGGAAGAAAGAAATAAAAGAAACATTTTCGAGCTTTCGACCTCTTTCCTCCTGAATTATCGCAAAAAAGTTGATTCAGGTAATATTAGCTTTCTTTAAAGCTTAAATTAGATAGATAAAAAGAAAATATGCAATTGTGTTTGGGTATGATTTTATCGAAAAAAAAAAAAAGGATAATAATAATATAAAAAAAAAAAAAAAAAAAAAAAAAAAAAATCGAATAGCGAATAGCGAATAACGAATCGAATGTTCATCTTTAACAGTCCTAGACAGTTTATTACTTCCATTAAAAACATCTTTATTAATATCAGTAAAGTATAAAATAAGAAATTTGTAATTGGTCACAAAGGCTTCTTTTTTTTTTTTTTTTTTTTTTTTAAGTAATACCTATCTTGAAAATGTTTCTTCTTACAATGAGACAGCATAAGTGCCTGTAATTATCATTCTATTCTAGAAAGCTAAGTTGCAGTGTCTAATATTTTTCAAAATATAGATATGTTATTAGTTGGAATAATGTATTTTTAATATTTATAGTCATATTTTCTTATTGAAAAAAAAATTTTTTTTGAAGGGAGAAAATGTTTTTGCGGCCCATTTAACGTGTTCAAATTCGTGGATATTCGAAAATTTTTCTTAAAGAGAACACAAAAAGTTTTATTACCTTTTTAAAAGTATTCATGTTTTTATTTTTATTTTTATTTATTTATTTATGCGTTTTAATTATCTATAATTATTGTTCAATTGAAAAATTTATATATATATTAAAAAAAAAAAGTGCTTTTCAAGTTCATCAGAAAAACCTCCTCTTCTTCTTCTTCTTCTTCTTTTTTTTTAAGTTAGACATTAGAGGAAAAGACAATTCTGATCTTTGATTTTGTTAATTCATCAAAATATAGAATACAGTAAAACTTGCAAAATTTTAAAACAAGGGCTAAATTACTACTTTTTAAAAATTCCCAGTTATGTTTATACGCTATATTAAGTATTCTTTTTTTATTTTCCCTGTATGAAACTTAGGCAAATATCGATAAGAAAAGAGATA